>JAWZYV010012463.1:0-657840 GCA_038373885.1 Cheiracanthium punctorium
TCAAAGACGTGTTTCGGAGCTAAAGCAATGCCATTTTTCAATAGTATCCTTTGAAAAAAAATGGAAATAAAATGAATCGAGACAGCACCTTTGCTAACTTATCATGGTGACGAAATGTAAAACCCAAGATGACTTGCTTTCTTTCATTCGCGTGCATTGTTTTCCTTTAACAAATGTAAATGCGAATCTATTTTAATTTGTAAGGTGCGTCGTATCTGCCTATTTAATTTTCGGATTTGTTTTGTGAACCTCCTTTTAAATAACCCACGAGCCGCCAGTGCGAGTTCCCCCGAAGGAGACAGTCCAAGCCTGATGATCTCAATATAAACTGGCCTCCGAAAGTTAAGGAAGAACATGTTTTTCGAAGCTCACTTAAAAAGAAAAAAATGACACTAACAATATAATTTATAGTTTACTAGTTGCGTGCCCATTCTCCCTACGGAAGAAAACGAGGGCTTTTTTTTATACATCTAACTCGAATTAAGTCCAGGGATGCGGAATCTGAAAGAGTGGAAAATTATTTGATTTGTAGCGAAAAATTGGCGTCATATGGACAAACCCTTGAAAATTGCTGCATGATGAAACAAAAACTTAACGTTAGTGCACTGCAAAAAAAGTTTACAGAAAAAAACTGTTAGCCAGGACGCCAGTTTATTTTAGTATGTTTTACAGAAGTCTTCCGTAAATTTTACACATTCTCAGTTTATTGTACAGAAATCTTCCGTATTCGGAAAGAAAAACGGAAGACTTCTGTAAAACACACAGAAATAAAATGGCGTCCTGGTTGACAGTTTTTTTTTTTTTTTTTTTTTTTTTTTTGTCACTTTGCCAGAGTTTTTTTTTTGCAGTGTGTCACTTGTGTGATCGAAAAAGGAAGAACTTAAGAATATGCAGAAGAAACTTTACACTTTCAAAAGAGCTTATTTCCACATTATATAATACTGTTTTTTCGGTTTAATTTATGGCTTAATATACAGGGTGTCCCAAAAAGGTAGTAACGGGCTTTAATTATTTATCTATTAGAGATAAGTGGGCAGTGTAAATTGAAAAAAATCTGATGTAAACACCTCACGACTTCCTTGCGCGTCTATTAAATCAAAAATATTTTCAGCGCATTTCCTTTAAACTTATTTTGTTTGAAAGAGATAAAATACTGAATTAATACTAAGGTTTAGCGATTTCTAGCCAAATATTTCCGACATCGCCAAGATGGGTTCAATTTGAAAGATTTGTTTTTGACACTTTATTTGGGGATATTTCGCCAAAAGCCGACAAGCTTGAGATAGTTTGCGAGATTTTGGGGATACCCAAAGTAGTAACTAACCAGACTTTCAATGAATTGAATGTATCCATACACCTTAATGTATTAAAGTCATTTGGGTGACCCTGTAAATAAATTACCCCGGCGATTATAATCAAAAAAGAGATGCGTAGTTAGATGTTACAATAGCTCTAAATACAAAATTTCAACATTTTACAAGTAAAAGTTTTAGAGTTGAGAAATACCAAATTATTTTTGGTGCCAAATTTGGCGATATTTCGGCAAAATTCACCAAGGTCGATCACAAATGGCGAGATTTTGGGCATGGAGCAAACAATGACTGACTACAGACGTAATATATTGAAGATGTCCATAGTTATTAATGTACTAAAATTCTTTTGGGTGGTCCTGTAAATAATTCTCCTGTAGATTGGAACCAAAAATCACGTTGCAGAACTAGGTGTTACAACAATGTTATATGCGAAATTTCAACATTCTGCGACTAATAGCTTTTGGTACACCAAAAGCCGCCAAGTTTGGCGACTTTTGGCGCAATTTTTAAGGAAGACACGTGAGCTTGGTCGGACCGTTACCTAACTATATGGTAAAACGGTATTGTGCTTGAAATGCATAATTATCTCTAAAACTGATATTGACCATAATGTGTTGAAATGTTTTTGAGTGTTCCTGTAGAACTAAAAGTGATAAAGGCACTATTTTTGTGGGAGAGATTCATTTTGTAACCCTTAACAACATAGATCCCTTCTGAGTCGTTTGAAATAGCCTATTCTATCTATCTATGTATATCTATATAAATAAAGCAATGTGTAAACTGTCCGTAGTTAGTTAGTTTGTTTGTTTGTCTGTGTCTCGCGTAGCTCGCAGACGGGTGATCGTAGACCTACCAAATTTATTCTCCATGACAGGTCCCGACACACCTCGAAGCGATTTTTTCAAATTTCGAATTATTTTAGGAGATACCGATAAAAAAACGTTTCGCAAAAGGCTAATTTTTGCTTTCCGCCATTTCGTAATTGTAACCCCACAGTGGAAAAAGCGACGATTAAGCTTATCTAGGTGTTTTATCTTATAGCACTTTTGTGCGTATTTAAAATCTGAAAGCGTTTCAGATTTTCTTACTTTTCTTTTTCCTTTCCGTTTTTTGATAAAGGCCAATATATCCAGAAGCTCTTAAAATTATATCGGAAGAAAATAATTTGTTCTTTTTTTGTAGGTTTTGATCATTTAACCATCTTATTTTTCTAACCAGGGGCTGCCCGACGCAGTAAGCATCGCATCTGGGCGCCGGCTTCGAAGGGGCGTCATTTCGAACACAAAAACTAAGTAGAGCATGGGGCATCTTTTTTGTATTAGCAGGGGGCGTCACTTACCGTAGGACCGCTGCTGTTTGCAACCATCTTAATTTTAAATTTCATTCAGAATCTGAGAGATTTCAGTGCCAAGGAAGCCGGTGAGGAACAGGATTCTCTCCGAACTAGATTTATTAAGATGGCGAACCAACTGGTCGCCGGAGGCGGCTAGTAGTCTATAAATACGCTGAGGAAAACCTTTGTGTCCCTTTTGCAGCACATTGCGGGAACGGATGAGCGCGAAATTCGGCACAGTTAAAGTTCGTATGGAGGGGGTTGTGCGAATGTTAAAATTTTTGTATAATATACTAATGCACCGTAAAACATTAGAAGGATAATTTGGCATGCATAATTTCGCGCTAAGTCGGGCGATGGTTCCATTGTTGTGTCATTTTTGAAATAACAACACTAAGTTTCATCAGTACTGTACGGTTATAGTATTACAACAAAATTTGCAAAAAGTGGAATTATTGCCCAGCTTTATGAAACGCCAATGACTAAAATGTGCTTTAATCCTGTGCTTGGTGACTTTTTTAGACGGTCGATAAGTGCGCGAAGTGTTGTAAATTCTATGTTTTAAGCTGCGGAGAAACGAACCGAACAGGGCAGGTTGCAATTCAAGAGACGCTCCACAAAAACGCGCCACTGCGACAGTTTCTACACAATCTTCCGCCGCGCAGTATGCTTATAGCTATAAAGCAAATTTTCTCCGAAAATATTGTTGAAGAAATACCGCAATTAATAGGGAATGAAAATAATATTGTTAATGAAGTGTATGGAAATATTTTCGAAAAGATAGTATCAGACAATATTGAAGTCAGTTATAATAGAACGTAAAAATGATGATTAAACTTTTATTAATGCTGACTTAATCGAACATCTGATGAATATAGAACATATATCCATAGCTACGATAAAATAATTTGCTATAATGGCAATGAAATCAATAACTATCCTGTAGAGTTTTGGGATTCTTTGACTATGAGTGGTTTGGGATTTTTTCGGTTACCCGGGAGCAAGTGAAAAATTGCCAAATAATTGTGATATGCGCCAAATGCTTACAAACCTAAAGCGATTTCCAGTACATAGTTGTTTAGCCCTTTCCATATTTCGGAAGTTTAATTTAATTTCGTATTTTAATTTAATTTTACACGTTTTCCCCAATTCCACATTATGTAACCAATATACATACAGATTTCTTTTTAGTATATTGATATTTTTGTCTATATTGAATTCTGTATATAAATACTATTTTGTATACGGATTAAAATTTTAGGCCTTGTTTTGGGGAACGACAGTGTTTCAGAAGTAGTCTTTAAACATTTCCCTGAAAAAACAGTTTGCGGGCTTTGCACCTGGCTAACCGAAAAATACCATAGTTTGCCACCATATAAGTCAGTACTGAAAGTTAATTGCATCGTTATACTTATCGAAAATTTAAATACAAAGGAAGCGTTAGTCAATAGAACAAGAATAAGCATCAAGTTTATATATCGCAATGCTATTGATTGCGAAGTTGAGCTGGAACCGCAAGCAATAAAAGAATTTTAATTCCACTTGCAAAAAAGTTTGGTACTATTTTACCATATCCTTTTAAAAAACTCAATTTCCAAAGCCTGCATTTGCGATGACAGTAAATAAATCTTTTGTCAAAGCTTGTTAACCTAATCAGGATTTCTAATGCATTTTTAAACTCGTGACATCAAAATGACGTCATTTCACTTATGATATGCCACTTTGTTTACAGTTATGTGTATCTCCAACATGTAGATGGTTTGCGCTCCTAAAACGGACGTCACTGTCACTTGCAGCCCTTCACAAAAAGAAACAAAGAGGAATAAGATTGCGCTTTTAGAAAGGATTCCCATTATAGAACAGTAGTGTTTGGCGCGTGTTGGCGACATATATAAGGCAAATATAAGGCAGTAAACGACAAAAATTTCGAGAAAATCGCATAAAACGTTAAATAGAAAGTGTTCTAATTCGAATTTCGGAAAAATCTCTTTGAGATATATCGGGACACGTCGTGGTGAATCCCCATACAAAATTTGGTAGGCTTCGATCATATGTCTCGGAGCTATGCGACCGTCAAAGAAACATTTTACACTTTGTTTTGCTTATGTAGGTATAAATGATTAAAATGAACTTTATGCAAATTGATACAAAAACGATCGCTACCATTTTCTTAAAGAACAGACAAATACGAGCGACAGAAAAATATGCAAATATCGGGTTTTCTTAATTAGTGTAACTTTAGTTGATTTATAACTTTTGTTAGAAGATTCGTTGACAAAAGACAGTGGGGTACCGCAGTGTCTCAGAAAAGCCGTTTGCCTGATTCGTTAAGATGGCGGGCAGTCGGATAGATAGAAATGGGTTTTTACAGGCTAATGCTGATAGACGGCATAATGCGTGTCGCAGTGTCGTCCAGAGTCGGAATTAATATCAAAGCGAAATTACTGTTTCCAGAAGACATGTTCCAGGACGAGAATCAGCTACACCTGCAGAAGATCGTTTTATAGCTCTTTCGACCCGAAGCAGCAGAAGCATTTCTGTACCATAATTTTGCCATAATTTGTTGGAGCATCAGGGTATGGAGCATGTCTGTAGCATCAGGGAGAATATCCGCTAGTTAGGTGCGAAGGCGTCTTCACAGTGCAAGCCTGTGCGCAAGGGTACCAGTTGCGTGTGTCCCCCTCAACGGACGACAGAGAAGGGCCAGCTTATCTTGGGCAAGAGAACACGTTTTCTGGACCAGACAGCGATATCCTTCTGTACTCTTTACAGACGAATCCAGATTTACATTGGAGAGCGATTCAGGACGTCTGCTGATCTGGAGGGAACAAATCATCAGTTACCATCGATCCAACACTGTTGAAATAGATAGTTACTGAGTTGGTGGAAAAATGGTTTGGCCAGGGATCTCACTCGTTGGTCATACTGACCTCCTGCATGTATTCCAGGTATTAACTCTGACTGATGTGAGGTATCGGGATGAGATCCCTGATCCATGTGTCCGCCTGTATGCCGGTGCAATTGGCAATGATTTCAATGTGGTGGATGATAATGCACGACATCACCGAGCTGCAGTTGTTGAGGAATATCTTGAGGCTCTTGATTTACAGCGAATGGAATGGCCAGCTCAATCTGCAGGCCTGAATCCGATACAGCATCTTTGGGTGTATCTTGGTAGACAGGTTGCTGCTTGAAACCCACCTCCAAGATCGCTAGGAGAGCTGGAAAAAAGCTTACTCCGTGTCTGATCTGTGGTCTTCGCTTCCTATTTCGGTGACCGACAACTTGGCACCATAATTGGCAGCATGGAAAGTCGACGCCGCCAGTCCATTCAAGCTAGGGGTGGCCATATCAGTTGTTAAAACTCATTTTTCATGTTTCTATTATATTTTACCGCAAAAAACTGTGATATATTATTTTTTCCAAGAATGAACTTTTCTAGCAAGATTGCTTTTTTTTTTCAATTTCTTTCTTTCTTTCTTTTTCTTTTTTTTTCTTGTAAATCGTTTTTGCGTTTTTCTTATGTAAACTTCTTTATTGCTGTCAATACATAACTGTTTTTGCACACATGTCATCCAAATTTAGTGTTTCTAACATTCTCTCATTTGCAAATTAGGCGTAAAAAACGTGTTGTTCCTTAACTTTTAGAGTCCAGTGTGTATATTGAAATGCCTTCCATATTTTAGGAGTTATATATTAAAATTTAAGATTTCTCTTTAATATAAGAGAGTTCGTTTTTCTTTTGTAACCCACATAGTCTTCGTTGAATATGAACGAGAAATTATGTAATGGGGTTTTTCGGGGTGCTAATTTCAAATCTAAAGTCAGTAGAAATTTTTGAGTGCAAATAATAAAAAAAGATCATTGCATATGCCCATCAGCTGCTGTGTGTGTATGAGTGTGTGTGTGCGTGTGCGGCTGTATGTGTGCGCGTGCGCGTATGTGTATGGGTACGCGTGTGTGTATTTGTGCGTGCGTGTATGTGTACGCGTGTATGTTTGTGTGTGTGTGCGTGTGTGTGCGTGTGTGCGCGTGTGTATGTGTTTGTGCGCGCGTGCGTGTATGTGCGTACCTTTGTTTGTGTGTGTGTGTGTATGTGTGTGTGCGTGTGTGCGCGTGTGTATGTGTTTGTGCGCGCGTGCGTGTATGTGCGTACCTTTGTTTGTGTGTGTGTGTGTGTGTGTGTGTTTGCGTTCGTGTGTATATGTGTGTGTACTAAGAGCTGACAAGGATATACATTCCAACGAGGTCATCGAGTAGGTGGCTGTTACAGAACCTTCGAACTCTCGACTGTTGAGAGTTCAGTGTCTTTAACCAAACAGCCATGCTACTCCTGCTCTATTACACCTGATGCCCCTATGTGAAGTTTTCATTCTTGAATAATACAGCAACGGTTTTGCAACAATAAGACAATGATTACTTCGTTGATGTAGCCAAATAGTTTGTTCAAAAGTTCACTCCATCGTGACCCAGTGGATAAAACAGTGAATATGAGAGATGGCTGAAGTGTGGAGGTCCAGTGTTCTGGCCTATCGCGTGGCAGTCAATCTGACAGTCTGGAATTTTGGACGTTTTCTCTCAGATGTAACGTGAATACGTATTAGAGTCGACTGAAATATCCTCCGCCCACACTCTATACACTGTTCCTCATCTCTTTAAGGGCAATCTGCGAAATTCCTTGTTTCTCCTGAACCACCAACTTCGTACGATTTTGATTTTGAAACTTCATTAATCCATTATTGCACTTTAGTTTTCCGAACAGTCTCACTTTCTCAAATCTTTGAAGATTTTTCTTGCTGTTAAGTACTATCGTCGTATTTTCTAGGAATTTCATTTTTAGCACATTTTGTTATGTATACTTCTATGTTGCAATCATAACTGTTTCGTGCACATGCCATCTAAATTTGGTGTTTCTACATTCATTCATTTGCACATTAGGTGCAAAAAACCGGTTCTCACTACAGAGCAGGGGTAGCCATATAGCGGGATCGCCCCTTGGAGGGCGCAGAGAGTCCAGAGGGGGGGGGGCGAGAAAAACAGGCAAAGAACAAGTGATAATGCATATTTATTTTGAAAAAATTATTTATTCGTATTTTTACACCAAAACATATCTAATTTCGCTTGAAATTTTATTCAAACTTTACCGATAAGATTATTTTGTAGAAAAAACGATTAAACGTCCATTGTTGAAGAATACAAAACTGCACATATGCTGTGGAATGTGAAAGGGAGAAGCCTTAAGTTATCGTTTGTTAAGGGGCTCTATGTCAAAAGATTGGGAACTGCTGCCGAAGAGTGTGCAATCACACCGAGCTATTGCACCCTAGATGCCACCCTCAAAGTACATTGCGCATCCTAGAGATTCTGATAATAATTTTTATTTGATAACAACTTTTGGATGGAGAATTGAGAGTTCGACCTCATGTTATAACTAACAGCTTTATATATATAACTAGCTGAAGTAAGAATGCAAATTTCTAAAAGCAAGAACTTTCGTCAGCATTGTAGGAGTACACAGAATGGATGTAGTATGTTGCCAAAGTAAAGAAAGCGCAATTATAATTTTCATGTATTGTTAAAATATTACAGGTTAGAGAGTAACTAAGTAATATCATTTCATTCGCTTTAGTCGTAATTATGGGATGCGCGAACGAATATTTACACATATTCAAATAATTTTCGCAAAATCTCAAAATCTAATCAACATTTTTGAACAATTGGAAGCCTAGAATTTAAGTTGAGTGACAACCTATCATGTCACCCAATTTCGTTTAATTCCCTGCTGTCTTTATTTCGTGATGCTGGAACAAACATTTTAGCATTTTTAAACGATTTTTACAAAATCTCAAAATGTAATCAAAATATTTTTAAAATTCAACACCTATAAATTAAGATTAGCAACTACCTATCATATCACCAAATTTCGTATTAGTCGTTATTACGCGATGCTTAAAAAAATATAACCGCATTTTGGGAGAATTTTCACAAAATCTCAAAATCTAATAAAAATGTTTAAAAAACTGGACACCTATACTTTATGTTGAGCAACAACCTATCATGTGACCAAATTTCATATCATTCGCTTTAGTCGTTATTACGTAATGCGTGAACAAAAATTCACTCAGTTTGAAACGATTTTCGCAAAATCCCAAAATCTGATCGTTTTTTTTTATAGTTTATAGTTTATAGATGCTTATAGTTTAAGGTGACCACCTATCATTTCACCAAATACCATTTTTTCACCTTTGCAGTTATTACGTGATGTGCCAACACAATACGTAGTTTGAAACAATTTTCGCAAAATCTCAAAATCTTATCAAGATTTTTTTTAAATTCGACGCCTATGTTTTAAGTTGAGTGACCACCTATCATGACACCTAATTTCATATCATTCGCTTCAGTCGTTTTTACGTGATGCTTGAACACAAATTTACGCAGTTTGAAAGGATTTTCGCAAAATCTCAAAACTCAATCAAGATTTTTTAAAAATTCGACGCCTATGTTTTAAGTTGAGTGACCACCTATCATGGCACCCAATTTCATATCATTCGCTTAAGTCGTTTTTACGTGATGCTTGAATACAAATTTACGCAGTTTGAAACGATTTTCTCAAAATCTGAAAATCTAATCAAGATATTTAAAAAATTCGACGCCTATGTTTTAAGTTGAGTGACTGCCTATCATGACACCCAATTTCATATCATTCGCTTCAGTCGTTTTTACGTGATGCTTGAACACAAATTTACGCAGTTTGAAACAATTTTCGCAAAATCTGAAAATCTAATCAAGATTTTTTTAAAATTCGACGCCTATGTTTTAAGTTGAGTGACCACCTATCATGACACCCAATTTCATATCATTCGCTTCAGCCGTTTTTACGTGATGCTTAAACAAAAAAAGCGTCACGGACAGAATGACAGAAGGACAGAATGACAGACAGACAAACTTTTTTTTGAGGGTCGCATCGGATTCCCGAGTGCTTGAAACGGATAGAAATCGCAAAATTTTTGAATTCCAAGAAATGTACAGACAAAAGTCTAATTTTATTTATATAGATTGAACAAAAAAATAAATTCTTCCTTCACTCGTTATTACTTTTAGCTAACGTATAATGTACAAGACAATTACAGGATTTTGTACAGATTTTGGGGCAGATTTTCTGAGAAGAATAGTTAATGGTTTCTTTTTATGCTTTATATGGGTTAGTCAAACTACCTGTTTCCATGTTTTTGGAAAAATATAAATGTTTAGGTAGTAAAACTTACAAACAATTTACAGCTATGATGCTTCAACTTTTGTAATCTCATTGCATAAAATGAAAAACTTTGTTGAAAACTAAAACTAACGCAAGCAATTCTTTTTCGCGTATTCTCATCCAAAATGGACGACTTTAGAGGATCAAAATTAAATTTTAAATTAGTAAAAATTCTTTCTAAATTAATTTTAGGGCTACTCAAGCTAACAAAATAAAAGCTGTAAGCATGTGGCTGTTAATAACACGCGACAAAAGTTTAGAAGCTGCATTTTGCAAATATTTAGAAACCGACCGAGCACTTTCTAAAGACGCGGTGATGTAAAAGATTAACGTTGTTTACTTTGTTGGAGGAATTTAATTAGTTTGGGTTTTAATTGCTTTCTAGAACAACGAATTGAGAAACCATCTTGCATATTAAAGTTGAAGAATGTGATAATAATAGCTCATTCTTTAGTTATCAACATCTTGAAATTAAGATATGGTTTCCACACTAATTTAAGCAGTTTGAAGTTTTTCTCATAATTTTACAGTTTGGAGAATTACACTGTGGAATCAGATTAATAAAACTGCAGTACAGTCTCCATTTACAGTATGCTCACTGAAGTCCCTTGCCAGCCTCATAACTGTGGAACTGCTGCTATATTCATAAAAGTGATAAGTCTAGGTATAGCAAAGTAGCCATGCACTACAGAATGAACTACAGAATGAAGTGCCACCTGGTTGAAAACTGCGGAGTTAGCATTCCTATCGTGAAAACCGAACAAGATAGTGAAAAAAAAAAAAAAAATTATACAAAGTTGTAGAGCATCATCGATTTAGTTCGAAAAGACTCCTTGTGGGCATCAATGTGAAGAATAGAACAATTAAAGTGCACATTTGCTTTTCGTGATTTCCTATTCTGTAACTGACAAATTCTTTCTTCCGGTTGGCAACTTGCTCTCCTCTTTTGTTTATTTTCAGTTCCAACTCTTCTGTATGCGGAATCCTGCAGACGCAGGCTCAATTTTTTTGGGCCGAAACGCACACTGACTGATAAGTACCTGTTATACGTGCTTTTTTTTTAACAAAGTTTTAATTATTTCCTATTTCAACTGTGTATGTGTTTCAAAAAGTCGTATACCCTGTTTCACAACTCGAAATTTTCTCTCACGCGAAGGGTCTTGGAACACATTTCTCGCGTGAGACAAGACTCCACTGTACACAGTTTAGTCTGAAATACAATGGTCGCCGCTTATTCCGGTCACATCGAGACGGATTGAAATTGACCGAAATAACCGGAATCCGAAATAAACGACGGTATCAAAAGTAAAAGTGGGAAAATTTGAGAAAAAATCAATAAATGAAATCATAAATATAAACTATATTTGTCAATAGTTTAACGTATATGCACGTGCTACTTCATGGAGGGAAAATTCGAAAATAAAAGGTGTTTTAGGGGCATAGCAAATTGAATCTCACTTAATGTTGAAAAGAGGTGATGAAATCATTTACATTGCTCTCCTTAAAGGCTCCATGTAAAAACTCTATAGCATTCAGCAAATCTACTTTTGTGACACGTAACCGTTCGGGTGCACATGGTCGTCGTAATCATCATTAGGTGTCTCATTGGTTACGGGTGTAAGACTGATCATTATTTTTTATTAAAATTCTATTAAGTGTATTAACAATCGTTTTCATTGAATTACCGTAACATCGCTACACAAATATGAGTCATCTTTGACTGGCTTTCACTCCGCCCTAAAAGCTAATTACGTCGAAATTTTCATAATCTCCAAATATTATCTGACCGGATAAAGCGGTACTTACTACTGAGGTAACCGGCGGGAAAACCAGTGCAATTTGACAATTTCGTTCTGTTCATGCCGATTTTCACAGGAACAAGCGACTCACCGGATAAACCACTGACCGAGATAAGTGGCGTCCACTGTATTTTGTTGTTTCTAATACAGTCAACTCCGGATATAGTGAACCCGGTTATAATGAACTTTCGGCTATAGTGAACGCATATTCTTCAGTCCCGATTCTTATACTTTAGAAATGTACCTAGCATTTTTCGCTTTCATTGAACCATGACTTCGGTTATAGAGAACTTCTGGACGGCAGAGGGAATGTTGTTCGATTCCTACGAAAAGTGTCTCTTTTGTGTTTGAGTGGAGACAAAGAGATTATCCTCTTCCAAAATACAGGTGAATTGCCAATGTCTAGGCTAACTACTAGGCTAGCCAGTGTCTAGGCTAACTACTAAGCTAGCCAGTGCCTAGGTAGGCGGAAAGTGTGGGAGGGGGTCATAATTCTTTTTCATTGCTGTAATGCATTTTAATCTTTAAAAGCATTAATTAATAAAAGCAGGGTACTTTTGAAAGTGAACCAAAAGGCTCATAAGTCCTACGCCACTGGTGTCATAGGACTTAGAACACTTCTTACAACAATAATAATAATAATAACACTGGTCAACAAAAAAAAAATTATTATTTATTTGGGTTTCTGTCTCATGCTTAAATTCTGATTCTAGACATTGAAAAAAACTTAAATTTTCATTTTTAGTTCTCGAAGTTTCCTTTTGTCTGATTTACGTCGATAAGTATATTTTAATTTATTTCATAAACGAAAGATGGCAGCACTTTGATTAACCCGAAAGTAAACTGTATTATTATAATAATATTGTATGTAATATTTAATATGTAATTTTTATTTTATCAACACAATGATGCAAAGTAATATACTAAAAACTGTAATTGATTGCGTCTGAAAAAATGATGATTTATGTAACAAGAATACTCAATGAAATAATTATTTTACATTTATATGTTATTGTTTATCACAAATCTTGGATAAAAAAGACTTATATCCAGCAAAAACTTTTCTGATCATAATTTAGAGTGGGATTATAAAAAAAAAAATATATAAAAATCAGTGATTTTCGCCAAAAAATTGAAAAATTGCTTTAATTTCTACAAAATCAAACTTTCATGAAAAAAAATTATTTTCCTTAGTTTTGGCGTAGGAGAAACTAAAATTTAACATGTAGAAGTCAGACCCAAAAATCGCGTTGACCGGTGTAATAATGCTGAGCTGTTTATTTTTGCTTTAGTTTTTTTTCGGTTTAAAAGTAACAGCACCTTTTGCTAACTGAATGGAATGTAGATTATTTCCATAAATGAGATTAATAGTGCTTATTTTACTTAACAATAGTTCTAGTGCCATAAATGCGATCCATCATGTTTGATTTACTTAATGAGCATTCAGTTTTTGTATAAAATTCTCTTTTCCAGTTTTGTACTATGTTTTATTGTTCAACATATGGAAACATCGGTTTTAGTGAACTTCGGATACAGTGAACGAAATTCTCCGGTCCCTAGAAGTTCACTATAACCGGAGTTTACTGTAATTTCATTTTTTCTACCTGCAAAACGAAATAATTTCTGACTTCTGCGTAAATCTACCTGTGTCAGAAACATACGGAACGAAATGCTTCTTCTATTCCGAGACCAAATGTCCTTTTGAAGTAAGTCCTCCTCCGCATGTTCGCTATTTGTCTTCCTTTAGCAAGTGAGAACGGGGGGGATAGGATGAGACAATCTATTTTCTGATGCTGACTTCTTTAACAAGCAGAGTGCATTTCGGAGTCGTTTCTCGGAAAAGTGCCGCTCAAGCAGAAAAGGAAGGGAGAAGGGATCGGTGGAAAATTCCATAATTTATAAGGAATCGAGGTGAGGGGGAATTCGCAGGATTTTTTCAGGTCTGAAATTTTTCCCCTTCTCAGCCTCTTTTGAAATATTACATTAAAAAAAAAGTCCAATTAAAATGACTCATAAACACGGCAATTTTAACGTGTACTCTTACCTTAAAATTGCTGTTTTGGTGTAAAATTTATCAATACAGCTCAGGCTTGTTAAGATTTTGTCCAACCCGAATGGAAAAAGCCCAAGAAATAACCCAACTGTTTTTTTTTTAAATTTCAGCTTTAAAATATCAACTTTAATCACATAACTAATATGTCTCTTAATATCAGTACACCACTTGTAAAACTTATAAACAGCCCCTACCGTACCACCACTACCCACGGAAAGTAAAATCAAAATGACTTTTTCTAGAGAAAACGTTTATGCCTTTCATTTATTATTTGTATGTGTGATTATGGCAACGCTACGCTGGGGGTACCTTGGTAGGAGGACTTTTCAAGGGGTTCTAACGCGTATTCACGTTACATCTGGAGAAAACCTTCCAAAATACGCGCAATGGGACCTGAACCCGGAACCTTCACACAGGCTTTCATTTTAATTAAAATGAATCAGAATTTTTTAAGCAAAACAAAACAGTTTAAAAGTTCTATTTCAGCTCTAGTATAGTACATTAATTTCATTGTTAAGATTATTGCTAAAAATCAATTTATATAAAAGCAAACCATGGTTCGTTATTATTATTGTTGATTTATAAATTTTTCACATGCAATTCATTATTGATTGAAATATTTTTATTATTTATAATTGACTTTTGTAATCAATTGCTTTTAGTTGCATTTAGTAATTAGCAAAATTTTTTCAAACATTCTAAACCCCCATCTTTTCCCTTAAAAACCTAGAAAAGCCTAAAAACCCAGATAAAACCCAGAAAATCTCTGATAACCCCTCTACTTTAAAAAAAATGTGGTTTTTTTTTTTCTGTAATAAAAACGAGCATTTAACAGCCTTGACACAATTCAATTTTAAATGCATTTTTCTAGTAAGCTATACGAATTGGTAAACAATAGTGTGACTTATATGCTCCTAATCTTAACTAATTAGTCCATGTTGAAAATAATGGAAAAGTGCAAAAGTCAATTTTGACAGTTTTTCTAGCGTGCGATTACGTTCATACCTAAGGGTTGTACATAAAGAGGAGAAGAAGAAGAAGAAAAATCAAACGTCGCTGTATGTTATAATGCAAATTCATTAGCAAACTAACTGGGCGAACTAAGCAACAGAACTCATAAGGTATTTTTCATGGGAGCTAAAAGTGTGGCGTTATAAAATAAAAATTCATAAACTCTGCCACAAATTTTACGTCATATATGAAAATAAATTAACAATCAGTGCGACTCTCAATAGCTCTGCTAGATTGCACAGTTTGACATATTTCACAAGATTAAAATAAATAAACTGTTTTTCTTCTGCTGAACAATGGAGGATTTAAAAGTTTTTACTTTCTTTATTTTTTCAACGTGAGCCTTAAGTCTAATCTAAACGATAATTCTACGTAAATGTAGGATTGTAGTTTCATCCGGAGATAATTCCGTGAACTTTTTAAATTTTATTTTTGATTTATTTTTTGGTGGAGTATATTTAGAGTAGTCTTTTTTAAGTTGGTGTCTAAAAAAAAAAACTACGTACAGTTTCTAGAGAAGTAAGAATTGCTCTATGAAAGGTCATGTAACGGTGCATGTTAAATAAGAGCAGTACTCTGAGAAAGGGATTTTGGAGAAAGGGGGGAAAACTGTTTTTCGTTTCGCGAGATTTCGGGACTTATTTATTCCGCAGGGTTGACATCTCATTCAGCTAAAAATTCATTTCAACAGAGGAAAATTGGAAAAAAGTAAGATTTTACGATGAAGTGTAATAGTAATAGTTAATGCTATTTGATAATTAATACAATAGCTTACAGAAATATCAAAATTATAGTTATGATATTCAAAATAATATATATTTAGTTCTTAGTTGCTGAGGAAGAATTTAAAAACGGCAATGTAAAGAGTCACTCGTGTTCCTAGTCTTGGTCTAATTTTAGTAAAATAGTTAAAAACGTGAATTAAAAGGAGAACTTTTTAAAATTGATTCGTGATTGTTCGCTAAGAGATAATTTAGCATGACATATTTCTGTTCATTTGGAGACTGGGAAGTTAGCGAAAAATTTAGATTACAATATTTGATCCAGTCTCCTAATTGGAGGATAATTAGAAAAATTAAAACTTTAAAATTTTAATTAGTCATGTATTGTGAGATAAGATACATGATCGGGAAGGTGGCGTAAAATATTAAATTATTGTAATAAAAATTATTTATTTCTCAGTTTCAATCCCGCGGGATTGCGGTCCTAATACCGCGGGATTTGTCCCGCAAACATTTTTGCGGGATCCCGCGGGATCGGGATTGCATTCCCTAAATGTACTCCGAAGGTATTCCTAAAAGAACGCCGAAGAATGGTGGCTGTCGAAATCAAAGCAAAAATAATATCTTTTTTGGGAATATCAATCCTGTCACAATTTTGAAAAGAGAGAAAAAGGGTACTACAAATTATACACAATCTTCAGCTAGATAAACTCACGCTAAATTTTTCTTGAGAGATGTTTAATTCTTTGCATTACGGATACGGTCCTCTATTTGGAACTTATTGTAGAAGGAAGCAATTGAGTACAATAAAGAAATGAAAATATAAATAAATAAAAAGAAGAAAGAAAGAAACACTTTGAATTTAAATTCAGTGCTGAGTTAGAACAACCACCTCACAAGGGAGTATGTGTTAATGGAGCTGCCTTCCTATAATTAAATCAGTAGCTTGGATTAAACAGTACTTTGCATAACGCGTTATCAGTTTACCATCAATTCATTTAATTAAAAAAAATCCTTTTGTAGCAGTATTAACATATATGGTAACTGTACTAAGAGAGTGAATTAGAATAATGAGTAGGTTAGAATAAGTGAGTTTATTCATTTTACTTACTACCAAATAGATATTTTAAATTGCATAGAAATGAAACTTCGATAAAGAATATTTATCTAAAATCGTAAACAACACTTTTCTGAACACACTTTTATTAAATTCCATTTTAAAATGTCATCTATCCCATTGTTCTTCCATCTTAAGACTAAAATTTCCTAAAGCCAATTAACTTTTCCATCAGGTGAGCAAATAGCTTTATTTTCTGCCAACAAGAAGCTCATTGAGAATTTTTCTGCTGTATGTACGCATCTTTGTCAGAAACTACAGAAGATCGTTCCTTACATTTGGAAATTTCAAGATTAAATAATCGATATTGTTAGAGAAAATCTCATAAAAAAAAACTACTTCATTGAATTGAAAACAAGAGTTGCATTGTAGTTGCTTTATTTATAGAACCCGATTAATTTTTCCGACAGTACGAGTTTGACTTTATTGCTTCTATGTAGAAGGAAAATCCAATTTAGCTTCCAGATTTTATTGCATAGCTGTGTTGTTATCATGTAGGAATCTCTTGTTTCTGTTAAGGCTAGAAAAGAAGAGGGAACAGAATTCTCAAATAAAGCCTTTCCGTCTGTAAAAAAGAGTTTGATAACTACTTAATTATTTACAAAACTCTCCTTTTCAACTTTTAGCCTTTCAAATATTTTAAATAAATTTTTACTTCACGTGTATACTATTATAGTTATTGAGAGTCTATAGATGCTGTTCAAGACTCTAAACTGCATGTTGCAACCTCAGGAACATGTGCTTAATATTTATCTAGGGGGAATATAATAGGTTATCTAGGGTATTTCATCAGTAGAACTTTAATACAAAATATTTCTGCCAATGAAATTTCATATTATTTTGTCGAAAAATAAATTTTTTTCTCTTGAATAAAAACAAATATTTCCCCACCGAATTATGCACAACTTATTGATACTTTTATAAGAAGTGCGTATGTAAAATATTAAAAGTTAACTCGCTTTAACCCTTTGAGGCGCAACCCTTTCCCAATGCTGAAAAAAGGGCAGCCGTTGCCATCGCTCGACTTAACTGCCAGCAAGATGGCGGACGATCGAAACGTTCATCGCATGCCACAGATCTAGAGACCCTTTTTGGACGCAATCTGCGATTCTATTCTGCGATCGTCCACCATTTGCTGGTAGTTAAGTCGAGCGATGGCAACGGCTGTCCTTTTTTCAGCTTTGGGCAATCTATCTAGCTTCTCTCGCATTCTTCCATTTTGCAGCAGATGTCAGTGCTGTTAAAAATGATCGTGACAATTGTTTTACGGGAAATGATGTGCTAAAAAGTAAAGGATTCTCGTGGAGCTATGTCACCCTCAACTATTTTTATAGAAATCAAATCTGTTCTTCGTGACTGGCAACAGTCAAAACGTCAGAGTTTGGTGATCCCAGAGTGGGAACACTGCGCGTTAAAGGGTAAATGCAAGGACGGTGTACATGTTTTAGAGAACCATATATATAAAAATAATCTCAAAATGAAAGTATACTCGATTCAGACCCTGAGCAGGTATTTAAAGATACTTTTATTTCTTGCTATTAAAATATACGTCGCGAATCGATTTCTTCCTCCACCACAAAATTAAAATTTCACAAGCCAGTAAGCATTTTAATCAAAAATGCAAATAATTCTATTTTGTGCTTCTGGCTCTACGGAGAATTTAAACATTCTGCACATGTTTGCTGAAGAGCTATCCTCGTTTGTTTTATAAATTGGTAAAAATCTCAAGATTAAATTATCAGAACATTGGAAGAGAAGAACTCATTAAAAATCTACGTTTACTTTAAATTTAAAACAAGATATATTCCAATTGCTGTGTTTATAAAACCCCATTAATTCTCTGAGCGACCAGACTTGCCTTTATTGTGTCTTTTCAGAAGAAAGCAATTCAGTTTAAAAGGGGTTGTAGCTTTGATTTTCATTGGAAATCTATATAATGCAAGTACATCTGAAATTACTAATTGCGTGTTCCGAAAATAAATATAAAAACTAATTTTTAAAAATTGATTTTTATTTTCCACGTCAAAAAATTATTTACACATTTATATGTTTATGAAACTTTTGATTTCTTTTCTTATTTTGTTCCTATTTTTCAGTTTTCATAGTCAGTAATATTGGTTTTCGGATCTCATTGAGGAAGAAGATCCTTAAATTTCAAAACTGAATCTCAATTAGAACAAACAAATCAATAATTAAAATAAAACTCTATAACGTAAGCAATTAAAAGTGTACGGAGAAGCATTTTTTTTTCAATAAAATCAAAATAAATAGCATTCCTTTATACATGAGTGATAATACACGGGCTAGAGGCTCAATATACTAGTAGCAGCAGTATATGACGTCATATACAATAAATTCTTTGTTTCATTTCCATCTGTATTTGCAAATTATATACTACTAGCTGTTCGACGTAAAGCTAGCGACTTCGTTCGCGTTGGATTTAGAATTAGGTCCAGAGAGAAATGAAGCATGGGTGAATAACAAATATGTTTGCATTACAGGCAGAAAAGTGACTGTATTAAAATATTATTTATTTTTACTTCCTTGTACGGAGTATAAGGAAGTCATGTAGTCGCAAAAAATTTCGGGAGCCAGATTTCGACTGACTCTAAATTTACTTTTAACAATTTTTTGGATGCATCTCATCGTACGCTAGCTTGCACTTTCATATAAATGCATGTACAATCCATTTTGACCGACTGCAAGTCTACTTTGAACAGTTTTTATATGCCGTCTGTACGTACGCATGTACGTATGTATGTAACTTTCATAACTCAAATTCTAGGACCAAAAACTATTGGTCCTAGAATCTTTATATTTAGGATTGTTGGAAACAGGATCTAATTAGGATATTTAGGAAACTTTATATTTCGGATTGTTGTAACATCTAGTTCTACACCTCCCCTTTTGGCCCTAGTTTATCTAGAGAGCCGCCCAAAAGATTCAATACACTACACTCTATGGACAGAAATTCTTTAAACTCGCATATCTCAAAAACTATTGGTCGTAGAATGTTGAAACTCTATATTTAGAATTGCTGTAACATCTAGTTGTGCACCTCTCCTTTTGGTCCCAATCGACTGTATAGTTTATGTACAGGGCCGCCCAGTGGCTGAGAGGTTGCTCTCGAAACTGGAAAGCGGGAGGTGCCAAGTTCAAACCCCGGTAGCACCTGTCGACCTAGACGTTCGGAGTTTTCCGTGGTTATCTCCAAAACCTCGCGTAAATACGGGCTAGGATCCCTTAAAAAGTCCCCCACAGAAGGCATTCCACATATAGGCTTAAGACCCTAGTGCAGTCAATCGGCCTTAATCCACAAACAAACAAACAGTAGTACTCAGGAATACTGTAACTTTCAATAAGGGAAAAAAGTTCTAGAATTGGTTCGGTAGCTACAAAATGCCCATAGAGCGTAATGTATTAGAATTATTTTGAGTGTCTTAGAAAAAGAATTTGTCTGGAGAACATTCATTTTTATTATTATAGATAGATAGATTTGGCGTAAAACTAGCATAGTTTCCGTGGTATCTCATGCTTTTCAAATGCACGCAATTCTTCACAGAAATAATAACATTTCTGTTAGCTCACAACATGAATCATTTTATACGGGCGAAACTCGCCAAGCGCATGGCAACGTAAAAACGGTTTTTAATTAATAATGAAAAATCCAAAATTCTAAGTACCCTATAGCCGTCTCCCGGGTCCCATCTATCTCTATACCAAAATTCATCATAATCGATTCAGTGGTTTAGGCGTGAAAGCGTTGCAAACAAACACACATTCGAATTTATAATATTATAATTAGGATGTTTCGCATTTAAATAAATATGTTAGTTTTTACAGCTTAGATAAAAAAGTATGTTTTTCTTTTAATGCAAACCACCCATCAGTATCCTTATTTGCTTTTTACTGTATGAATTTTTAGCTTTTACGTGGATAGTTTAACCTCCAACACATGCTTTAGCACAATGCAACAGAAACAGATTTCATTGATTTAACTTTTCTGTGTGTCTGATTTTGCTATTGAAACTAAAAATACATATAAGTCTATTATACACTCTGCTTCAAGATACTCTCTTCATGTGACTCATGAACTATTTTTAAGCAAAATGTAAAACAAGTTTTAAAAAAAAACTTGTTGCAATATGAAATAAATAATCAAACATAGGGGGGGGGGGAGGAATCTCGATTTAACTCTTCTTAAACAAACCGTACTAAAATCGACTCATCCCAGCGACTTCATGCGGTAGGGTGTTTTAAGCTTATATTCACTAAACAAACAGCTAAACAGATTTTCATCAACCATTGCTAAAACACATTTTAATTGAATCAGCTTTCTTTAAAAGGAGAATTAAGCAAATAAAACATCGCACTGAAATCGGTCAATTCCTTTGGGAGCTACAATGCAAGACAGCGAAAGATTTCAAACTGCTGTCCTTCTGTGTCGGGGAATTGATAATCAAATCTGGTAACGGCCTTGTAAACCCAGTGTTTGACGCGGGTGCTAGCACTTCAGCACGGACTACATAATGTGTTAGTTGAAAAATGGTATTCACACCACTCCAAACACTAGGATTAGCACCAGATCCGAGTCTCATCTAGCACGTGAAATCTGAACCGCCGAATTTAGGGGCACAACACCCAAAATAGTGGTAACGCATGCTCGATGGAGTTCAGACATGGGCTCAGCAAATTCATATCTCCGCCATATTTATTTACTGTACTACTCGCTTTGAACTTAATTATAACGAACAACGAATTTAAGATCTGAAAAATTTGGAATTTCTTAAAGGATGTCTTCAAAAAGATATTTCCATCATTAAAATATATACATGCTTGTTGTGTTTATAAACAAACAATAACGATTTAAGACTTAGCGAACATTCCGACTTGGCGAATAGCAGAGTAATATTCTCTGAAAATATATGTCTAAAAAGATTTTCAGAGTGTAAAATTTAATTTTGATTGATGTTTTTCATGGAGCAAAAATATCTTTAAGTAGATCAAGATAGATATTTATGTTTATTGTTTAAATGAACAAAATGTCGCAAATAAAGAAAGAGGTCTGTGAATCCGCTCCACAAAAAGAACTATTCCGGAAAGCTGCAAAATCAAAAATGCTACACGTGTGCAAAAATGTAAAGTACCAATGCCAGAAATCAACTGTTCTAGAATACCTTCAGTGTTGCCAAAAGAAAAACTCTAATTAATCTGACCAAGTTTACAAAAAGACTATCCGTTTATGGATTGAAATGGACCCGGGTGCGGATTTTTTGGAGAATACCATTTACGGTTAATTCGCGTGCTAATCCTGTAACTCGTGCTGCTTGATTCTCGAGCTGACACCTTGTATGTGAATAAGCCCGTAATGAGACTCGAAAATTTCAAACAGCTTCTTCCCAGTCTGTGCCTGTTTTAATAAACCACGTGTCGTTAACGGAAAGTCGTTGAGAACTCAAAACAAACGCAGTTTCACTTCCTAATTTCATTCATAAGACTGGTGCAATGATCTCATCCACAGAAATTTACAAGTCAAAGTACAAGCGCATCTAATTTTGCATACAATTACAACTATCTTAATGACTTCATACATCTATTCATGACTTTCGAGAGATCCACGAGTTCCAAGCCTGGATTTCAATGAAAATATTCTCTTCGCAAGAAACAACATTTGATTTTAAAATCTATTTCGAATAAAACATCTTTAGAGGAACTTTGTTTGCAAATGTGCAATATGTAGGTTAATAGGTTGCTTTAAAATTCATAACTTTTAAAATAACGAACGCCGTGATTCAAGAGGAGTTTTGCCATTTAGAATGTTTAACGACACATATTTTTTTATGAAATGAATTGAAATTGCTGTTATTAAACCTGCTGGTATCGTAAAACTGGGATCTTAAAAATAACTTGTGTGCAAACTGTTATTTTAAACATGGAGAGAAAATTACAAAAATTTGAACAATGGAAGTTACAGTTTGTTGACCCAGATGCAGCTTCACGTAAAAACTGATAATTTGATTTTTGGTTTGAGCGAAAATAAGTTTGTTGCATGCAAAGCAGTTGTTTAGATGTTTATGAAAAAAATTCACATGATAATTTTACAAACATTTAATACACTTTAGTAACGACAACCAGGGAAGAAATACAAGAAATCACTATCGATAATCTATGGAGTCGGGTTTAATCCCTGAAAAAGCTTTTATTGTTTGTGACTTGTAAAGTTCAGCAACAGGGCAGTTGTGCAAGATGTATATCACAAAAAAGTGCTAGAGCATTACAGTGCGCTCGCGTTTAACTGTTAAACGAGGACTCACTGTAATGTTCTTTACTTTTCACTGTCCTCAAACTACTTCAAACCTGAAAAATTAAAAATTATTAATTGAAATTTAAGCAAAAAAGGTGAACCACACATGCAATCTCCTTTCGTCACTAAGACATTATGAATCATCTTTCTGTGCTCATCATTACTTCCCTGAATGGATCTTTCGCTCGTGCTGGCCTACATTGAAACATTGAAACACCAAAATTGAGAAGCAAATGATGGACACAGAAAAGGGATCTTTACAGTCATGTATTTGGTACGAAAAGACGCCAACAGTTTAAAGCAAATAAGACAGTAACGTAATTTTAACCACTTTCCCCATAGATTCAGAAGCATAGTGTTGGGAAAATAATTTAAACCGCTGGATAGATTGCACAACACTGAAAAATTGTAGCTGTTACCATCCCTCGATTTAACTATCAACAACATGGCAGGCAATCGAATTGCCAATCACGTGCCGCAGAGCTAGAGACCTTTTTTGGCACGCGATTGGCAGTTTGATCGACTACGATTTTACTCACTGCTTCCACACCGCACACTTTTATTTACATTTTATGTGCCTCTGTTGCCGTTTAGCCTAATTTGAAGTAAAACTTGATGTTCACGCATTGTTCCATATTGCAATGGCAAGCCTTCTCAAACTGTCTGCGTTAAAATGGACGTAGCACACAATTCCGCTTAACACTCTTGACTTGGACACGAGGAGGCATTACTTTCGATGTCTCTCAGTGTGTGTATACGTAAGCGCAACATCCAGAGTGGTTTTAAAAATATGGAATCGTTCACCGAACTTTTCAAACGGACCTTATACTGTACAATTTTATCACAGCATTTCTGTAAAAGTTTTAAAATCCAATTTTAGTGAGCGATTACGACTGATGTTCAGTGTTTCTTTTTCTTTTTTAGCACTAGAGTGCTATTTCGTTTACTCCGGTATTTCGTGACGACATAATTTGCGGACATACTTTGTAGACCGATTTGCTTCGACGCGTTTTCGTTGCATACGGCGGGGGAGAAGTAAAATCTTGAAAGTCGACAAGGTTTGCAACTTTTGATGATTTATCGGCAAGCTTGGTGCCAAAAAATAAGCCCCCAAATCTGCACACAGCTTGGCGATATCTTCCATATTTGGCGAGAAACTGGCAAACGCTACAGGTTATTATGAACGAGAAGTATAGTTAGAGCATGCCTGTCGAAGATAATGAAACAGTTTTAGTAGGTGATTTTAACATACATTTTGATTCCTAAGAAGTGTTTATGGAACAAGGAAGAAAAATACGGCACACTCATGCGTAATGACACACTTTCCAACTTAATGGAATAAGGAAGAAAAATAGTAACGAGGCATGGATTATGATACGCTTTTGATACATAGCACTTTAGTGCGTATCTAAAATATAAGTGTTTCAGTTTTTTTAAATATATGTTACCGGCAATGTATGAAACGCTGGATTCAATTAAACGCCTGTCGTTTTTAGCAAAGTTGTGCATTTTAATAAATAGCAATGAATGCGTAGTTAAAATTTGAAAGTATTTCAGATTTTATTTTCATACTTTTCTTTCTATTTATCATTTATTTAAATACGCAAACATGTCCTAAACTCGCAAGCTGTTTCGCTTTCTGCATCAGATGCGATACAAAGGATCGATAGTTTGGCAAAAGTTCAATACAGCTTTATCCGAGGAGCAAAATCGCAACTTACGTTCATGTTTCTTTTATCTCGACTCTTTTTCTCTTTATCCTCCCAGACTGCAATTACGGTGATGTGAAATTATCATAATCACTGTTTAATCCTCCTTTCGCTGAGATCAAGAAGTGCACTTCCCTAAATAAGATGTCTGATGGGCTCAGCACTTAAGTGTCAGATTTTGTAGCTGATGGTACGTGCAGAGAAAAGAAAATTAAAATTTAATCGAAAATCTTTTTAGTCGGAAAGTATTTATCAGCATTTTAAAAGTTTCTTAATTGTTTCTACTTAAAAACAAACATGGTGTACTTTTTTCGGGAACGGATTTTGAACTAAATACGCAATTTTCTGTTAGTAAATCAATGCTGAAAAATATTTAAATAAAAATGACAGTTTATTAAATGTATGTAGTTATTTATAATAACTGGATAATATTAATTGCTCTCTCATTTTAATTAATTTTTAATGGTATTCGTTCTTCGCATGGAATGGATGTCAATACTTATACTGTTAATATAAATTAAAGAAGTTATACGCAATTAATTTCTATATTTTTGGACAGCATATCTGTTCAAGTTTTTAAACTGATTGGATTAACAGTGTTAAAGGGGCTTTCAGGATTAAAATTTCTCGAAAAATCATAATCGAGAAATGTGTGAACTTTCAAAATTTTAAGTATCTAAAAGTTTTCGGCTTATGATCGCAATATTAAAAGTTCAATAGTTCAACGAATTAGAGAGCACATTCCAGATTTAAAATTTATGAGAACTTAGAAGCAATTTTAAATTTTAAAGTTCTAGAGATAATTTTTTCTTCATTTTCTACACACAGTCTGTAATTTTTATGGCATAGTGTAGATTCATATACAAACATCTTTTTCCCTTTATGTTTGTGTATAAAATATTGCAGGTAGTAAATTATTATGAAATGCATACGGGCAACTATTTTTATGCTTTACACACATATATAAATTGATGTATATCGTGAATTAATATGAATTACACGCAGAAACCGATATATTTTATACTTTATATTCGTAAATAAAATAATTTTCTACTAAACTATTATAAAATAATAATTATTATCTCTTAATAATATAATATATTTCATAATTAAATTATGATATGTTTGCATGTAATATTTTAATAATATATTCCTACAATGAGACAATAATTATTACAGTAATTAGTACATAACAGTAAAAATGATAATTATTACTCTCTAATCACTATACAAAGCATTAATTATAACATCTAACAAACAATTTTGGGACATTTCTAATTTCGCCCTCCTAGGAGGATGGGCACCCAACTTCCTCTTCTTTTCACATAGCTTTCTTGGAGGAAAAAAAAACAGTTATCAATGAAATGCTTGCTTTAAAATGTAATAAATATGAATATGTTCAACAAAAACAACTGTTTTGTCGCTATAACCTTATTAAAAATTTATTTGTTTTAATTTATTGTTTAAAAAATGATGCAGTCATATCCCGTTTTAGCAAAGTTCGTTACAGCGAAAATCTCGTTACAGGGAAGACTTTCATAATCCCCAAATCCAATTACATAGCAGTTACCAAATTAAAATTTCCGATATTAAATTTAATAATTTCTTCTGTGACTATGAGATGTTTGTACAAAAAATATATAAATAAAGAGTCACTTTTCCACTTCAAATAAGTGAAAATTTTCAATAAAATCGATATTTATTTGGTTTTAGTTAGGTATAACTTTCAAATGTTTATAACTACACAAATCTTTGAAAAAATTCCACTATACAGAATTTCTTTATCCCATATAAAATTGAATAAATTATACAACAAATACTCAGCAAATGAAATTAAAGATTGATGCTAATGAAATGTTTACCCTCTTTGTTTTGGTAGATTTCGTATTTACTAAAGACATCTTATTTCTTTTATGCGCATTTTTACTGTCTCTTACCTAAATAAATAAACAAGTAAATCATTTTTTAAAGCATATTACAGCAGGGAGTTTTAACGTCCACTTGATAACACTCTTTGCGTATGCATTTACTGACATCTGATAAATGGATTTTGTTTCGAGAGCTTTCCTGATCTAAAGTTAAGATCTTTTTTTAAAAGCATCATTTGCATCTGCGAAAAAGAGAGAGTCTAGTTGCCAAATGGGAAAATGAAACTCTAGGTGATATATAAAGATAAGGTGAATTCTCAAGTGGGCCTGCTATATTTGAGCTCATACATTTATTCAGTGGATATGCTTCTGAAATCATTTTCTTTAATCTAGGCAGTAACAGTTATAGGATAGGAGAAAAGGAAGAATAAGTTCTTGCATCAATATACATCTTTATGCTAGGGCAGCTGCATTGAAAAATGTCTAATTAATTTTTTTAATAAAATAAAATCTTGGTGCATTGAATATTAGCAAATACTTAGTTTTATTTTTTAATGATGCTATCAAAATTTATGGATGTTGAATTTATCTGAAACTTTTTTAGTTGACATAAATGTAACCGAGATGTCTATGATGCAGATAATATAACTGCAGTTTCATTGATTTTATTACGAACCATACTAAAATCTCCGTTCATTCTGAAATTTTCTATTAATATACTTTGTTCGAGCTCCAATATCTAAGTTAAACTTGTTTTGGCTGAGGTACAAAATATGCTTTTACTTTACTACTTTAATACCTTAAAGTGAGTGGGACTCCTTACTTTGTACCTCAAGTGAAACTGAATAGAAAAAATGGGGAATCTTGTGAAATTCGGAGACAACTTTCGAATGCAACCCATGCTTTTAACATGGGACTAAATGATTTTGATTTAGGGCAATTGAAATTAAAATTAGTTAGTGATAATAATGATTTTGGACTCTATGGGATTTCCTTGCTCACTTCGTAGAAAACATTTCACATGGAACAGGGCAATACTTGATATTTATAAAAGTATTCTGGAAAATACACAAACCTAAATTATTAAGAAAAAGGAAGTTATCATTTCAAGTACCTTTTTTAAGCAAGATTTGGCTTTACTGAAGATTCTAACTGAGTTTTTCAAAATCTAAAATAAAGAAAAAGCGCTACTTTTACTAAAATGGTGTTAAAAAAACTACAGAACGTGTAAGAACATGATGCATTTTTCTTTTAGTGTTACCAGGCACGTAACCAGAAAAAAATGTTGAGAATAAGGGGCTAAAAGTTGGAACCCTGGCTACAACTGCAAATAAACGACCTTTCCTTTAAGACGAAAAAAGAATTAAGATCAATCTACTTGATAAAATCCAGCACATCGTGGTAAAATGCTTCGAACTTTTCTGCACATGCCACTGAATTATACAGCAACTGTGTGTGTGTGATTATGGCAACGCTACACTAGAGCGATCTGCCAAGGGGGGTGCCTTGGTAGGAGAACTTTCTAAAGGGTTCTAACGCGTTTTAACGTTACATCTGGAGAAAATCTACCAAAACTCCAGACCGTTAGATCGACAGCCGCGCGATGGGTCCCGCGAACGCGGGACCTTCACACTACGGACATCTACCATTTTCAGCGGCATAACCACTGTGCCATGATGAGGCCGTGCAACTGTAAAAGTTGGGAATCGAATAATATATTTCGGATTAGCAAAACCAAACATTTACAGTATTTTACGATGCGAAAACTATGAAATAAGCTCACGTGGACTATAAAATACTCAAGGAAAGCGTTATGTGGATAACAGCATGCAATCTTCTGGACCATCTATGCGTGCAGGCGGCGACAGTCATGCATGGATACCGTGACCCAATGCCCTCCCTACTTATCTCCGGTACCCCTCCCCAGACGAGTCACTGAGTATATCATCATTACTGTGTTTTACAATGGGGAAAGGTCACAGTGGCAGCGAAGTAAGTACCGGTATCGACAATAACATAATATAAATGCGAGGGACGGACACACACATGCAACGGAATATACCAGGAAATTGTCGATTCCGTTATGGGGCCGGAATCCATAGCTGATTCTTCGCATGTTCTTGGAGAGAATGAATTGTAAAATCTCCCAGTCGTGTTTTAAACCTATGAAACGCAACCCTTTCCCCGCACAGCCAGCTGTCGTCAAAAAAGAGTCTCTAGATCTGTGGCACGCGATGAACGTTTCGATCGTCCGCCCTCTTGCTGGTAGTTAAGTCAAGCGATGGCAGCGGCTGCCCTTTTTGCAGCATTGGGCAAATCTGTCCAGCTGTTCTCGCATTCTTCCATTTTTCAGCAGATGTCAGTTCTGTTAAAAATAATCGTGACCATTTTTTTACGGGAAATGACGCGCTAAGAAGTAAAGGATTCTCGTGGAGCTCTGTCACCCGCAACTATTTTTATAGAAATCAAATCTATTCTTCGTGATTGGCAACAGTCAAAATGTTAGAGTTGGGTGTTCCCAGAGGGAGAACACTGCGCGTTAAAGGGTTGAACATATGAAGTGCGAAGCATTTTCACATCGATGTAGAAGACCAACTGGATAGACGGTCCAACACTGAAAAAGTGCAGCCGTTGCCATCGATTCATTTATACGCCAACAATATGGCGGTCAATCAAATCTCCCATTTGGCGCCACAAAGCTGAAGAAGTTTTCTGACACAGTTAGCTGTGTGGCCGCGCAGCCGGCTGTGTCAGAAATTGTACACAATTACAAAAATGTACGCCAAATTTGTACGCGATTACAAAAATGTAGGACAAATACAATTGTTCCGAAGTCTGGCGTAAAGCATAACTCTAGTTTGCTGAAATTTAATTCAAACTAAGTTTTTTTTTCTTTTTTCTTTTTTTTTTCAGAATTTCACCTGCATGTCAAAAGAATTCTGGCAGCTGAAGTTTTTTTTAGCATATGTTTTGACTCATGGGCGCCTATAGGATGGTTTGTAGGGGGGAGGGTGTGCGTCAGAGGTCATGCCCCAGATATATACTGCATTTTAATGTGTGAACTACTTCTACTGTAAATCATTACGGTAATCTATATTTTCTCTGAGAGCTGGGGGGGGGACATGCCCTCCTTGCCCATGGATATGCTCGCACATGCCTTGGCTGAACAAAACTTTAACGAATGAAGGTTTCAGTTCAAATGATTTCCGTTCACGATTTTTAATTTGAAAAAAAAAAAAAAAAAGAAACCAGATGGGCCCCAGGCGGGAAAACTGTCGCGTGCTCACTTTCGCTCTTCTCTGTTTCATGCAGCAAAGAACAGAGCAGGCAGGCAAGGACTCACAATGGAGCTTCCCAGTTCCACTTCGTTGCGCTGATGTTCCTCCCGCAAATGACTTTCAAATGACCAAACATCCAGACAAAAATGGTGCTGCTACATTTGCGTTGCTTTAAGGCAAATGAACGCTCTCTCCGACTTTACACGAAGCCAATACAACTTTATTGACTTCGTGTACTAATGATGAGAATGTTTAATAATATCCATTGTTTCAACAGCAATTATGCGTGCGGTGATGATAGGTAATGTTCGACTGATAGTGTGATGATGATACACTGTTTAACCTTTTAACGCGCAGTGTTCCCGCTCTGGGAACACCCAATTCTGACGTTTTAACTGTTACCAGTCACGAAGAATAGATTGGATTTCTATAAAAATAGTTGCGGGTGACATAGCTCCACGAGAATTATTTTACATTTTAGCACGTCCTTTCCCGTAAAAAAATGGTCACGATTATTTTTAACAGCACTGACATCGGCTGAAAAATCGAAGAATGCGAGAACAGCTAGATAGATTGCGCAATGCTGAGAAAAGGTCAGCCGTTGCCATCGCTCGACTTAACTACCAGCAGGATGGCGGACGATCGAAACGTTCATCGCGGGCCACAGATCTAGAGACCCTTTTTTTGACGCAGCTCGCACAGCCAGCTGTCTCGTCAAAAAAGGGTCTCTAGATCTGTGGCACGCGATGAACGTTTCGATCGTCCGCCATCCTGCTGGTAGTTAAGTCGAGCGATGGCAACGGCTGACCTTTTTTCAGCATTGGGAAAGGGTTGCGCCTCAAAGGGTTAAAATATATACCTCTGAATTAAAGGTGTTAGAAGAAACAAAATCTCCCTCACGGACTTGGGAGAGCAAGTCCACACTAAGGGAAATAAACTGATAGTGCGAGTGGCTCGAAAAAGTCAGGTTAATTTTTCATGATCTGCACTACACATCTTAAAAAATTAAACAACGGTGTCCTATATGAAATTTTCTGATTAAACTCTCCAACCAGGAGTTGCACAGAAAAAGAGTGAGATAGTTTGCCAAATATTCGATTTTTAAGAACTTTATCGGAAAGTTTCGCACCTGATACATAATTATCATTTATTACTGCGTATAGTATAGCTTTTAAAGAGGTATTCTAAAAATTCTGTAGGACTTGACATAATTAGTTTATTTGTATTTATGTACCGAAATCACATGATTTTTTCCAAATACACTGTTAGCGGGAACAGGACTGGCAGAAAAAATTACCGGAATATGTTCATTCTGTTTGTTATTTTTCCATTTTAGAAGAATTGGGACAATAAATTTCCGTTTTCCTTTTTTTTAGATAATTTTCAATTTTGCACCCCTGGAAATGATTTCCAGACCTGCTAGATGAGGGGCCACTGATCTTTTGCACTACAGATGCTATTTGACTTGCTGCGAGATGAATAAAAGTTGAAATAAAAGTGTTTTAAACTACAGAATGGACTTGAAACTTCGTTTCCATAAAATTTTAAAGATAAGTCACGTGATCATGTGTGTGTGTGTGACACAGATACACAACTATTTAATAACATAATTAGATATCTGTGTGGCCCTTATAACCCTTATTACCCCCAGCAAACACATAACTATCGCAAACCTTACGATTCGATATCCGACTTCTCAGCTGTGTCATCAATGCCGAATCGCAAATAACGATCGGAAATCTTTTAGGTATAGGATCGAAGATATATCATTTCAAGGCATCGAACTTTTGCCAAAAGTACGATCAAAATTATGCTCTTCTATTTCTATCAATTTCTTGTATTCAGAAAGATGCCACATTGCTGACTTGATTAGCCAAGTCAGAACTGCATCGAAGCTGTTTCGGTTCTCCTCTCAAAAATGATATGCACGAAAACCATAACAATATCATAGGGAATATCATAGGCCATATGGCATTATTTTTTTAAACTAATAATTATAATTTTGTATTATTATTATGCTTTAAAAGTTCCGATTCTGTGCCCGACCGCTCGGTTTTGATTCGTGGCAAATCGAAATCGTAGCCCCCTACCTATAACCGATCGACATCTTTTACCGTGTCCGCTGAGTGTTCAATTTGGCGGACACTTTCGACACAGATCGGTTACGTTTGCCTGGTGTCCAAATGATATCTGTAGTATCTGGCGTCCTATAAGATATAGTTCAGTTATCGAACGTGTGTATGAGTCGTGTGTTTGCTGGGACCCTTATGAATTTTGTGGGAATTTTTTTTCGAAGTTCTATTTCCAAATTAAAAGAATCTTCCCTTTTAGTGACCTTTTAGCTACACTGCAAAATGTTTTTTTAAATCTAGATTACAGCACAACATGTGGGTAAACAAACATAAAGCCAACACGTTATGATGTGGACTAAGCCAATCTATACCAATGTGGTTGGTTTATCAACGTCATTACGTCATTTTCTGAGTGGATTTTCAAAGCACAGTGCTGTGTTATTTTACAGAACAACGTGTGTGTAAACATAACGCCAACGCATTGTGATGTAGACTGTGCCAATTGCCATACAAGGCTCTTCGTAATTGATTTACCAATGTCATTACGTTATTTTGTGAGTGGATTTACAACACACAGTGTTGTGTTATTTTTGAGAAATATTGCGGTAAAATTCCAGATATTTCTCACAGTTAGTCAAAGAGCGCTTATTGGATAAGAGCAGTATTCACTCAGCCGACAGATCAGAGGATCGATCCCAGAAATGATAAAATGAATTTTTCCTTTAACTACAAAATTAACAACATGAAAAGTTAGCGTTCAGGAGGTCTATTCCCCCTCAGTTAGAAGGTAATCCGTGGTTAGCTTCCAACTTTCCATACCCAGTTGCTCATTAACGACTACTCTAAAAACTTTCTGACCTGCTTCTAACTGTCTTAGAAAATCACAAGAGCCCGTTAACGCTCCTGCTTAGTAATTCAACTCAAAGTGAGGCAGAGTTAACGGTTTTTCAACCAATTCGGGGAGAGTCGATCCTCTTCGAACACGAAAAAATGATAGTCATTCGTCAACTAACGCATTTATTAATTTACAGATACATTTTAAACAGTAGTGTATTTGCTGATTCGAGTAACTTGAGAAAATAAAAATCACCGTGTTCTTTAAAACGACTCTTTTACATTTTAATTTGTTAAAAAAAACTCACCATTATTTTTAATTTATTATGATAAAAAATATATATTTCATGATCAGAAGTATTTGGATCCTCGATTCTGTTTTCAACGTTTTATCAAAATGGAATTTCTAAAAAATAAAATTAGCAAAAACTGGGAGAAATATATAATTCATGTACTCCATAATAGTATAAAGATCATGCTTGAACTCCTATTTTTAAATATGTTTTGTTGACTCATTTAAAGAAAAATTTTCTCTTGATCTTTACTGGAAAGCGTGAGCTCAATCATGATATCCGACCAAGTGTGTGTCTATGACAAAAGTTAAATAATAATATACCGAGCGTTACTTTTAATATTTTACTTTTAACATGTTAACTTTTATGAAATGAAAATATCTACGTATAATCAAAAATGCCCACACACTTTTCATTATATAACATTCTTTAAATTCTTAAAATATCTTAATCCTTTAAAACACATTCTAATTATGAAAATGACTTAACGTTTCAAAGCACAAACCCCAAATATTTCCTCAAGTTCCGTATAATCTTCTAAAAGAAACACTAAGAATAATATTTTAAGAGGCTTCTAACATTTTAAAACGAAAACTATCGTCTTAATTATCTTTAGTAAACATCATACCTTTCATAAAATTTTCAAAGAATTATTTAAATTTTTAATCCGTTTTTATGGATTTAAAGATTTTAAAGATTTTTATGCATTTTATATGATGATTCCAACACGGAATTTTTCTCTAAGAATATTTTTAAACCTCCCGTAACTCGGAAAGAAAAGTGCAAGTTTGCATGGTTGTTTACTTTTAAAGGTTAAAAAGATAGGAATTCTGACTTCATTAACACAAAATCAAGTCATCGAGAAAGGCGAATTCACTGAGATTCATGGGGGAGGGAAAATAGTTCTTTGAACCAAAACAAGATCTATTTTTAAAATAACATACGGAAATGCGCAAACTGTTGTTTTAAATGTATTGAAACTAAATTAACAAAATTTTATTATATAAATGCATACTGACTAAATTAAATAAATACTGGCCTAAACACTTTTGTTATTACTTCCCCCAAAAAAGAAAGAAATGATTAGTTTTGTTGTTGTCTTTAAAGGAGATAAATTAGTTTCATACTAAACCATGATTCAAACTGTTTGTGACATAGTTTTAAATAAAAGTTTTTCAAATAATTAGTTTTATTGCAACGGAAACTAATTTAAAAGCAGTATCAATCACAATCCATTTCCGTGTAAAGTTTTAAATAGTGTAACATTTTTAATTAAAAAAATCTTGTAATAAAACGTCATTCTACGACTAACATTTCGTATTACTGGCATTATTGCATGAAAGAAACAGTGTATTTAACTGATATCCAATAGCCATAGAACTGTTTTTCATTGCGTAAGGATTCACCCCTAGACCATAAAAAGGCAGCCTTGTTCAACAATAAAGCTTACAATTTTTCTCAAAATTTATCTACACTGGGAAAAAGAATCTTCGTTCAATAAATTCTGCATTTCTATCACATTATATAAATTTCGAAGATTAAATACGATATTGGCACAACGATAAAAGTTATTATTATTATTGGTCATAAGTATCTTTAAAAAATAATTTTCATCCCTATGCTTTGTGCGTTTCGTGAACATAATTATGAACATATATACTTTAATTCCGTACTATTTTGTAGAAATTTATTATGAAAATTCTTTTTAAAAAGTTTATCATAAGAGAAGCTATTAAAATTACTGGATCAAGCATAGTAAGTACACACCTTACTCAAGAAAATGAATTTAAATACTAAAAGTGCAAAAGCTTTATCCTTATATGTAGTTAAAAAATCCCCTATTTGTATTTATAATTAATGCATTTTATGTACGGATTGGACTTGTTGGTAACTTTGCTTTGCACATGATGTGTGTGCTGTTGTTGTTTCTAATGCCCTCTGGCAACCGCGCAGCGATGCCAGATCCTCCTATGATAGAACGGCGATGGGTGAAAGGGGGTGGCTTCCATTTTAATTAGCCCCAGTAACAGGAATCCGACTTCTCGTCGTCTCCTAATTTTGAACCAGCTCCAAATGTGAGACCTAGGACCTGATATCGACACCCCCAAAGGTACTGTTTGAACATGCAAGACATTGGAGCCACGAACAGGTTTTTAAGGGCACGAGCTCCTAGAAGCGTACACGGTTCCACAGCAGCCCAGCCGAGAGAGGTTTCATCCTCCCAAGCACTGGCCAAACCAGTGCTGCTTCACCTTTTGTGATTATATGGGAACGGTGCTTAGGGACTGGGCCGTTTCGGGACGGATGCTTCTTGCTTCGTTTGTGTGCGTTATAAGCAGAGAGTGAGCATTGTGATGTAAAACTGTACTTTGAAATTAAAGATGATCTTGTATTTAAGAACATCTGAGATGATGGTCTAAAAGAGCCATCGATTCTGATTATCTTTTTCTGCCAAATCCCGAATAAAGATGGTGGATTGTACTCATGACCAAACTATAAAACTCTCGATAAACATGATGTCGTTTCTTTTCTTTCGACAATCGCTACATTTCGTCCGTCATCTTGACAACAACCATTTTTATTTCTGTCAGATTATTTTTTCCTCTTTGGAGATTTTATGATTGATAATGGACGCCTTTTCCAAATATGCATTGAGGTACTATCTCGCGAATTCAAAAACTTTTCACAGAGAAATCTCGATTCATCTATATTTTTTTTCGTTTCTTTTGGAATAGAACGTTTTCTCCACATATTTCCCTGTCGTGAATCACTAAGCCAACATCGATTTCCAATTGATGTGTGGTTGATTTTCTCTCGGTATTCTGGACATCGACTTGGCATGGTCATTAAAAGAGGAGCAAAAGGTGAACTCCAGACGCATTTAGGACTGTTCAAGCAGGATGGACCAAACATGGAGACTTCGAAAGTGGTATTAAGGAGAGAAAGACAAGCATAATTTAGCAGATAATCTTATGTTACGAAAAATTAATGCCTTCTGTTTTTTGGCGGGGGGAGGGGGGGGGTATCGATATTTTTAAATTAAATTCAAACCAACAAATAAAAATGTTAACGAGTTTTTAATGACAAAACAACTAGTGCTTGAACACTAGATGAACTTTTCTTGCAATTCGAATTAACAATTTTAAAGATTGCTGTTTTGTGTGTGTGTGTGTGTTTTAATTTCATAAAAGTTATGTAAAATTGAAATTAGCCACTCACTGCATTGCGAATTTCAAAATGTCCTGATTTCCAGGTATTCGAGTTTGTTACATTCTACAGCAAAAATCACCATGGGTTTTGAAGCTTGGAAAATCCGCTCTTATAGAGTGCCCATGGGCGCCCACACCAGGAAGGCATTTGACCCACCCTAGATTTTTAGTATATTGATTTGTGATGTAAACAAAATTGCATAGCTAAGCAAAATCTGTACCCAAACTGTTACAATTTTGAGATTTTCTCTCCCCCCCCCCTTGTCTCAAGAAAAATTTTATGGGCCCATGCAAGTCCCTACATTTCAAGCCTCACATACATTCTTAATTTCGTATTATTAGCTTCATTAATTTGGACTCGACAAAATATCGATGTAAAAAAAAACATTATTTCCGGTTCCTTTAATACATGTAATTAAAAAATAAGACAAAAATCACTGTCATTCACATTACAGTATCATAGTGTACTAAAAATTACATAAACAAACAAACGACAAGGAAGTGCAGTACTAACAATGTAAGGTCAAATGTCTCAGTATGCCGTCTTTTCAGCCATGCGGAAAGCTATCAGATACCTGATCCTTTTGTGCCAGATCCCTCAAGATAAGCATTAAAGGACCATTTATCTTCATTTTCATTGTGAACCCACGCATTGGAAGGCCATGCGAGGTCTTGAAAAAAAATCTACCTATTCTATGAAAATACCTTTTGTTGATAGACAGATCCAAGACAGGAAGTAAAGCAATTTTTATTACATAAGCATCAAATTTTGAAAAATGTTCTTATAATCCTTCTAAACATAGTGGTATAACAAAATCGATCGCCAATTTAACAAAATGCGATTACTTATACGTTTTTTACGTTGAAAATGTGTGACAACAATTGTAAACAATGTTTTGACCAGATATAGGATTAGCTTTTCAACCCTTTGACGCACAACCAGGTAGCTGCATAGACTGTTTAGCTCAGAAAAAGTGCAGTCATTGCCTTCGCTCGATTTAACTACCAGCAACATGGCGGTCGATCGAATCACCATTTTCTGACACAGCTGGATGTGCGGCCGCAAAAATTTTTCTTTAATTCTGTGGCAGGCTACTGGCAATTCCATCAACCGCCATGTTGCTGGTAGTTAAATCGAGTGATGACAGCGAATGTATTTTTTCTACTTTGGTGCTATTCAACCATATTTTCTTTGGGAATATTAGTGGAAGTGCGGGAATTAAGTGGTTTCACACAGCGCGACCACCGCGCTTTAAAGGGTTAACTAATTTTTAAAAAAAGGAAAAGGCTCTCAGTTCGTCGGTATCTTATTTAATATATGCTCAGAAATAGTTTTTATGAGTGGATCGATTTCGATTATTCTTATTTATTGGAAAAGTGTTACCTTAGTGGTGATCTCATGCTCTGATGATATCATGTTCTTATGATTAATGACCAGAAAGTATCGACAGACATATGCCTAACTCACAGAAACATATTCATATTGTCTCTGGGGAATGTATCATTCAATGATTGCTTTTCAAAATTTTTTCTCAATCCTTTTTGCATTTGCAACAAGCGCGCAAATCTTCTTGGGTTCAGTTTTATGGCTTTACTCACATTATTTGTCATCGATTGATCATTTGCTAAAATTGATTCTTAAATAGTAAAATCAGAAGTGCTAAAACATGCTTAGTTAACTACAGGAAACAAATCAAAAACAAAAAAAGGAGCAACTCTGTTACCTATACTACTAATACCTATTCACCTAATTACATCTGTTTTATTTATAACTTATTTATTATTTGTACGTATATTCTACTTTTATTACACACAGAAGTAGAATAATGCCTGTACTACTTCTTTATGTAAATAGAGAATCAAGCAATCTCCGTTCCACGATTACAAAACTTTCTTTTCTTGCGCAGATAGTCTACACACGGAAAAACAACATTTACAGGCAAACTTGGGGAATGGCTTTGATACAACGGAAAAAAAATTTATGGCTGTTTCCCATAAAACAAAATAAATGATGAAAGAATGCTCTCCGTCGAAAATATTACATGGAGCAATAGAGCGGCTCTTTTACAGGGCTAAACACAACACTTCTCATAATTTATGCAGAAAGATGAGGTAAACGACGTTCGAAACACATGCCGAACGAGATAGGTTATTTTGCCGTCAAGAGCGTTGCTCAGAGTGCAAATGTTTCCTCTCCCGACCCCCCGACCCTCCATCTCATGTTTATATCTTGGCATTAGACATATAAGAAAGATAAATCATGCCAAACACATCAATTATGAAACACTTTCCTACACACTATTATCTTTGCGCCAAATTTGGGGATGCACTGTCCTTAAATCTGGCGAGATGTCGGACATAATCTTAAACAAAAAGAAAATGTTGTATTATCACTGTAAATGAAATTTTGTGAGATTCTGTAAAAGTTTTTTTCCATCGTTTAATTGAGTATTATCGTTTAAGAGTAAGCTGCTATATATATATATATATATATATATATATATATAAGCTCGTTAATTGGCAACATGTGCTATCTGCTTTTTTTATTTTTATATTTTTTTTTCACTTTATCAATGGATTATCTCGGGATTCCACATTATGTAAGTTAGCTATTCTACATTCTATATATATATATATATTTACTTTTTGTATTTGTGCTTGAAATGGATTGATGTCTCTCAACTGCCATAAATCGTAATGTATTGGAATTCTTTTTAATATTCCCGTAGAACTATTAATTAAACAGTCTCTATTTTTGATGGAGAGCATTATTTAGTGAGCTTTAATAACTTATATGACAACTTTGTTTGCTTTGAATTTTGAAAAAAGAATATCTCTAAAATATGCTTTCAAAAATGACTGCCCACGGAGCGCAATGTATAGGAAATCTTCTGAGTGCTAACGTAGAAGAACTATAAATGATGCATACACCATTTTCAATAGGGTAGGTGGTACAATATATGGGAATAAGACATAATTTCGTAATAATTGATGCATATTTACGGGATTTAGAGCACGCTCAGACAGACAAACCAAAATCATAAACACTTTTCAACCGTGTTGGAAAGTGTTAAAAAAGAATGGGATGATTAAATACAAATTTTAACATTTCAGTCAGATTTTATTTGCTTATTGGCTTTAACTTGTTTACCCCCTTCTTTTCACATCGTTACTTCCCTGCATGGGTTTTGAAAGTCTGCTGTGGCCACGGAAGGAGAATTTAAAGGGCAGGAACGATGTCAAAAATATATCTTGGCTAACCGTATACATCGATATCGAGATGATACCGAATTGATGTCAATAATATATCGCTAGAAAAACATGGCTACACTGTATACATCGATATCAAATCTCAAATAAAAAGCTACTTCATCTTCTATCACTAATTCTCTTAGATAAGTACTCCAAGCTCTTATCAGGCTCACTCCGAAATAATCACATATTAAGATATGTGTGCACAAACATATTCTTAACGGTGAGACCGATCATCTCTCCAGATGTCAAAGTGTAATAAAACCAGAGATTATTTTCCTTCCACATCAGGCAGTGCTGTAAGAGGAGGGGGTGATATCTGTAATGCAGCCACTTGTGTGTTTGGGAACAGTGTTTGCGCAAAAGATTAGAACACGGTAGATATCTCTGTCATCTGTCATTTCTGAGCAATTTAACAGTGAGCCTTGAAGCTAAACGTGCTTTTCAGATTTGATTTCAACAGAAAGGGTGAACAATGTAAAGTTTATTTGCCACCACAGATAGACGTACTAATAATATAGAAACTATTCCGATATTCTGAGAAATTTTCAAGCTATACAAAATTTTGCTTTAATCAAAAAATGATGATGAATTATACAGAAAAACAACAAACATATTATTATTTCTTTCGGAAAGACACTTGTCTTAAAAAAAAGAACCAAATTCGATTAACAGATTTTTTTAATGTAAATTAAAATAAGTGAGTTTCAGTGAAGCCAAAATAACGCATTTGTGTCACTAATTGTTACATTTTTTTATTTATAAATATTTGTTTTAGTATTCAGCCACTAGACAACAGCCACTTCCGAAGAACGGTCATTTTTGGATAGTCTCACGCGTGACCGTTATTCAGAGGTTTTACAGTATAACCTGTTTGCACAATTTCAGCACACGAACCAGATTGTGCGATGTCACTGACTGCACTGGTAGGGATGGATGAAGGGATGTCTGGTGCTCATATTTCCACTTTATTGAAAAGTGTAAAAATTACGAAAAATCTCGTACTTCTGTCTTTGCTTGGCTGTGTTTGGAAGAAAAAAAAATCTTTCCAAATGTATGTAACATTCTAAAACGAAAAAGGTGACTAGTCACTCCTAAGATGTGATATTTAGATATTCAAGGCTAAAATCATGGGCGCCCATAAGGAGAAGGACGGGTGCCAAGCTAGGGAGCTTACCCCCGCCCCTAGAATTTTAGTATATTGTCTTAAGATGTAAACAGAACTGCACCAAAAAGCAAAATCAGAACTGAAATGGTTAAAAGAGTGAAACTTGCCCCCCTCTAGATAAAGTTTTTGAAGTTTGCCCCCACCTAAAAAAATTTTTTTAAGGGCGAACATGGCTAAAATACTGAAGACCTTAACACTTTAACGCTCAGTGGTCCCGCTCTGGTAACACCAAACTCTGACGTTTTGACTGTTGCCCGTCACGAAGAATAGATTTGATTTCTATAAAAATAGTTGCGGGGGACATAGCTCCAGGAGAATCTTTTACTTTTTAGCACGTCATTTACCGTAAAAAAATGGTCACGATTCTTTTTAACAGCACTGACATCTGTTGAAAAATGGAAGAATGCGAGAACAGCTAGATAGATTGCCCAATATTGAAAAGAGGGCAGCCGTTGCCATCGCTCGACTTAACTACCAGCCAGCTGTCGTCAAAAAAAGGGTCTCTAGATCTGTGGCACTTGATGAACGTTTCGATCGTCCGCCATCTTGCTGGTAGTTAAGTCGAGCGATGGCAACGGCTGCCCTTTTTTCAGCATTGGGAAAGGGTTGCGCCTCAAAGGGTTAATGACGGAATTTTATTCGAGATAACACCACTTCAATGCTGTAGGAAACAAAAGAACTGAATCGTAAGTCTACGGCTCGGCATGGACGAGTACTAGAGAGGAAGAAACACCTTCATATTTTAAATACGCACTAAAGTGCTGGTGTAGTAAAAGCGTCCTTGTTCCATAAAACACTTCTTCGGTATTGAAACCTGTATCAGAATCGCCTATTGAAACTGATTTACAATCATTGTCAAGTATATTCTAACCATACTTCTCCTTTGTAATAAACTCTAGCGTTTTCCAGTTTCTCGCCAAATGTGGAGATATCGCCAAGCTAGCTTCCGTTTTCAGGACTTTTATTTTAGCGCCAAACCTGGCGATACATCATCAAAATTGGAAACCTTGACGATACAGAGATCTCCAACAGTCCCTCCCCCTCACCCTTTCAATAAGTACAAAACATAGAATGAGGGAAGGAAGCCATAAACTTTAGGTTTGCTATAACGACACGTGGGAAGACATTTTATTCCCTTCCCCTCAGGCACTATGGCATCCCTATTGAAAAATGCAACGAAAACACGTGTCCATGCAAATTGGTCCACAAAAATATGTCGACTGAAGAACCCGGAGTGACCACTCTAGTACTGAAAATTATTATATTCAAAGATCGAAACGCAGTTTATAAAATGGCCCCTAACTTCTTAGAAACTGTTTCATATTCAAAAATATTCTCTTAAAATTAATAACTGTGAGCTTATTCATTTTTTAATGATCTGAATTACTTTAAATGCTAGTACTCGCTAAAATAACTAATCAGTTCCTCAGATATTATTAAAATGTATCATCAGACATTTTTATGAAAAATAACTTTGTTCTTGAAAGAAATTTTTCCGTGCGTGAAAAAGTTCCACTAAGGTATTCTGTTCTCCTTTTCCTTAATTACCACATTAATGCAATGATATAATCCAAAAAAAATTATTTTATGTGTGTGGAATCAATTTGACTCTTGCGCTAATTGCTGTAATCAATAAATATTCCATTTCAACTATAAAAAAAAGAAAAAAAAACGAGTTCCTTCAATGCATTTTTCCTGTAATTAACGCCACTTACTGCCTAAAAAACATTCCTGTGTGTTAATTAACCTTAAGTCGACAGACAAAACTGCATTTTTAATTAACGTTAGCAAAAATTGAAAAGATAAGAAAACTAGTGTAAAAATTTATTTTTTTGCTGAATAAATCAGCTGGTAAGATGTTAATACAAATAATACATACCTTTTTTGAAAAAGCCGAGTATTAAGGTTTAGAAATTAAATTTTAGCACCTGCTAAGTATACAAAAGAATCTTTTTATCTCTCTCCCTAGAGAGAATACATTACGGTTTTTTGCTCAATGATATGTCAATACAGGGCGTGTAAAAAATTATTTACCCAATTTTCATTTTTCTGTTGTTATTCATCAGCATATACTTCTGACAGAAAAAAAGAAAAGATTTAAATAGTGTTTATATTAATGTTACAGCACTTTCATGAACGAAATAAATTGTGTAACAAAAAAGCTAAATCATTTCGAAAACATCGATTATGAAACCCTTTCTAACATAATCTAATTATTCGCATGTATTACTTGAGAAACGAACATTTAATATTTCGCAAGTGCAAAAGCTGAGCCACAGCAAAGTTTCAAAGACATAATTCTAGAAGTAACGATGGACATAGAAAGGCAATCTCTGCCGTCATCACTATTGTGACTCCAGTGTCTATTCATCCTTTCATTCTATTTGTTATAATGTGCATAGCTAAAAAAAAAAGAAGAAAAGAAAAGAAACATAAAAAAATAGGGGCATGTAAAGCGATCGTACACAAATTGAAAATCTTAAATACTGCGTTAAAGTACTACTTTAAATCTGTTTTGAAATACGAGGCATATTCCGAAAGTAAATTCCATTTTGAAAAAAAAAAAAAAAAAAATAGATAAATTTTTTTTTTTCAGGCCAATTCTATTTTTACATGAAACAGCATGCCTTAAACTATTTTCTACATAGTTGATGATAAATTATTTCTTATGTGGCTTTCGAAATCAAGCAGTAATCAAGTTGTATTCAAGCTTGACAGTTCAAATGACTTAAATTCGGCGGGAAAACATTTGCTGACTCATTTCTTTGTAATATCCAAGCTTGCTGGAAGCCTAAAATGAATTGAACTGTCAAGCTTGTATTAATACGACAAATTCAAAGAAATGTCAAGCTTGATTTAAGCTTATGTGCCGTCTTTGTGAAGCAGCACCGGCTTGGCTAGTGCTTGGGAGGGTGGACTGCTGTGGGACCGTGCACGATAATGGGAGCTGGTGCACATAAAATCTTTTCGTGGCTCCAATGTTCTCCACGTTCAAACGATATCTCTGGGGCTGCCGATTTCAGGTACAAGGTCTCTCATTTAGAATCGGTTCAAAATTAGGAGACCACTCATAGGAGGCAACGTTGGTCTGCCTAATAGGCATCCCGCATAATGAAATGACCAACATCTGTGATCAAGCCTCCAGTAGTCCAATGACCCGGCCATTAGGGAAGATAATAAAACTTTTTCAAAAACTCCTTCATATCATCGTGTTTGGAAACCTTTAAATGTTTCTTTCAGATAGTAAATATAATTTGCTTCATGCTAACATACTGAAATTTCGGCATCAAAATCAGCGACAATTTAGTAGCAAAATATTTCGCAAATCTCCAAAAGAACATACTTTTGTTTTTTCATTATTGTCTTATCCTGTCTTACATGAACTCACATGTGGGATGGATGAATTTTGAAAGAACGTTTTAGTTATTACTTTACTTTTTCTTTTTTTCTTCTTCTTCTTTGGAAGTGTGTAGAAATGTACAAGGGGAAAATTCGTGCTGCGTATTTATTCGCACGCAATGCTTTCGAAACAATCATTATTTATATACATATATTTTATTGCAGTAATTCGCTTTCAATAAAGTTTTTACCCAAAACAAATGTAAAAAACAGATCATCTTTCTTGTTTCAGCTATAATAATTTGGTGGAGATTTTTATTTTAAATAATTATATATCTATAATAATAATTAAGGAAAAAAGACTGTCAATTTAACCTAAAGAACAGCTGAGAACAAAACTCCGGTTGACTTTCAGTTTCAACTAAATTTTTGGAAGTCAAAAATTATCAAAAAATATTTATCAACTTTATTAATTAAATTTATCAAAAATTATTTACCAACTTTATTAATTAAATTTATCAAAAATTATTTATCAACTTTAAACTTTGAAAGTAGCATAAGAATTAGGTGCGTATTCAGGAGTGGATATCGCTATATACAGGGTGTATCTAAATTGTTTCAACAAAATATTACGGGAGATAGGGCACATAATAAGGAATAAGAATCACATAGCAATGTGGGGTCAAAAACGTTGTTTTCAATTAGCTGTTAATAATCACTTTGGAACTGGTGCTGAAACAACAGTGAACTTTCCGACCATTGTTTGTCAAAAAGTAACGTATTTTTCTCAGAAAAAATGTGTTAAAAATTCTACTTTATTTCTTTTATGAAATTTTTGGAGACAAGCCCATTCTTTGCGAAACTTCTTAAAGAAATTTGACACACTTCACACTTTTCCTAAAGTGATTATTAACAGCTATATGAAGACAATGTTTTTGACCCCACATTGCTACGTGATTCTGATTCCTTATTATGCGCCCTATCTCCCATAATATTTTGTTGAAACAATTTAGATACACCCTGTATATTATTTTGAATTTCAATTATCATTTCGAATTTTGAAAATTATTTCGAACTTGATTTTATTTTATTTTTATGGAAAGTAAAATAGAACAAATTGGAGCTTTATTTCATAGTTTCCCGGATTGTCATTCGCTGTTCTATAAAATGCCTAGGAAATGTATGAAATGTTCATTTCCTTTAAAAAGAGAGTGCGTTCGTGTTTTAATAATTATGAATTATCCATTTTTAAAACATGTTAATATTTGCATTATAAATAAAAATATCGTTGCATGCCATAATAAATATTATTATGGCATACTAAAAAGTTTTTAATGCAGGTCTCGACTGATACCATAAACCATTGTAAAGTTTCTTAAAAATAGTTTTATTTATTTCTTTTTTCACTTTTTAATTGAAATCAGGATTCCTTGAAAGTGCTTTCGTACATCATGTGCTGCAAATCTAATTACATCACAGATTCCTGGATTTTTCTTTCTGTTCTGGTGTGAGAAATTTAAAGCGTAGAACTGATATTAAAGATTACTTTAAGAAAAAAGTGAAATAAACCACTCACGACGTAAATGATCCATAGCTTTTTCTTCATTACTAAAGAGATCAAATTAAAAAAAATTCTTCATGATAGAGGAGAACTCTAATCTTTTTTCTCTTCCTAAACTTTTTTAATTAAAGCTTTTTGACTTCTTAGGGGTAAGACCTGAAATATGTTAATTACTTATATCTCTGACATAAAAAAAAAACTTTTTTCCCCTTCTTTATGCTAGACGAAAACATCTGGAGTCACCATTAATGATATGTGAGTTCTTCGTTCATGTGATATTAATTTTTATACTTCTAAAATTCCTTTTTTTTTCTTTTAAGGGAAATATAATATTGGTATGAAATAAAATTGAAACGAGGTGGTATTTATCATAAGCTCATTATTTAAAGTTTCTGAATGCATCGCATATAATTTAACATCGCGAACGAAAATTTAAACTGTGTCCTCTTACCATTTATGAATTATCTTCCAACCAAAATGTCTCACAAACGCTCTAACACATTGAAAAGGAAATTGCATTAATTTGAACTGCACATTGTGCTGAAATTACTCGTAATGATAGCACAAATTGTGGGTAAAATGTAACAAACACAACAAACACATTCTTCCAAGTTAACTTGCAACAGCAGCACAGTGTGCGGGTGAGTTCAATGCTGTTTTTTTTTTTTTTTTCAGTGTAACTGTTGGATTACCAAATTGCATCTCAAGTGAGATCTCTGATATAATTGAATGAAGTGAACGGTTTTGAAAGTTCGACATCGTCGATCAAAATTGTGCAGGCACTAGAAGATTAACCCAGTTGTGAAGGCAAGTACAATAGGCACTCGAAAAAACATGTGAGGAAAATATGTCTGTGTTCAATAAATTTAGTCTTTGTCCACTTAAAATAAATGACTTCATTTCAATTTTTATTATATAGCGAAATCAGAAAATTGCTTTCTTTTCTTGAAAACATGCGGAATCTCTCTGGGTGTTTGCTGAAACTTTTCGCTTTCGAAATATTTTGTTTTGATAGGAAAGCTACTGTTATAACAATGCTTCAGGCAGAGGAAATCCTTTCATTTATGAAAAGAAAAAGTTTAACTGGGTAGTTCCGAAAAACTATTTCAAACGAATGGTAATCGCAACTTATCCTCAAAGACTGATAACAGTGACATCAATAAGACGTCGAATCAAATGATTAACTTATTTTACTCTCGGATACAGAAAAAAGCCGAAAATTATAAAAAATGGGTTAAAAATTTGGAAACGGGGTAGGTTTTTCTGATTTTTAAAGCAGCGCAGATTGTTTTCTATATGTTTTTCACACATTATGACAAATTTCAAGCTGATCATACAAACGGTGTGGATTTTATTACGTTTTTCGTACTTTACGTTAATCTTTTTGGAGTAATTGCAGTAAACATTTTATTTTGGAATGATCGGACCGGAATTGTGATAGAGTAAGCGAATCAGTAATCAGCGTAACAACTATGTTTTAGGATATATTTAGAGGGCCTTTTCGATACGCACCCTCGATATTGCTATGAAATTTGATGAAACGTCACTCTTTTTTTTACTATAAAAGAGAGTGCACAATCATGCTTTCTGTATACAGTAGGTGAGCAAATTATTAGAATCCATGTTTTATCTAGTTTAAAGGATTTTTTGGAGCACGTAAGTTTGATCTTAAAGGCTAGAAATTTATTTTTGCTGCTGGTGCCATTTTTGAAGTTTTACATAGGTGTCAACATTGCGTCGTCGTATTCTATGCGTCGTGTGCCTATTAAATGTACTAGTGGCCGGGGAGCTTACCCCTATAGAGAACATCTGGGAGCTCGCCAAATAGTCGGTAGTCTAAGAACTGACCACCAACAAGTGGCAGTAGATTGAAACTCAAATCAGAGATCGGCACGATGCAAAATGTGTGTGGTGAGTATGACCTAACTAAAGGCTGTAATTGCTCAAAGTATAAGACCACCAAATAATGTTTTCATGAGATTTTAATTAAATGAAAATATTACTTTTATACAAAAAAAGATACATCCACGTAATAATTTTTATTATATGAATAGAATATTCCTTACAACACGGTAAAATAATGAGACAGATATGTTTCTGCATTACCTGTTAACACTGCTGATGCTGTTTATGTGTTTGCGACTGGTACAACACGGATTCATATAACACGGAACCTATCTACCGTGTTATAGTTGTGTTTACTTTATCTACAAGACACAAAACCAGATTATTACTCAAAAATTGAACTAAAAAATACATCAATATAGGTGTTATCCCTAATAATTTAGCTACCAACTGTATGTTTAATGCGATGTAGATGGTATATCTGTAATCTTGCACCTTAAAGATTTCGGATGGTTATGAAGAAATTCACATAGGTGGTACAGTCAGTATGCCTGGTATCGAATAGTATGATTTCCGACAGCTGTGCGCAACAAACAAGATAAAAGATAACAGCCTTTTGAGAGCAGCTCGCTTTCTTGACTTACAGCTACTATTGCTCCCAGACGACTTAGACTCGATCCATAGCAATAAAGTACAATATATCTTCAAGTACATGTCAATATAGAAGGGGTGCAACAAACAAATTAAGTTTATTAATACAACTTTATCTCAGAGCATTTCATTCAGCTGCCAAAGAATATAATTAATGAAAATCATTTAATGTGCCACACTAAAAGAAATTCAATATACTGCATGTTACACACACCACTTTAGATAAAAATTGCATTTAACATAATTTAGCTGTGAACATGCACTCTAAACAATTACAGTAAATGTATCTCAATATTACCTTATTCTTGCACAACACAGAATTATCAGTGTTTTGTACACCATTTCTAGGGGAATACATCCCACAGATCGCCCACCAAAAGATCACCAACAATTTCATCCCCCCTTTCAAGAACCGAACAACGTGGGATAAGGGGGAAAAAGCAAGGTTGCTATAGCGACACTTGGGAAGATACGAAAGAGGATCCACTTTAAGTCTAGAGAGGATATTTACCAATTCTGATCTTTTACTTTGGCACAGAGAACCAGCATTCCAGTGCAAAACGCACATATCAGCGAGCCCATCGAGGGGGCACTGCACGTATTTGGACCGATCGGCTGCATGCCAAAGCTGTAGACCATTAAGCCGCCAAGGACGTTGCCCGGGGTGCACCAGCGTGGAGGTAGGTCTACGTTGCACCCCACAGTTAGAATATTATAATTTTTCAGCGCTTATGGATCATCCATCCAAACGCACTGTGGACCACAACCATTTCTAGGGGTTAGTTGTAAGACACATAACAGACTTTCTCGTCTCGCAAAATCTTTCTGCAGTGGTGAAAAGTAGGCAGGCCTCGTCTCTCATAGCATCCATAGACGTAGCGTCGGGGACGGAAGGGGGCATGTTCCCTCCAACTTCCTCGAAAAATCTTTTGATTTTAACCCCTTGTGGAATATAGTTGAGAAAATGTTATATTTGCCTGAACTCGGTTCGGGCGTCACAGGCAAGGGGTTACATTTTTGTGTGGAATTTCAAAATAAATTTCCCTTTTCTGCTCCTAAATCCGATATGTGCCCGCTCCTAGAATTTTCTGTTATGATACGCAAACCGAACGCTGATAGCAACTGTAAATCTCTGTCTCATTTTATATCGCTAAAATCTCAGACCATTTCCCACTGTGTTCACCCAGCTCTAAATCGCTAGCCCATACATTAATTTTCAATTTTTGTCGAAAAGTTAACAACGTTAGAATTTGCATTACCGGAAATGATTTGCCAAAAATCAACGCATAAGTTTCACGGTTGCCACAGGACACTCCGCTAAGTCTACGAAAAACCGTGGAGTCAACGACATCCCAGCGATGACGTTACTCAGTCGTCGCAATTCATGTGACAACACTTGATAAAGGAAAGAAAAACAAGCTCGATATATCTACTCGCGTGCTATCTGAGCAAATCTCTACATCTTTCACTGGGATATTTCAGCTTCGCTAATATTTCCGTTAAGGGGGAAAAAAACAGATTTATGTCTGTAAAAAGCAAAACAAACGTTCATTTTACTTTCCCTTTATAACTCGGTTTGATGCAAAATTTTTTATAGTATGCTTAGTACCTTAAAAACTGGTTGGCTTAGGTATGTTTTTAACCACAAAATTTGTCATTCTGCTTAGATATCTTCATCATTTTCTTTATTTAATGTCTTTGGTTACCAATGGACTCATACCTTTTATTCTGAATGAATTTTCTAAATTCTTAAATGCATAGCAATGCATATATGCGTCTTATTTTCCAGTGCTGGATTAGAGTAGAAGCCAAATTTCTTACGCCGATGTCATACATAAAATATAGTTTTTAATATTAAAAACTATATTTTATGTATGTTTCCTTTTTTGTTTGATGATTCATATCGTAAATAATAAAAGTTTAACATACTTCTTTCAAACTGCATGTTTTTTGGTAATGTTACTTAGTTATTCACAGGCCCTGATTATGACAAACCGGGACTTAGGGCAGAAATCTGAATACCGGCCCCTTACATTTTGTTTCCTTACCGTCTCTGACAATTATGACAAACCAGGGCCTAGGGCAGAAATCTGAATACCGGCCATCTATATTTTGTTTCCTTACCGTCTCTGACAATTATGATAAACCGGGGCCTAGGCAGAAATCTGAATACCGGACCCCTACATTTTGTTTCCTTACCGTCTCTGACAACACCTTTTATGTATTTTGCCTGTGTTCCCGTACAAAGGGGTACAAATCTATGTCGTTATTAAATGTATGTCACATGAAGTATGATATAACACGAATGAGAATGTTTGTTAAACATTATGTAAAAAAGCTTCATTAAATAAGCTCTATTAAAAAGGAAGACTTAAAAAGTACAACTAAAAACTTGGCTTTTTCATAATATTAGTGTAACCGTAAATTCTCTTTTATTGGAGCCCCATTATCACTGGGTAGCCATTCAAAAATCCTCAAGCAGTGGTTCAGTTTTACGTTCAAAAACTTCATTGGGCCCAATAACTTTCTGTGTAGCCTATGAAAATCTAGCAACCATCCTAGTTACCACTTCTTTTTGCAGAAATCATCAATCTCTGTGATGTTTTTTTCTATGAAGAGGTAGAATTGAAAAGAAAAAAAAAGATTTTTATTATTTGTAACTTGTAAATTCATAACTGGAAAAAAGAAAGAAGCAGGCATTTACTATATTGAAAGGAAAGCTTAAACTAAATTCAAATTCTGTAAATTTAGGTGCCTCCTCAAAATTGGGGCCCTGGGGCATATGCCCCTCTTGCACCTGTGATAATCAGGGTCTAGTTATTCACAAAACTGATATAGGATATTTAGCTTACACTCGTTACTATCGAGAGAGCGTCTTCAAAATTCATGCATTTAAGGGTTAAACACTGAGTATGTCATGAAAATGATTTATTCATAATTAATTATCGAGCGTAAAAATGTGTGCACGAAAGTACTCTAGAAAAGGTATTAGTATTGGTTATTATATCATTAAATACTATAACAAGAACACTCAACGAAAATCTGGTGTTAAAAAGCAAAAATATTTTAAAAATCACCATAGTTCTATTTATATGATCATAAAATATTAAAAATGCATAAACTGTTAAAATGTCTGAAACAGGTCGAGCATTCAAAATCGAACAATAAGGTGGACGTTAGATCTTGGGCTTGAATTCTAACGACAAATCTCGGGCTCAAGCCCTCAAAATATGAGTCTGAATACGCCTGTACGACAGCATTAATCAATTTTATCCTCTATCTGAGTCTGTAATCTTAAGTCATTATTGCTCCCATTTCCTATTTGTTTAATGCAGTCTGTGTGTTTCTTGCTAAGAAACAGCTTTTGAGTGACACCGGTAATCTCAGACGTCCTCCTTAAAGGGAAAACCCTGTTAAGTCAAAATAGATTTCAGCTGTGACGTGACAGTTACATCTGCTCTTGTTACTCTACCTGAGCATGTCAGTTTAGTAATAAGAATAAAAATATTTTGCAACTGAGCAAATTTTAAAACTTACCCTACAAAGCACGTGGTACCATATGTGGAACAACCACTTTAATTATTTTTCTACGTCTATAAAATACTAGCAGAAACATCTATCGGTTTTTAAGAGCATTTACACATAGATAGTCAAAATTGATTAAATTTTAAACCGTGATCTTTCGCACGCCGTTTTGTTTATTTTAGAAAATCAACAAAAATAGTCATCAAATAGTTTTGGCCCCGGAAAAAATTATTGTGTTTTGAAGTTCATCATACTAAGAAATAATTTGAATAGTAAAATTTCAAAATAAATGCCAAAAAGTATAGTTAAGTCTCGTTGTACCACATACGAAACAGAAATAAAGTGATTTTCTAGTAAAATATGTGGTAATTATTTTTCCCCAAATGCACTAATGATTATGATTATCATATATATTTATTTGAGACACAGAAAAAAAATCGAGCCTTGTAGGGTACAATCAATTTAGACTGGAAATGTATATGATTTCACGACGATGATAACTTCATAGATTAATTGTATTATATTTTATTTGTACAATTTGTAGTAGTTATGAGGTAAAGAATTTATTTAGATACTTTTAGGGTCTACAGTTCACCTAGTTGCAAATTTATATTCAGTACAATATAAATGCTCCAAAAAAATTATATTTTATTATACTGTACTGTATTTTTAATGATATATAACAAATTAAAAGGAATTTATTTGTTTTAAAATTTTGGCATATTTATATCAACATTAAGTGGCTTCTGAATGGTCCGGGCTTCGGCCCATCGTGCGGCTGTCGATCTAACGGTCTGGAATTTTGGGCAGTTTTCTCCAGATATAACGTGATTACACATCAGAACCCCTTAAGGGTGTATGTCGAAGAAAAAAAAACCCTGTTTTTAGTCTTAGTACACAAATTGAAATAAACTAATAGCACCATGGTTTCCAAAAAAACTCCAGACGGTTCTTCATAAGCTGCTTTACACACTGCAATAAGCGAAAAAGCTGTGGCTTTTGTGAAATTTTCAGAAAAAAATTCTTAAACATGGATCTGAGCTGCAAGATTTTTCGAAGAGTGACAAGCTGTGCGAAAATTTCCGATTTTTAAGAATTATTTCTAAAAGTTTTGAAACTGATACATATTGATCGTTTATTTCAGTATGTGGTACAGCTTATAAAGAGACAGTTTCAAAATTTTGAAGTGCCTGGCATAATTAGTTTATTTGTACTTATGTACCAAAATCACATTATTTTTTCGAACAACATCGTTAAGAAGTCCACCGCCTAAGACAACCCCACTAGGCATATACCCCTCGCGTACGCTTGCCTTAATACAATACACACATTAAGTGACTGCATACAATCTCCGACCAAAATCTTTTATTTCTTCAGAGGTAACTAAAACACCAATCAATTTCAATTTCCGCCAAAATCCTTAATGTAAGTTCATTATACCTTGTAATTTCCTATCTCTCCAACGCATTTGTGAGTGTTCCTTACAAAAGAATCGCTTCTAACGAGTGACATTAGGCACCGCAGATGACTCCTTAGGGGAAAATTCTCTGAAGCCAAGAAACTTTCCCTCCTGTGACAGGCGTTATTTCTCATCTTGTTGAACTGGGAGCTTATTACCTTTGTTTGTTTGAGACCGGTGACATACCCTAAATGAGAATGCTTTTGTTATCCGGTGTTTAGGAGCATTTAGGGTGACGCAATATAGATTGTTCAGTCTTGCATAACAATAGTTTGGTAGGATGTTAATATTTCATTATAGTGTGCTGCTTGTGACAGATACGGGTAATGAAATTTATTCGTTGGAAATATATGAGATATTTATCTTAGTGTTGATTAATAGTTTACTAATTTTTGTAAATGATAAACAAACAAATCGACAAAGTCTTTTCATTTCACGCTGTGCTGGTTTAGTTTAAAAAAGTAATCAGTGTCTGTATTACTAATTGTTGTTATTTGTTTTTTGCATTCATTTTTAAGTCTTTTTGTTTTCCACACTCGTTTATCTATCAAAACAAACAATTTAATTGGTGAAAGTACAACAAATGTGTTCTTTTTTTAATTGGAGCGCATAAATTTGACATGCCTACAATTGCTTTGTTTTTCACAGTCGAGTTATTTGTATTCTAAAATTCGGACTAATATTTTACATTGTGAATTGTTTAAAGTTCAAATCAATAATTACAAGCATTCGAGTTCGCTGCTTTAAATTCAACCAGAAATAAAATACTTTTAGCTCTTTGATATTTCTAAATAAAATAAAATAAGCACTCAGGCAGTATCTTCTATTGAAAAAACACTCAAAATACTGGTGTTAAACGATAAAGTAATTAAAAAACTTTGTAAAAAACACACATAAGAAGTAAAAGGACTTTTACTTCTTATGTGTGTTTTTTACAAAGTTTTTTAATTACAGTATCTTCTATTGAAACTACCACGGGATATATTAACGAAGGACTTATTGCTTAATCGGGAACCCGTTGAAAAAGGATGAATATGACAAAAACGTTTCCTTTACGCGACGGCTTCCCTTTTTCAGTATTGGCCTATAATATTTATGAAATATTTGTTTACACGGTATATTGTGCTTTAATCCATATTATGGTTACAAATCTTATAAAAGTTCCTGGTTTTAAAAATTATAATCTAATGATGCCATTGCATTACTAAAAAACTTAAAATATCAGGTTTGTGTCTAAAAATAAATTTTTGTAATCGGAAAAGTTAATTTTAAAAAAGCACACATTTTCGGGATTTCATATTAATAGCACTCTAATACTACACAGAAATAAATTAATCCACTTCATCTATTAAAAAAAAAAAAAAAAAAAAACATCCTTACTGCAAAACATCTTAATCTCAGGAAAATACAGTCGTAAAATCTAGATTTTATCTTTTATTTTTAAAAAAAAGTAGGTAAAAGAAAAAAAAATATCTAGAGAGAAAATTATCGGCTTTTCTTAACCAGAATCCACTTAAACAAGTTTTTTTTCTTTTCTCTCTCCTCTAAAACTAAGGTCGTGACTTCGAAAGAAATAATTCTGAATTACGACTGCACCTGTTCGTTGGAAAAGAAATTTTCTGGAAGACAGTTTGGGGTTTTAAAAAATTTGCGGTTTTCCCAAACCGCTTTCATGAACTGGAGGAAAAGTCTGTATCGGTGGTGTATATTCCACCACTCCCAATATTCGCGAAAATGAACTGGTAAAACGCCAAGATGAGACAGATGGAAACTGAGTGATTTTCTATGCGTGTTCTATTTTAGTTATGGTAAACGAATGCTATCTCTGTCAATGTAAGCTCACACAGATAAAGAATAAACACATCAATTATAAAAAAAAAAACTTTCCTATACCATTTTTTTCTTTTATAGAGTGCTATTTCATTCACTCCGGTATTTTCTGTGGATATAATTTGTGAATGTCGACACATTTTCGTTGCATTTTACAATAAGGTTGCCAGGTAGCGGGAAGGGCAGGGGGTGGAATGCAATGTTAAAAGTCTCCAGTGTTTGCAGTTTTGGATGATTTATCGTCAAGTTTATCGCCAAAACATAAGTTCTCTTGTATGTAATACCTAGGCATCCTATAGAATGCTAAATGAATTTTAAGCTGTGTACACAAAAGAAGGTCTTGATACAGGAGCGTAGCCAAGGGGGAGGTTAGGGGGGTCATAACCCCCCTCCATGAGGAATCTTTTGCCATACAAAACGTATATTCTTCACTTCCTTATCGCACACATGTATGCATATATGTGAGTTGCAGTAGTCGTAACCCCCCCCCCATGAAAAATTTATGGCTACGCCCCTGTCTTGATACGACTATTCAATGGAAGTTCATTCCTTAAAAATACAAATGTTATTTTTTAAAAATGATGAGGCTCCCACTAAGAAACTCTTATTCAAAATACGTTTAAAAAGTCAAAGTTGTTCAAAATAAATTTATGCCATTTTTATTAAGAAAAACAAAATAAAATATGACACTACTTGTTGCAGCAAGAAAAAAAAATATTTTCAAATTCACTTAATTTTCTTTGAAAATGACTAAATACATACTTATGTCTAAATGTCTTATGACTAAATATTGTTCTAGTTTTTACCTCTGATAACCACAATGTCGTCTTAAATGATAATCTAATGCTTATAATTTTAATTTATCTTGGCTATACCTGTAAAGACCTGGTAATTTAATGTAATATTTACACGAAAACCAAAGTATTACAATAAAACTGCACTTTTATCCGAAAGTCCATGCATAAAAACGATGAAAAGATATAAACTTCCTGCTCATCGTATTCTCATAAAAAAGTAAACTGTTAAAAAATTAGACCATTACCATCGTTTAATATTTTATTTTAGAAAGGGAGTAAAAAATAATATGTTTTTCACCACGATAATTGCCACACACATTTTTTTTTTTAAACTTCTAAACTTTGGTTATGAGACCACGTTATTATAACACCTGTGCTTAAAAATAAGAGAGGTTTAAAGTATTTTCAGTTTTTTAGAATAATTTATTTCTTTTGCAAGTCTCAAATCGATTTCGTGTGTTAAAGTTCGAACACGCTTATTCTAATGAGAAGAGGTTGCTGGTGGTAAATGGAAAAACGATGGAATTTGAAATGTTGATGTGTTCCTAGCAAGTTTCCTGTTTGATTCAAATGCTGGAAACAGCTGTTTGAAATAAACAGCTTAGAGACATAGCAAAGATGTTTTTTCGCAGCAGTCGTCAATGAAAATAACTAGTAATTAGGAGACTTTTTTCCGATCTGAAAATTCGTTTTCTGAATGCATTAACGTACTTATTTCAGTGGTGTGTATAAGAATTTTCAATGTTATAAATTACAAATTACAAAAACTACTCTTTCACAAATTTTGCACCCTACGCAATCATAGAACTTCGAAAATCCATATTATAGATCTGTATATTTTTGCGTATATTTTAAAGACAGCGCAAGCACACATATGGATGACAACTGGGCATACCGATAAGCTACAATATGCACAAAAAAGGAATCTCTATCGCCGTTTCTTTTCGTTAAAGAGAGTAAATACGTGAAGTGAATATAAGATCCTTAAATCTTCTCTCTCTGTGTTAAAGCGTAGTTATTCTGTTTGCCCCTAAAAAAAAACCTTAAATTTCTGTATCAAAATCATTTAAAGAGAGGTTTTTAGTATAAACCTCAAGTACACTCTTTTAAAAAAGTATTCAAGTACTTCTTCTGTCAGCTTCATACTTAAAACCTTACTCTCCGTAAAAGTACATCATGTCATATAACAATAACGTCGCATCGTCTTCAAAAACTAATTAATTATCCACAAAACTAAAGAATCAAATTTGGCTGTTACTTGAATACTTTTTTGAGTGGGTGTATACTTAAAAAAAAATTCGTTCAACGATGATTATTTGACGGAGCCATAAATGCAAGGGAATCAACATTTGGTTCATTTCATTTTTCAAAATCACTCTATGGTAAAATTTCATACATACGCCATCATATATTAACCCTTTAACGCGCAGTGTTCCGGCTCCGGGAACACTAAACTCTGACGTTTTGACTGTTGCCAGTCACGAAGACTAGATTTGATTTCTATAAAAATAGTTGCGGGTGACATAGCTCCACGAGAATCCTTTACATTTTAGCAAGCCATTTCCCGTAAAAGAATTTTTTTCATGATTATTTTTAACAGCACTGACATCTGCTGAAAAATGGAAGAATGCGAGAACAGCTGGATAGATTGCCTAATGCTGAAAAAAGGGCCGCCGTTGCCATCGCTCGACTTAACTACCAGCAAGATGGCGGACGATCGAAACGTTCATCGCGTGCCACAGATCTAGAGACCCTTTTTTGTCGCAGCTGGCTGTGCGGCACAGCCAGCTGCGACAAAAAAGGGTCTCTAGATCTGTGGCACGCAATGAACGTTTCGATCGTCCGCCATCTTGCTGGTAGTTAAGTCGAGCGATGGCAACGGCGGCCCTTTTTTCAGCATTCTGAAAGGGTTGCGCCTCAAAGGGTTAATATATTGCTGATTGTTACAACAAAGATTAGATCAGTGGTTTCGCCACTGGCGTGGGGTGGATTACCACTGGCATGGGGCGGAGCCCCATTAGCCTTCCTCTTGAGCTTACTACTAGCTATTTTATCTTGAGCTACTTTGGAAGGTTTTCTTCCAAAGACATTTGCTATTTTAAAACTGTGTTTAAATTGTATATTAACCCTCCTCTTGAGCTTTAGAAGGTTTTCTTTGAATAATATTTCCTTCTTTTCAATAACATTTATACTACATTTCATTATATGCCCCTTACGTAAAAGTACTTCCACGAGCTTCTGGGCAGTAACTTTTCAGTCTGTTGGCTAACTTATGGAGCGCTCGTGCAGGAGCTCTGGGTTCTATTTCCGATGCTGCCACAAATGCATTTAATATCTTGCTAAATATGTAAGAAAGTGAAATCGTGATGTTGGGAAAAGGATTCCTCAGGTACTGTCATGTTTAACATTTAAAGGCTCAATATTTTACCAATATATTGTTCAATGTTTTCGGCTGTATGGTTCAATTTTTTTTTCACTATATGATTCAACTATGGTTCAGCTTGAGCATCAATTGTTGAAACAAAGTTCGCTGTCATCTTATAAAAACTATTTTTCTAGTACCATGCTTAGGTGAAATTTTGCAACAGATTAGCAACAGCGTATTAGTTTTATTTTGTTTGAAATCGATGAACGTCTCCGAAATGAACTTTTCGCAATGACTTTCCATTGACCTTAATGTACTGAAATAATTTTGTGTCTCGCTGTAAAAAAAAAAAAAAGAAAAAGAAAAGAAAAATTGTTAATGCTATATACAATATTATCAATTGGGGTGCATGGTACAATGCTCAGCAATAACACGTAGAAATTAAGCGGCAATCGATGCATACATACGTTTTTTAGAACACAGACGAAAGGAGACGGACAAACAGACAAACTAAATCAGAAACGGTTTTCAACTTCATTGAAAATTGTTTCAAAAATAATCATGCAAAACGCATCGATTATAAAACACTTTTTGCGCTAAATTTGGCTATATACCGTCATCAAACTTGCAGAAAATTTGGGGATCATCTCAGAAAAGCTGCACATCACTATGAGTGCGAGTGTGTGAGACCTTGTAAAAGAGCATTAAATGTTATTTTCATCCTTTAAATGAAGAGTAAACTGTTATAAATGTTTGTATATTTATTGCATCATGCTAGAAATGGATGAATGTCTCTAAATTGGCATAGACCTTAATGTATTGGAATTCTTTTGAGTGCTCCATTAAAATAAATGCTGCATACACTATTTTCAATTTAAAGCGGTATTTTGTAACTCTCAATAATATATATAAATTTTATTTTGTTTGAAATATACGAATATTTATAAAATACGCTTTAAACAATGACGGCTCATAGACCGCAATTATTAGAACTCTTTTGTGTGCTTCTGTAAAAGAACTATAAAGGCAATAAAACCAATTTTCAGTTGAGTATATGGTACTGTAAATAGGAATAACTCATATAAATTTCGTAGTGATCGATGAATATTTACGGCAATTAGAGAACGGAAGGAGAACAATGTTGTTGAAAAGTTTAAATCTTAAAAAAGTAATCATGATTAAAGTTTCATTTCAAATACATAAAAGTACTCCTAAATAACATTCCACTTTTTGAAAGTTTAGTTTCCATTCTCTACCAGTAAATAACCAAAAGGCAGTTGCTATAAACATGGCTTACTATTATTCCGAGAAAAACACTCACCGATCATAATAAAAAAGGATAATTCATTTATTTTGTTCCCGGAATGATTTATCGATTTTTTTGACGAATGGAGTTACGTTCGGCTACTTTCTGTACCGGATTTAGCATGTTAAGAGGGAGGAAAATCGTTTCTCTGTAAGAAGAAATATGACACCGAAAACCAAGAAAAAGTTAACGATTCGCTCCAATAAAATTATATAACACCAGCAGCTCATTTATTTTTGCAGTTTTTCTCCTTTGAATTGTTTTTAACCCTTTGAAGAGCAACCATTTTCCAATGCTGAAAAAGTGCAGCCTTTGCCATCGCTCGACTTAACTACCAGCAACGGCGGTCGAGCGAATCAAATCATCGCATGCCACAGAGCTGAAGGACTTCATCTGACACAGCTTGCATGGAAGGATTCCATCGACTGCCATGTTGATGGTAGTTAAATAGTGCGATGGCAACGATTGCACTTTTTCAGCATTGGACAGCCTATCCAGTTATTTTTCTACATCGATGTATTTTCATCATTGTCTCTCCAGTTCTCAGTAGATGTTGGCACTGATAAAGTTGCGGACCGGCGGCCTGGAGGTTCCAGGGCCTGTCAAACTCCACGCCTATCGTTTGAGCTTACGGTCGTGGGTTTGAATCCCGCTCATACCCTGTTTGTAAAATCTTTACTTTCTCTGCGCTAATAAACACTTCCATTGTGTTGTCCAGTTTACTCGACGAGTATTTAAAAGCGGATTCTAGGGACCAAGAACGCACAACAACAACAGCACCTGATGAAATTAATTCTGATATCAGTTTTACAAATAATCGATAATTTTTACGGGAAATTATGTGCCAAAAAGTAAAAATTCTCGTGCAAGTGTAGACGAGCAACTGCAAGCAAAATGTCAAAGTTTTGTACTCTAATAGCGAGGACACTGCGGGTTAACATTTTTATCGAGGCATGATCCTTTATAATGCTTTTTGGTATGAAAAAGCTATATTCTAGAAAAGAACTCATTCTGTTTCTCATTGAATTAAAAATGTTTGAAATCGATTAAAATATCGTAAGAACAAAAATCCCCGCCATAGAAAACCGAAGTTAAATGATGACTGCACAAAACCTCTTATCTTTTTTAACAATTTTGTTCAAGGTGCAGTTTATTTTTGAAACATGTCTCCACTTTTAGGGTTAGACATCGTAGTCTGCTCAGTTACCCTTCGCTTAGAACACTTAGACCACTTTAATAGTGGGATACAGGGTTTAAAGTATTCAGTCCCCGGTTTATAGACTTTAACTGCTAGGAAATTAAATTTTGGTATTTTGTTATGATCGTTACGTACACGTAGATAGAAAAAAAAATCGTGGATGCCCAAAAAGTGAAAAATGTAAAATTTCTAGCAAAAGACTTTATTATTATAATTTTGTTAGTAAAACAATTGCTTTTTTTCTTTTGTTGGGGTGGAGGCGGAGGGGGGGGGGGGAGAAAGAAAAAACACCTCTCTCTCAACCAGGACATAAATCACATTCTGTATGTTAAATCAACCGGTCATTTTCTCATGTACTTCTTTGTACACGATATATACTGAGTAAATCTTCGATTGGTTTTCTGTTAATCGACTCTGACAAGTGTGACCTACTAACTGGGTCTTTCGGTCCTTTGATAACGAAGCAATGTTATGAATTTTGGGGGCACCTGTTTTTGGAAGGTTAAAACTAATATAAAACGTAATTTCCTACACGTTAATAATCCAACTTAATATTTTGTACCATGTAATTTGGTTAATTAAGAGCGCGAGCTTTAAATCTTGTACTGTAGTTATTCTCAAGAAGACAATATTAGAGTGCTACTATTTCTCGCCAAACAAAGAAGATAATCGCAAAGTTGTCCTCAGTTTTGGGAATGTTATTTCAGGCACCATATTGTGCGCTTTATCGCTAAAATTCGCCGCGCTTGGTGACATTTGGCGTGATTTTGAAGAAAGCACAAGATCGTTGTCGGACCTTTACCGAATGATATAGTAGTATTAGTATGGACTATGCCATATAAGCTATGGAAAAGTTCGTGTGTAATAGGAATAATTTTTTTTTTTTTTTTTTTTTAAGGAAGGTTTAAAATTCTTCAATGCATTACGCTTTTTTTCACTCACTGTTTATAGTACTTTTAGGAGACCATCATCTTCTTCCAACAAAACGAAATTAAGTTCATAAAATAATGTTCGAATGTTGGAAATTGTGTGTGCAACATTGATATCCCTTTTACAGGATCAAATAAAGAAGCGTTGGATAATCATATTCTAAGGGTAGTAATTAAAATAACAGTAATAATTCAGTGTCTTTCTGTACTTTAACCTACACTTAGCAAAAGACAGGACGCCAGGTATTCCCCTGCTGTGCCCATGGTTGCTTTCTGGGGAGGGTCTTCAAAATGGCTCACTATGATCCAATGTTTTGCGTATAATTGTGTTGGAAAGGCTTTTATAGTCGTTGCGTCTGTATGTTCATCTTTCTTCTTTTCTCCCTGTAGTACGTGGATGAGGAACATTTTGTAAAAATAACATATTTGGCTGCAATTTGATTTTTTGAATTTAATAGCTACTCCGTCATTTGACGTAAATGTTTTTTACTGCAAAATTGTTTTTGACCAGAAAAAAGCAACCTAAAAGTAAAACAAAAATAACTCTTAAAACATTAATAAAAATATTTCATCGCTACTGTAGAAAATTTAAAGCTTTCTTTTATTCAACTTTTTTCTTTTCTTTTAATAACTAAAGAAATAGTTTTTTTAAACAAAATTTGGTGACTTGAATAAAAAAAAGGTTATCGCAATTTTTCCAACCCAAAAATATATATTGGAAGAAATCACTGCGATGTTTAATATTAAACTGCGACTGACTCCCAAATGTAATTTGTTTCTCGGTTGCTAAGTTACGAAGTGTATGTTTATTTTAAAATGACGAAGAACGGATACAGGATGCCGGTCAGGATTAATTTTTCGCACGAATCCCGATGAGAGAATGTTGAGTTGAGATGTCCAATGAGTCTTCTGGCGTTTCAATTTTGTTCCATTCCAAGAGGAGCCAGACAAACGAAGACAAAGTAAATACACACAGGGATAAAAAAAAAAAAACCGGGTGGATAATTTAGCCGGTTGCCAAATGAAACGAAGCCAAGAGGATGCTGTTAGACTTCTTTCTATTTTCCGGACGCGCATAGGAATCTCATGAATGGAGAATGACAAATCTCAGAAAAAGATAAAAGAAACTGGTGCAAGGGAAAAAGATTGCTAAGAATTCAAAAACTCTTGATTTATTTTATTTCATTCTTTAAACGACTTTTTTTGAGGAAGGAGGTTACTACAGTAGACGATTGTTAATTCGAACTCATGGTATGTCCCGAAATAATGCAGCTGCGATTAACCCTTTAACGCGCAGTGTTCCCGCTGTGGGAACACCAACTCTGACGTTTTGACTGTTGCCAGTCACGAAGAATAGATTGGATTTCTATAAAAATAGTTGCGGGGGGACATAGCTCCACGGGAATCCTTTACTTTTTAGCACGGCACTTCCCGTAAAAAAATTGTCACGATTATTTTTAACAGCACTGATATCTGCTGAAAATGGAAGAATGCGAGAACAGCTGGATAGATTGTCCAATGCTGAAAAAAGGGCGCACAGCCAGCTGTCGTCAAAAAAAGGGTCTCTAGATCTGTGGCACGCGATGAACGTTTCGATCGTCCGCCATCTTGCTGGTAGTTAAGTCGAGCGATGGCAACGGCTGCTCTTTTTTCAGCATTGGGAAAGAATTGCGCCTCAAAGGTTTAATGTGCGTGGGAACTAAAGTTTCATCACTTTGATTACTTGAAACTAAATTTTAGCCTTTTTTGTGTACATCCATAAATATATTTTTAAATGATATTTTTATATCTATATTATGATGATGAGATACAATTTGAGAAAGAACTCATCAGTGAAACCATACTAGAACAGTTCTAATTGACTTAATGATTGTACGAATTTTATTTCAGATTAATTATAATTTTATTCCAGGAATCCAGAATCGAAGAATTCAAGAGAACAGGGAAAAATAGTCACATTAATACGCATGTATTTTTTATCTATATACGCACTGCCTATATATCTAGATACAATATTTTAAAGGCATTTTCTACTATTAATAAATTATACGCAGCAATAATTTTTTTTCTAATGGCAGGCACTAGCTGCTTATAGGCGTTGAACACTGCTAAGACCGAAAATTTTGGTCTCTTTATTATAGAAGCACCTAATAGATATGTTGCTTCCTATGAACAGTCGGACTATACCCCCAAGCCTATGCCAAGGATCGAGCCCGTAAAAGTGGAAGGGTAGAATGGTTATCTAGCCATTATGCAACCCGGGCAGCCTTGATGCATGGTACTGATATGGGTCCTTTTTTCCGCTCAACACACACACACACACACACACACACACACACACAAATACAGGGTGAGCCATACTATTTGGGACAAATTTCAAGGGCAAGTAGAGCACATAATAAATGTTCAGAATCACAAAGCAATGTGGGATCAAAACCGCTGTTTTCGCTTGGTTGTTCATAAACAAATTATGAAAAATGTTGAAGTGTTCGTCTAATTTCTTGACCGAGTTTCATAAACAAAGGGTCTGTCTCCATAAATTTCCTCAGTGAAATTAAACAGAATTATGGAACTATCAATATTAGTCACGCGTTTTCTGTGAAAGAAGTATTAGTTTTTTGTTAACAATAGTCGTAAATTTCACCCTCATTTCAGCACTTGTTCCAAAGTGATTATTAACAGCTGCAAGAAGATTATATTTCCAACCTCACACTGCTATATGAATCTGAATCCATATTATGCGCCGTTCCTCTAACCACTGAAAGTGTGTCCCATAAATTCTATCATTATGAGACACTCTGCATATGTAGAAAGAGAGAGAGAGATTTCACAATTATCAGAAAAAGTTGAACATTTTAATCCATATTACAAACAAATATTCGTGCTTTTTTTTTACCCGAATTACATTATTAAACACACTCAACCTTAAATAGACCATAAACTCAAAACTGTCCCGTTTCTGAGTTTAAAAAAAAAATCCCCTGTCGATATTTTAGTTCCAAAGGTATTATCTGTAATATCAATGCCACGCCGAAGCAGATCATAAATCACCTATAACAAGCATCCATTCGTATTAAGGTCCCAAAAGTAGCAAGAAATCATCCCCACTAAAATCCCCCCCCCCCGCAGAATGTCAAATAAATTTAGATTTATTTCAGTGGACACTTTTTTTTTCCCTGTAAAAATAAGGGGAAATAGAAAAAAAAATGAAATAATAATAATAATCAGATTATTCTTCGCGGTAACTGACAAGGCGGACATTTCCGCAGACACATTGTAGAAAAAAAAAATTGGGATTGTGACATTGTTAAAAGGAAATGCTGGGTCACACAGTGTTTGGACATAGAAAAAAAAACGGATATGTGTGGCGTGTTAGATAAGTGATTAAATTTCCCCCAACGTGGAGGGGAGGGGGGGTGTGCTTTTGACTGCATTTTGGAAAATTACTGTTTGATGTTTCTCCAGATTTTAAACTCAAGTTAGTTTCTGAAAATACAGTTCAAAACTTGAAAAGTTTGAATTTTGAGCCAGCTTTCAAACGTTTCAGCGGATTTCCAAAAATAATTTCGGATTTAGTGCAGGGTACAAACTGCTCTACAGGGGGGATTCAAAACTTTGTGTCAGAAATGTAAAGGGTGATATAGAGTAGACCGAGACGATTCAGAATCACATAGCAATAGGGCAGTGGCGGATTAAAGCAAGTTTGTCGGGGGGGGGGGCGATTAGTTTGTCGGTGCGGGCGGTTAGTTAGAAGATTCACATATACATCCATTCTATGGAAGTAAAATAGGAGCTTTTACATTAATTTCTTTTTTCTCGGGGGGGGGGAGGAGCGGTCGCGCCCTCCGCCCCACCCCCTTTAATCCGTCCTTGCAATATGGGGTCGGAAACGCCGTCTTTACTTACCTGTTAATAACCATTTTGGAAGAAGTGTTGAAGTAACAGTGAGCCTTCCGACCGTCGTAAGTCAAATACACTAATGCATCCTTCATAGAAAACACTTAACTAAAATGTTTAGTTTACAAATTCCATTTCACTTCATAGTTGAAACTGCCGGAGAGAAGCTCGTTGCTTATGAAACTCGATTGAGAATTTAGACGAACACTCCAAGAGTTCATCCAAAGTGATCACTAACAGGTAAATGAATGCGACGTTTCCGACCCCACATTGCTTTGTGATTGTGAATCGTGTTGGTCTTGTCTATCACCCTTTACATTTCTGACATAAAGTTTTGAATCACCCTGTATACAACTCTACTTTTTTACTGTCCAGTTTTCTAGTAAGCTGTAGACTACTGTGATGCTTCCTAATTTAATAGTTGCAATTATTCCAGTGCTAAGCGTTTTTTCTTATGACTCAAGAATAAAAGTTCTATACAATGAACTTTAAAGAATATAATAAATAGATAAAATAATTAAAACTTTGTAAAATAACACACGTAAAAGGAACTTATCAGCACATGTTTCGATCGAAGATCTTCTTCCGTAGCAGCCAAGTCCATACACGGACGAAATCTGTTTGCTTTTGTTTTCTCTTTACTTTTTTTCCAGTTCTCTGTTTCCTTACTATCGTTTTTGGACACCCTTTATAAAGGGATTGTGTTGGAAAGAGTTTTATAATCGATGTGTTCGGTATTCATTTCCTGAACTATTATAGATTTAATACTAAATTAAATGTCTTCACTGTATTTAAGAAAGACTAAAAAGAAAGAAAGAAAATCTTCCATTTTATGAATCGTTAAAATTTACCTACTTAGGTCCTAGAAATACATTCTGCTTCTAAAAATATTAAATATATTACTGCTTAATTAATAAGTAAACATATAAAAAGAATACAAATTTACCTTTCAAAAAGATAAGACAACTATCCTAACAATTTATTATCATGTCACAGCATGTTTTTTCCCCTTCTTTCCCATCTATAAGCACCATTTCCATTCGCTTTCACAATAGAATGCTGTCGAAGAGAGAGGGTAATGAGACATACGCAAAAGAACTAAAAAAATAAGAGCTACAAATGAATAAGAAATCAACACAGTTTATGAGATTTGTTCATAAAAGACTCGCGTGATATGTTTTAACTTTCTTGCACGCATATGCTGCGTGTTTCTATCCAATTTTTAGTTTGCATGTTGATACTATCTGAACTGAGGAAATATTCCTTTATCGGGGCATGGAAAAACGTGAAAAAGAGATATTTTTTTTTTTTTACGGAATCTCACAAGGGCCATTGCCTTGAGGTGTCTATATTTCATGCTTTTGCTAAGTTGAAAATTAATTGTGTTTGTAAGATAAATATGCATGTTGATACTTATATAACATTAATCTATTGTTTGGGAGCTCTGATAAGAAAGAAAATCTGCTAAATCTAAACTGCTTCATTATTAATTAATTTTTTTTCAGTAAACCGTAATTGTTTGACGAAACAGTAAATAGAAAACCGTCACCAAATACAATCTCTTTTGATTAAAATACTCCATTGTTTAAAAAACAATAAACCAAATAGGGTAGGTGCATCCGTGATTGACACTTCACCAGTGATGGATCCTTTGGCAGATAATTTATTATAATAAGCTTTTATTTAAAAACTTATCAAATGATGCTATCTAGTACCAATTTAGATATATGTCTTCAATTTTATGCAATTTTTTTTAAATCTCTAGTACGCTCTAGATATCAGAAATTGAGATTTTAAAATCAGTGCTAAAAAAAAGTCTGATTCTCAGCGCCTGGCTTAATCCTGAATTAGTTCATTATCATCCTGTTTATACTTGAAACATATTTCTTTTTAGGAATCAGTATAAACTGAATAGTATGAGATACTAGTACATAAAATAAGTCTGTACAGTTTTTTAAAATAAATAAATTTATTTATTTATTTAAGATGGGGTGTCAATAACTGGGTAAAAAAAGTGGATTTCACCAGTAATTGACACTTATCTTAGCTATTGGTGTTACAGTCAATTTCATTATAATTGTATAAAATTTCTAGGAAGTGCAGTTAATAGCTATTCAGAAGGTTATTTTAAAATAATTTTTGAATATACAGGGCGACCAAAAAAGGTGGTAACACGCTTTGATTCTTCATCTATTAGAATATAACCTAACAAAATGTTCAGAATAAGGTAGGAAAAAAGACTAGGTCAGGTGCACCAGTAACTAAAATTTGAGATAATATATTTATTATAATAATCTTTTATTTCAAAACTTTATTAAACGGTGCTATCTAGTACCAATTTAGACATTGATCTTTAATTTTATGCATCATTTTCTTATCTCCAGGGGCTTTAGGTATCAACATTTGAGACTTTAAACTTAGAGAAAAAAAAATTCTGATTCTCAGAAGCTAGTTTAATGCTGAAATTAATATTATTGTAACCTGTTACAATTTGAAGCATATTTCAAATTTCCAATATTCTGTAGTAAATATACCCTTACATGAATTTTTAAAGTTAATTTAAGTTTTGAAAACAATTTTTTTTTCTAGATTGCTTAAGTAATTAGCAATTACTAATTAATGCTTATTATTGCTCTTGAAGTGTGAATTCCTGGTGCACTTACCCTACATTTTTTACTGTTTCAGTGATCTGCAATATGTCTGGTAGCAGATTTGTAGATTAAATTCGGTTCCCATTAGAACGCCGAAAGCAAGGCCGTACCCAGGGTTTTCCGGTACCCCCCCCCTCCCCCCGAAATTTAAAATTTTGTTAACAAAATAATTTTGATGACCTTTTGTTGTGAAAAATTTAGCCTTTTTCGTTTGGTCCCCCTCCGAATTTAGATATTTGTCTTCAATTTTATGCAATTTTTTTTTAATCTCTAGTACGCTCTAGATATCAGAAATTGAGATTTTAAACTCAGTGCTAAAAAATAGTCTGATTCTCAGCGCCTGGCTTAATCCTGAATTAGTTCATTATCATCCTGATTATACTTGAAACATATTTCTTTTTAGGAATCAATATAAACTGAATAGTATGAGATAATAGTACATAAAATAAGTCTGTACAGTTTTTTAAAATAAATAAATTTATTTATTTAAGATGGGGTTTCAATAACTGGGTAAAAAAAAAAGTGGATTTCACCAGTAATTGACACTTATCTTAGCTATTGGTGTTACAGTCAATTTCATTATAATTGTATAAAATTTCTAGGAAGTGCAGTTAATAGCTATTCAGAAGGTTATTTTAAAATAATTTTTGAATATACAGGGCGACCAAAAAAGGTGGTAACACGCTTTGATTCTTCATCTATTAGAATGTAACCTAACAATATGTTCAGAATAAGGTAGGAAAAAAGACTAGGTCAGGTGCACCAGTAACTAAATTTTTTGAGATAATATATTTATTATAATAATCTTTTATTTCAAAACTTTATTAAACAGAATCGTTTGGTCCCCCTCCGAATTTTTTTCTGAGTACGGTCCTGGCCGAAAGTGAAGCAGCACCGGCTTTGTCAGTGCTTGAGAGGGTGAATTCTTCTCTGAACCGAGCAAGTAAAATCTATCGCGGTTCCAATGTCCTCCATGCTCAAATGATACCTCTAGGTCTCTCATCTGGAATTGCTTCAAAATTAGACCACACATATGGGGCAACGCTGGTCTGCCTACAAGGCACCCCCATAATGAAATGGCCAGCATCTCCGGCCCTCGTAGCGTGTTAAGCCTAAAAGTAGGTCGCTGACCCAGCCATTAGAAAGAGAAAGAAAATGACTTGCAGTATTGTAATAGACAAGATGTAAAAAGGGGCAAAAATATTGAATGGATAATGTAAAAATCATTCGAGACCGGAATTTGGTTAAAGGTTGATGTGAAAGCGTGAAGCTTTAAACAAATACAAATATTTAAACTGTTAGATTTAGTTTCGATAATCTGAAACAACTCAAGAGTATTTAACCCCACTCTTTCAGCCTACATTTCACACAATTGGTACCAATTATAAACAGCTGCAATCAATCAATTCCGAAAACGATATCTTTTCAACGCATCTTTCCAGAATATTTTTAATAATCGATTATAAAAGAAAATTAGAAATCAAGAAAACAAAAGTAAAAATAATATAGGCCAACGATTGAAAAACTTTTTGAAAGAATTTACCACATTTTTATGATTTTTGTACCTCAAACAAAATATAACTGTTAAAAAAAGTTATTTCTTCCATTACTTTTTTACATTTTAACACTCAATATTTAAAGAAATGAAGTTTTAAACAAAATCAACGGTAGAATCCAGCCTCATTTAACGGAGGTATTATGCGATGGATGGACATTTCTCAAGGGACTCGAGAAAGTCTGTTATAGTTTCTTTTGTAGCGTTGAATTTCTGGTTACAACTCAAAACATAGGAATGAATTAAGGTAATCGTCTATCATTCGACCCGGTAAAGGTTTGAATCTGTACAGTCTACTACTATTTGGATTTTATATTATTACTAGCTGAAGTACCCGTTCTTCGCACGGGAATGAATGGACTTTTTGATATTACGATTTGTGGTGATTACTATTTATTGTAATAAAGAGATTTAGCAAAATGGATATCGCATTATATTGTGTTCAATAACCATGCATACCGAATTTCAAGGCAATCGTTTGTACGGTGCAGAAGGCCATGCGGCGTAGCTCAATCTAGTGGCGAGCTTTAGCAAAACGGATACGGCGAAAATATTCTTCGCATTCAGATATCGATGAATACGAAATTTCAGGACGATCGGCTGGACAGCCCTGAAGTTCATGTGTGGACGCGACATCTAACGCGAAACTCTTCCCCGTGTTCAAATATCTATGCATACCTATTTTCATGGCGATCAGTTGCACAGTCAAGAAGTGATACATTGCAGCGCGATCTAGTGGTTAATTAAAGTAATGTTTTGCTACAGTGCCGTCAAGTGGCGAGTTATAGCAAAATGGATAACGCCAAAATATTCTCATTGTTCAAATAGCTATGTATACTGATTTTCATAGCGACCGTTTGAATGGTCAAGAATTTGGCCTGCTGCAGCGTCATCTAGTGTCGAGTTAAAATAATAATGCATTGCAGTGCCATCTAGTGGTGAGTAACATCAAAAGGAACGCAGTTAGAATATATTCTTCTGAAATGTGTAAGTATAAGAACCGGTTGAACGGTCGATCGATCGAACGGTATAGAAGTTGATGCGTTGCAGCGCCATTTAGCGGAAAGTTACAGCAAAATGGATACTGAAAAATATTCTCCGTGTTCTAATATTTCATCGAAATCGGTTTTCGGCCAAATTTCATCGAAATCGGTTGGACGATATTCGCATAGTAAACGGCTATACGGAATAGAATTCCACGTTCTGCTGCGCCACCTAGTGGCAAATTAGAGGAAAAGGGATAGCATAAAAAGCTTCTCAATGATAAAAGACTTAGGTGAACCAAATTTCATAGTGCAACGGTGCTCAACGGTGCTGGAGTTTTTCAACCTCAAACACACATACCAACATTCATTTTTATCTATAACCAGTGTCATTATATATCCCAGTCTCAAATAAAATCCAGTTTCAAATCTAAGCATCGCCAAAGTGCCAACATACGCCATTTTGCAAGCGTTTTTTCAGGAAATCATTCGAAGCATTGACTTAGCAGCATCAATATGGGAAATGGTTCGACAGCCAAAAAGTAAAGCACGCATTTATTTGAAAGTGGAATCCCTAAATACAGCCGAATTTTTTAAAATTATCAACTATAACGTGTTTTATTCATCGGTACTCCGATGTACTAAATGAGAAGATTTCAATTTTCTGAAATTTGGCGGAACTCCCCCAACTTAAATCAATGTACTCAATTGGCGAGAATTTTGTAGATAGATCGCTTGAAATCCCTTAATAACTGCATTATTTCTTCACGGATCATTAAAATTAAACGCTGTATTCTAATAAAACCTTTGCACTTGTTTTCAAAAATCTATTTCCTTAAGCTCTCAATAAATTGCGCCAAGCCGAAAGCTGTGCAATCCGCTAGAACTCACTTTCTCAAAATCGGCATTTGAGCCATTTTATTTTTTCACCAAACTAAAAAAATTTACGTATTAGCCTCGGAAATCTTCAATTCTTATTGTTTTGCGTATAAAACATTTCATTCCTGCTCCGATTTCCAATGCACACGATTTTATAATAAAAAAATAATAATCTTACAAATATAAATTAACAAAAAAAAATCATTATTATCTTCTATTTTTACTTTGAGAATTTAAAACATTTTATTCGGCAAAATCGCCACACATGGCAACCACGATCCTTATTTCACACTTTTTTCACTACAGGGGTTACAATTACGGAAAGCTTTTTGCGTGGAGAACATAAAAAATCTCTTAAATTCCGGGAACGGGTGGACTTTCAAAGTTTTAAAGTGGACTATGATTTATTCTATATTATTTTACATATCTATGCAAAATTTCAGGCTGATAGGTCCATTTTTGTGGATTTGTATACAAATCAAATCCACAAACAAACAAACAGAATTTCATTTTTATTTATAAGTATTACTTTAATGTGGAATTAAAAATGAAAAGTAAAATGTAGAAAACTTCTGCAAAAGAGAAACTGCGGAATCAGTATGGCAACTCTTTTCCCTATCACAAGTGGACAAACAATTAGTCCAGAGAAATGTGGAAGAGAAGTCCTTTAACGTCCCTCCCTCAACACCTGTATAATTTTTTGTATAAAACCGCTAATTTCCTTTTACAATTATATTAATGCAATGTATCCACACGCCACCATCCTAAAAATCGTCCTCCTCCCCACCCCAAAAAGTACGCGGTGGCACGAGATCGCCTCTGCTTATGCTACACCTCTGCAACTAAAGGCTAGGAAAATGAATACCTTTTGCCAGGTCGGATAACGCCTCAATGTACCACGTGGAATTCGCAGGATCAAAAGGAGTCCTCGCCACACGCCTCCCTTCCTTGGTGATCCGGACAACCAACACACATTTTCCTTCTCGCTTTCAGAGACCGATGGCGTCAGCACCGACAAGATCCATCTCTTTTACAGTCCACAACACGTGACATCAACCTCTGAGACTTGATCTAACTCCATGGACTTGATTCAGTAACTGGTAATAACGGAGAGAAACCGATTCGCAAGCAAAACATGCGATAGGAGAATAACCGTTTTCTTCAAAACCGGAACATGAAAACGAGCATTATCAGTCCTCTCCCCGTTTATTGCCAATATTTATAACAATGTAGTATAATGTAAAGAAAGTGATTTAGTTGCTACTTTGATGAGTGAAGTAGGAATTGGATGTAACAAGGTGGAATAAGGGCTGCGAGACGAGACGAGTCAGAAATTTACAGTTACGCGAGACAAGACGGGCCTATTTTTCATTATTAGATAAGTCTTTCGCTGGATGAGACAACCTTATTTTTCTTCTCCCGCCCATCTTAGATGATATGCAGAGATTTGAAGGTTTTAGTCATACCATGCTTAGAAGCTTTTAATATGGAAACTAGAGAAATAAAATTGTTCAAAACAACAAAATATTTCAGACAAAATTTAGCACAGTGGAGTTTTGACTTACTCGAGGGACGCGTTTCAAGACCCCTCGCGTAAATGAAAATTTCGCGTTGTGAAATAGGGTATATATATGACTTTTTGAAACACACATACAGTTACTTTAGACACGTATGAACACCCCTCAAACTGTTTTAAATTCCCTAACTATATATTGCCATTTCTTACGTAAAATAATGCATAAAACCAAGTTTAGATTGGGACTATTTGGGTACTTCCACCTTCAGTGATAATAGGAGGAATGGAATAGCATTCTTTGATTGGCTTCCTTCTTAAGAGCAAATCACGAAGACGATAATTACCTCTCAAATCCCGCATTTCTGTTGCCGCTTCTTACTTTTGGCGAAAAATCTTGTGTTGTGGGCAAAACCTTCTGAGATACATTACTCGCGAAAAAGTCGCGTAATATTCCATTTGCAAGTTTACTGTATATATAGTTTTTAACTTTTTTTTTCCTGTACAACTTTTTTTTTCTCTCTTTCAGAGGCCGCTATGACCCATTTGCTTAAAGTTCTATTCTCATCAGAAGAGCAACAATGTCGAGCACCGGCGACCTTGGTCAGCGCTTGGGAAGGTGACAACCTCTTTCGACTGGACTGCTGGTGGGACCGTGTACCCTGAAAAGAGCTGGTGCACGTAAAATCTGTCCTGGCTCCAAAATCCTGAATGCTGAAACAATGCCTCTAAGGGTGCCAATCCAGGTGCAAGTTTCTCATCTGGAATGAGTTCAAAATTAGGAGAGTCCGTAGGGGGAAATGTTGGCCCACCTAGTGGGTAGTCTTCATAATAAAGGGGCAAACGCTTCCAGTCATTGCAGCGGCCAATACCTACATCTTGCAAAGTAAAAATAAACAAATCAAGTTAGCTAATGTTTCCTAAAATTAGTTGTAAGGTACTAAGTCAAATTTTGGTGATGGTTTCAACTAAATTTTGGTGATGGACAATGATACAGACTTTTTTTTTCTTTATAAAAATCGACTAAGCTTTTGTTTTAAAAGAAAAAAATCGAATGATTCGAACGTCGGCTAATTAGAAAACTTTTTTCCTTTGCATTTACAAAGTCGTCCGAACCTTTTTAAAATTCCATTTTAAAATAGAATCGAAGTTGTTCTGTTTGCTTTGAAACTAATTAAGCAAAGTAAAAATTTTGGAACACAACCGAAAAGATTAAAATTCAGAAGGAAGTTTTGAAAGTTCTTAGAACTTTGAAGGAAAAATAAAATAAAAATCTAATTTCTTAAAAACGTCTTTCAAACTCAGCAAAGTTAAAAATGTTTGATCGAAAGCCTTTTCGCTCATCTGTATGCAGTTTTTTTGTTTCAAAAGGTTTCTTCAAAATCGTTTTATTACTGAATTGGAGATAAAGACGAGACTATATTTTTTCTTTTTTGTGTGTGTTTTTTAGCGTCGTGCAGTTTTTTTTTGGGGGGGGGGGGTCCGTATCACAATTATTTTATTTTTTAACATCACATTTTGCACTAGCCGAAATGACTATGCATATGCATTTGTATGTACACTTAATAATTACAAAAAGGCTATACCTGTGAGAAAGTTTGTATGTTTGTCATTCTACTCTTTTGTGCCGAAACGGTTGGAAGGATTTGTATGAAATTCAGAACGGACGTAGCTTATACCCTGAACCGGCACATAGCCTACCTTTTATTCTGTTCAGGGGGAAGAAAACTGAACAGTTCCCGTGATTTTTATGTACACATACAGACTATACCTTTTATCCCGAAAAGAATGTACAGTTCCCGTGAAACCGACTATCGCGCAGGCGTAGATATAAATACATAACTATAATGTGATTGATATAATGTGATTAAAATAATTATTTTGATTCCGTAAACTGCAATTGAAAGCTGAACTGATGTTACGGCGTATATAATCCTATTAAAAGTAAATATTATTCAAAAAATATTTTGATGAATGAATACATTTATTTTCTTACTAATAATTTTGTTTAAAATTTCATATTTTTAATTGAAAACTATTACAATAACTAATTTTTTTTTTTAAATATTAAAAATTTAACTTAAAATGATTCCTTAAGCATACCATATACAGCAAAATTGCATGCATTTGAAAGAGAGAAGACGCATAGATATTAAAAATATGAGTATAGTGGGCTCGCGCTACAACGCGATTTATCTTACGCGAAGGGGACATTACACGAGTAACGTAGATCACAGCTAACGTGGATTCCTCGCCCGCAGCTCGAGATTTTCCGCCAACAATACGATGTTCAAACAAGTTCGGAGTATGCGAGTTAAATACAGTGCGCACCTCCGGACCTGGGATATAACGTACTGTCGGTTATAACGTACCTAGAAGCTAGATCCCGATGGAAGTCCTACATTTATAATGGTATTTAACTGCGGTTAAAACGTACCAAAGAAAAGTACGCACTTCGGCTATGACGTATTTTTTATACTAAAGCCAAAAATGAAATGTTACTTTTCTTAAGCATTTTATTTTCTTGTTCTCGGAAATTTCAGTACCTTCAAAAACACTCGTCAGTTTTCAGATTCTGTAGCGAGATGAATTGTGTATGAATGAAGGAAGCGATCTTTTACCTTTTTCGCCTGCTAGGTAGGGCTAAGAACAAGACCCTGTTTTTTCTTTGTCATTCATCCATGTAAATGCCTCCTGAAAAGCCCTATCTATAATGATTCTGATGATAGTGAAGAGGAAACAGAGGAGCCTATACCAAGCATACCCGATGCATTCAATGCTGCAAAAACAGGATCACGATATTTTGAATGCCGCAGTGATGATGCAGAGACTCTACAAGTCTCTTATGGATATCCAAAACGGTATTTTTAAAGTAGCATCTGCCCATTTAAAACAAAAGAAAATGACAGATTATTTATCTCAATAAAAATTATAAGTAATGGAGAATTTTCTCTGTTTAATTTAAAATTTTTAAAAAATCAGGCCTGTTTAAAACACATATTACAATGAAATGATGAGCCCACTTTCTTTTTTTGTGTAATATTGAATCTTACCGGTGGTACTGCTCATAACGTACTTTGGCTATAATGTACTCCTTTTTTAGGTCCCGTCAGAGTACGTTATAATCGGTGTCTACTGTATACGCTATTGAAGAAGAGAGCCCATCAGGGAACAATAATTCATAACTCGTAGCAGCACTGAAGGCGGAAGCACCCAAACCGTTCCAATCTAAATCTATCTTTATTTATTATTGCACGTAGGAAACGGTAATAGATAGTTACGGAATGATTAAAAACGATTTGAGGGGTGTCTATGGGTGTATTTCAAGAAGTCGTATGTATATTAGAGATGAGTTCGGGCTCATTTTTTGAAGCCCGAGCTCGCCCGAGCCCGAGCAATATTATTAAAGTTGGAGCCCGAGCCCGAAATTTCAGCTAAAGACAAATAAAATTAATTACTTCATTAAGAGGATACAATAAAATTTGGAGCTTCACACACCTTCTAGTCCCCCGTGCCGCTATTTTTTGAAATAAGTACGTCTATTTATCCCATGAATCACTTTTTAAAATCTGTTTCAAGGAGTATGTTCAACAAAGAAGAAATTTTTCACGAGCCCGAGCCCGCCCGAGCCCGAACGCAATCGTGAATTACAGAGCCCGAGCCCGAGTCGGGCTCGGGCTCGGGCTGAGCCCGTCTCATCTCTAATGTATATCCCCTTTTCATAACACAAAATTTTCACTTACGCGAAGGATGCGTTTCAGGACACCTCGCGTAAGTCAGGATTCCACTGTATTTATGAAAGACAAAACAGATCAGCTCATCAATGACTAACAACAGTTGACAATCTTTTATCGGCAAATTATGCCCGAATACACACAAGGCATCCGGGCAACTCAGCAAGCAATTAATGTCAGAAACTATGATAAGTATAAAGTATGGACATAAGGTATGGACGTAGAACGTTCCCTAGCCATGATACGAGTATTGGTGTTTGTTTATTTTCTTTATGTGTTAAGTAAAGACTACACTAAGAGCATCTGCCAAGCGGAATGTGATTTGGTCGCAGGACTCTTAAAGGGGTTCTAACGCGCATTCATGTTGCATCTTGAGAAAATGACTCAAAACTCCAGACCGTTAGATCGACAGCTGCGAGGTAGGCTCGAATGCGGACCTTAACATTTCGACCACCTACTATGCTCCGTATCTTATCTACTCGGCCATGGTGGTGCCTATACGTGTTGGATTAGGTGCAGGTCCTGCGATCAACATTAGGTCAATTTAGGAACATTTATAAAGATAGTCATTTCGGAATACGTCCTAACTTAAAGAAACAATCTCTACAGTTAAATGGAACCTACCTCTGGCTATTAAAAATACAGAAAATTTTATTCAGTGATGCCTTACTTTTATCAAATATCTATTAAAATTTATTGATTTATTATTAATTATCACTATTAAAATTTATTGATTTATTATTAATTGTTACTATTAAAATTTATATATTAGAATAAATTAATTATTAACAACACCAAAATCGAAAACTAACTGCTACATCCACACTCAATAAAACGCAAAAATATGCAATTCAAAGCCATGATTCTTGTGCTCCTTTTACGAATAATTATGCGGACTTTCTTTAAATAAATATGAAAAAAAATAACATTTATAAGCCACAAAAAATTTAGAATGCATACTGTGTATGGAAAAAAAATACTTATGTATTATTACATAACAAAAATCAGAAAATTCACTAATGATAATTGATTTCTGTAGTCAAATCAGACCGCAGGTGGTAAGTACTCTTATCACGGCCTTACAAAGGGTTAATTTAGCGGGGAAGTTCTGCAGCCTGAGTTAACAGTTTCAGCCCCCAACTCGCGTTCCATCAGAGGTCAACAGAATCATCTATGTCGCGAAATCTTCAGCTGTCCGCTTAATCCAATAATTAGCACACGTAAAAGCGGATAATCAGAACTAAAAAAGACGCCTAGTGCTGCGTGAAGAGGGCAGTGTGTTGTTGTTGTTACACATGCACGGATTCATACTGCACGGTACACTAACAAAGTGTAACTGAGATGTGTCAGTCAGCGCATCTCAATTGGCTACAGTGCCCTGCATTGACGTGGGCGCTCAGCGTTATAAAACAGTTGCTCCAGCTATTCACTCTTGTTACTCACTTGCCTTTTGACTACAAATGAATATGCAGTGAAACTTCTAAGAGCGACCTCCTCTGTTAACCCTTTGAGGCACAACCCTTTCCCAATGCTGAAAAAACCCACAGCCAGCTGTCGTCAAAAAAGGGTCTCTAGATCTGTGGCACCCGATGAACGTTTCGATCGTCCGCCATCTTGCTGGTAGTTAAGTCGAGCGATGGCAACGGCTGCCCTTTTATCAGCATTGGGCAATTTATCCAGCTGTTCTCGCATTCTTCAGTTTTCAGCAGATATCAGTGCTGTTAAAAATAATCGTGACAATTTTTTTTACGGGAAAGGACGTGCTAAAAAGTAAAGGATTCTCGTGGAGCTATGTCACCCGCAACTATTTTTATAGAAATCAAATCTATTCTTCGTGACTGGCAACAGTTAAAACGTCAGAGTTTGGTGTTCCCAGAGCGGGAACACTGCGCGTTAAAGGGTTAAGAACCAACAATGAGGGGGGGAAAAATACTGCAATCATAGAACGAATAGATGGCGGTTCTCTGTGTCCCAAAACTAAATAGATCGTAGAATTATGCGTGTAGGTGATGTACACAACTGGTATAGACGAAATGGTCAAGATTTTCTACTCCGTAGTATATTCTGTTAATCACAGAAGAATGACTAGTTTGTGTAACGCGATATTATCAAACGGTTTTCGAAGCACTAGAATTACCGTTTGTGAGTCTACCCGCTAGCGTAAGCAGCGATTTACAGATATTTCCATCTGGATACAAGCACCAGATTACAGAGGAGAGATCTAAAAATTTGGGATATCTTCCATAATTTTGAAAAACTGACAAATGCTACAGTTTATAACACAGGAGAAGTATATTTAGAATACTTCGGGTGAAGATTGTAAAACAATCTTTGTAGGCGAATTTAATATTGATTTCAATTCCAAAGAAATGTTTTATACAACAACGAAGGGGGAAAAAAGGTACATTCATGAATAATGACACACTTTCCATCTTCATGCAATGAGAAAGAAAGATAGTGACCACTCATGGATTATGATACGCTTTTAATCTATAGTACATAAGTACGTTTTTAAAATATAAAAGTGTTTCAGATTTTTTTAAAACTTTTTAATAGAGAGGAGGCGAGTATTTTGCATTTAATGTTTTAAATATGGATCAAGTTTTCACAGTTTATATCAAACTACTTTATCAAATTTTAAACATAATTCACCCAAGCATCCAAAGATTGCTTCATCCATCTCAATAAATCCTTTTTCAAAACTTCACTCACTTTCCAGCTTTCGCGGAAGTTTGATTTATTATCATTCGAAAAGAGCCGCTGAGTAAGTAATCGAACGTTAGTATCCATAAAACTGGAGTAGGGAGAAAAGTGAAATATTACGAAACTTGAAACTGTTTTCCCCTGGAAGTCGACTTTTCAAGGTTCTTGTTTATTAAGGAAAAGATTAATTGCTGTTATGACACCGTTTTCTACCAGGACTTTCATGAGAGGCAATATCGCCTGTGACCTAATGAATTTAATAAGTCGATCCTGGCTTATACGGCGCGATAGCTAGAGCGAACTAGATTCTGAACTTAATATATAATAATGAACCTGCGATGGCAATCAACCCTCCTTGAGTTTCTCCGAGAAGGACAAAAATGTAAAGTTGTTTTCACTCCACATCAGTCTCAGTCTGTTGAGTACGTTGCAGTTGTTTATCCACAGGCAGGAGCCACTCTTAGTTTTTATCTTTGATGTTTGTGTGATTATGGCAACGCTACGCCAGGGCAATCTGCCAAGGATGGGGAGGGTGCCTTGGTAGGAGGACTTTCTAAGGGGTTCTAACGCGTCTTCACGTTACATCTGGAGAAAACCTACCCAAAACTCCAGACCGTTAGATCGACAGCCTCGCGATGGAACCCGAAACCGGGACCTTCACACTCCGGCTGTCTACCATTTTCGGTGACATAACCACTGTGCCATGATGAGGCCCTATTAGGTTTAGGTTTTAAGGCTACGTACCCTTTTAGGGAAAAAATTCTCCTAACAAAGGAGAACCCCTGAGCCAATTCCGATGAGAGACCTGAAACTGGATTGGCACCTCCACAGATAACATTTCAACAAGGAGGACAGTGGAACCTGGAATAGATTTTACGTGTACCAGCTCCTTTATCGCCGCGTTCCCAACCTTTTAACATTATGCCCCCCACCCCCAATAAAGGAAGGATAACTTTCAATGGCCTTTCACATTCCTTATCACATATATAGTTTTTTATTCTTCAATAATGAACATTTAGTCGCCGTGTCTACAAAATAATGTTATCGATAGTTTGAATAAACATTTTAAGCGAAAATAGATATTTATTCTTATTTTGACTTCAAAACTTAAGATAATTTTTTGAAACCTGCATTATCACTTGCTCTTTGCCTGTTTTTCTCGCGCTCCCCCCTCCACCGCAGAGCAGAGCATTTGCAGGGGGCAGCGCTCCACCAGTTGGAACCGCTGCTTTAGCGTGCAGGGTGCCACAGCAGTCCATTCGAGAAAGATGGTCATTCTCCTAGGCTCTGACCATAGATCAACGCTTCAATTTCGATGTTTTTATAAAAACCTAGCTTCCATCATCGGGGTGTAGTGATGTTTGGTGTGATTGGCGTCTGTGTTATGGATTTCTTAATGCATTTGCACCTGCATGAGGTGCATCTGAGGTGCTTACGGGGGTGCCTTGGTCGGAGGACATTTTAAGGGGTTCTAACGAGGATTCACGTTACATCTGGAGAAAAACCTTCCTAAAACTCAAGACCGTTTGATCGAATAAGATAGGAGGTCCACCCCCGGGACTGTGGTCCAGGGACTTTCACACTTCGGTCGTCTACCATGTTCAGTCACTTATCCACTCGGCCATGGTGAGGCTCTTATGAGACTGCGAGACTGTTTCGAACGTAAGAAAGGAAGATGTATTGAGCTAACCCCCCTCCCCCAGGTTAACCCTTTAACTCGCAGTGTTCCTGCTCTGGGAACACCAAACTCTGACGTTTTGACTGTTGCCAGTCACGAAGAATAGATTGGATTCCTATAAAAATAGTTGCGGCTGACATAGCTTTGAAGGGTTTGGTGTCCCCTGCTCTGGGAACACCAAACTCTGACGTTTTGACTGTTGCCAGTCACGAAGAATAGATTGGATTCCTATAAAAATAGTTGCGGCTGACATAGCTCCACGAGAATCCTTTACTTTTTAGCACGTCATTTCCCGTAAAAAATGGTCACGATTATTTTTAACAGCACTGACATCCGCTTAAAAATAAAAGAATGCGAGAACAGCTGGATAGATTGCCCAATGCTGAAAAAAGGGCAGCCGTTGTCATCGCTCGACTTAACTACCAGCAAGATGGCGGACGATCGAAACGTTCATCGCTGGCCACAGATCACAGATCTTGCTGGTAGTTAAGTCGAGCGATTACAACGGCTGCTCTTTTTTCAGCATTGGGAAAGGGTTGCGCCTCAAAGGGTTAAACCTATTGCTTCCATCGCTGAAAAGACAAGGTGGTGAACATTCCCTTTTGCGCCCAACGTTGCTTCCAAGGTTAGATATATTAATAGCTGGGCAACTAAAGCGTAATGCTGAGTACTCAAAAACCCTTATTGGCAAGCAACGATGTGTAAAGAAATGGTGCTTATAGAGACTCAGTATTTGAGATTCTCCACGAATCCCAGGCTTTCTACGCTTTTGAATCTCCTGCTAGCGTAATTTTGTTTACATTCATACATTAGCGATACGACTTTTTATTTGGCAGTAAAAACCCTCCGTTTGAAATATTAAATTTGGGGAAAAAAACACGGAAACATGTAACTTCCCGCCTATTCTCCATCATAAAAACAGTCTAGACAAACAGTTCTTAATGTATTTGGTCTAGACAGGGGCTTTCTTTTAGTCAAAAAGAATCCTTGTTATTTTCAGCATTTTCTTTCTTTGGAAATCGATGCCTTCATTTGTGCTAGAAACAATTTTTAAATTTTAATATTCCCAATCTTTTATAGCGAGATCATAAAAAAAACAAATGAATTTTTAAATCAAAATGGAGATAAAATCTTTAAAAAGTAATTTCCTTGATAGAACTGTCCAGTTGTTAATAGCTACTAAACGACTAGCTTCATATGGAAAATGAGATTTAATAAATAAGAAAGTGATATGATTAAGTTTTATATTGCAGTTTGGTCATAACTAGAATTTTTAAGAGTTCGGAAAGAATTTCTCAAAATATCCTTGAATTTAAATAAGAAAATCATGTTCCTTGTTCTCATTGAAGTTAAGTTTTTTTTTTCTTTTTTAAATGCATTTACAAACATAGATGTGCATTGATGAAAGGTAGTACCAAGGAGTACAATTAACTAGTTAGAGTAAAATAATAATAACGAGTAGGAAAACGTAGCTTTGTGCAGAGGATAATACAATAGCAGCAAGAGACAACCAATACGAAAATTAAGACAACAGACCTGCGCTTTGCCATGCATGGCAGACCGTCGTCAGTGATAGAATGAGAACAAAAAAATGTCTGTTTATATACAAAAAGTAGGGATTCAAGATAGTGTTCACGAGGGCCTATAGGAAAGTTAGGGATTCAAGATAGTGTTTACGAGGGCCAATAAAAAAGCAGGAATCCAGATGAAAATATCTCCTTTTACTGTCTGGGTTACAGAGCAGGCATGTATTTGTTATTTAATAATTTAAAAAATTGCTTTTAGGCGTTATAGAACCCGGCAAATAATATTTATAAACATTAAAATGTTTCTTTAAACTTTAGTCTTTAATATCTGAAAACAGAGTGAAATTTTGAGATCTTGTTTAAAGCCAAAATATTAATTTTGTCATTCATAATTTTAAAAAATCCACGAATTTTGATAAAATTTGATTTCTATGGAAAAAAAAGTATATATATAATCCGAGAATAAACGAAGTTTGTAGCTGACTTTCAAAATAAGATTTTTCGCTATTTACAGTAGAACCAAACCACCTGACAGCAAGTGAAAGGTCTAAAAAAAAATCGGCAAAAATTCCGAGATGTCGTTGCGCTAACCTAAATTCCGAAATTAGTTATCGATATACAGAGAACACACAAAATATCTCCGATCTATGCGATAGGTGTAGGACTAAACAAACTTAATATTTGTTATTGAAGAGTATAACTACATACTCCATCATTAAAAAGGGTAAATGTAGCATTAATATACAGGGACATACAAAATACTTTCGATATTTTACGGTCTGTTGGCGGTAGTAGTAGGACAAAACAAAATTAATACTTATTATTCAAATCTATAACTTAATACTAAATGTTAAACGTAGCATTAATATACACACGCATAACATTGCACGCATAACACGCATAACATTGCCGATCTTTTCAAATCTTTTGGCGGTAGTTGTACTGCCCCCCAAAAAATTAATATTTATTATTGGAGTCCATAACTATATACTCCCCACTGAGAGTCATAAACATGGCACTAATATACAGGGACACACAAACTATTCAAAGTCTTTCATGGTCTATAGGCGGTAGTAGAAGAAAAGCAATATAATTAATATTTATTATTGAATTTATTAAACTATACTTTCGATTTGATACTGTAAGGACTGGGTTTTGAGACATGAGGGTCCAAAGACCGATGGACTCTGTGCCAAAAATGGGTCTCTAGATCTGTGGCACGATGAACTTTTCGATCGTCCGCTATTTTGCTGGTAGTTAAGTCGAGCGATGGCAACGGCTGCCCTTTTCTCAGCATTGGGCAATCTATCCAGCTGTTCTCGCATTCTTCCATTTTTCAGCAGATGTCCGTGCTGTTAAAAATAATCGTGACCATTTTTTAACGGGAAATGACGTGCTAAAAAGTAAAGGATTCTCGTGGAGCTGTGTCACCCGCAACTATTTTTATAGAAATCAAGTCTATTCTTGACTGGCAACAGTCAAAACGTCAGAGTTTGGTGTTTCCAGAGCGGGAACACTGCGCGTTAAAGGGTTAAAAGAATTCTAAACTTAATAGAAAATTTTATTCTGTAAAAATGAGATACTTTAAAAGTGTGAATAGATCTGTTTTCAAAACACATTTTTGCATTCTTTCTTTTAGATCGGCTGATATTAGTTTCTGTGTCATTATTTTTAGTTTCGCTATGTGTCATCTTTAATTAGTATCAGCAAGGCATAGTTTATTTCACGAGTTAAGAAATTTGCCAGTGTTTGAGATTCTGAAACGATAAATTCATTTCAATCATATGAGTAAGAAAAACATTTTTTTTTTCTGTATGAAGAACAGCTACACAGCTAGTAAGTAATATAAATTTGTAAATCTTTTAAGAATAACCTAAATACAATATCCTGCTTAAGAATTTCAATTAATGGAGAACTCTATCCTATGCCAATTTACATATTCATTTTAAAATTCTATTTACTTATATTTAAAACCACCTACTTTAATGTTTACAATACATATTCATTGCTGATGAAACGAGCCCACTGACTGTTTTTCTCGTTTGATCCCATTAAGTCACGAAATATAATTTCAAAACAACAGGTCAAAGCTCTGTGTTCTATAAACAGCATCGTTCAGAATGGTAATATGCGTTTAAAGCCAGTATAGGGCTCTGAAACGTTTCATGAATTACTTTGACATGGATTTTAACTCCTAAGTCAAACATTAATTTTATTTCTTCCAAAACAGTTTAGTGTTACAGTTAAAACCAAAACAGTTTATCATTCTTCTAAAGCATAAGGAAACAGTCCAATTTCTGTTTTTTTTTGTGTATACATATGTATACCTACATATACTTAGATACATAGATACAGGGTGTCCCAAAAACACTGACCTATGGCTTTTAGTCCTTAAATATTCATCATAGGCAAATACAATAAATTACGAAGTTACGTAAAAAATGTACAAAATTTTATGGCATCGATTAAAATTTTCGGGAGGTTAAGTCTAAATAAGAACAAGATTTAAATTTTTATTCGGCCTGCGTAGGAAAAAATCCCAACTCTTTCATTATAAAAAGATTCAGGTATGTGTTTTAACAAAGTCGGTAGGAGTTATACAATACCAATTATAGCAAAAGTAGTATGTCTTTATGCAATGTTTTCTTTGGTAATTTGTTAATGTCTCGAAACCGTGATATTTTGATATGATTATTTTTTTCAACGAGAGCCATTGAAAAATGGTTGAAGTGAATTTTTATTTATTTTCGTATCTTGCAGCCGTTTTATGATGAAAGGCTGAAATTTTGTTTATCACCTATTTATTGCATGGGACACATTTTACTAATTGGTTTTTTTTTCTTTTATACGGAGTTCGATAAAAAATTTTAATGTTCCATTGCGATTTACATCGAACAACCTCGAGTCTATTTTGACCAGTTTTTTCGTGACGTCTGTACGTACTTAGGTACGTATGTATATATGCAACTCGCGTCGCTCAAAAATTATTAGGCCTAAAATGTTAAAATCTTATATTTAGGGCTCTTGTAATATTTAGTTGCGTACCTCTCTTTTTTATTGCAACCGATTGAGCAGTTTATTTACCGGGTCACCAAGAAGACTTTCAATACATTGGAGTCTATGGACAGCTTCAATACATTATGGTCACGAAAGCCTGTGTAGACATTCAATATTTAGGTATGCCCAAAACTTCGCCAATCGCAGCCAATCTTAACGAGTTTTAGCAAAATGACGCTAAATTGGGTGCCAAAAGAAGTTTTGAAAACTGAGTCCACCTTTGTGATAGTTATTTGATAAGAAATCTACATACTTTAATACTATTGAAATTTTGAATCCCAATTTCAAATGAAATAAGTTTGAATGAAGTACATCAAAAATTTATTTACAGGGTCACAGAAAAGACTTTCAATAGATTAAGGTGTACGGCCGTTTCAATACATTAAAAGTTCATAGAGTCATCGTTTGGGTTATGCTTGAAATCTCGCACTACTTCCAAGATTGGAAAGTTTGAGCAAAATAACCCCAAATATTGCATCAAAAATTATTTCCTGATACTGAACCCATCTTGGCAAATCTCTTATTAGGAAAGAAATCACCAAACCTTAATTTTATTGAATACTATAATGTTGTTGAAACATATATATTCTCAATATTATCATACCACAATTTTAAATTAAATAAGTTTGAATGAAGCACATTAAAAATTTATATAATTTAATAGACGTGCAAGGAAGTCGTGGTGTCTATGTACGATTTTTTAAATAACAGAGTACATTAACTTTAAAATTCACGATTTTTTTTAATTTCACCATAAGCATAACAGAGACGTACATTTTTATCTCTATGGCTCAAAAGGGGAACGAAAAAGAAAGAAAGAAAAAAAGAAAGAAAAAAAGAAAAAAAGAAATATGCAGATATTGAAGCTCAGTTTGAGGGAGTTTTTTTTTTCAAGTTTTGCATTTTCACTAGCGAGAGTAAAAAAAAATTGTTCGTATTTCTCTTTTACTGAGATAGGTCGTCTGCGGAAAAGCGGGGGGCGGATGGAATACTGATGTTTTCAAATTAAATTGATAAATTAATTTTAAAATTTTCAAAAGTTGGAAGGTATGTTCCCTGTAAAGGCAGTATGTTAGTAAAAATTTGTTCGCAATTCTTTCAATTGAAAGTTTTTGTCGTATATTTAGTCAAAAAAAAAAAAAAAAATCTAGTAAATTTAATTTGAAAAATGTTTATTTGTGTTTAGTTTTATCTTGTTGAGTCATGTTTTTAGAGCTAAAGGACTGTGGCGGCCGCCGCGCCTGCGATCGGTGCGTTCCCGACCACCAATCTGATCCTTCAGCGGCCACCACATCGAACAAGCTTCCGCGCATCTCTTCGCGCATCCTGTGAGGAGCGCTAGCGGCTACTCCCACGATAGCAGAGCCAGGGAATCTGGCAACGCTGATGTGCGGTCCGGGAGTATAAAAAGGAAGTGTGTTCACGCATGCCGTGCATGGTTCGCAGTACTAGTATTATTATTATTGTTATCGCGTTGCTGTTACCAGAACTCTATGGATGTAAATTGACCGTATCGTGCAGAGCTTGCATGCTCGACTTAAAGTCTGAATAAAATGTTGTTAAGTTTTTACTAGATGGTATTTGTATTCAACGGATGTTACACTCGACGTATTCTTAATTTTTATGGATAGCACGCTCCTCCACAGGACTATAAATTGTATGCAAGCCATATAACCTATGAAAACCCGTAAAATAAAAGAAAAACTCCTCCGCATTTAACCAATCTCAGAATCCATACATCAAAAGTTCCCCAAAACAATCATCTATTTTCACTGACGGGAACCTCTCCATCACGTACCAAAAAAAAAATATACTCTTCAAAATAATATTCACTATCCCTGATATAAACCAGCAATCCAATCTTTCTCACAATTTCTATAAAGCCTTATATCACCCACCGGTATTAGAGAAGACCGAGGATATTTTTTTTTTCTATTTTCCAATCTCCATAGTGATGATCAGTGACTGAAATTGATGGATCACTCAAAAAAGATAACACAGAGTGAGCTCGTAAGATAGTCCTGCATGAACACTAAAGATAAGGCAGTGTGGGATAACTCTGAGTGCATCGCTACGAACTTTCAGAGGGTTTTTTTTTTTTTCTCTGTGTCTCCGATATCATGAAATGTTTCTTGTGCTGTTTCAGTTACTTACGAGAGAGACATACGGCCGTATTCATCAAATATTTGACATGAGGATTAAACCAAACTCGCGTGTTAACCCTTTGAGGCGTAAGCTTTTCCCAATGCTGAAAAAAAGGGCAGCCGTCGCCATCGCTCGACTTAACTACCATCAAGATGGCGGACGATCGAAACGTTCATCGCGTGCCACAGATCTAGAGGCCCTTTTTTTTACGACAGCTGGCTGTGCGCGGGCACAGCCGTTGTCGCGCGGGCGCAAAGACGCGGGCACAAAGCGTTGCACAACACAAAGCGTTGTACAGCACAAAGCTGTACAACGCGGGCACAAAGGTTGTACAGCTTTGTGCTATGATTATTTATAAGTATTTCTAACTGAATTTGTAATTTAAAGCGAAGCCTTTAATTTTGGAAATTAACTTTCATCGTCCATAGGTTAAAGAAATTAATAATCTTTTTAACTGAATGTTACGATTAATTAACTATAATAGCAGCAAAAATAAATTTTCTACTAGTATATCTTTTGTATAAAAACTTAAATAGGCAGTACTTTTAGCGAAAGAATCCGCTTACATATAAGAAAACTAGCTTCTAGTACCCGTTCTTCTCACAGGAATGAGGATTGTTTAGGAAACAAATGCAAAATAAATGAAATATGTATTTTAAATGCATATTCCTCTGTATATCTATGTGAAGTTCCAAACCGATTTGCCAAACTCTGTAGGAGGCGTTTTCTTTGAAAAGTAATAAATGCCGAAAAAACACAAAAATTAGAATCGTAAAGCGAATTAGAATAGTAAAAAACTATTACAAAATTATACTGCTTTTCATAGTCGGATAAAAAATAAATAAATAAACTATCTGCTAACATAATCCACAACTATTTGCAAACTTATAATAGCCCGTAAAAAAACAGAATACGAAGTACTTATATGAACGCGCGTATACTGTATACGTATGCGTATACGCTTATACGTGCAGCGTGCTTACGATGTAGTGACTCAGAAAAATATTTTTCTAGGTTACTATCTACTAAAAAAAATATTTTTCTAATATATCTAATAATTTTTCTAATATATCTAATAATCTGACTATGCTGATCATAAAGACAGAGCTAGTATCATTTCGCGACGTAAATTTATCGAAGCAAAAATAAACATCTCATTTTGTTTGTTCCATTGAACTCATTTTCAAAAGCTGAAAATTGTAAAAAAAATCATGGTACGGACAGATTTTCCGATTTTTGAAGAAGCGCAATGAAGTATCTTTTTCAATATTTCTATACATATCTGCTTTAAACATTTAGGTCCAGGTTTGTATTCTACACTAACGAATAGAAAGAAGATTATAGCAAAGTAATTCCTTACACCTTATTTTCCACAGTACTTGTAGCAACCATGAAAGCCAGTCCATTTCTAATAAATCTTTTCAATAACACCATTAGATATCGAAGGATATAAACTCGCCTACATGCGGGGGATTTCCATAATAAAACAGCATCTGCAGCTGTCGGGAAGAAATATCCCAGCGAAATGGCAAGTGGGTAAGGATCTTGCTGGACTTCAAGACGAATTACTGGGTGATGCATTATGGTTCATTACTTCTCCCAGATAGGGCCAGTAAAGCGGAAGCTCAGGGAATTCCTGGGATCCAAAATCTACCAGCATTAAATAGAAGAGGATTTGGGAAAACTTCATATGTGGTACAGCTTGGTTATTTGCCGCATACTGGCGAGAGCGTAAGAGGACTTTCGGACAGCTTTAAAAACAAGCCAATGATGTTAACCCTTTAACGCGCAGTGTTCCCGCTCTGGGAACACCAAACTCTGACGTTTAGACTGTTGTCAGTCACGAAGAATAGATTTGATTTCTATAAAAATAGTTGCGGGTGACATAGCTCCACGACAATCCTTTACTTTTTAGCACGTCATTTCCCGTCAAAAAAATTGTCACGATTATTTTAAACAGCACTGACATCTGTTGAAAAATGGAAGAATGCGAGAACGGCTGGATAGATTGTCCAATGCTGAAAAAAGGGCAGCCGTTGCCATCACTCGACTTAATTACCAGCTGGCTGTGCCTTACAGCCAGCTGCGTCAAAAAAGAGTCTCTGGATCTGTGGCACGCGATGAACGTTTCGATCGTCCGCCATCTTGCTGGTAGTTAAGTCGAGCGATGGTAACGGCTACCCTTTTTTTCAGCATTGGGAAAGGGTTGCGCCTCAAAAGGTTAAACACTTGCAGGAAAATTAATGATGCTTCTTCGCCCGATGCACCATGGACTAATACTAAATGTAAATCTGTATGTCTCATGCAACTTTCAAAGAAAAGTCATAAGCACAAAAATCGCCTTCAAAAATGAGCTGAGGCGTTAACCTGTTTAGGAAAATATTGCAAAATTCCGTATGTTTAGCATTTTCCCCTGGGTATTTCGAAACTTCCATAGGTTCATTGTTTGTAAGAGTTCAAAGTATAACTTGTAAAGAGACAATCCAAATTTTTCCGAGTCTAGCACAATTAATATTTTTTGAATCTGTTCAAAAGTTCCTTGATTACCAAAAAGAACAACCTTAATTATGACATTATGAAAGTTTCAGGCATAAGAATATTAAGGGAACTGTTTTAATTGCAACCTTAATGGGAAATGATTTTCGATTATAATCGATGATATTTCGAGGGCGTAAATCGCCAAAGAATGAAAAGTCGCCGTGAGTTGCAAATATCCAAGTTCTTCACAAGCATGCTTTCGTCTTTTCTTTACTCCCCAAGAATCCTAAGTTGGTTCATAAATACGAATATACTAATTATGTCATGCAATTGAAAATTTTTAGGATGTCTCTTCACAAGCTGTACTAGACACTCAGATAAACGATGAAAATGTATCAGTTAAAGGCCCCGATGGGACAACGGGACTTCAGATATTTTGGAGGGCCGCCTCTAGAAAATACAGAGAGAAATTAAGAAAATTTTCTAAAATTGTATTACCAATTATTTCCTCCAACGTTTTTTCTTGCACTCATTAAGCCTGTAGTCTGAAAAAATCGATCGCTTTTCATGATCTTGCCCACTTAAATTCCCAAAAAGAGGTAATTCATGCATATTAGCTCACTGTTAGGAACCAAATTTTTTAGTAAATCACCTTCAATGTGTAGCATTTAATTTAAACTTAACATAAGCTTTTTCCGTTAATTTTACACGAGCAAATTCAGGACTTATATCACTTTAATATAACTTATCAGTCGCATCAATTAAAATCTAAGAAAAGTTGTGTAACTCTCGGACACAAGCGCTACTGCATCGTAACCAAACGTTGACATATGACATCATTTTTAAAACATGAAGTCAGAATACAGTCAAAGGTATTGAAATGATTAGTCAGTTTGTATAAATAAGCAAAATGGAATAACTTTTTGGAGTAAGAAAACAACTATTTTAGAAACAATAAAAAAACTTCACGATTTCTAAAATAATTTAAAATTTGACCTAATCCTCTATGGATAAATTTTACAAAAATCAAACTATTAGTAGAGTAAAGCGATTTCTTTATAAGAATTTGGAAGCCTCGGGCAAATGCCCGAATGGCCCATGCGGTAATAAGGCCCTGACCTGTTATGAAAGTTTCAGAAAAAGTTCTTTAAAATTGAAATTTTCGCAAGATATGTCACTCTCACCCCCCCCCCCCAAAAAAAAATAAAAAATAAAAAAATGTTGTGTAACTCCAGGTTAAAGAATATTTTCTGAAAGTTTCATGTAAACGCCTTATCATTCATTTTATGAAAGTGTCATCATTTTTTTCGTTAGTGTCCAGTGCAACTTATAAAGAATCATCTGGATTTTTTTTCAATTCACATATGCAGTTAGTTTATTTCAGTTTGTCTGCTAAGATCATGATGCAAGTTTTGTTTCTTCAAATAATAACAGTACCGAAATTTCGGTAGTTTACATAGTATTGCTATGGACTTCGTGTAAAAGCATCAGCTAAATTGGTGATGTTGAATTGTTAATAATATCTTTTCAATTCTCTGTAATATTCTTCTCAAATTTTCTTGTAAAATAATTCTTAGAGCGAAAAAAAAAAGTTTCTATTCTCTCGCTGGAGTCTCATTGCATATAACTAAAGCCTAATGTTCTTGTTTACAGATGGCTGAAAATGTAAGCATTACGTTGTTTCGAATGCTATTACTTTTGACTTCAATGTTCTGGGAAGTTAGTTTTTGTTTAGTTTGTTCTGGTGATATTTCTTTGGATTTTGTCGTAAATCCATGGTTATGATATACAAATGAGAATCGTCAACGTAGAAAACAGGACTGGCGAGACAGCAGCAGGTGCGTACAGCTGCGGAAAAAAAAAAGGTCCCACTTGCTCTTTATTTCGCCGTCGTTCGTCGTACAGCAAAGTTATATATACCATTCGTTTGCAAATAACGCATACTTTAATTTACTATTACTTTAATTTGCGTAAGGGGTCGTCTTCATATTTAATTCTGCAACAACTTCGTTTTTCTCAATGGCAACCCGTATTTAGGCTTTAGTTATATTCTTAAACGAAAGAAAACCTTCAAATTACCCTAAATATAAATTTTCACCAATTTTCTACAATAATTTCCGGAGATATTGCGAATTCATTTTTGCGCGTTTTTAAGGGACTTTCTGCAAATTGAAAAGCGCTATTTGTAGGTTCCGAACTTTTCGCGTTTCTTTAATTTCGCTCGCTAGAGTTAAAAGAAATTAATATTATTTTCAAGGAAAATATTGTTTCCATCTCTCTTAAAGTTTTTTGAACTGAGAATATCAAGGGTAGAATTTAGAATATTTTAGTCTGTGGTCCAAATGACCCGTGAGTTCATAACTTCTTTGGTTCGTACACATGATTTAAGGGAAAAATGCAAAATGACTGCTCACGATTTTGAAATTGTTATTGAGTATTTCCGTTAATGGTTCTTAGACAGGTGAAATGTTGGCAGGAGTCAGAGGCTGCTCTCTGCTCTTCTGACTACAAGCATGAATATTACTCACATATATTCGAACTTGAAGAATGATTTCCTGATAGAAAATTTATTTGTTTGAATTTCATGTAAAAAACGCAATTACTTTTTTGCCGACCCAATATTATCACTGTGTTTGTTATTTCACTTTCTTCATTTAATACTATCGTCTGCAATGTGCAATATTCTTAAGACTTTTGGCAGTATTTTAATTTATAGTTAGATGAAAATTTAGACAGAAAAACGTGATTTTGAATGTTTGATAAAGTATGGGAAGTCCAAAGACCTAATGTTTCCGATATTAAAAAAGGTCACATTCATGCCTGGAAAGTTGAGAATGTTAGTTTTTCAGAAATAGGACATTGTATTAGAAGACATACATCTACTGCATCTAATTATATAGCTGTAAAATATTTTATTTGGAGGAGTATGGCAGCGGACGCAACAATACACGCTTTATAGAATCACCATCAAGCTGTAAAACCTCTAATTTATTTGATATTTTTTAATACTGGTACCTTTTACTGTATTTTTGCACAAAATAAATCCAATTTACGTTTATTTTATGCAATTTTCAAAATATTTTCACTTAATAAATTTATATATGGTCCCTTAACTCGTGAAAATAACACATTTTATTTAATATAAATTAAACTACTTAACGTAAAAATGTGAAATTTTGCACAGCCATGCAATATTAATTTCTGCATCTATTTCCATCGAAATTTGGCTAGGTCGCTATTCATAATTTTTTGAATATTAATTTAATAATTCATAATTCATATTAATAATTTATTAAAAATCATAAAACCGTTAAATTATGTTTGGGTCGTTTAGTTCTAATAGTACGAATAAAAATCAGCTTCTTGCTATCAATTTTATATGAGACTAGCTGAAGTACCCGTTCTTCGCACGGGAATGAATGGACTTTTTGATATTACGATTTGTGGTGAGTACTATTTATTGTAATAAAGAGATATAGCAAAATGGATATCGCATTATATTGTGTTCAATAACCATGCATACTGAATTTCAAGGCAATCGTTTGTACGGTGCAGAAGACCATGTGGCGTAGCGCAATCTAGTGGCGAGTTTTAGCAAAACAGATACGGCGAAAATATTCTTCGCATTCAGATATCGATGAATACGAAATTTCAGGACGATCGGCTGGACAGCCCTGAAGTTCATGTGTTGACGCGACATCTAACGCGAAACTCTTCCCCGTGTTCAAATATCTATGTATACCTATTTTCATAGGAATCAGTTGCACAGTCAAGAAGTGATACACTGCAGCGCGATCTAGTGGTTAATTAAAGTAATGATTTGCTACAGTGCCGTCAAGTGGCGAGTTATAGCAAAATGGATAACGCCAAAATATTCTCATTGTTCAAATGGCTATGCATAGTGATTTTCATAGCGACCGTTTGAATGGTCAAGAATTTGGCCTGCTGCAGCGTCATCTAGTGGCGAGTTAAAATAATAATGCATTGCAGTGCCATCTAGTGGTGAGTAACATCAAAAGGAACACAGTCAGAATATATTCTTCGTGCTGAAATGTGTAAGTATAAGAAATTTTATGCCGATCGGTCGAACGGTATAGAAGTTGATGCGTTGCAAGCAAGGCAAGTTACAGCAAAATGAATGTTGAAAAATATTCTCCGTGTTCTAATATCAGCGTGTACCAAATTTCATCGAAATCGGTTGGACGATATTCGCATAGTAAACGGCTAAACGGAATAGAAACGAAAACGTAAAGCAAGCCTTTATTTGAAAAGTGGAATCCCTTAATACAGCCGAATTTTTTAAAATTATCAACTATAACGTGTTTTATTCATCGTTACTCCGATGTACTAAATGAGAAGATTTCAATTTTCTGGAATTTGGCGGAATTCCCCCAACTTAAATCAATGTACTCCATTGGCGAGAATTCTGAAGTTAGATCGCTTGAAATCCCTTAATAACTGCATTATTTCTTCACGGATCATTAAAATTTAACGCTGTATTCTAATAAAACCTTTGCACTTGTTTTTAAAAATCTATTTCCTTAAGCTCTCAATAAATTGCGCCAAGCCGAAAACTGTGCAAACCGCTAGAACTCACTTACTCAAAATCGATATTTCAGCCACTTTATTTTTTCGCCAAACTAAAAAAATTTACACATTAGCCTCGGAAATCTTCAATTCTTATTGTTTTGCGTATAAAACATTTCATTCCTGCTCTGATTTCCCATGCACACGATATTATAATTAAAAAAAAAAATAACCTTACGAATATAAACTAACAAAAAAAAAATCATTATTATTCTTTTATTTTTACTTTGAGAATTTAAAACATTTTATTCGGCAAAATCGACACACATGGCAACCACGATCCTTATTTCACACTTTTTTCACAACAATTACAGAAAGGGGTTACAATTACGGAAAGCTTTTTGCGTGGAGAGCATAAAAAATCTCTTAAATTCCGGGAACGGGTGGACTTTCAAAGTTTTAAAGTGGACTACGATTAATTCTATATTATTTTACATATCTGTGCTAAATTTCAGGCCGATAGGTCCATTTTTGTTGATTTGTATACGAATCAAATCCACAAACAAACAAACAAACAAACAGAATTTCATTTTTATTTATAAGATATGAATTGAAGTATGAAAACAATATTTTAACATAGGGGGAGGGGGATTTTGGGTGCTCATAACTCACTCATTTTCAGTCCAAATTTATTGAAAATTGGTATCCGGGGATAAAATGAACTAAATTTTTGAAATATGAAGTGAAATCTAGAGGTTGCTATTGAGAAAAAAAAAGTTGGTGCGAATTTTAATATGTAGATGTCCCCTTGTGCAATTTTTATGCATAGCAAATTAAAGTGTACGTCAATCGTAAACGATTGGTATCTGTAACTTTGCTGTACGACGAACGACGACCGAAAAAAGTACAAGTGGGACTTTTTTTTTTTCCGCAGCTGTACATTCTGTTCTTTTAAGAAACCATGCAATTTTGGAACAGCTTTTTAGTGTACTCAATTGCTCTAGAAACTTGTAAAAATTTAGAATGGCTCTTTAAAAGTTGTGCTGTATTACAAACAATGAACCTATAGGTTTTACGAAACGATTAGGAGAAATTGCTAAGCACAGGGAATTTCCTCTTAAATCGTGCAAAAGGGGTTCCTGACAAAATATTGAAATGGGCATGTAACACAGAATGTTAATAAAACTTTTTTGTTGTCTCAATATCTTTAGATAATTAAAAAAAAAATAGTTTGGCCAATGCACTTTGTGTTACCAAAAAAGGGGATACTTAATGTCATTTCGTATAAGCATTGTTTCTTGAGAATCGAACAGTGAAAAACAAACAAATCTATCTAATATATAAAATTCTCCTGTCACAGTGTTAGTCACCTAACTCCTCCGAAACCACTCCACCAATTTTAATGAAATTTTCTATGTATATTCGTTAGGTCTGAGAATAGGTTTTTAACTATGTCTCATACCCCTAAGTCATGAGGGCGGTCCACCCCAAAATGTTTAACCCCAAAGAGTGCTATTCATTTCAATCAGGATTTCTGTGTAGACATTAGCGTGTCGAATCACTTTTCAAATGTGTTTGCCAGATAATGTGGAGAGGGGGGGGGGGCGTTAATAAAATGTTGAAAGTCGCACAAGGTTTGCAATTTTTGATAATTGATCGCTAAATGTGGTGCCAAAACGTGACAATTTATTATAAATATATTTCGCGTATAGTTAGAAAACGCCTGGCGTATATTGTAAAAGAGTTTTATTAGGCGATTTTAATATAGATTTCTATTCCGAAGAAGTGCTCTGTGGAACAAGAAAGGAAAACACGGTACACTCATGGATTATGATGCCCATTCCAAACAGCATTTAAAATGTCTTTGCGGTATAGTTGGAATATGCCTACAGGAAGAATATGCCTGGCGAAGATTGTAAAACAGTCTCAGTAGGCGATTTTAAGATAGATTTCGATTCCAAAGATGTGTTTTATGGTACAAGAAAAAGTTGATTCCTATTTTAACGCCCCCCACTCTCGCCAACCTAAAAAATCCCCGTACTTTGGCGAGCTTTGCAGTCATGGGTCTCTGGGAGTTATGCACAAGTTTCAACGGTACTTACGTATTATCCCGGCGGTCCGCCAAGACAAGCAATTTTTCACCAAGATAAATGCCGGGCACATGAAATTGTTGATGGTTTGGAATACGATTGGCAACGTATTTAAAATCTACGAAAAAGTAGTTTGGTGGAAGTGACCGCCGGGATAATACGTAAGTACCGTTTCAACGCACCCAAAAGAACTAGGTGATAACTAAAGTAAACAAACTAGCGATAAACGCGCCAGTTAAGGAATTTGAAGACATTTAATTATTAAAACTACATTAATTGGCAATCCAAAATAAATAAAAATGTAACGGCATGCTGTACTTACATGTTGTTCCAAATCGCCATTTTAATTCTAAATTACGATTTCTACATAAATGCAAAAAATCGTCATGGTAACTGCATATGTTTAATCATCGCCTCCTTGGCGAGAGTCGAGGCGTTAAAGTAGGAAACAATATATAAAACGGTGAAGTATAGTTGTGATATACTTGGCGAAGATTGTAAAATAGTTTTAGTAGGCGATTTTAAGATAGATTTCGATTCCAAAGATGGGTTTTATGAAATAAGAAAGAAAAATACAGCACAGTCATGAATAATGATAACACTTTCCAACTTAATGGAATAAGGACGAAAAATAGGGACGACGCATAAATTATGATACGATTTTAATATATAGCACTATAGTGCGTATTTAAAATCTGAAAGTGTTTCAGATTTTCATCCTTTTTTTTTTGAGGGGGGGGGGCAAAATTTTTTATGGAATGACTAGCAATAAGTCTCAAGGCCAAACTATGTCTGTTTGTGGATTAGATTTGAGCACACCATGTTTTTCACACGGACAGTTATACGTGGCATGCTCTCGAGTGGGCAAACCATACAGTGGGCATCCAGTTTGTGTTATCTAAAGATGAGATAACAAAAAATATTGTATACTCTATTGCGTTAAGGGATTGATATTATTTTTTAGTAAAATTATTGTAATTAGCGATATATATAAATTTAAAGAATAAATTACAATGAATTAAAAATATAAATGTTTGGTATTGTGTTATTTTTATATTCCAGCATCGTTCACAGAGCTCCATGCCTCTTCCATTCATATACCACATCCTTACAAACTTACAATATGTTAGTCATTTCTTTCTACTAAAATAATCCTAGGAATAATTTATATGGCAAAACAACGTTTGCCGGGTCAGCTAGTAAATAAATAAATATTGTCTTCCGTAATAGTTTTATGTCAAATTCGCTATTAACAAAAATGAAAATTTTCTAGATCTTTTTTGTAATCTGAATTGCGGATGAAGATGAAATCAAAATGGCAAAAAATGTTAGGTTATGATCGCAACAGCCAAATAAAATAGAAGCAAATTTGCGCCAATTTTTTTATTACTATTCTGGATATATTCTTTTTTTAATTCATACTCATACATAGTGTACAACCTGAACATGTGATTGTTCAACTCCATATTTACACCCAGAATAAAATAATTAAAGGTAGATTTATTAAAAGTGATTCCTTGAAGTAAAATGTTCTATAATAATTATTTCCTAATTATATATTTCGGAAATAAGGACTGACACTTAATTCAGTCCCTCAAAATAAATAATGTCACCTGCATATCAAAACCTTGGAACAACAGAAGCTGCTGCCTTCTCATATATCCAAAAAAAGAAGAAAATTCATATTAATTCTTAATTAGCCTCAGACTACAAAACTGCTTAGCAATGCATGAATTCGCAAGGAAGGTTATTCGATACGGCCTGTGTTCCGAACAAGCTTCCTAGAACGATTCGAGGTGTCATTCTGTGTTTTTCTTTCCAAGGTCACTGTAGGGAAATAGGTTTTTGTAGGAAAACTGTTCTCTACTAAACATCAACACCGGAGAGAGCGATGTTGAAGAGAAACTCCAACAGATGGCATTAGTATCGAGGATGCTGTGCGAGTGGATGTGATAGATTTGGCGTTTAATCGCTCTAAGCTGCTCCTAGTTTTAAAAGGAATGTGACGAATTTTTATTAGGCGCTCTGCCTTTGTTTATTTTTCATTTTTCTTTAAAAACAGGAGGTATTTATACTTTGTGTGAATAACTTTTACATGATAAATACTTCATTTTTTTAGATAATTAATAATAATATATTATCTCATTAGCAAATTCTTTTTAATTAAAAAACATTTAATTTATGTTTGCATTACAGTAAAAAATTAATGGTATAAAATAATTAGTAAAAGCAAGCTAGAAAATAAAGATTAAAGAATTTTATGTTAAAAATAGAATTATTTCCCATCTGTTATCATAATTTTTATTACATCTAATAATAAAAATAGTGAGAGTTAAACGCTGTAAAAAGGAAGGGATGAGGAATTAATTTAAATTTAGGTAGAAGTTTGTAAACTTGAACGTTTTCGTAGAAAATATATACTTCCTAAAGAAATTAGTTCTAAACTTTATACCCTTTGTACTATTCCCTAAATCCAAAAATAAAGAAAAATTTTTTACCTTAGAAATTCATATTTTCGAACTATCAAAACATGTTACTTCGGCAAAACACCATTTTTATCTTATGATAGGTAAAACAATGTAAAGTTTTAATTCAAAATATTGGGTATGAAAATTATTTTGACTCTCTGCAGCCAATAATTTTACACACTTTTAGAATTGTCACAAATTCTACGTAACTTTTTAGCCTTGCAATAATTATCCAAATTGGATAGTATCCAAATAATTTAAATTATATATATTTTACCATTTTTAATAAAATTCTTAGAAGAAGGGAATGAATTTTTAGTATAGCAGACTACGCTATAAGTTAAACTTGTAGTGGAAAGCATATTTACTTACTTGTGGGTTTTAATATTTTTGAAATCAGAAAATGCTCATGACTTAAGTATTTCTATTTATTCGTTCGTCCAATGGAATCTTGAGAAATAAAATAAACAGATGAAGCGGAAATTATCAAAGGAAGGATTAAACAACATTCAATAAGTTTTTAGAAATCTTGCAATTTTGTAAGTGGGATTTACTAGTGAGCGCTACACTTTATTATACATATAAAACATTTTGTAAGGTTTATAACCGTATAAGATATCTTTTATTTCATGTTCAGATAAAAATTATGTAGCCTTAAATATAGGAATTAATGGCCATAAAGTAAAATCATATAATGTTGTTTATGATAAATACTATACTAATATTAATGTTGAATACCAACATTTTGAATCAAATGTATATTAGAATTACATTAGCATTAGCATACTTCATCTAGTTAAAAATATCTGCGATGGGTTATTTTACAAGGATTTATACATTATAAAATACACTTCGTTTTTTCCCTATGATCTCGAAATTCGTCATTCATATGGTAATACAGTTCATCACACTTCATTTAAAAATTCTGCTTATCTTTCAGATAATTTAAAAATTTATGATTGTATTGTGAAATCGTATACGTTTAGCATTTAAAAAAAAGGGGGGATGTTTGATATTCAGATAAACACATCTAAACATTTAGCACTGGATTTAATTAAACACGGAGCTTAATTTTTCGATATTAATTTAGAATATCCTATTAAAATTCCTATGTCAACTTTTGAACTCCAAGATTTAGTAATCATAATGAAAACAACTTACTTAAGTAAAGTAAATATTAAATTTAATTATTTTAATGTGTAGTTTATGAACAAATAACTTACTTAAGTAAAGTAAATATTAAATTTAACTATTTTAAAGTGTAGCTTATAAGTGGATATATCAATAATTGTTAGAAGTAACCGTAGGTTCGTAAACACTTCACTTGCGATTAAAAAAAAATGAAATATTAATTTGTGTTGACTTCTATTTATTTAAATGTAATCATTACACAAAATCATAGGATCTGGCGGGGGCCAGTTTGGAAAATACGTTTTACAAGTACAGTACAGAGCCGAGTTAAAGTGTCTGAAAATCACAAATGCCTAGAGAACTTCTCACCCTTGGTGACATTACACATTTGCCAACCAAAACAAACGACGTGAAATACAGATCTAACATATATTTAGTTCAATAGCATCTGAACAAAAAGGCAATGATCGGATGTTTTTTGCATGAGATCAAAAACTAATAATAAAAGGAAACCAAAAATAAAAGGCAATTGTGGGGGTTTAAAGGGACAAGCAAAAACACATTAAAATTAGAAACTTCTAAAATTAACCACTGGGCCATGGTACCCCAGTAATTAAGGCGCTAGACTGTAACCAGAAAGTTGCAGATTCGTTTTCGGCATACCACTGAAAACCACCGTGTCCATACTGTGTACGTACACGTTAAATCCGTGGCTCCAAAGATTCCCTGGCGGTCGCTAACAGTTTCTGATGGGTGTTAACATTCAGAAGTCCCCCATCTGGTGAGGATCCAAATTATGACTTGAAAACTCTAGGAAGTCTACGTAGCTCTAAACAATACATTTGGTGGCGCAAGCTATCTGCTCCTGTCAAACAAGCAAAGAACCCGATAAAGATAACGTCCCTCAAAAAATATAATTATTAAATAAAAGAAGCTATTGCTAGCGAAAAAAAATTGAAAGCTTATGCAAGGAAATATAAATACATAATTAGTTAAAATGATTAATTTTAAGCATTCTAAAATTTAAAATAACTGAAAAACAAACCAAAATGAATATTAAATATATGATCTGCATCACAGTTTATGAATTATTAAATTTTCAGAAAATGTAACTTATTACCTATTAAAAATCTAAACATAAAAAGACATTTCAAGTGTAATTTATTCATGAGAAGTGTGTTTAATTTATAACTATAATTTCTGGCTAAGAATTTTCTATATCTGTAATTACCCAGCTTATAAGGAGTATTCAAAACAGGCCAGGCTGACCAGGGTGTCCGACTGTCTGCAGACGGGTGATCCTCACATTTAAGGTGACCCACAAACACTAACCTATATGCTTTTATTCGTTAAATATTGATCATATATACAATAAATTACAAAGTTATATATAAAGGAAAGATAAGCTAAGCTACAGAATTTTATGGTATTGAAAAAAATACAAAGTTTAAATTCATACAACCCCGTGAAAAGAAGAAAAAAAAATCTTAGTGAGTAAAATGTGTCCCATACATTAATTAAGCAATGCACAAAGTTTCAGCTTTTCATCATAAAAAGGCTCAGAGCATGGGCGTCGGCAGCAAAATTTCCAGGGGAGGGCAAACATAACTTCAACATATATGGTTACTATGTTGAAAAGAATAAAAAAGCAGGGGAAAAAACGGCATACAAAAATTCAGAGGGAGGCAAGTTCTCCTCTTGACCTATGCTACCGATGCCCATGGCTCAGAGGCAGTCTGAGTCATGCCTCGGCATTGCGGCATCATGGACATCAGCTTGCCCAAGGCTGCCGCTGTCCACGGCTCACATGCTTTTAGTTTAACCAATTAGTTAAACAAAAAGTATGTGATAAGCTATACAAGATAATTAATAACTAAAGTATTATGCATTTATGCAATCAGTGCTTCCTTTCGTATTTTGTGAACGACCCCTCAAACGCTAACAAAGAGCGTGTGGTTTTTAAAATTAGGGGTCCACTGATAAATGTTTTGAATCAGCATACCGTATTAGCCCGAATGTAACGTGACCCCAAAATTTGTCATCAAGATAATTAGAAAAATGCTATATTTAGGCCTCGAATTTAGCGCGAATCAGGTTTTTTATTTACGGTAAAGGATCAGTCGAAAAACATGTATGTATTTTAATTTGTAAATCAGCTCTTTCGGTGGTTTATAAATATGTGTATGTTTCCTCGTTTATTTAAATGATTGTTGGTAGTATTTTCAAATCCATTGGTTTCAACAGATCGGAAGTTTTGGTGATCTTAAGTGTTGGTTTTAATAATAATAATGAGTAATAATAATAATAATAAAAAATATTCAGCCTTCAGCTGAAATTAGTTTCCCCTCCGCTAAAGAGGTTTTTTGACAGAACCTTTTAATTTGTATTGGCAGCCATGTACAGGATGTATTTGCATGTAAATCAAACGGGGAGAAACCAACCGTTCTTCCAGTGGTGTCAAGTATTTTAAACAATCCGGTATTTCGGGGAATTCGAAGCCATTGCTTATAGCTAATTCTGGTATTGTCAATTTAATCAAACAATCGTAACATGTTTTGCAAAATTTGCCAATATCATCGATATCTTTGTAAAAGACTAGTTTTATAAAGTCCGTTGTCGCTCCTTTGGACAGTAAAGTTGTTTTGGAATGGGTTCTTATTGACTTTTTGAACCACAGTCGATCACAACAATAGCATTGGTGGATTGGACCATCAGCAACAGCTTCGAAAAATTTCTCAGCTAATTTACGAAATTCTAGTTCTTCACACCTTACATTTAGATCAGTATCTGTTCTTGGTCTTTTCGATGGTATATCTAGACAGAGTCGTAAACGTTTTCTGTCTTGTCTTCTGGATTTGGATTCCGCTTCTTGAGCACGAAAATCTGGATCTTCCCTTTTTCTTTGCATAAATAGACGGTTAGTTTCACGATGACTTTCTTCCGGATCAGACAACTGGCGAGGACGGCCAGCGCGGCCTTGAACAACAGTCCCGGGTATATTCTTCTGATATTTAACGATGTAATACTGAACAGCAGAGCGTGAAATACCAAGCCTACGAGCTATTTCACACTGATCCCGCAAAAATGAAAATTTAGAAATGCCACGACAGAACACCCATAAGCGTAAAGTTTTCAAAATTATTGGGGGGGCCGGGCCCCACAACCACATATATTCACGTCAGTGGAGTAGCCAAGGAGGGGGTTATACCCTCCCCCCATGAGGAATTTTTTGCCGTACAAAATGTATATGCCTCACTCCCTTATCATACACCCGTACCGTATACATATATGTGAGTCGCAGAAGTCGTACCCCCCCCCTTCCCCTTAAAAAATTTCTGGCTACGCCACTGATTTATGTACATATAACTTACTCTTAACTGCCAACTAGTACGGAATAGAATTAACTTTTTCTACATGATTTTTCGGCTTAAAATATAGCAAAATTTTTGTGCTGCGCGCTCGAGCTGGTTACTATTTTGAAAAAAATAATTTTAAAATACACTGTTTGCAAAAAGTGGTTAATTATATTCCGTAGTAGTTGGCAGCTATGACTTACTATGTGTAAGTGTAAATTATTGGAGGCACTCGAGCTCTATGGGTCCATAGAATTCTACACCTATGTAAGGTAAGTATCCATGTTAGTATCTTTCTACCATGTTATAAGTTAAAAATAGAAGCAAAGAAAACGTTTTTTAAACGTTTGTAAATGGCGTGAAATACTTTTTTTTATGTTAGTATAAATTAGTTTTCTGTATTTAGTGGTAAATTATTGGGTGGGCTCAGCCCCTATTCACAATTTATTGGGGGGCTCGAGCCCCACGGGCCCATATAACTCTACGCCTATGAGAACACCACCACTTGCTCCGAGGAGGGACAAAAGTTTGAACGCGACTCTGGAAACAAATCCAAGTTCTGAAAAATGAAATCGGAACCTCGGGAACTTGACAGCCAGTCGCAGACGCTCTGACAAAATCTTACAGTTTCCCCTTTTGTTTCATCTGACGTTACTTTGAAATTTTTCAAGTATCCATTATTCCAATCATGTGTCGGATCTTGGTGTGTTTCAAATTTCCGTGAGATCTGTAAGATTTTATTTACTATCAATTATCATCCACGACTTTTTTTGTCTGCCCAAAACTATTACCCTCTTTAGCGGAGGGTAATAAAAGTACGTTTGAAATTATAATTTTTGAACCGAACTCACCGTGAACAACTCAACTTGAGAAAGTTTAAAGCTCTTAAATGCCAAATATAAATTATTAATAAATTTTGCAAGACCTTCCATAAACAGGTAACATTTCGTCCCATTTTTGAAGGCAATTTTCGTGCTTAAGAATTTTTTTCAGAAAATTGCATAATACATATAGGTTTACTGTTAATATTAGAACATAGAGCAGTTAGTGAAGAATTTATATTATTATTTTTTTTTTCTGTTTGACATTCAATTTAAAGCTGTTCAAAAGTCCTCTGATGATGATCCTTTTTGAAAAGGAACACCCTTAACAGTATATTTAAAAAATGATCCTTTGATTCCGGTACAGAAATACAAATAAACTAATTATGTTGAGTACTTCAACAGTTTTAGAATTTCTCTTTACGAGTTGTGCTGTACACTTAAATTAGAGATAAACCTATATCAGATATCAAACTTTTGGGGAAAAAAAAATGTTAAAAATCTGAAATTTTGCACAATGTGTTACTCTGAAAAATTTTGGCAGCATAATTCCATTTTTAAGAATTTGTTTCATAGTTTTATAAAAGGCACCGTATTTCCATTAATCTCAGTGCATAATGAGCTTATAAAGTATCATAGTAAATTTTTTCAAGCTTCTGCCGCAAATAGTTTTTCTTAATGTGCGTACCAAGACCGTGAGAGATATTTCGTTTCTTCGAAATGCAGACTTAATCAGTAGCAGCTCCATTTGGCTTGGTTGGTATTCACTATTAACAAGTTCTAAAAATTTATCGATTTGTCTTTTATTTTAAGTGATAAACTCTATATTGATAGCACTTGAATGAAGTTTGACATATAGAAAATTTTTTGCAATTGCAATTGCGCCCCCCAGAAGGCTCCAAAACACTTCTTTTTGAATGTAGTTCTCAAATTTTTTTTTTTTGAAAGAGGGTTCCAGAACAAGGGATTAATTAATATTAATGATGCATATTAATTAATAGATCAACATTTAACAATGCATTGATTATTTATGAATCATAATTAATTAATATTAATTTATTATAACACCATACCTCCCCCATACCCGAAAGTTTAAAACATCCTATTATTTATCGCTTATATAATAACCCGGGCCTCCCTTCTCTTGAGACGGGCGGGCTGCTACCCTCCCAGTCCGGGCCTGATTTAAAATCGACTCATTATAACTGGGAATTATAATATAGTCAAAGAAAATATAGCAATATTGTTTCTTGGTACTAAGTATAGATAGCCTACTATAACTAGTATTAATATTTTTTTTAATTAAAAAAAAAACAGTGTTTATCATGCAGCAATTGAATCATTTTTTTCATTGAACTTTTAATTACTGGAAAGTTTTTGTTATGAAATAAGTATATCTATATCTATATAATAATACGTGTATTAAAACAAACAGAATATTAATTAGCAATATTAAAAATTCTGTTAATGATACGTAATGCTATTACATAAGAATTTATGTATAACGTATGCTGACAAGGCAGTTAATAATTACTTATTTGCATGTAAAAAATTCTATATGGGATATTATTTTAGCATTCTTAATTTGCTAAAAAATATTTCTAATGTTAATATTATCAATAAAAATAAATAAACTCATACATCAATATACAAAATTAAGTAATAGTTACAACTATTATTTTTTATTAATATTTAAGTTCTATAAAAATTCGCTAAGTTTTAGAACTGTTGAAAATGCATACTTCTTTAGGATGCAATGTTTTTTAAACAACGCATTACTAAAAATACTTAACAATTTATATAATACTACATTACAAAATACTAATTGTAATTTTATCACACAAATAGCTATAATTTAGTAAAATATTTAAAATGCATATTAATGATATAGTACTGTACAGTTAAAAGCTTACTTTAAAGACCATTATACATGCGGTAAAATAAAATCATTAAAATAAAAAATTATTCCGATTAATTTCTGTTTTCTAACTATTTCATGATCATTTCTTGCATACATACTGTGCGAATAATTTTGACGTTTTATTATAGAGCACACTATATTATTCTAATGATGTTTAATATAAAGTTCCTGGCATTTTAATATTTGAACAGAGTTTAAAACAAGATTTGACTCTCTTCATACAATTTATTTATAATATAATATTTTTAGGCAGATATCCTAACAGTTTAAACATTCAAAAATATATTTAAAAAAATATTCAAGCTCCAACTTTAGAACTTCAAAAATTAAAATGAATTAATAAAATAATAATAATAATAATAATAATAGTGTGATTCTGTTTATTTACTTATTTTAATTCTTAAAGTTGTACATAACTTAAATTTGCAAAGACTTAATATTTTGAGAGATATTTTTAACACATAAATATATTTTTAAAATCATTATTAGTCACAGTAATAAATTTTGCATCGCAGCAAAGTTAACCGCATAGCGTCTCACAGAATAAAAAGTTGTGCGCTTGTTTTAATATTATTAGTTTCATTTAATTAAAATCGGAAAATTCATTTTTTAGTCTGAAAAAATAAACCTTTACATTTAAATTTTAATCTCAAGAAACTGAGTAAACAGTGGAAATTCTCCAAGTGTTTAGTTATGAATTACTTAATTTTCTTTTAAGAAGCGTATAGTATTTTTCGGTTATCTTTTTCATCGCAAATGTTTTTTACCAGGCGATTAATAACTGATAACAAAAATTAATGACTTTTGCCTTTATAAGATAGTTCTTGAATATACCTTTTTAATCGTGAAAAGATTTTCTCATAATGAAATTCTTTTGATGGTGCGTTCTGAAAGTAAATTCTTTGTATAACGAATTATTCAACCGAACAAATCACCAAACGCAACCAAGCGAAAATAAAAACTAGCGATTAAAAATAAACATTTTATCTTCCTATTATTCTACAACAATCTTCATCTTCTGCCTCCTGCAGCGTTGGCGAAAAATCCAAGCCACGCCAAGAGTCGGCCGCAAGCGTGCATCCCTGGCAACCCTACCGCATCCCTCATGGCGTGCTGTGACGCGACGCCGCAAAACGGCGAAAGATCTTCGCTCGGTGCTCATTCATAACTTTCTCGTCTTCGTCGAACTTTTTTTTGAAGCGTCGGCGCCATGCCAACGCTACGCGAAAAAATAGCTGGATTACTCCGACAAATTCCACCTCACACGGATAATTCGAAAAATGAAAACAGCCATGCTGGAGTGTCAACTCAGGCCGGTTCAACGCCTCAGGAATCATTTATCCAGAAATATTTGAATGGGTAAGTTTTTAGCTTTTGTGTGTGAATCTCTCTCCCCATTCTTCTCCCGCTACATAGCTGTAAACAAAGCCAGCTGATCCTGAAGCTGTGCTGCATGAAGATCGTGTGTTCATAGCATAGCTGTATTTTCACAGTTGCAGGTGTGAAGTAATAGATACGCATGTTTTATTCGACACGTGTGGTTTAATTCATAAATTGCAGCATTTATCCTTGATCAAAATAATGTTCTTTTATTCCAACTGGTAATATGATCAGTTGTGAATTTCACGGTGATCGCTATTTACTATTTTTCTACACCCGTACCCAACAAAATTTAAAATGCTTCAGCAATCTTTTCACAGTTTTTACTTTGTAAAGTACCTACGGTAAAATATTTCAAATTATGGTGTTTTTTTTCATGATTTTTATCCAAATTATAATACAAGCAAGGGCTTGGAAACTATTAATTATCGAAAACCCGAAACAAATATTCCTAAACAACTTACAATGTTTCAAAATTTTTATGTTATGAATATTTCTGCAAGTTGGAACTTTTTAGAGATAAACGTTCCTAAAAGTAAAGATTTTGTTAAAAATTCCTCTCCTCAAGCAAACACTAGATATTGTTATTTTCCTATCCCGATCGTAAATGTATTTAAAGATTAGCATTTTTTTCTGGTTAAAAATGTATCCTAATATATTATACTAAAATTATATCTGAATAGATTAGTACTAAAATTATATTTGTTTATTGAATTAAATAATTACTTTATTTCAATTTTTCATTGAGTATTTTCGGGTTGCTAAATGTCCTATGCTTAACATAAACGTTCGCGTTTTTACGTTATTCAAAGTATGTAACACATTCATAACAAAAATCATTATTATAGTTATAAATTACATGTTATCACTCTGATAACTTTTGAGCGGGGATATTTTAAGCCGCTTTCCCCTACCCCACCCTCAACCTTTCTTCGCAAATTTATTTTTGAGTCCTTTCAAGGGGTCGTTGAGCGTACTACTGGACAATAACTGAAAAGCTATTGTCACATATATAAAATATTTTAGAGGATTCGTTTTATAAAAGGATATTTCCCATTAAGGTTACAGATTTTAACATTGTTTAATGTTGGCTACCCTCCGACAATAGATATAAGTCAAATATTTCGATTGAGAAGCAATGTTCTTATGTATCGCTTTGAAGGATATTGAAGTCTCCCTTATAGAATGGTAATTTAGTAGTTTAGAATTGTTTAAATTTTTGTCGGATTTTAGAAGGGTTTCAAAAGGAGAAAAAGGTTTTGAACCACTGAGTTCGATCTGAACCTTTATACTTTGCTACAGTAATGGTTACAAAAACGACCCCTCCTTCCCATCAACCTAAAAATCTGTTAAAGTTTTAACGGTGTTGTTCGAAAAAATCATGTGATTTTGGTACATAACTACAAATAAACTAATTATGCCAGGCACTTCAAAATTTTGAAACTCTCGGAGTCAAGCTGTACTGCATATATACATACTGAAATAAATGATAAATCTGTATTAGTTTCAAAACTTTTAGAAAAAATTCTTAAAAATCCGAAATTTTCGCAAAGCGTGTCACTCTTCGAAAAATCTTGCAGCTCAGAACCATCTTGCAACTCAGAACCATGTTTAAGAATTTTTTCTGAAGTGCTTCGAAGAACAGAGGATGTATGTCGAAGAAAAAAAACTCTGTTTTTAGTCTTGGTACACAAATTGAAATAAACTAATACCACTATGGTCCCCAAAAAATTCCAGATGGTTCTTCATAAACTCCCAGCAAACACACACAGGTTCTCTGAACGTCTATTAACGTTCAGAAAACGTCTTCTGAACGTTAATAGACGTTCAGAGAACCTGTGTGTGTTTGCTGGGCTGCTTTACACACTGCAATAAGCGAAAAAGCTGTGCCTTTTTGTGAACTTTTCAAAAAAAAAATTCGCAAACATGGATCGGAGGTGCAGGATTTTTCGAAGAGTGACACATTTGGCGAAAATTTCCGATTTTTAAGAACTTTTTCTAAAAGTTTTGAAACTGATACAGGTTTATCGTTTATTTCACTATGTAGTACAGCTTGTAAAGAGACAGTTTCAAAATTTTGAAGTGCCTGACATTATTAATTTATTTGTACTTATGTTATGTACCAAAATCACATGATTTTTTCGAACTACACCGTTAACCCTAATAGGAAGACTATATCATGATATAGTCTTCCCGCAGGATCTGGATTGCATTCCACACATGTCACTAGTTCATTGTCTGTTTCTGTACATTTTATCCATGATCTGCTTCTTTATATCTTCTATTCATAATTCACTACTGGTATTCGTTACATGATTATGCGAGAATATAGCTTCTTTTCGAAAACAAATGTGAGGGAAGCAAGAGCGCCGGCAGAATGTTTCCCAGGGGGGCAAAAACTACTTCAGCGTATGGTTACCATGTTGGAAAGAGCAAAAAAAGCAAGGGAAAACACTGCATACAAAAATCCAGGGGGGGCATTGCCTCCCCTTACCCTATGCTTCCGGTGCCCATGGAGGGAGGGGGGCGAAACACCCTTTGTCGTAATTACATGAATAGTATAGAGTAATGTGTTTGTTTCCCCCAGTAAGCACCAAGAAAACTAAAGCCAGTGTTATAATGAAATAACTTTTATTTCGCCTTCCCTGCAATACCGTAATTATTTTTACATCGCAATCGAAGTGCATGATATTTTTGCTGATCAACCTTAAAGCAATAATTATTTCCCTCACTCTAGTAACAACTAAATCGTTATTCGTTTATTAACTACAATCCGATTCAGCCGATGTCCGTTACATAATGCATGGGCCCAGTGTTCGAGCGTACTTCACTTCCTTTCACTGAATAAATAAGCCGGCCGTTCTATTTTCTGTGCGTAATGAAACTTGACACTGACCGCAGTCAAGTCGATCATGAAAACGCCCCTGCTTTGTGAGGTCATGAAAACACCGCTCGCTCAGTCAGTGTTCATTCTTCTCACATCCAATTGGGCTGCCTCAACTCTGGAGCACTGCTGCTTTTTATTAACTCATTGGGCGAATCATTGTTTCACGCCCGTAAAATTCCGCACTCCATTTGTAACGTTATGACAGTTGCAGTTCATTAAGTGTCAGTTACAGGTTGAATTAATTAAACGCTTGCCCCTCTCAGCGTTTATGGGGTCCATGTTGCGAATGTTAAAATTAGAGATGCGAGGAATATTGTTTGATTTGGCAGAATAGTTTAGCTATTGTAATCCACACATAAATGTGCCAATTCTTGCTGCAAAATATATTAGGTGTACCGTAATGTCCTTTTTTTAACATAAAATCCAAACGAATAAATTTTCAACAAGTATTGAATTACAAACAAGCGGTGCTGAAGCATAGGACTCCTATTTGTTAAATTTTAAAGCGAGAATTTTATAGATAATATTTTCTTCCCCTTCAAGAAAAATGGCCATCCTCATTTTTTTTTTTTTCACGTCTACCTGTCCTTGGAGAATTATATTCGAAATCTTCTGAAATCGATTGTTAGGCATTCGTGAATCTTGTATTTTACAGCAAGAATTTTATGGATACCTCTTTTCTTCTGTGAGATCACTCAAGATAGTGGAAAGAACGTTTTGGCTGCCTATACCCCATAAGTTACGAATTTTGGAAAATGCTCACCAATCCAGCACCTACTCTAAAAAACTCACATACGTGCCAAATTTCATGCTTCAGTAATTTTGGCTAGGCAAAATATTGACTTACGAAAAAATATCACTTTAAGGTACACACTTTTTTTTTTTTTGCTACAAAAACAAATCTTAATTTGATCATCTCGTAGTCTTTTCACAGACCCAAAGCAGCTGATAGTGAAACGCGAAGTTGGATGAGGAAATCAATTTATTATTGCCAGAGCAAGATTCAAAAAAAAAAAGCTTATTAAACTAGGGAACAATGTAAACTGCTGTTTGACTAGTGCGAAGCGCATCTTTAGTAAACAAAATTTTTTACAGACATTTATTCAAATGTATAATGGATGTGTTTATTTATTTGCAGGATGGTGGATTGTTTTCATGTATAGTAAATATAGCGATATTTTACTTATACGCGCTATCCTTATGCGCGTTTTTTTTTTTTTTTTTTTTCTAGCGGTGCCGGCCAGAAGCGCAGGGAAACAACGATAATGCTCATTCATTTATGCACAATACCAGTGGTTCCCAAGCTTTTTTTTTTGTCATGGGATCCCCTTTCACCCAGAAAATTTTTTTCGCTACCCGCTACGATATAACGATAACCAATATAGACTATATATAAAATGCCATAGTTTACTATAAAATACTATAGTTTCATTCTTTCCCGACCCATAGTTTGGGAACCACAGCGCTATACTAAGAAAGCTCCTCTCGGTTATGCATGTCGCCAAAGAAATGTTCTTGGTTCAAAATGTAGATTCTAAAATTAGACAGGTGTTGCTTATCCACCCCCCCCCCCTCCTTTTCTTCATATAAATCTTCAATTTTAAATTGTTTTGTGAGAAAATAGTAATAGGAATAAAACGAAATTACGGCACTTAACCATTTCCATTTTCGTGGTGTTCATTAACAGTAATGTAATAAAAAAAAAAAAAAAACATTACATTTTGAGATTTATCTTATTTATATTTTTCAGTATATACCCGGTACAGTATTATCTCCAAGTCGGAGGGGGCACCGGAAACTTTCGAGATTTTGAGTTTTCGAGTTAACGAGGTGAAATAAAGCAGTGTCAGTTTGTAAGGGCAAAACACATTTATTCGAGATATCGAGATTACACTGTATTAATTAACGATACGAAACGATACAACGATGCAGCTCAATGTACTGATACTATTTCATTTTTAAGCTCTATTTTGTACTTTTTCGTTTATGCGCGTTTTTCTCACTGTCCCATGCGCCCGCACACAAGTCAGAGATTATTGTAATGTATTAATAAGTGTGAATAATGTGAATGAACTTGTTTGAAAAATGCAGTTTCTTCTTTGTCAATGATTGGGGACGTTTAATAACAGTGCATAGTTATTGAAAAATAATGACTGATGGTATAAGTGAAACCGTTCTTTTAACACTTTGAGACACAACCCTTTCCCAATGCTGAAAAAAGGGCAGCCGTTGCCATCACTCGACTTAACTACCAGCAAGATGGCGGAGGATCGAAACGTTCATCGCGTGCCACAGATCTAGAGACCCTTTTTTTGACGTCAAAAAAGGATCTCTAGATCTGTGGCACGCGATGAACGTTTCGATCGTCCGCCTTCTTGCTGGTAATTAAGTCGAGCGATTGCAACGGCTGCCCTTTTTTCAGCATTGTTCAATCTATCCAGCTGTTCTCGCATTCTTCCATTTTTCAGCAGATGTCAGTGCTGTTAAAAATAATCGTGACAATTTTTTTACGGGAAATGACGTGCTCGTGGAGCTATGTCTCGCGCTACTATTTTTATAGAAATCAAATCTATTCTTCGTGACTGGCAACAGTCAAAACGTCAGAATTTGGTGTTCCTAGAGCGGGAACACTGCGCGTTAAAGGGTTAAATATCTGAATTAGAATTCCAGTTACAGTTATCAAAGCTGGCTTTTAGTTTCTTAACATTACCATGCACACCGCGTTTATTCTGATTAATTTTGGCCAGTTCGAAATGCATTTTTAACACCTCAATAATATCACACTCTATAGTGGCAGCCTTTTATTTTTTGTTATATAAATACTTGCGAAACGAAAAGCTGTCCCCTAATACAGAAGAAAAACTTGCTTACCCTGAGAAGTTATCGAAAAAAAAGGTTTCTCCAGCGCAGATAATCCCATAAAAATAGTGCTTGGACGACAAACAAACCACTGAGGCTTTCTGCACCACTGGCTTGATGTCTGTTGCAGAACCGAATCTCCGAGGACTCGTTTAGAAACTGAAAATAGAGCCTTCCACTCTCAGTTCTTTTAAGAGAAAAAATATATATTCAGCTTTCGATCGCGCTGAGTTTTGTAGCTAACTTATGCTTTAGCATCGGTCGATCCAGAAAACTTTCCCCCGGTCCCAATTTTTGGGAATTTCAACATCTATTTTTAGAATTTGCATACCAATTTTTGTAAAAGTCACTTTTTTTTTCTGAAAATAATTTACAAAACCAAATAAAATATACAGTAAAATGCCAATGAGGCGGGTTGTTTTAATCAATTGTACTTTTTTAGTGAAGGAGCAGTTTTAATGGACTGTGATTTTGTGAAGGGGTCGTAAAACGGACCCATATTTTGTCTGAATCTGTGGCGTAGCCAAGGGGGGTCACAATCGCCCCATGAGGATTTTCTTGCCATGCAAAATGTATATTCTTCACTTCCTTATCACACACACGTGTACATATGTGAGTTGTAGTGGTCGTAACCCCCCCCCCCCCCTCGATGAAAAATTTCTGGCTACGCCACTTGTCTGAATCGATCCTTGTTTAATATAAAAATATAACCTGACACTGTTATCGATATAATGATTATTTAGTGTTTAGTTTAACGACATCTTGCTCCCAACCACATTTATGTATTTGAAGAATGCCTTGTCTTCTATGGGGGCTTAGGCACTTCTACTTTTAGAGAATTTTGTACCAACCCCAAATCCAGATTAGATCGATAGCGGCAGCTCTTGCCAAGAATTTTAATTTTTACCACAGAGTCCTGAGCAGTTCATTTCTACCTCATTCAGGAGTCGATAGATGGCAGCACTACCGATCGTAAGCGGGGGGGGGGCTTAATTTTTAAGTAAATACAAAGCAGAAGACCCCAAGGCTTAGTTTTACCACCCCAGAGATAACGTTTTGTACGGGAACTTGGAGAACATTGCGACCATGACGTATATTTAAAGTGTCCCAGTCGCCATTAGTGAGCACGGTGGTCTTTGGTTGGTCCCAGGATCGAACTCGCAACCATTCGGTTGCGAGTGCGACGCCTCTCTCAACTGGGCTACTGCGGCCTTGTATTTGAATAATAGTGAGCTCCTTAAATTAAAAGTGGTAAGTAAAACTTAGATTAGTGCAGAAATTTATAGGGTGCTTATGAAAGCCATCATCTATCAAAAACTATTTCTACTACTTGAAATCTGGCACGTGCAGTGAATGCAATATGATTAAATATCGCAGTATTGTATAAAATTGGGATTTTAGTTGCCCATCGCAAACATTTTTAATGCAAGTTCAAGAACAATGCGTTTGGGGCAGAAATTATTAATGGCGTGATGTCTTCTATAAGAAAAAAAAAAACAACTTCCTAGTTGCCGGAATCGTCGAAATTTGATATTTCGAAGAACTTACCAGAGCCTAAATGAACAATCATTGATACAAAAATTACGTCATTTGATGAATAATTTCGCACCGCCTTTCTAAGGGGATTAATTTGTAACTTTTTCTGCCACGAATAGAGATCGTGAACTGCAGCCACTCAGGCCTGAGACTCCAGCCACCTGGAGGATACTAGTCGTAAGCTCTAAGGGCTTAACCCTTCCTCCTATGGAAAACAACATCAAATCACATCCACAATTTGTCATGTAATTTTTTGAACAAAGGGAATTTCGGTTTTTAACGTAATATTTTCTTCTCTACACTTTTTCAGTGAAAGGAATTAGCTTCTCTTTAAATTTTTCCTTTAATAATCATGTTGTCACTTGTACAAAAAAAAACAGAGGAAGATGTTTTCGTGGCAGTCCTCTATTTATGTTATTGTTATCGGATGGTCTCTTTTCTGCTTTACTGTTTCTTGGGATGTGAACGATAAGCCTTTGTTGTTTTATCTCTCCCTTCTGTTGTGATATCCTGATATCTTCGGAAAAGTTTGTTTTGTGTTCAAGTTTAGTGCAAGATAAGCAGCTGCCCAGAACTGGGCTTACTGAAAGATTTCAGATTGGGTGTGCAAAAAGGTTAGCAGTGCTCAAGCATTAAAAACATAACCTGAACCCGCTTTTGTTTTAAGAATTATTTAAAATGACATAATTTTCCTGTCCCCATTTATTTAGTGATAAGGCGGGTTTTTAAATATGAAATGATGAGTAAGCTTTGTTTGAAGAAATTTAAAATTATTGTTAAAATGATTTAGCTATCCTCATATAAACTGTCTCACGTAGAAAAATTGTTGTGCCCCCAAAATCGACTTTTTCATTAAAGATTTATATAATTGATTTGCTTTAATACATAACTAACTTCATAGGCGTAACTTACAAGGCAACTGCTCCTTCCCTTAAAAAAAAAATTTAAAAAATCAGACATTTATCTTTTCGGAAATATTTTCTACAATTTAAAACATCCCCCCCCCCAATATTGCATGTCTAACTTAAAGGCATGGTGTTGCTGTTGACCTACGAACAATGACGTAACATGGAGGGGGCCAATCACCCACTGGGGTTGCCGACCGCAAAGCGGTTTACAACTAAATACGCCTTGTCCCTCCTGTGCGGCAAGCTAAAAACAACAGTAGGAGGGGTCTCTTCTCTTCCTTTTGTAAAGCCGAAACTGAAGGACCACACCGCAAGCCAATAATCCCCACTATGCAGCTGCTCATGAATTACATTTATTCGGAATATTAAGATATGAATGATTGCAGTCATGACTTAATTTCATTCCGTTTGCAAAAGCTTTGACTATTTCCTTGAAGCTTTATCTTAATGGCAATCTACAGCAATTACTGTACACTGCCATTAACATCCGGGTCTTTTATACAACCACCTTGTTCGCAGTCAGGAATAAGAAGAATGCATTTTCAAGCATTTTCGGTGTAACAGTTGTATGAGCGTATTCGAAAGCACAACAATATAAGTACTAGGAATAGTTGAAATATCCGCATCGTCTGTAAAAGTAAAACTTGTCACAATAAAAAGTTCGGAAAAAAACATTTCTCACATGCTGTGTCATCTCCAAGGTGAACTTGTATCACTTGGCTTCAAAACAGCCGGCCCAGCTATTATCGGAGTCTTTCTTTTATCGATTTCAGATGGCCTAAAGAGATTACGGTCGCACCAGGCCCCAAATTATCTGTCCAATTAAGACCGTCTGTTCTGAGTCATTCTCATCATTCGACATTTTCAGTTACGATAATTTTAACATTAATTTAACTTCCAATTTCACTTGTTGAATATGCCCGCCTGTCGATTAAAAATAAATTTATCGTCAGATTAATAATAGTAATCCCTTTCACGAAATAATGGTTGCCAAATCGCTGTCTGGTGGTGCCGTTTCCATTCAGGAAATTATTGAATCCTTTGCCATTATGTTTGCGATTGCGGTCACGGATTGGCCATTATCTGTGATGTCATGCTGAGCTTTGGGTTCCGGAAACGCACACCACGAGTTTTGTTGCTAATTGAGAAGCGGTGTGCCTTTGCGTTGAGAGGTCGATGCAGTCTTACAACCATGGGGAGTTGATTGATTTTTGTCGGCTGATTTTGCACTTAAACGCAACTGAAAAATTTACTATCAGGTTGTAACGAAAGTTTTCCGCCATATCTGCCTGAAAAACTAACTTCTAACTCCTTAGATAACTAACTGTATTTGAACTTTCGGTACCAAACCTGCACAGTTTTACATTATACAACAATAGTACTAGCTGTACTCATAATTTGTTGATATTCTAGAGCTGACTTTTTGCAACACAACTGGAAGTTAATGATGGTTCTAATCCTCTAGAGCTAAGTTCCATTTGGAGACACCTTGTACTTAATGATAACTATATTTTTCCGAGATTTCACAACACAGTGTTATAAAGTAAGCCTCTTTCTTTTAAATGTCAAAAATAGTTCGACAAAATATGAGCAAATACGCCAATGCGAACTGTGTTCTGACGATGTTTGCAGTGGCGGGAATATTTCGTTATAGTTATTAACAGGTTTGTACCCAGGATGACTATGCATTTTAAATTGTTGTCTTCTCCTCGATCCTCTGCACACAGAATTATGTAAGTTCTATGCGTCTGCAAATATCCTTTTAAAAGTAGATGTCCCTTTTCCTGGCTTGAAGCGTCACTTCTGAATCCGGGCCTAAAACTCTGCCTGTTCTTTCCACCTCTTTAACTTGTAAAGCCTTACCATGGCAAAGTAGCTATGTCACTGAAGATGGTAGGCGGCCGAAGTGTGAGGGTCCCGGGTTCAGGTCCCATCGCGCGGCTGTCGATCTAACGTTCTAAAGTTTCGGTAGGTTTTCACCAGATGTAACGTGAATACGCGTTAGAAGCCCTTAGAAAGTCCTTCTACCAAGGCACACCCCATCATCCTTGGCAGATCGCCCTATCGTAGCGTTGCCATAATCACACAAACAAACTTTTACCTTGTAAATGCTAATTGAAAACAACTATGTTCAATAAACAACACAGTACTTACATAAAATGCCGCTGTATACTTACTTTAGTGGTGGTAAAGCAAAATTTGAGAACTTTCAGGGGTCGATGCAGACGAAAATTGGGTCCGTTTTGCGGCCCCTTCACTAAATTAAAAAAACAGTCCCTCACAAAAATACAATCGATTAAAACGGCCCTGCATTAGCATTTTACCTTGCATTTTAATCGGTTTTATCAATTATTTTAACAAAAAGAGTTACTTCTATTAAAAATTGGTATGGAAATTGACAAAAATAAGTGTTGAAAATCACAAAAATAAGCAATTATCACAAAAATGGTATCCTAGAAAAATTTCCTGGATTGAGTCCTGACTTTAAAATGTTTAATTTTTTAAGCGATTTTTTTTTAATTTCAGCATTTTTATTTATTTTTTTAGAAAACTCTTCTATCTATTCTGCTAATATGGAGAGATGACGACATTTTTTCTGAGCGGGGAAGTGGGAGGGCAATATTTTTTTTTAGGGGGCCACTGCCCCAAAATGCACCCTACGGCTACGGGCCTGTTGATTGAAACATTAGCAAAAATCTTTTATCCCACCTTCATAAAACTTCAATTTCTAGTAAATCGGAGTCCTATAAGATTTCCCGAATGCATTCCTAAAGAGATCTAGCACGTTTTTAATAACAGCATTCCTATTCCCGATTCCGATGTCTTTAAGAGAACAGCTTGTGGGGACCTCTTTGGGGGTGCATTAGTGGAATTTTTCCATCGGACCTGCTGGATATGCCCCACACGATCTGAATTTAAAGAAATAAAATACATGAATAATTCGCAGCGTGCGGATTTAAGGGTGAGACCTATAAATATAATTTGAGTTTCGCCTATAATAACAATTTACTTTCTGCAGAAGTTTCACGTGACCAGCCTGTGTAAATAATGTACTCAATAAATAGGACCTGGAAACATGCTCCCCCTGCTTTTCACCCCAGTGTTTATGTCTGCTGGTTTCTGTGAAAGATTTTGAAATCTGGCAAAGGAAAGAGAAAAGCGCAGAAAGGAAAGGGATTTTAGCTTCTCTTCTTGAAAATTGTTGTGTGTGTGCTTATATTATGTTCACACACATGGTTTATACCACGAAGTCTGCAGTTTATGCAGACGATTTTTAATTTTTTATTTTTCATTAATCTAATCATTCCCCGCCAGGCCGAGCCTAAAGTTTTGCGGCCCATGCACATATATTTTTAAAATTTCTTTCAATGTAAAAATAGTAAAAAAAAAAAGAGCTTTTTAAAGGCTGTACTTTTAGGAAATAATGCAACTTTTGAACAGCTTTTTAAAAATTTAACTGTGCTAGAGCAGTGATTCCAGGGGGACCCCTTGGGGGTCTATGGAGCTTTAAAGGGGTCTGTAATGTTTTACGGGTCTACTGAGGGTCGATGATAATTGTTTTCTTGTTTTTAAATTTTTAATTATTTTTTTTAAAGATAGATAATAACCGTTTTACTATTTATAAATAGAATATAGATTTTCATAGGCGGTGTAATTCACATATTTAAAGCAGAGGCTGGTTTCTGCAGGAAGTTGTACAATATGACTAGTGACACGCTGACAAAGTATCAGTAATAGGTTTTAACGTCTGGCATTTCACGGCTACAGCTTTTACCATTCAGAAATTATTGGGGTGACAATCGACTTTAGTGGCACACTGTATATGATACAATTACATATGATTCTGTCAAATTGAAAGTGGTTTAATAAACTGTAGTTTTTTTTTTTAATTATTGATTTTAATTATCCTTCAACTTCATGTTTGGTGGTTTTTTATGTATTAAAAAAGTAGGGGTCCATTGAAAAAAAAAAGTCTTTCAAGGGGCCTAATTAGCAAAAATGTTGGGAACCCCTGCGCTTGAGACTGGGAAAAATTTAGAATGTCTTTTTACTAGTTGCACTGTGAACTGTTACAAACAATGAACCTATAGAAGTTACGAAACACTCGGAAAAAAAATGCTAAACATACGGAATTTTGCAATATTTTCTTGAGCAGGTTACTCCTCGGCCCATTTTTGAAGACTATTTTAGTTCTTATGAATTTTTCCTGAAAGTTGCATGAGCTATTCAGCTTTACTGTTAGTATTAGTCAATAGGGCGTTGGGTGAAGAAGCATTGATTTTTTCGAATGCTGAACATCATTGGTTTGCTTTTTAAAGCTGTGCATAAGTCCTGTGACGACGGTCGCTCTTCAGGTTGAACACCCTTAAATTTTAGTGGAACTACTGCTCATTAATTAAAAAAATAGATAATTAAACAAAAATTAGAAAATTCAGATTTTATCAAATTTTTTTAACAGTCATATAGGTATTTAAGACAAATAGTATTAGCTAAAAAATTTGTTGGGAAATACCTTGACTGATCCGAAAGATTTTTCATAGGGATTCATTGAATGACCTTTTTTGTGACCCGGCGTCGTTGCACTCCCCTAAACACGACCCTGCTCCCCGTCCTCGCTCAAAAAAGCTTTCGTATTCCCAAGTTTTGTTTTTTAACGAAATTCTTATGAAAGGCCTCAGATTTTTTAATTTTTTTTTATTTTTGCATCAGTCATGGACAAATAATAATGCGTTTATTGGCCTGTTTTCTGTTTATTCTGATAAACCTCGAATAATTTTTGTCTGTTCCCAAGTGAATAATGCTTCCTAATAAATTAACTAAATTATTTGCAAACATGTTTTAGTTTCATTTTCCATTTTCTTGCAGTTATTCTAGTGCATGCACTTTCAACAGTTAGTCATGTTCATAGGATATTAACTCAGTGCATGCATGCATTGTTTTTAACTGAGTCATCTTTAGTCAAGATGGAATAACCTGTGATGAAGCCATAGCAACCGCTACACCCCTTTAAATACATTACTTTCGAACTTTCATTTCTTCTAGTACGTAATCAACAGAATGTTTTTTCCCCCTGAAATTACAGCCATTTTTTTTTTTTTTTAATTGTTGTTTGAGTGAAACTCTTTGTAACATTCGCTGCTATAAAAGTCTGAGTTACTTATATCATAATTGATTCTATGAAAGTACAGTTGCAACAATCTAAGTTGTTATGATGAAGGTTTGTTATGTCGATGTTGTTTAGTGATACAGTGGTGTACGCAAGGGGGGGTTGGGGGTTCAACCCCCCCCCCTCTCAAAAATGCTTTAACAAAATGTCCAATTATATTCATTTTTTAGCTTAAATACTACGCATTTTAACACAAAGTTATGTCTATAACCCCCCCCCCCCTTTGAAGGAAGTCTGCATAAGCCACTGTAAGTTATATTTTTGGAACATCAACTACTGCGAGTAGAAATAAAAAATTCATTTAGACATATACAAAATATTCTGGTTATGGGGTGGAGAGATCTTTTTTCATTTTTTTTTTTTTTTAAATACATGTGGGTTTACCTAAAAGTAAAAATGTACACAGTACATTTCAAAGTAAATGAGATTTACTGTGTGAAAAGAATTACTATACATATTTAAATAATCGAAGGATGATGCTGTATGAAGACTATTGTAAATTCTGAATCAAATACTATATTAATCACTTGTTGAATAACTTGTCTCCTTAACCCTTATGTATGCAAACGTATCTCTAATTATTGATGTTTGATTGGCATGCTGTGTTTATAAAGCACAAATTTGGAATCCACTTGCACAATTTTAAGTTAACATAGTTTCCTCGTTCACACTAAACGCCAAGAACAAAGAAAACCAATTTCGTCTACGCAAATCCTTTCTTTTACCATTTTCTAACTTGCACGTGACCTTCAATAAGCTCTTGGCAACAATCAACGTCCTTCATTTATCTTCATAATTGATGTGAGAAAATATCACGTAAAAACTGTTGCCATTCTTAATCAACAAAGGATGGAAAAAATAAATCAAAAACAATGAAGATCGATGCATAACAGTTTGCACCGATCTCTCATATAATAGATTTTCAAAATATGATTACACAACAGCTGCTATGCTGGCTTCATTTTTAACACCTTCTAGATAACGTTATTACGGAATTGTTAACATCCACTTTTATTTGTTTTTTCTCCCCTGCCTTTGCCGTGACGTTCAGGAAACCAGTTTTTTCGATTTACCTTTCGCAAAAATAAAATGATTTAGTAGGTGAACCAGCTGAGCAGTGGTTGACTGACGGGAAAAGTAAAAAAAAAATCTTGAATTAAGAGATTTTTTACTTTCAATCCAGCAAATGCTCTTCGTGTGTTGAATCATAGCGAGTTCAAGGATTTATGCTGTGAGTAACCCTTTGACGCTCGGTGTTTGAGCTGTTAAAATACTACCTTATTTCAACGCTTTCTCTGCTAGTAGTAAAAAACTATGGTTAAATGGTTACAACGCTGAAAAAGTGAAGCCGTTGGCATAGATCCATTTAACCCTTTGAGGCGCAACCCTTTCCCAATGCTGAAAAAAGGGCAGTCGTTGCCATCGCTCGACTTAACCACCAGCAAGATGGCGGACGATCGAAACGTTCATCGTGTGCCACAGATCTAGAGACCCTTTTTTGACGACAGCTGGCTGTGCGGGCACAGCCATCTGTCGTCAAAAAAGGGTCTCAAAAGAGATCAAAAAAGATCTGTGGCACGCGATGAACGTTTCGATCGTCCGCCATCTTGCTGTGTGTTAAGTCGAGCGATGGCAACGGCTGCCCATTTTTCAGCATTGGGAAAGGGTTGCTCCTCAAAGGGTTAAAGGGTTAACTACCAGCAACGTGGCGGTCGATGGACCGCCATGTTTATTGGTAGTTAAATGGATCGATGGCAACAGCTACACTTTCTCAGAGTGTTGGCCAGTCCGTCCAGTTGATATTCTGTTTTGATAAAAAAATGCTTGCTCTTGAAAGGGTTAAAAAGTTATTTTCTTGTCTTCTGCGAGGTGTTAATAGTTGAACTTGGTTGTTCATCTTGCGTTCGAAAGATCCAGTTAATACTTTTAATTCTAGACTTTTTTGGGTGTGGTTTCAGTGTGTCCTTATAATATGTTAATCGTTATTTACGTGGGAAATGAAAATTGTAACCACGAGTAAATGCATATGCGTTAATTCATTCATTTTATAATCGTAATCAAGGTCATTTTTTTCGCGAAAACAAACGCCCAGACGGGACCAAAACTGTTGTAGTTTATATAATCACTTAAAACTGTTTCACACATCGTAATAAAAAGAAAAATTTACTGTTACTCATTTAATTCCTTGAAAAGCTATTAAATTAGCTCGTGTTTGGGTATTCAGATGTACCTCCAGAGTTCGATGCAGAGAAAAATTGAATCCGTTTTACAATCGCTTCTCACAATTACAATGGATGAAAACAGCACCTTCACAAAAATACAATCGATTAAAATATTTTATTACATATTCAAAAATTGATGTGTCATAAAATGAAAATCAAGCTCGGAAGTTTATAAGATGAGGCTATTAAATGAACATTAATTTAATTAAATGCATTGCATTGGCTTGTCTCCTCTCCATGCAAAGCTGAAATTTTTTTTATTTTATTTTATTTTATTTAATCATTAGAGAAAGAAGGGGGAGGACCAGAAATGCAGGAAGTGTTTTATTCTTGGGTAATGTCTATAGTTTTGAAATGAAATATTATCTTCCGTTTCCTTTTTGCATAATTCACATGCGATGCATAATAATTTTCCCCCTACCATCTATTTTCGTTATTTCGAACTCCCCATCTTTCGATTTTGTCACATCGAACATGTCCGTCCGTAAATAAATGGTTTTCAATTCCGAACGGAGCATTTCGGTCTTCCGTGAAATCAAAAAACATAAATCTTTTAGATCCCGGTCGCCCTTTTTCTTTCTTTTTTTTTTTTTTTTCTTTTTTGTGCCTCGTGAGTTATGGCGTACTTTACAAATATATATATATATAAATTTCACTTCTCCCCCAGCACTTTTTCATTTATCGCACGCATCATCCGAAAATAAAATACGAGAATAATGTGAGATTAAGAGGTATATTTTAAGCTTTTAAGTAACGGACGGAATGTTTAAAAGGTTGTGTTGGTGTGAATTTCTGGAAACTCAAAACTGGTTTGAAAGAGAGGCATGCTTTGAATGGAAGAAAGCGTGAAGATGACTTTAAACTTTTGCCGCTTTTATATTTAGCGCAAACAGAATGATAGGAAAATCAAAGCTGTCAACCTTGTTATTCTGTTCACAAAAGTAAATGAGCTAATTTGACCTTACAAAAGTTATACAGCACAACGATTTTATCTTATGAATGTCTGTTAAGCAGTGTATTATGGATGTCATGGCCGTTACGAGAGAAGAAAACAAGATTTGACCATTTCATGTTAGTTATCACCATTTTTGGTCAGTGCGATGCTTGTGTACTTACAATGAAACACACTGCCCCCCTTTATGGAATTCCATTTAAGAAATCTCCAGATATTGTATTTTATTGCTTTTTTTCTTAATGTAAAAACTATTTTTTATTTGATTAGTTATATTGATTCTTTAACTTGGTTTTTATTCATTAATGCTATTTAATTTCTTCCTTCGCTTATCTTTTCTTCTAGTAAAGGTGATGCTTTCTTCATTAGCCTGTAAATATAAGAGGCACGTAGCCAGGATTGTGTTAATAATGCAATTTTTTAGAGAAACAAATTTTTTCAGAGGAAAAAAAAAGTATAAAAAATAATCCAACTCAAGAAGTTGGATGGTAAAATCATACAAGACGGTGCCCCTCATGTAAACACGGCGATAGCTGCTGGAGCTTGGCGATCGCCAAGTGCGAGCGCTACAGATCTTGGTGCCAAGCTCCAGCCATGGCGCCAAGCCACCCTGGCGACCGCCAAGCTCCAACGGCTATCGCCTTCTTGTGACGAATAAACACTAGTATATACCACTAAAATTTTTACAAAGAAACACAAATTCTAAGTAAATGACACTATATAAAACAGTCAAATCCACAACAAAACATTAGAAAAAGTAGATTAAACAAGCACTTACCTCACCTTTCCCACCTCATTTTTTAATGGAAGGACCGGGAACATCCATTACAACGATGAAATTCCCCAAGACGAAATTCCCAGAGACGCTCACTAACTTACGGTAAAGGGTCCGTAAAACGGAATCAAAAACACAAGGAAAATCCAACACAAACTTATTCCACTCAGAATCAAAGAACACCAAACTTCAATCTTCATGCAATTAACACTAAATGAAAATTCTATACTTCAAATGCACCGCGTTTAATTTTCAGAATTGCCAGTCAAATTCTGATTAAAAAAAGTACGATTTTCCAGACCAACATGTGATAAAAAATCCAGACGATTTTCAAGTTTATGACGTCAACTTTACATATGTTCTCCAAGGGCGGAACCAAAAACTCTTTCGGAGGAGTGCGCAAATTGTGAATATTCATTTTATCTAGTGTAAAGCCTGCTAAATATTGGTAAAAGCTCCATTTATGCAGTGTAAAAACATTTTTCTTGGAGGGGGCGCGCGCCCCTCTGCGACACCCCCAAAAAAACATCAGTGGGTCCGGCCAACGCCTCAAGGGGGCCCCCTCGAAAATATGCTATCGCGGGCCCCTCTGCGAGATCCAAAAAAAACATCAGTGGGTCCGGCCAACGCCTCAAGGGGGCCCCCTCGAAAATATGCTAACGCGAGCCCCTCTGCGAGACCCAAAAAAAACATCAGTGGGTCCGGCCTACGCCTCAAAAGGGCCCCCTCGATAATATGCTAACGCGGGCCCCTCTGCGAAACCCAAAAAAAAACAACAGTGGGTCCGGCCAACGCCTCAAGGGGGCCCCCTCGAAAATATGCTAACGCGGGCCCCTCTGCGAGACCCAAAAAAAACATCAGTGGGTCCGGCCTACGCCTCAAAAGGGCCCCCTCGATAATATGCTAACGCGGGCCCCTCTGCGAGACCCAAAAAAAAACAACGGTGGGTCTGGCCACCGCCTCAAAAGGGCCCCATCGAAAATATGCTAACGCGGGCCCCTCTGCGATACCCAAAAAAAAACATTAGTACAAGTTGAAGCAAATTAGAATAGTAGACGAAAGAACAGGAAAAAACGAAAAATAACAATAACGCATGCACAAAACGCAAATTAACAGCTTAGTGACGTCAAATTGAGCAAGCGAATTCGTTACATTCATCTGCTTACGTCACACAGTAGCTAGATTAAAAAACAACTATTACGCATGCCCGAAAGTGCAAGAAATTTCGCATCTTTCAATAGTTCGAAATTATCCAATTTCCAATATTTGACGCATTATCATTCCTCCAAAAAAACGTCGCCAAGCTCTACACATTTCTTTATGGTTGCCAGTCAAACAACATCGGCAGGGTACTTTACTAACGTTGAACATCGCTCACGATGTCGCCAGAACCAAGGGGCACCGGTACGGAACATAGACCAGTTGGATTCTCATCTTTCGGTATAGGGTGGAATTATTCTTACATTCTAGCCCCCAATTGGAACCATTTTGCTGATGATTCTATTCGCTTCATTATGCTATTTTTAATTATCACTTTGTTTAGTGTACTAGTGTTCAAAATTAACATGGCAAACTAAAATGCCACAAAAAATCATATTAACAGTAAGCTCAAAAGTAATCCCGTTTAACATTTCAGTCTTTTGGGTCACTGTAGCCGAGTTCATCAATATTTGTAGCCCCTCCCCCCTCCCTCCCCCCCCCCGAAACTAAAATCCTGGGTGCGCCACTGCAGGCAATATCAAGCTATACTTTCAGACTACTACTACTAAGCTCTGCTTGGAGTAGATCATCAGCTTGTAAGTGCCGCCAGCGAAAATAACGTTGAATCCAACTCGAAACGTCACCGAACTGAACGTGTGTATAGTATAAGCGTCACATCGTTACTGCATTTTGCAATTTAAGACTGTAACGCATCATGTAATACATTCTTACATAACAGATCCAGTTCTTCCAAGTTCGAATGGTGAGATTCCCCAGCGCGTGAATCATTCTTTTGTATTAGCTTTATAAAATTTTCGCATGTTTTATTTCCTCACAATACAAATACAACGCCGGTATCCGTTTCCAAATTCGAACCTCCTCTTGTTGCCTCTGACCGCTTTGTTGTGTAACGTTGCTCTATTGTCAATTTGTCTAAATCTAGTTATCGCCCGCTGGCCATTGTTTGATCGGTAAGGTGTTTATATTGTTTTCAAATGGGAACAGGCGATGTTCCAGGTGATGTATGGTTTTTCTTTGTTTGTTTGTTTGTTTAATGGTCTCCCCAGCAAGCATTGTTGCGTTCAGAGCAGCACTAATTCTGCATACGTGAAATGCTGCAACAGTACGGAAGATTTTTTTTGCATTTTTAAGCTCAAAAAGAAAAAAAATCTTTCGGTAGGTACTCTTATTCTAGATTTTTCAAGGACGTGTCTAAAAAATCGGACAAGACTGTGATGAAACAATAGGATTTGTGTTAAAATTTATTTCTCGCTCAAGCAAGAAGTATTTTTCTAAAAAGTGTGATGTGGACACCCCATGACTTCTTTAGATGTCTGTTTAATTTCACGCATTTTTGCTGTATTTCGTTCGAACTTATTTTATTTGAAAATCAGATGTACAACAATACTTCACTAACATAAAGGTGTCGCTGGTGTGTCTAAGGTGTCAAATTGCTGGGTAACGCAATAAACATGGCAGATAGCTGAAATGTGAAGGCCCAGTGTTCTCCACTATATCGCTCAGCTGTCGATCTAACGGTCTGGAGTTTTGGGCAGTCTTCCCCAGATGCAACGTAAACACCCATTAGAACCCCTTGAAAAGTCTGCCGCGGTAGTGTAATTGTTTGGTCGATTGTTTCCGTCTGATCTTGCCCTCCACACATTCCCACACGATTTTGTTGCTAGGACATGTTTACCTTAGCGTAACACAACACAACACAACCCAATACAATACAAAATGTTGGATCCTTCTGATTCTGCTTATTTCCTTGTTTATGTGAAAGGTTAACTCAAAGTAGTACAAATATTCGCAAAAATTAGTATTATGGATTCCCGTGTATTCTGACCATTCTGACCTGTAACGACGGAGAATATCAGGGAATTTGATAGTTTTGTAGCCACCCTGCATCTTCCTCTCACGTCAGCAACATCGTTATTTATTTATTTATTTTTTTTTTGGTTATCTATTCGTTTTTCTTTTATGGTTCTAAATTGGATTCTTGAATATTAGACTAGTATCACAAATAATCTTGTTAAGCCAACGTGAGATGTACTGTTTTCATTCAAGCATCTTCTTGATGAACTTCCATGCGTGTACAGATGACTGGCTATTCGTGGGTAATAGCTTTTAATACATCCTGTAAATTAGTTGTTATTTAAATGAAGAAGGAAAAGGAGCATCACCTCTGTTTAGTTGCATTTACTGTTTTGTAAAGCGGGTGCTTAAAGGATGCTATGCGAACTGGACTATTGTTCTATTGTTGTGAAGTAATAAGCGCCTTCGACTAGTTAAATAGTAGAGATAGCAAGCAGTAAAGAGTGTTTATTACAAAGCGAGTAGTTGCATAAGACCTTAAAACCATTTTGATTTTGTTTCTCATTGTTGTCTTTATAATATTTGGTCGAAAATGGGGAATATTGAATTATATGCATTTTCTAATTCAATCAGAAGGACTGTTGAATGATGAGATAGGTGCAGATAGATATAGGATCGAATGCATCTCAGACATATTGTCACACGACCTTTTGGTTTGTGCTTTCTGAACTTTTGACTATCAGAAGTTAAAAACAACTTGAGGATATGCATGCACGAATTATTTTATTATTATGTAAAAAAAAATTACTTTTAAATAGCAAATAACATATTGTCATTAAATATTTATATCTATAGTTCGCAGTCAGTTTTAAAACGGAAAGCAATCGCCCTATTTATCAATATTAAAATAAGAATCCTGTTGTAAAATTGTTACAATGTTAAATAACTCGAAAAGGGCTTCGCTCAGCACGCTTCTCAATTTTTGCGCCCCTAAGTAATACTAATTATGTGCCACTGAATAGTTAATGTGTCTCATAGTATCCTTGTAGTTTTGACATCTGCAAACATTAATACGTATTCTTGAAATGCACTTCAACATTTTACAAAATAAATTATTAGCAAGAGGACTCATATTTTACCGATTGTAGTGATATCTTGTACAGATATTTGTTAAATGAACTGTTATCAGTATACCAGGTTAAGTTTTTATATTTGAATTTTTTAATCAGCGGATTGATTAAAATACCAACCTTGAAATCATCTAGAATGTAAAAATTCCCCATTAACTTTTGCAAAATGACATGATTTATTTGACAGCTGGTCTGACAAAGCAAATTGACTGTTACAGCTTTAACAATACTTCACATGTACCATATCTAGTTGAGTGTTCTTCGCAGTAACTGACAGCTCTGTCGTTAGGAAAAAGAAAATAAACTAAATTAAATTATCTCATAATAAACCATCTGAACAATAATGCAGTGAAATAATTTGCGAAATCTACAATTCCCATTGTTGTTTTATATCTTAATTGAACATCTGATGTTCAGTCCATTTTATTTTTAACATTCCAAACATGTGTATTAAAAAGTACTTTCAATTTAATTTATCAATATCTTCTAATAAACTCTCCTGCTCATATACACAACTTCGGGAATTTTTAAGTTTCGTACAGTCAGTCGTATGTGCTGCTATTTAAATAGTGTTCGTTTGTTTGAGTATAGTCGACCCTCGTTTATCGCTGTTAATTCGTTCCAGACTACCCCGAAAAGTAAATTTGTGTGAAATAATATTCATCTTTTATAAATTTACTTCTTATTATATACCTGTATTATTATATTTATAGAAAACCTGTTTATGACCGAAATACTTTTTTAAAAGATCATTACAGTCTCTAGACATGAAATATATGCACATTAGACTTTACAAAGGCCATATTATTGCACGTTTAATTACTTGCATACAAAGATTACACAACCACTAACCCATGAAAATATCACGTGATAGGAAAACCTATTTGGGACAAACCCTTGATTATCCCACAGGCATTTGGAGCCCGTGCCCTGGCATACATGCAGAAATAGGCCTAATTATTGCATTTTCATCTATGTATAGGGGCACAATAATTAAGCCAGCTGTATGTAAGGTCACAAAATTTTAAATGTTCCGAGCACAAAAATGTTATAGCCAGGCTCTGTTTGGAACTGACACGAAATGTATCTGAATAAAATACACTTTAAAATAACAAAATCTGTTCTGTAAGTATGCCTTAAAAAATAAAAATTACCTGTCAGAAATAGGATTTCCTTCCATTTTTGAGGAAATTCTTCTGGCAAAAAATCGCGATAAAATGTAGTCGCAAAATTCGAAGCGCGATATTGCGAGGGACGACTGTATATGGTGTAAAGCCCATAGAAAATCAAGAAGGGGGGGATGTCTAGATATCCCTAGCCCTCCCTTTCTCCCCCTTTTTTGGAAATTTCAGATCAGTTTTCTTCAGATTTTATAGTGCAGAATTTTTTGTTTATTCCTGACCTATATTTCATATCCCCACGAAATAAATTTTTGGGTACCTCACTGTGCGAAACTGATCTAATTTCTTTCCCTAGAATTTTCTCGAGCATGACCTTCTACTCAAACGAACTTCATACGGGACCTGGTACTTGGGAGTCTGACTTGGCTGAAGTGGAAATTCCCTGTTGCTCAATTTTCAGATTATTTTAGTGCGGAAGTTTTGTTGTATATTCCTGAATTATATTTCATATCATCCTTGCGCAAACAAATTCCTAATTACGCCACTTTGTAAAACTGATCTGACCTTTACCCCGGAATTTTCTCGAGCATGATATTTTATTACGAAAACTAAAGAGGGTAACTGATATACAAAACTGATTCGAGAACATAAGATGGACCCACTACTTAAGAGCCTTGACCGAGTAAAATGGGGATTTCCCGTTGTCCACTTTCTGGCACATTATTTTTAACGTTGTTTTTTTTCCATCGTTAAAATTGTGTCATATCCCTATCGATTTCTTTGGTGTCGCAACGTTAAGACACTTATTCCCGCTTCTACGTTATCGCTGTATTCTAAACATCTGGATTCGGAACTTTTTAATTTCGCAAATTATGATAAACTAGGCCCACCAGTTAAAATTTTAAAAGTTACCTGCGCAGTTTTTTGGAAACAGTCATCTATCATGCTCAAATTAACTAATGTCAGTATCACAAAATACTGGGGAGGGGGGGTTGAAATTGTTTTAACTTTTGAATAATTGTTGTATAAAGAAAACGTTTAAATAAGGTTTTCCTCTCAATTGTGACATTGATTGATGCATGTTGTAAACTGTTGTCTTCTTTATTGGTTTAGTGTCAAACTATCGTGCATATATCTGTGTACCTATTTCTAAAATATTACTTTTGTTCGTATTCACAATTGATTGTCCAATTTATTGTATTAAAACCGATTACAAAAGTAAGTGGATACGGCAGAATTGTATTTAGATTTTATTTAATTACAGAAAAAAATACCAATAATTAAGAAATTGGCCTGCATTTATTTAAGAATGAGCAATATTTATTGGATATGAACTTTATCTACAGACATGATATTAATTAACTAAATAACTAAACTTTTCTTTATTATCACTGAGAAATTAAATGTTTCAGAAAATTCTCTCAATTAAGTAACCCGAAATTTGATGTTACTTAACCTTATCTTCAAGCTGCCGAGGGGCGAGCACCTTTGCCTTATGAGCACACCTGTTGTTAAAATGAAAGTTGTTAGAAAATTTAACTCGCCACTGATTACAAGTTTGACTTGCTAGCTTAACCCTTTAACGTGCAGAGTTCCCGCACTGGGAACACCAAACTCTGACGTTTTGACTGTTGCCAGTCACGACGAAGGGATTTGACTTATATAAAAATAATTGCGGGTGACATAGCTCCACGAGAATCCTTTACTTTTTGGCACGGCATTTCCCGTAAAAAAAATGGTCACGATTATTTTTAACAGCACTGACATCTTCTAAAAAATGGAAGAATGCGAGAACAGCCGGATAGATTGCCCAATGCTGAAAAAAAGAGCAGCCGTTGCCATCGCTCGACTTAACTACCAGCAAGATGGCAGACGATCGAAACGTTCATCGCGTGCCAAAGATCTAGAGACCCCTTTTTTTGACGACAGCAGGCTTTGCGGCACAGCCAGCTGTCGTCACAAAACGGGTCTCTAGATCTGTGGCACGCGATGAACGTTTGATCGTCCCCCATCTTGCTGGTAGTTAAGTCGAGCGATGGCAACGACTGCCCTTTTTCAGCATTCGGAAAGGGTTGCGCGTCAAAGGATTAACATAGGGTCTCGGCGGAGCCATCCAAAGACCACAGCTGGATATAGCAAAACCTCTCACAGAAGGAGGAGGGGGGGGGGGTCTTCTCTATTGCGTATTTTCAATAATGAGGTCACAAATTTAATAATGGTAGGGAGGTATAATCTATTCCTCATACTTATCGGCCCTACCCTCCATCTTTCTCAGTTTGCCACTTCAAAGCGTTTTTTAAAATCGAGCCTTGCGCCAGTGATTCTGTCGTTTTTCTAAACAGAAGGTCAGTTCTGCCGAATGCATCACATCAAATCTAGTGAGACCGTGACTATAGGAATCAATACACTTGGTATTCAGACTACGCTTTGCTTTCACGTTCCAGCGGCACAACATTCCGTGAACGTAGGTAATTAACATCATTCTTTACCATTACTCTTAACTATGTTAACCGCGAAGTTTTTATTTTGCGCTGCAACAGCTTTCTATGGCGGGTCTGTTTACGTTTAACCGCACATTCTCCTACCTTCTGCGTGATTTTTAGAATCCGCAGTCTCGGTAGCTTCTTATGGGAAGAAAAAAAAAATAAATAATAACGGAAATTACTCATTTATATGTGTGGGTTTTTGTTAAAGTCCAGATAGTCATTGTGGTTTCTTTAACTTTTTTTTAAAAACCTGTTGAATTGTTAGTGTTAACAATTTTAAAAAGTTAAAAATTATTTTTATAATTTTGGGATTTTTCTTTAATTATTCATTTATTTAGATCAGGCACATAGCCAGAAAAAATTCAGGGGAGGGGGCGGAAGGTAGAATTTCTCACATGCTTTCATCATAAGACTTCTCAGAGATATCTTTAAACAAAGATGATCGGGGGCTATACTTGATTTTGAATGTAAACGTTTATTGCTAGAGTGAAGGGGAAAAAAAATCTTTCGTAACTTCTTTTGTACGACGCCTTGAAATACGATTATTCGACGTGATATTTTCCCTTCCAGAGTTAATGAAAAGTCAGCGTTATGCTTATCTTCCTATCTCTGACACTTTTTAGAATGTAATTATCAAATTTTGTGCATTACCTCACAAGCGTATGGGGCATATCTTACTTACAGGGATTTTTTTTTTTTTTTTTTTGTACGGCGGTCGTGTACAAATTTAAAAGTGTACTTTTTAAAAAATTAACTAGAAGGGTTTCCTTGTAGCGTAATCTTTTTTCCTTCCTCATTTTGGAGCATTTTCTCAATTTACATTACCCACATATCTCTTATAGATACAGAATTAAGCATGTTGCCACCTTCCTGGTTCACCCTGTATAATAACAATACTGAAAGATTTAACAAAATCTAAAATAATTCACGATCAATCATTCTAGATTTTTTTCCCATCCAAATCTCGTTTAGATCAGTAATTTCTGGGGGTCGTTATAAAATGTATTTCTCTAATGACTTCTTTTAAAACTTTTGGCATTTTTTATAACTTCCGCCACCAGATGGCTATGTTCGTAGCTGAGTGCTGCCAGTAGTCAAACTGCTATTAAAGACCTCTCGTCTTCAGACTAGATCTCAAAGTGAAATAAAAGAACACAACATGTAGCTAGATACTGCAAACTGATACTATTCTTTCAACCAGTTCGTTCTCCCATGTGCGATTCAACCCCCGCGTCCTCCCCCTCCCTCTCTAAAACATTAACTTAATTCTCTTTTGAATGTCCGATTTTTTTTTGATTTTTTTTTCTGAATTATTGATTTGTAACCATTCAAAAATTTATTTTTCTTATTTGTAATGTTTTATAACTGCAGTCGAAGGTTAAGTGGTTATGTTTTATCAAAATGAAAATGATATCTTAAAACTTGTACTGAAAAAGAATGTTTATTTTTCGTTAAAGGGTTTGCCTTTTAATCATGCCACTAAACTTTGCCCTTCGTTTTCCTTTAAATCGTTGATGATTGCCTGTTTTCATCGCGTTTAAAATTGGTATTTTGTATAAGTTGCTATTTTAAATTACCAATTACTGTTATATAAAGCACATATTTGTAAAAACGTGAAAACACACGTAATTAAAATTCTCAGACATATTTTTGGGGTTTTACTGCTAGCAATAAGTTTGCATTTGTTTTAAGAATACCTCTGTTTGCTAACTGGTAAAGTTAAAGAAAAGTGGCTTGTCACCAGAAATAATTTTAATAGGAAAATCTCTCTGTTGCCATCTGCATGTGCATGTGGTTTGCATGCCCACTGAAATTCGTAAATTCGAAGTCTTTTTGACGGTCGTTAGTGGTAGTTAGCCAGAGATTCCAATATTCAGAACGTCACTCTCTAATGAGGTTTTGCGTTGATTGAGGCTTGCGATGAAAAATATATCAATAAATAAAAAATGTCTATATGCATGAAAATATTCCTTGGAATTCTGCGTTTTAGTTATTTTGGCATTAATGTGCGAGTGAGTTAGTGAGTCAGTCATAGTCTCAAAGTTAGATATGCAATTCCTTATTTGTCTTGATTTTGGATTTTATGAAATTGTTTAAAAATCTTCTTTTTAAACAATGGTATCCTATTTTTCTTTATTGTATGTTCTGTATCTAAAATTGATTATTAAATATTTTTTTATACCTGAATGCTTGTTTTGTCCATCATAAAAGTAATTGATTTGTTTTGTGGTTAAAATTCAATAGTAAAAATTGTTTAGCTGCCGCAATTTTTTTTAATGGTTGATTTCGAGCTCACGCAATTTTCCTCTTTTTAAAAAATATTTTTATGTGTTCTCATCTTGCTCTCGTGTAGGTATAGGGAAGCTATTGTATATGTAATTTCCTTGCTTGAAGTACCTAACTTGAAGCAAGTTATTTTAGAGTTTTTAATTTAGACAACTTTAATTTTTGGAGATAAGCAATAACACATTTACAATTGAACTTTCCAAGATTGTCAATACGACTAATAGCATTAAAAGAATATTTTTAATTTTCAGTATAAAAAAAATAATAATTATCGTAGAACCGCGTGTATCTTCAACTATCCATCTACAGACTAATAGATTTTTAGATTTTATTTTATTTATTTTTATTTTTTATTTTTTGCATTAGGGGTATAGAGCGTAACCTATAATAAAATCCTTTGAGCTCGAAGTTCGTAGGCTAAAGTGTCTTTATCACCTGGTAGTATTTTCTTGCATGAATTTCTCATCTTATATCTTTTAAGGAAAAAATAATAATCATCATCACCAAAGGAAATTAAACGTTGTTCATCCTAGTGATTAAAAAAATACGAGGGATTTTAAATTTTCTTTTCATACACGAGTGGGCGTCTTGCCACTCTATCTTTCTGTAGTAATATTTTCACGTTTTTGCAGAATGGGTTCGCAGGTGTTTTCCAAAAGAGACCTTTATAGTAGATTATATTTACGGAAATTGCTTGGGTAACCAATAATCTTTCTGCGTTTGATGCTTCTTGCCTGAGTAATCCTTTAAATAATTCTTGCAGTGTTTTTTAGCTATCGAGAATGCAAAATTGCTTTCGCTTGCAGTGGCGTAGCCCAGATTTTTTTTTCATAAGGGGAAGCTTGGGTCCAAAATTTTCCCTTCAACATATGTATATTTATAAATTTAAAAAAGAAATAAGAAACAAGATACCTTTTCCCGCGTATGGCCCGCGACCAGGGGCGTAGGCAGAAATTTTTCATGGGGGGGTTTACGACTACTGCAACTCATATATATGTATACATATGTGTGACAATGTAGTGAAGAATATACTTTTTGTATGGCAAAAATTTTCTCATGGGGGGGGGTTATGACCCCCCCTAACCCCCCCTTGGCTACGCCCCTGCCCGCGACTTCGCTAGCATCCTGAAGTTTGGTCCGCGACTTCGCTAACATCCAAAAATTTGGCCCGCGACTTCGCTAACATTCTAAAGTTTGGCTCGCAACTTTTCAAAGGTTATCCATACCCGACCTATAGTCCTTCTTCGGAGTTTTCCGTGGTTTTCTCCGAAACTTAGCGTAAATACGTGTTAGGACCCCTTAGAAATTCCTTCCACGGCCTAGATCCTACGCGTAGATGATCAGCCGTAATACCAAACTTCAAACACTGTCAGATTTTTTTTTTTTTTTTTAAATTTTTCTACTGAAAAAAACTGTCGCTCTTTAAATGCATAAATATTCTATATCTAATTGAGATGATTTGAACTTCAGGTTGCGAAGAGATACAATGTCAGTAGAACGATGTATTCTAGTATATAAGTAAAATGTAATTTCACAAAACGGTTTGTACAACAAAAGTAGTACTTAACAGCTCTCCATTTTATTTTTCTTTCTTGCCCGGGAGCTAGATCTTCAATACCACTTCATTTCTTTTTATTTTTATTAATGTTGTACTCCAAGGAAAGACTCTCCCAAGGGAAAGTCGGCCTTCTTTTTCATTTATATGTATTTGCTTTAGGCTAAACGAAATTATGACCACCTATGATAGACAGCGACTGAAAAGATAAATAGATGGCCCTGCACTTGTTCTCAAATTACTCCGTGTGATGCATTTTGATTACAATTTGGGAATGGCGTTAATTTGCGTTTCCCACATGACTGCGCAGACGATTAAATTATTTTCCCACTTTGCTTTAAAAGGGTATGACACCCATTTGCTATTTTATGTAATGGAACGAGGATTAAGTTAGTGTACTTAACTCATTATGTGTGATAAGTTGGGGGTAATGTATACGGGAGTTTTTAAATGATTTGTGATACCTGTAACCCAAGATAGTTCGGCACTGGTGGCTCCCTTTTCTCGCACAAAGGATTTGATGTTTGCTACTTTATTATGCGAGCACACTTGTAAGGTTATTATTGAAACTATCAGAACAACTAATGTTATTTCATCAAAGTTACAGTTTTTGCCTGTTAAATTTTCTTTATATGTGCTATGTGCTAAGTATTGGTGCCAAATATGTAACAGCAGCAGATTCTTCAGCACTGTAATCGAAAGCGGTAACTTTTTCGAATGGATACATTCTTATTAGTACATTCAGTATTCTTTGCACATACCTATACTGTATGGTACATGCTCTGTTCTACACCTGCCTGTACTTCTTTTCGCGACATGCTTAGCCCTGGAGTCTCGGTGGCCTACTCATGACCCCCCCAAATTCGATTACGGGCCCTCGATCCATGATCAGAGACAGTCTCCACTAGTTTTATTTTACTGTAGTGTGCTACATTAAAATTGTTCTAGCACTATATGCACATTTAGGCCGAAAAATTGAGCTTAGACCCGTATCAGCAGGGTGATCCAGATGTTGCACGAAATTTGAAAGGGCTCGAAAATATCTAGTCATATCTAAAATATAAAAATAGTCATATCTATAAATCTAAAATATGTATTCAGAATCTGGATGGGCTGCGAAAAATAGCCAACGCAAGAGCTGGCCCGACGACAGGATTTTTGGCCCAGGGTAGTTTGACCCCCGACCCCCTCGAGAAGAAAAAAAAAAATCTTATTTTTCCTTCCTTACATTTTTTAAAGTAATCTAGAATGAATACACGTTAAATTTACCGAAGCCACACAAACAAAACCTTACACATCATAAAATTTCCATGCAATTGCGGAGTACCCTAAAACCATGGCCCGGGGTAATTGTCCCTCCTGTTTTACCCCCCACCCTTCCGCCCCCTCTCGGCGGGCCTGGCAGGAAGAAAGGGTGGAGATAACATGAACACAATTCATGCAATGATAATTTTACTAAACGTTTACGATAAATAATTTATCATAAATGTGTTACTTTTAAATTTTAAGCTACAATTAGCTGTAGTCTTCTAAAATTTCATTGAATAAAAAATATATTCAAAAGATTTTTTAATGACTATGCCATTTTATCTTTCACCCCCTTTATTGAAAAGTGACATAAAAATGAGACACGAAAATGCGACATAAAAGTAAGAATAAATGTCCGCTGAAAATGTTAGTATGTGTTACGTAAACCGCCGATTTTTCTATAAGCTCCGTAAGGTTGCATTTATATTTAAATACAATTAATTCACAACCAGGGGTGTACGCACCGGCACGACGTTCCGGTACTTTTTGGGGAGCCGGAACGGCGTTCCGGATGTCAAATAACGTAAGATTATTATTTTTTTGCGAATATTAAAAAGAAAGAGAAATTCTTTTATAGCCTGCTCGCACTAACAATATTCCTGCTGTTCCAATTCTATGAAGACCTTTATAGTTGAAATCATCCCAATGAACAGATAACTGAGTCTAATCGATTAGAAATTCAATCCCCTCTGCTCTCTCTGAGTCTGAAGAAAATAAACATCACCATCATGGATGCAAATAATAAAATGTATAGAACCATTAGATTCTCAGAATCAATGTCGATAACAAAAGGAACATAGATGGAACACAAAGGATGTTAAACGCGGTGGTAACATAGAAGGTAATGAAATTTGTGACAGCCCACCTGACCAGCCAGTGGCGGATCCAGGGTAGGAACTAAGAAGCTTTAGCCTCCCAAGGATAGTTAAAGGGCAGCATTCTGTTTTATAATACACTTTAAATAGGTAAAATGAAGTATTTTGAATAAATTATCGTCTCCCAAAAATTTTACATTGCTTTAGACAACACTTTGTGTGGGTCAATTTAGATTTTTAAAAAATTATCCATAGTCTCTTGTATATTGGTTACTGACATAAAAAGCGGGGTTTTATTATTAGTTGTTATTATTAACTTGCAACCCCCCCCCCCTCCGCGCGCGCGCGGAGTCATGCGTTCCGGGAAAAAAAAAATTTTGGCACTACAACACTGTTCACAACAGCTTTAATCTATTGTTACAATATTTCGTAAGCTGTAGAATATGCATCCCATGTATTTTTCTATAAATAGGTTACAATTATAAAAATTTCAACATAGGGTTACCAGGCGAAATACACGAAAGAGGAGAGATAAAATGACAGTCAATTAATACCGTTTTAATATGGCAATAATGAAACTAAAAAATTAGGGGGGTTCAGGGGGGTCTCCCCCTGATGGGGCTCGAACAGCCGAGTTTTTTTTTTGTGTGTGTGTATTAACTATAGTAATTAAAAAATGAAACTGCCTAGAGCTGGACCCAGGGGAGACCCTCAGCCCCACCGGGCCATGAGCCTATACTCGTGGATGAACTTTATTTCAGACCTCGAGTATGGATTAAATGCTATGTATAACTTACATTCGTGCGTATGTTCAAACAATGACTCTTTAATCTCGGTGTTGAAATGCAGTCGGTTTATTTCAACATTTTTTATGATCACGTTGAGTCAACTGTCATGTTTATCCGCCTTCAGCTGCTACACCAAGTGCAGCCTTTGTCTTACCTGGAGGCGGCTGACCCATTCTAGATTTTAGGAAACGCCGAACACTGTCAGCAAACGGAATGGTCCTGTATGTTACTCTCATCACAGGCGTTCACTAAATCCCCGATAATCGCGTAGAATTCACTCAGCTGTGGTGATCTTCCATTTTTATTCCATGAGATGTGACCGCGCGTGTTCTTTTCTCTCATGCGTTCTTCCTGTCAGCTCGATTTTTTTTTAAAGTTTATTTTTGAATTCCTCTTCCCCCCGACCCCTTTCTCGTTCGTTTGGACAAATCATGCGGATCCCATTGCCGTCCCCCCGTTCCTGAAAATGAAAATCAGGTCGGAACTGAACGGTAGTTTTTGTGCTATGGTTGATTAAATTGTCGATGGAATTTATATCCTTTTATGTGTGAATAAATGGGTATCATCTGTCTACCCTAATTTGCGCGTGGGTAAGCAATTAAATCCATTTTATCACATTTGTAACAGAAGAGTGCAGTTGCTGTAACTAAGTTACGCACAGAACATAACTGGTGATTTCTGCTGAGCTTCTCTATAGTTCAATTGAAATAACTAAAATTTTAAGAAACATTTAAATTATTTGTTCCGATATAGATCCTCTAAAATTATTTTTTAGTCTGCTGACAAATTATGCATGAATAAGGAAGCAGTTCCAGCATCCCACTCGTGTAGTCTAACATCTTAAAGACGACTAAGAGACATATATCCAGGGACTAAATTACAAAATAGGGACCGAAGGCAAAAGTTTCAGTGGGAGCACGCCCCTCCCTCCTTCATGATTTTTTTTTTTACCCTACGAAGCAATTTTGATACCGCAGCATACAAAAAGAGATGTTATAAGATTATGAAAATGATTATTTAATTAAGGTGCAAAGTGAAGTAAAATAGTTCGGTAATAATAATATTACGTAGGATAATAATATTTTAATTACATTACTTAATTTTCAATTCTTAATTTTATTTTGTATTTTTCAAGTAACCTGTCACAGAGTATTTTTGTATGTACTTTACTAATATTTTTATCAGAGTATTTATTAATTTAATGTTTTTTGTTTTATTGTGTGGTAGAGTAGGGTTTTGAAACAAAAAATGCAGAACTTGTTTTAAAAAGAACATGAAAAAATGTGATTTTTTTAAGAACATTTTTAAATTGACATGATTTTTTAAGAACATTGTTTTTTAAAAACATGAAAAATGTGATTTTCTTAACTTATAGAAACTAGAAATAATATAAAATGTAGGGGGGGGGATATCTAGATAGATATAATCACTGTGAATGCCTATAGCAAAAAGGTTATGAATAGCATTCTTTTAATTCAACATTATCTTAAAACAGAATTGTGCATGGATATTAAGCAATTCCCAGTATCTTGTTTTAAATTCAAATCAAACTATGCAATTTTTTAAAGAATATTTTCGGGACTTCCACTCTGTTGGAGGGCCCGGGCGCTTACCCTGAGTGTCCTTTCGGAAATCAATCCTTGCGTATATCTAAAAAATTGATATCTAAATTCTGATTGCGTATATCAAAATGATTGAAGTTAATTTTTCTTAAACTTATTAATAGTCTCAAATCATGTAATACTGTTTTTCCCAAGAAAGGTTTAAATTAATTTAACTTCACTCAATACTGGAATGTTAAACCACATCTTTTAACAATAGTGGATTGAGCCTTCAGTAAAAAATAAAAAATCAAAGCCATTTTTCGTAAAACCACTATCGGAAATTCTATTAATGCACGTATATTGCAGTCGTCTCTAACACTTCCAGTGTATTGATTCTTACGTGCTTTCTTGCTTCGAAATTTTAAAAATTGGAGCTGCTAATTTTAATTTTTCACTAAATACTTAACGGTAACAAGGATCGCACTCGCACAGTCAATGAGTCAAATACGTAATCCCAGATGTTGCCAATGTGACTATCTTATTCTTAAAAGTGAAATACGGGAAACCTGTGAAGTTGACCATCTTTGTAAGTTGACTACGAAAACGTGGAACCACTGAGTGGTCATAGCAGGTTTCATTCACTATATAATTTAACTGAATGTAAAAAAAAAAAAAAAAAAAAAAAAAAAACTTTGTAGATCACATGCTTTATGTTTATTGGTTGTTAATTTTGCATTCTAACATCAGTTTTTGTTGTGTTGTAACTGAATGTGCCGCTTTATTTATTTTCATGATCCTAAAGGGCATATTTTACGATTTTTGACAATAAAGGTAATTCTGGGATTTTCGATGAATTCATACATGTATTTCGAAAAACTTACAGAGTTTTAAGTTCTAAGGCCACGGTTTCTTTCTTCTTTTTTTTTAAAAAAAACCTTTTTTTCTCCCGTTGTGTCAGTGTAATGCTCCATCCTTTATCTCTGCAAGACTGCTTACTATTAATTTATTCCCTACTTTTTTTTTTATAATGTTCTGAATATTTATGTATTTGTTGTGTAATAGACTGTACTGCTTTATTTTTTTAAATCCTCGTGACAAAGAAATCTCGCGAGACAAAGAAATCAGTCAGAAACGCGTTTCTTTAAAATAAAAAAATGAGGAAGCTATCAATCTTTTGTCACCGTATCACTTCCCCGAAAATGATGTATAGAATATTTCCGCATACTAAAAGCTTCAAGTATTTTTTCGACGGAAACATTTATTTGCTGGGCAGTATTTTTGTAAAATTGAATTCGTTCTTTCAGAGTAATTTTATTTATTAAAAAAAGTTCACGATAAAAAAAATCGTAATTCCGTTTTTTGACGCCTTATCGTCTTGTACTGTAATTATTAGGCTGCGTGCAAATGAAGGTTGAGAACCACTGCTTTAGAAATAAATAATTGTCCTGATGGCTTCTCTCATTAAATATCCACGACTATAAGATTAATTATGGAATCATTTCTTCGATCGTTGCAGAAAGACTTCCAAGATGGCACAAATGTGGCAATTAGGAAGACCATTCACTCCCTTAGACCCCGATTCATAAAATTAATTTACTTAAGCCTTCTTTTCAGCTAGATTTTACAACGAACCTGCTCCCACATCAGTATAGTCGACACCAGGCTTCTTTAGGCACGCATTGAACTTACGTGTTGTTGAGGGGAAAGTAAATTCCTGGCGCCGAATACCATTATGACTAGCAATGATAACTATTCCAGACGATTTGTTTGTCCACTTGTGATAGGGAAAAGGGTTGTCATACTGTTTCCGCGGTTTTCCCTTGTTTCTGGGAAGTTTATTTTTCAATATTCTTCTCGTTGTCCCTGCACCTATACCCTTTTTTAAATTCGACAATTATAATAATTATAGTAATATAAAATTCCAAGCAGTAGTAACCGGGCCGGACTGTAACCCGCTTGCCGTATGTTGGAATAACCTTGTGCAACCCCCTCAGCTGGTTTCGCTCTGTTTTCACGTTTAGTTACCAGCTCCAGCCGCTATGACATAATAGGGCCACCACGGCACGCGAATGCACGAACGTTGTACATTTTGAAATCGGATGCTTACAGAGATCATTGTCTTCGGCCTTTCACCAAACCAAACCGTCGAAAAAATATTTCGGCCGGCTGCTTGTGTGAATGCATTGCATAAAAATTCAGTCCTTGTCTACTTTTCTGTTGAACCGAAAAATCTCACATGGTACTTCACTTTTTCTTCTTCAACCCTTTCTGCTTTTGATATGCTAACTGCCGCGTTGGTGAAAGTGCTCCCACCCGCAAGAGAATGGGGAATTTGTGTGTATGTCCGACTTAACTTCCAACTGCCGTCGTACCTCAGAGTATGCGATGCGTGACTTCAGGTGCAAAAGAAATGTCTTTCTTGGTGTGTTATTAAGTGGAGAAAGGAGCTTTCCAGACGCTGCACTTCGCGTTGCTGTGTTGAAATTTCGAGAAATGGTCTTTGGGGGATTCCGGGAATAGTTCGAATGGGGCTGGCATTGCAGGTTACCTGCTTTCCTATCCAGTAAGCATAGCTGTGTGGTTGGTATTAGTCCAATAATATGTCATGCCGGTTTTCACAGAGCTCGTTACGTTAACCCTTTGAGGCGCAACCCTTTCCCAATGCTGAAAGAGGGCAGTCGTTGCCATAGCTCGACTTAACTACAGACAAGATGGCGGACGATCGAAACGTTCATCGCGTGCCACAGATCTAGAGACCCTTTTTTGACGCAGCTAGCTACAGCCTTTTTTGACGCAGCCAGCTGCGTCAAAAAAAGGGTCTCTAGATCTGTGGCCCGCGATGAACGTTTCGATCGTCCGCTCATCTTGCTGGTAGTTAAGTCGAGCGATGGCAACGGCTGCCCGTTTTTCAGCATTGGGCAATCTATCCAGCTGTTCTCGCATTCTTCCATTTTTCAGCAGATGTCAGTGCTGTTAAAAATAATCGTGACAATTTTTTTACGGGAAATGACGTGCTAAAAAGTAAAGGATTCTCGTGGAGCTATGTCACCCGCAACTATTTTTATAGAAATCAAATCTACTCTTCGTGACTGGCAACAGTCGAAACGTCAGAGTTTGGTGTTCCCAGAGCAGGAACACTGCGAGTTAAAGGGTTAACCTGGGTCAGGGGGGGAGAGGGGGTTAGCTCACTACATCTTCCTTTCTTACGTACGAAACAGTCTCGCAGTCTCATAAGAGCCTCACCATGGCCGAGTGGATAAGTGACTGAAGATGGTAGACGACCGAAGTGTGAAAGTCCCTGCAGCGGGTGTGAAAGTCCCTGTTCCCAGAGCGGGAACACCGCGCGTTAAAGGGTTAAACATTGATTTTTATCAAATATCTCCGCACGTAAGGGAAAAATACAATGAGGTTCCAAAATTGGTATAAACTTGAACTTAAAATTAAATATCTTAATCAGCACTCGAAGAATGTTTCAAGTCCTATACATGCGCATTACCAAATTGTAATAACGAGTACAGATGTCTCTTTTACATATATATATATATCCTGTATGTATATATACATACAGGATGACCATTGGCGTAAACTGGCATGCAAAATTTGGGGTGGGGGCAAAATGTTTCCTATTGCAGAAAATATCATTTTCAAATAGGTTATATCTGAATCTTCTTGAATTTTAGGGATATATATGTATAAAGGGGGGAGGGGAGAGGGTCTACACTAGCTAAGTGGCTTTTGAAACGTTTTAAGGCTGTTCTTTTTTCGAAATCCTGCAACTTTTGAACAGCCTTTAAAAAAATTTAATTGCGCTAATGATTGGGAAAAATGTAGAATTATCTTTGCAAGTTATACTGTGAACCGTTACAAACAATGAACCTATAGGAGATACGAAATACTTAAAAAAAAAAAAAAAAAAAAAAAAAAAAAAAGCCAAACGTAAGGAAATTTGCAATACTTCTGTAACAGGTAAATTCTCGGCCCATTCCTGAAGACTATTTTTGTGCGTATGATTTTTCCCCCCCTGAAAGTTGCATGAGACGTACAGTTTTACGGTTAGTCCATAGTGCGTTGGGTGAAAAAGATTTGTTAGTTTTTACAAGTGGTTTGCTTTTAAAGCTGTTCAAAAATCCTGTGACGATAATCACACTTCAGGGCGTAACCTTTTTTTTTTTAACAAAGTTTTTATTTTAGCTTTTAACACCAGTTTTTTGAGTGTTTATTTTCACCCACAAAAGTATTAAAAAAAAAAAAAAACATTTATGCCATGAACTAGAAAACATTCAGACGTTTTCTTCACAAACAAGTATACAATAAATAAATTAGTCTTATTGGGTATTTATTCTTAATTTTTTGAAAAAAGTAAATACGCACAGAAATAATACCACACAATTTACTTGTCCATTTTGGAAAATATTTCAAAACTAGAAGTCAAAGCCCGTTGTGGAGGCACTGACAACGGGCGCGAGAAAAAACATTTGACGAAAATATGTCTACCTACACTCAATACATTTAATCCTCGTCCACCTAAAATATGTAACTTCATATTCAATTTTTATATTATATACCCAAATCGGATTTCATGCTCTTCTGGAAACGCGCGGAAACTTTTGGCATTCGAAAGATTTCGTTTTGTGTACACAACCTTTATTATATCCATACGGGCGATTTATTTGTGAAAAAAAATTAAACTATGTAATCTGGAAAAAACTATTTTAAACGAACTGGAATCACACTTTTTCTGCTTTCAAAGTCTGCTGACCGTGAAGAATAGAATATGACATCCTATCGATTGCAACAGTTCATTTTGTCAAGCAAATGATTCACTTTTTTGACTCTCTGAAATAAAATGGAGCTGAAAATAGCAAAAAATCGCTTAAAAATTAGAGAACCGGTGGATTCGCAGATTTTTAAAGTAGCACAGATGATTTTTTTTTTTTTAACTTTTATACATAATTATGAAAAATTTCAAGCGGGTCGTATAAACGGTGTAAATGTTATTACGTTTTTTCTGCTTTTTAATCCTTTTGAAATTTTAAATCTTTTTGGAGTAATGGCGGTAAAGTATTTATATTGGAGTGGTCGTTGCCCGGATTGGTTACAGAGTGAGTCAGGGATCAGCGTAACTATATCGTAGCATACTGTAAACTGTTTCTTAACTATATAATAAGCTCATTAAGAGATATTCTGAATTTCTCAGAGTCTTTGGCGCAATTTGATTCTTCTTTCAAACTGTTAAAAATGCATTGTTTCGTCAAAGAGCAGTCTTAAAAATGAAATCTAAATTTGCATATCACATTCATCCTGCATCGCAATGTCGGCAAACGCATGTTTTGCATGTATAGCGAAACGACCCACTGTCCACAAAAAAATAATTATCCCCGATCAAAGTACCGGGCAAAAGAATAAAATTGGGCTCAACACCATGGGCGCCCATACAACTGATTATAGCGTGTGTGCGTTGGGGGGGGGGGGGTGGCACAAGTCAGGGGTCTTGCCCCCAGAAATTGAAAAATAACTATATTTTAGTGTTGAATTACATCTAAGTTATACTAGTACGTAAATTATTACGGTAATATGTGTTTTACCGGAAGGTTGGAGAGAGGGGGGAGGGCATAGTCAGGTCCTGATTATCGCAAGAGCAGTTGGGGTAAGTGCCCTAAGCACACACACAAAAACAGGCCAAAAACTTCAGTTTAAAGCCATATTGAGTCAGCTAAATATACGGACACAAAATTTGAAAAGTGCTCTAGCCACAAAAGTGTTATAAACAAGCCCTGGACATGGGCCCTCTCTGCCTGTAGGTGTGGACGTCCATGTCCCACACGATAATGCCGACCTTTTTCGAAAAAAAATATGATTCGTATATGCCGAAAAGTTTTGAATATCTCCCCCCCCCCTCCGGTCCAAACACAAAATTTTATTCTAAGTAGTCTAAATTGAACAAATATATATAATGCCCAGTGTTAGTGAAGCATCAAGTCGAAATACCGTATGGACTGAAGAGCATTTCAACGAACTGAAAAAAATGTTATTGATTAAAATTAAGTTTATACAAGCGTTAATTTGAAATATTTTAGGTGTTCATACTTAATAAATCAAAATTAATATAACTCTTGAGAATTCCCCCCCCCCTCTTTTGTAATTTTATTGTAAAACATTAAAAGTGGAAAATGTAAAATTTTCCACTTTTGGGGGGGCCCTATAACCTGTGGGCAATTGTCCCGCTCGCCTTGATGGCGATAGGGCACTGATAATTATGACAAGATAAACCTCGAAAAATGCTTCAACAACAGATGTTTATGGCCTTTACTCCAAGTAAACGCGAAACACCTGTGCAGCTATCCAATCTTCCCTTTCCCCAAGGACGAAATGGAATGGCCAGGTGGTGAGTTTAATTTTGGATTCCAATTTGGCAACAGGAGTAGAACTTAGATGTCTACAACTTAGCTGTAATTGAATAACATTGAAGACCTATATTAAGTATCGATCTTTTGGACCCAGACGGGACGTGGGAGGATCCGAAGCTTTCATCGTGCAGTTATTATTTATGATTAGTCGGTTGTAATGGAAGTGATATTTATTTAAATAAAAAAGAAGTTTTATATAATAAAATCGAAAAGTGAATAGATTAGGGACGGGTTAAAATTCGCCATTTATAATATTGATATGATAAAATATTGCGTAACTACCTTGCTTGTTCCTTTATTTGTTTAAAATGAACAGCAATTTTTTATTACATTGTTATTATTTTATACTAGAACACGAATTTGCACAGTTTAAAACGATTTTCGCAAAATATCAAAATCTAATCAAGATTTTTGTTTTAAATCGACGCCTATGTTTTAAGTTGAGTGACCATCTATCATGACACACAATTTCATATCATTCGCTTCAGTCGTTTTTACGTTATGCTTGAACAAAAAAAAAGCGTCACGGACAGAATGACAGAACGACAGACAGACAAACATCTTTTTGAGGGTCGCACCGGATTCCCGGGTGCTTGAAACGGATAGAAATCGCAAAATTTTTGAATTCCAAGAAATGTACAGACAAAAGTCTAATTTTATTTATATAGATATAGTTAATTCTATTTATATAGATATAGTTAATTCTAGTACTTATAAATTTATTCACCATACATAAAATAATGTCGAGAGCTGCAATTCATTCCTACAGTCAATTGAGCAGACTCCAAAACGTATCATATTATATTGCAAAAGTGTATTATTACAACACCGCATGTGCGCCCGTACTGCCCCCCCCCCTCAAGCTCCCATATTATCGTTATGATTTTATGATTTAAGTATTGGTATAACGTAGAAGTGGTTCAACACTAGCATATAGTATCATTCTGAGGCAGGACCCTTGACTTCCCCTCCTTATTAAAAAATCATATGGGCGCCCATGGAACACCGCATAAATTTTAATTTTTGAGATTATCATACTCTGGTGATTTAACTCAATACTGTCTGCAAATGTTCACTCGATTTAGGATTAATGAAACATAAATAGGCATTTCCGTAGCTTGACGTTACGGGTGGTACGAAAAGCTCCAACCTTCTTCAGTTGCAAAGAAGTTCCACCATCCCCATACTAGAACAAAGGTTAGAAATTGTTAGTTGCTGCCCTTTTTTCAGCATTGGGAAAGGGTCGCGCCTCAAAGGGTTAATCAACGAAATGCAACTCTCATTTTGCTTAACCCTGACTGGACTTACTTCTGCCCTGATCATAAACTGCGGTTATTACATGTACAAGCTCTGTTATCTTTTTGAGAAAGCAGTATGCTATTGTTACTCTGATAACGAGAGGACTGGTCTATTTATCCTTTAATCTACGTATAATAAGCCTCTTAAAAATTCTTCGCCATGCTTGCTCATTATGACATAGAGAGCTGATATCGTTTCTTCCTTTATAGAATAGGAGGTTATTAGAACGGGCGCTTGTTTAATTTAAGTAAACAAACTCAGTAAAGTAGTATTTGCTTAATTAGGATGCATCCTTTCCTCAATGATGAAGTCGTGTAAGTGGACTCGTTACTATTATTAATAATAAAGGAGTACTTGGTGGTGATACATAATAGCTGTCGTCGTTGAATGTCTAAATATGTATGAATAATTATAGTTATAAATTTGGGTGCGTCCAGCAACCCTTTATTGCGCACTGTAATGAAGCATCATGTTTATTTTGAAATGTCATAAGTATTTACTTTTTTACATTGTAATAGCTTAGTACCAGTAATGATACTTTTTTAGACACAAAAAATTCAAAAATCGAAGTGAATGCTGATTCGATTTTTAAATGGGGAGCAGACATTAAACATTTCTGCTTCTGGAATTTTCTACCTCGAGGTCTCTTCTTTTGTAATATTTCGATTATTTACATTTAACTGCAACGAATGATTTAATTGAAAGTGGAAAAAATGTTATTATTTTACCTTCCACAAAATTGTGGAAGGTAAAATAAAAATAAAAATTATAAATATTAAAGCACTTTTTCTCTTGTTATGAGAACGTCGATTGCTGAACATTATTCTGTCGGTGATCCGAGTACAAATTTGTGGAAACATGCCCCGTAGATCCAATATTTAATTTGATGACTACACCTTCTCATGTTCGTACTTCGACACAGTAAGTAACCCCTCGTTATATCGCGCTTGTTGGGAGACTACAACAACAACAACAACAACAACAAAAATGCGCGATATAACGGGCGGAGAGGGGGGAGGTGTGACGTGATAAAACTTTATTTCTATGAACTTACGCATTTAAAATATGATAAAATTAATAGTATATGTACTGTAATATAAAAATGCTCTTAAAATATAAAAGTAGAAGTTTAATTTTTTATTTTAAGTACAAATACATATTTCATTTCCTGCTGGAAAAATGATCCAAAGTCATTTGATTTGATTTTTCTCTCACATCCTGCTTTTCAACAAAGATTAAGGAGCGAAAATTAATTAATTGTACCTAACTAACTTATGTGATAGAAGATGTATTTTTCAAATGCACTGCGTGCTTCTCAAGTAAAGTAACAAAGCAAAAGAATACAGAAAAAAATTGGGAGGCTTAGAAAGAGCGCGATATATCGAGGCACGATATAACGAGGGGTTACTGTATTAAATAGCTGATTACAAATTTTTGGAAGGGTTAAAAAAGTGATTTATTTCATAAAGTACACAAAAAGTTCAATAAAAAGAATTTTGATAGTAAAAGTAGAAATGCCCGACTCTTAACTTAAAATTCTCATACAATATTAATATTACAAAATAGAAGAATGCTTGAAATGCCGGATTATCACACTTCCCAAACGATGAAAATGTTTGCGTCATGGAGGTTAAAAAAAAATAACAGTAATGATAAATTCAAATAAAAGTATACACGTATACTATTTTTGACAAGTTTGTTAGCTTAGAATGACAGCCTGTTGGTTATTATAAAACTGAGTAATCTGAATGCATTATAATGTGAATGACCTGACCAACCTGTAGATCTGCATCTCCTGCAATATTTCCTCTGCCTGTCATTTAATTCTAATCGTATACATTTTTTTTTTTCCTTTCCAAGATCATTACAAAGAGTCATTATTTAAAAAATTTCGTAAAATTATTTTAGTTTACTCTTTTTTGGAAATATGTGATATAACGAGTCATTTTGAAACAAACCATGCCAAAATATTCAGATTAGAAAATAGTAATTGAAATATTTTGACATTGTTTTAAGACTGAAAATTCATGTTGTTAACTATCTGCCAGTCGGTTAATACTCTTTTCAGCTGTTCACAGTAAATTATTTTGCAATTAAAATAATTATTTTTAAAATGCATTTATTTATTCGAAATTTGTTACGTATGTGTAGCAATTACGTGTACACATTTAAAGAAATCCTCTAAGTATTCTTCAAATTTGTGATCTGTAAGTGTGCACGCCGTGTAATTGCAAAATATCCATTTCGTTTTTTTTTCTTCACTTCTTACTATTATTTGAAAAAAGCAAAATAAATCAAGGAATACATATGTAATGCGATGTAGTTGTCGCAATAAAACTGAAAATTTTGTCTTGTATTGAACTGTAACAATAAAATTTACGGGAGATCTAAGAAAAAATAAGTACTCATTATTTTTATTTAATTTTCACCACTAGTCATTTTACAGTTAAATTGACTAGCAGGTTGTAAAACTTCTCTTTTAAGAAGGTTACAGCTACATCAAATAATTTCGCAATTAATTTTTTATTTTTTTTTTTCATTTGGGGCTTATTTCCAATGAGTAAAACATTCCGTGAATTAATAATAATAATAATAAATTTTTTTTTTAAAAAAATCACGACAAATTGATAACTGCTTTTCCATGTTGGAAAGCTTAACTGTCGGAATTAAAATCATAAAGAGATTAGCTCATTATTGCTATTTCCTAGTTCGTGAGATAACATTTCCACCTTCACCTTTAGATTACCCGGTGGGCAAAGATGGCGCTCTTTGTTCTTTTATCTGGACAGTATTTTTTGTTTGTTTTGTTTTTTTAATCAGAAAGCGTAATAGGTCAAGGACTTTACATTTCTTTCTTTCTTTGCTCCTCATTGTTTCTGGAAGTAGTATCAGAATTGGGTATTTTTCTGGTCTCGTGAGTTTCTGCAGGAAGTTAAGTTCACTTTGGATGGTGAAAAGCCTAGGCGTTGTATCTCGTACTGAAAGTGAGTGATGCGATGACACGTGATTTTTTCTCTTGTATTTTCTGTCTTATTGCTTGAATAACGAAACAAGCTATAACTAGAACGGTTAGCATCCAACATTTTTTTTTTTTCGTTTACCATTCTTTACCGTTATTTTGCTGCATGCGACAGTAAAAATAAATTCTTATAAATAAAATAATATCTGTACAGAGAATTTCGAGAGACCAAAAATCCAATTCGTGGTTCTAAAAAATTCGCTAAATTAAAATTCCGTCGATACTTAAACCATTTTTTTTAAAAAATACATTTTTTTTGTTTGTTTTTTTGTTAATGTAAATTCGTTGTAGCGAGCTTTTACTGAAACAAGTTGGATTTTTCTTAATCATGAAATGCATCCGCCTCCAGGTTGAGAAGAGTGCTGTGACTTCCTAGCAAAACTGTAAGATGTTTGATTAACACTTTAGTGATATGCTGATAACCAAGAATTCTTGTCTTTTCCTCCGTTTGGTTGATCTTCGAACTTTTTTTTCGGGGTACGGCCCTGATGATGACACATACCTAATTTGGAAAAGGAAAAAATAATTTAAATAAATAAGACTATTAATAGTTAACGAATTAAAGCTTTCAGACAGTCTCTGCTGTTGAAACTATAGCAGGATTTATTAACGTAAAATTATCATTGCTGTGATAAACATTACAAACTCTTTAATGTACGTGAAATATTTATTAACATATATTTTACTCAATCCATATTATCATAACGCATCCTCTAATAAAACCGTCTTTAAAAAAAAAAATAATCTGATGTTGTCATTATATAACTTAAAAACATTCAATGATCTTACGCAAAAATAAAAACAGGATTTGAGAGATCTGATATGCTCAATTCAAATATTTAAATCTTCCATCCTTCAATAGAAGAAAATAATTTACCTCCTGAAAAATGTCAAATTTAGAATCTCGAGGAGCTATTTAGAAACGCTAAATAATGAATTAATTTTGATTTGACATATGAATCTCTCACAATTCCTAATTTAGGACATAACGACGTTTTTGACTGCTGCGAACCCCCCACCCCCAAGATTTCTTTTTTCCCTACGCATAATTTGATTTTCTACTTTTATGAGAAAAATGAGTTGAAAAAAAATATAGCGAATATAGAATAAAATAGGCCTATTATATAAACTTAGGTTTTAAATAATTTTACTGCTGATTTTTGGATAACTTTCAAAAACAGATTGCTTTCTAGCAATAACTATAGAATCACCATCCATTGATTATAGGTATGTATTAATACATATTACAGAACAATCATTTTCATCAATAAAAATAAAAAAAGGGCGTTAAATACAAGTAATAAAAACTTTCTGAAATAGCACAATATTTTCGTTGGAATTTATTCCCAATTTATTTTACATTTATTTATTTTTCATAAAGCAGGACTTTGGCGGGTTATGTGGGGACAGCAGGACATATAGGTGAAAATCAGGACTGTCCCGCCAAAAGCAGGATTTCTGGTCACTTCAACCATTATGGAAATCTTATAATTACATTACAAACCAGAACTACACAGTAAGTTTAAAAAAAAAAAAGCATACCCAATTTTTTCTAATTGAAAACTTTTCTTCCTTTCATATTCATTAATTACCCTCACTTGCACAACTTTACATAGAGAAAAGATGATCTCTCCCCAAATCTTAATTAGTATTTTGCGATTAGATTGTGGGGCATATACTAGGGATTGTAACGCTTGCATTCGTTTAGTGGCGCCATCTATTGCCAGAGTATCATAATGTTGTATTAATATATTCTTTTTTGAAGTCTGATAGTTGATTTATCGAAGCAATTTTGACTAAGAACAATTTTCATTTTTAGTGAAATAAAAGGTAAGATAATTAAATAATTAGTAGTTAACTTGTGAAATGTTGAATTAAAAAAATAATCATAACCATGTGTATAATTGGATTGTGTGTGACAGTTTTGTATTTTCTTTTCATTAATTTTTTTTCATATATTTCAGGCAAATTAAACGCAATCAACCTGAAATCATCTTTGGAAAATGTTGCTATGATCTGCCTATGAAAAAAGTTTCCAAATTGTCAAAAGTAGTTCTTGCTGCCCATACTGGACCATCAGGAGGCCTGACCCGAGTGAATCGAAAACAAAAGCCGTTTGAATATCTGGATTTAGACGTAGATTTTATTGATGAAGACTATGAAGGGAGTTCTGAAAACATCAACAAATTAAATATAGAAGAGAACAGTGCAAATGATAAGGAAAAAACTACTGACCAAGTAAATACCAGTGAAAAGAAAACGACTACATTAACGCAAGGTTTTATCTTTTTTCTAAATTCCTTTAAATGTACACTGTATGCTGTGATATGAAATGTGCTTTCTCACTTACAATTTAAAGTACTTGTACTTTTTTTTTAAAAATACGGTATCACATGATGTTAAACAAAGAGTACTTATTTTATACAACCTCCCAGACAATGTGCCATTATGCTATCACCGTAACTGAAGAAGGATTTGATTTATTTCATTTTATTTTTAATTAATTAATTAATTAATTTTTATTTGAGGAGAAAACCCATCTAATATAGCAGTCTCTCATATTCTCTCTCTTTTTTTTTAAATAAATTTATTTACTATGTGTCATATTCCAATCAAGGACATACCCAGAAAAAAAGAATTCTGAGAGGTCCAAATAGTAAAAAATGTCTTTATCATTTTGTTCATAAAAATTGAAACCCCCTCCCCTCCTAAAATGACCTTGATTCTGATCCCTACCAGTGATACCAACAGTTGGTATATAGTACTAGTTTTTTTTCTTCTTTTTTTTTTTTTTTGTTTTTTGTAAAACACTCCTAAACAGTTAAAGGATGCACCATATTATTGTTATTATCTTTAAATCAGAAGTTTTACTTTGTTCTTTAAAATACATGAAATTGCTTGAATAAACTACTAGGGTCTTTATATAATTTTTCGATCCAAAGGGAAGTGCTGTTTGAGATTATGTAAATTAATCATAATCTGCTAAAAGTACTCAAGCTGCTAAGTACAAAATATATAAATTTGCTCTCTTTTTATATGTGCTTTCTATGTCAGTGGTTCCCAGCCTTTTAACATTTCAACCCCCCCCCCCCCCCAATAAAGGATAACTTATGATGGTGCCACCCCCCACATTCCTCCTCGGCATACATCACAGTTTTTTATTCTTCAACAAACATTGTCACCTTTTCTGCAAGATAATGTTATTGGTAAAGTTTGAATAAACATTTTGTTTGTTTGTTTATTTCCCTGTAATTTTCTGATTATGATATGAAATTTTATGTTTTGGAGTCATAGAATAAATATGATGATTTTTTAAAATATGCATATAACTTGCTCTTTGCCTGTTTTTCTCGTGCCCCCTTCTGCCCCTCAAAGGGAACGCACCCCACAGGTTGCAAACTGCTGCTTTATATCATATACATTTTCAATTTTTGTACTTATAAATTTTTATCTCAAATTTCTGCCATTTTATCTCATTTTATTGTTTTTAATTTTTTCAAACTATTACTTTTAGTAACAAAATTTCTAAAATTTTATTGGAATTTTCTCTTCAGAAAGTAAGAAATAAAAGTTTACTGACTTCTAAAAGATATTATCATACTTTATATTGAATTATGTAAATTATCTTATGAATATATTCAAATATTGGCTTTGTAATTTTAGACTACACTCTTTATACTGATGAAATTGCTGGCATAAAAAGCTGGGACCAACCTGATGAAAGGGCCTATGGTTTAGCTACCTCATTATATGAAAAGCATCCTGTGACAAATGCTAATGCTGGTAATGAATACATTTATTTGTGTAATAATAATTTTTCATTTACTGATTGCATTGAATTTGTTTAAAGCTATTTTCTGACTGCATACAGCAAACACATAGTCAGGAAACCATTTTGGGAAAGACTAAATTTACTATGGAGTTAGGCTATTATCATTTAAGCAATAATTCAAATTTCAAGTAGGGAAAGTAGGTTTTCCTTGAAAAATATGTCCTACCAATATTATAAATGTGATTATTAACATAGGCTGCCTTTTTCCTCCAAAAGACTCATTGTTTCCATGATTTTCATAGATTTCTAAATTTTGTGACACATTCCAAAATATGACGTAAAACTGGACATTCTTCTGGCATAGCCTCTGGTAAATAAAATATAAATGTGTAACTATGCTGTAATTGATATAATGTGATTTGATGATTAGTGAAAAGTCAACTGAAAATGCTTTAAACTAATGTAGCCTTATATATCAAAATTTGGGAAAATGTATAGAAATTGAAAATGTTTTTTTTTTTTTTTTTTAACTAAGACCTAACACATAATGCACCTGGGCTATGCAGCTAGTAGATTATAAAAATGTACAAAAGCTCTGATTTGAGAAAGCTTGTTCAGCAGTAAAAAATTAATCAAATGTTTAACTATTTTTACTGGTAAAATGTACTGATTAGTTGCAGTTTTGCATCTAATGTTTAGATATTCCTAACCTTATTAGGGTCATGTTTGCCCAGTGGTTAAGGCATTGGACCAGTAACTTGAAGGTTGCAGGTTCAATTCTGACTTACCACTGAAGACTATCGTATACATGCAATCAATGTTCATGCACGTTAAATAGATTCATCGACCATTTGTATCAGTTTTCAAGGAGTGCTAATTCAGAAGTACCCCCCTTTCTGATGAAGATTCAAATAGTGACAGGAAACTGCAGGAAGGAGGTATATAGTTCTAAACAACACATTCAGTGATGTGAGCTGTCCTCTTCGGGCAAACATGCAAACAAACCTTCTTATTACTTTCCGAACATGTACCATGTAAGGAAAGTATTGTAATCGTTAAAAAATTTGACTTCAAGATTTTGGTGTATTGACACGATTTGAAGTCTTCTGAATTCATTGATGCTATTTTTACGAGATGTATGTATGTGTGTGTGTGTGTGTGTGGTGTGTGTGTGTGTGTGTGGTGTGTGTGTGTATTTGTGCATATGTGAGTGAACACGATAGCTCCTAAACAGGACATTCGATTGAGCTCAAATTGGGTATATATGTTATAAACCACCGTCGCAAGACCGGTATTGATTTTGGTGTGCATAGGACTTAGTTTTCTACAGGGCTACGACAAGGATTTCTTTCACATTATGGCCTATGGGGGAAAATTCTTGAAAGTGCACTAGCATTTAAATGGTACATTCGATTGACCTCAAATTGGGTATATAAGTCCTATGCACATCAAAATCAATATTGGTCTTACGATGGTGGTTTATAACATAGTTTTTCTACAGGACTACGACAAATATTTCTTTTACAATATGGCACATGACGAGAAATTCTTGAAAGTGCGCTAGCATTTATTTAAATGCTTGGTAATGATCTTAACCGTAAGTATTCGGAAAGTTGAGTGTAGTCAGTCCAAATTTTTCAATTTAATTTTGCCTGTTATTTTGTGGGAGGAGAAGAGATAATGAATCAAATTTTGTTGTGCTAAAAATAAAATGCATATTAAACGAGTAGGGTTTTTTTTTTGTTGATATAATGGAACTTGATATGATGAAGCTATTTTTTATTGAGATCATCTTGAAGACTGTCTTTTTAAGCATGATCACTGATTTTTCTTCCATGGCTCTGATCAAAAGTTACTTAAAATTATTTTTACGCATATTAAATGTAAAATAAACATTTTAAAATCATTATTTAATGAGTGGCTTGTTTGAATGTTAATTTGAACTTATATTAAATTTTTAGGTCCTTTTGAACTGACTATTAAAATTATTTTTAAATTTTCTAATAAATTAAAGCTGGTATTTATTCCATAATTATAGAATTAATAAATTGGAAAGAGAGTAAACAGTTAATGAATTAATTATAGGTAATAGTACCAAGCATTTTAATTTTAAACTGCTATATACATTTATGAAGTTACACATTGTTATACACTGCTATACACATTTGTCAGTAGTCAAAATAGAACTTTGCCAATTAGATGTCATATAGTGGTACTAAAATCCATAATGCTTAAATCCATGAAAAGAGGGAAAAGACTTCCATGCGTTAAGGGCTACTTACCTTTTATTGAACAAAAAACAGTTTCAAACATAAGTTCAATGTAGTATACATTGCTTTTCAAAAAGTTGATACACCAGGTTCATCTTATTGTACCACACATCCACACAGCATGCCAGAGATCCTTAAAACCAAATACAACCTCCTCATATGAAGAACAACAAAGAAGTATAATAAAAAGTTTTTACAAAAGCGCCAGCTTTTTGCAGCCTGGTGAGAAAAAGATGAACCACTCATATGCGATAGCCCACGTGACCAAAAGTGTCTGGTAGGCATAACAAATATAAAATACCGTATTTACCCATGTATAGGTCGACCCCGTGTATAAGTCGACCCCCCCCCCCACTTTCCAATAAAGAAATTTGAATTTTTTAAAATCCCGTGTATAAGTTGATCTCCCCATTTTCTCGATCAAGAAATTAATTTAAAAAAAAATACATTTATTCAAAATCATCTGGGGAAAAAAAAATAAAGTACTAAATATTCAATAATAAAGCAACTTTAATTTTTTATAAATACATTTATTCAAAATTATCTGAAAAGCAAAACAAAAAGAAAGTACTAAATATTTAATAATACAGATGACTATATACAAAATTTACATTTCTGTTTTCTATTAACTAAATCAGCCATATCAGTAGAAACAAGGAGAAAAAGTATAGTAAGATAAAGGAAGTAATGAAAAAGTGTACTATGGAGAACGAGCATTTCAATTGCACATATAGGGGTATGCTGCATTCTCGGAATCTCGTTCTAGGAGTCGCCTGAACCAATCACATCACTCAGACTCCAGCGCTGTTAACCCTTTAACGCGCAGTGATCCCGCTCTGGGAACACCAAACTCTGACGTTTTGACTGTTGCCAGTCACAAAGAATAGATTTGGTTTCTATAAAAATAGTTGCGGGTGACATAGCTCCAAGAGAATCCTTTACTTTTTAGCACATTATTTCCTGTAAAAAAATTGTCACGAATTTTCTTAACAGCAATGATATCTGCTGAAAAATGGAAGAATACGAGAACAGCTGGATAGATTGCCCAATGCTGAAAAAAGGGCAGCCGTTGCCATCGCTCGACTTAACTACCAGCTGGCTGTGCTCAGGCACAGCCAGCTGTCGTCAAAAAAGGGTCTCTAGATCTGTGGCATGCAATGAACGTTTCGATCGCCCGCCCTCTTGCTGGACGACGATTCCCCCCCCATTGGGAAAGGGTTGCACCTCAAAGGGTTAAGGAAAAAAACAATTCATTCCTCTTTTTCTCTCCTGGTATGGAAATCGGTGACGTCATTGTGTTATGGAATGCAGGATGAGAACAACTCTCTTTCAAAAGGGCATTTTTGACTTCAAATTAAAAATTACGCCCCCGTGTATAAGTCGACCCCCCCACTTCAAAGCCTTTTTTTTGTCTAAAATTTCTCGACTTATACACGGGTAAATACGGTATATGAAAAAAAATGGTCAAAAGCATATTGCCAAAGCAGAAGTGCCAGAATTTGACAAATGCCATTACAAAAGCCGAACAACCCTGCAAAGCCAGATAGTGCTGGACACACAGGCACCCAGAATTTATATTGAATACACTAAACTTATAATTAATCTAGAAGGGAAATACCCTAAACTCGCAGACTCACCAGCGGGCAAAAGAGAGAAAAGGAAGCACATTTTATTAAGCAGAAAAACTATGTGGGGAGAGATTAAAACTGAATACAGATATTTGATTTACAAAAACGAAAAAAAAGAAAGTTGTTTTAGACTGCAAAATATGTGATCTGCATCAAAACATTTGTTGCATTTCCCATTAAATTATTTTAACTTTACTTTCAGTTTTACCTGTTGATGACTCAGTTCATAAATTGAATAATTTGTATGCAGTGTATTATATTGTAGCAATTTTTTTAAAAATACATGTATTTTTTTACTATAGACAGTAAAAAAGTATGTAAAATTTGAAATAGATTTTGTTTAAAATTGATAATATGCTATCTTTTTACAAAATTGTCATTAAAAAATTATTTTTTAAAACTTAAATTAACCCACCCAAACTAATATAAAAGAATTTTTCCTACAGTTTAGTTTCATGTCTTTCACCGCAAAATATTTTTAATTGTGAGTGTTCAATAAATTTTTAAAAATGCTAGCTCAGTTACTTTTGCTATGATGACATATTTCTTTTGCTGAGGTCACCCTTTTGAAAGATTAAATATCTTTAAAGGTTTGACCGCTGATTCTTCTTCCATGGCTCTGATTTAAAGTTCCTGAGTAACTTCAGTCGTAATCCTTTCATACAAGGACTATTCAATAAAGATTGATCATAAATAAATAAGAAAAAAAATCTTATTAATTCTCCAAATTTTGATCCTGCATCCTGTGTATTCATCTCATGTTTTCTTGAAACCATTTTTTTGGCATGTCTTTTAAAATCACCTCCTCAGATTTCACCACCACCTGAGAGAATAGCAAAAAAAAAAAAAAAAACTTTAATTATAGATGTTTCTTGCATTGTTTTAAATCAGGACTATAGAGGACGGTAACTCGCATAACATTATTTTTTAAAAATACTCAACAAAGTTTTATAATTGCAACAGAATGTTGCATGTGATATCTGTTTTTGCCATAGACGAGACTGAAACTATGCATACTTGTTCGGTTTCCGAGGCTTCAGCAATGATGATGTGACTATAAAATTCATGCCATGTATTCTCGACCTATCCTGTTACGATAGTGTTTAATTTTAATTACTTTTCAAAATATTACAATCACACCTCCTTAGTGAACAGCATACTTATATTTCATATGGGCTTTTGCTTACTACAAAAAAGTCTTAAGAAATATTATGTACAAATATTTTAGTTGTTTAGTATGAATTTATTTTGTTAATGGGTAATAAACCATTTATAAACATAATCAAGATTGTAATTCTGTATTAAAGACAGATAGCTATTACTTGCAGTGCATTCCCATTCTGCATTTCCAAGTGTGCTGTAAAATCTTAATTTGCACACTATATTTATGGCTTTATTTAACTAAGCTAAACCATCACCATTCATTGGAACTATTCCTGTGGCATAATTTCATGTTTTTCACTACAAATAGAAATACTTAGCTTGTATATGTTTAATAAATTCTGAGACATGCTCAGTAACTTTTATGATGACCTCTCTTTTTTCTGAGGTCACCTCATAAAAGATTAAAGATCTTTAAAGGTTTGACCACTGATTCTTCTTCCATGGCTCTGATTTAAAGTTGCTGACTGTAATTTTATTTTCAAAAGCATTAGAAGACTAAATCGCAGAATATCTTGCTCTTTGATAAAGCTCAGTTATGACCAGCCCTGGGCCCTAGGCAATGATAAAATTTGGAGCTGACACCTACGGAATTTGTTGTTTGTTTTTTTTTTATCTGAAAAATTTCTTTATAAAATTTTGATGTTAAAGGAATAAAGAATATTTCCAAATAAAATATGGATTTGGAGATCTTTCCAAGACTGGGTCTCTGGGGAAAGTCCCGATTTGGCCATGTGGCAATGGCAAGCCAGGGTGGGATTTTGAGTGGTGGAACCCCTCCTCTCAAAAATTTTATAAACGGGGCTCTATTATTGACAAGAAAAATATAGATTTTTCTTTTTCCAATACCCTGAGGCATTGAACAGCATTGGAGTACTATGTAGTGACCTTTACCAAATAATTTTTTCTTTGGCTGTGTGACAATATGTGTGGCATTTGATGTGTATAACTTTAATAAGCATCACTACTAATATGGCGTTTATGATCTTTTGCTGAAAGAAACATTGCATTTTGGGTCTATATGATGTTATTTTCTAGCGATTTATACACAGTATATTTTTCTACATAATTTTGTTTCATAGATGTTTGAAATTACTACTTCAAACAATGAACAGCAAAACCTTTTAAATGCATGCAGGGATCAAGAATTGGCTTTTCACTGTGGATGCTATTAAGCTTTGAAAGATAATATTACAAAAGCATAAAATAACATTTTATCAAATTTAAATAAAATTTTTTGAGCATGGTATATTTTGAAACATTCAATACATAATACAGCATTTCAGTGTGGACAACAGAATCTTGTTTCTTTTTTTGCATTCTTTTGGCATTATTCACAGTGAAACTCTTTGTGTATTCTTTTTGTGAATTACATTTCACAAGCATAGATAAATTGAGGTATCGCATCCTGAGAGCAAAGATCTAACTGTTCAGAAGATCATTTGCTTGACTGGCAGTTTAAGTGATTGATATATAAACAGACAATTGGAGTAAAATGTTGGTGTTAAAGCAGACTGATTTGTAAAGAAAAAAAAAGTTAAAGGAAGCATTTTAATTAAACCTAAAAATAGACTTAATATAAAGAAGATAATGTATATTATGTGTAAGATATGGAGTATCATATGTAAAATATAGATATAAAACTTTGATTTTAAACCTGTATTTTTAAACCTGCCATAGCTAAATTAAGTTCAGTATTGCAATAGCCAGTGTGAAGGTTGAAGCCTGTGTTGCTTAACTACACCTTCACAACCATGGGCCCTGGAGTGCTGAAGCATATGCCTTGGTCAAATAATCAGTTTGAAGCAGTGATACCAGTGTTTTGTTCCCAAAACAATTTATCCTGTAATAAACGGACTTAGGATGAAAAGCTGAGCCAACCTTTTCCAGCCCAAGGATCAAAATTTGGACCTATGACATGGGTACACAATGTGCTAACCATTTTCTCACATGTATTCATAATTATTCTTTTAACCAAATGCAAAAAGGATACCATAAATTTGATCCCTTTTTTTCTATTTGTGTGTATGTGTCTGTGACCATTGGAGCTTCCAAATAGATGACCCAATTTTAATGTGGTTTGTTTTATTTGAAAGTTTGGTCAGAGCCTTATTATCGCATGGGCAAATCGGGACTTTGCCCAGGGCCCCTGGTTCGAAAGGGCCCCCAATTTGAAATATTCTTCTGAAATATAATTTTTATATCAAAATTTTATGAAAAATAAAACAAATTTCATAGATTGGGGGCCCTCAAATTCATCAGTGCGCAGGGCCCCCTTTGGTCATAATCAGGCTCTGTGTTTGGTTGAGTTGGGTTGTTTATTAGCCTGCTGTACATGATGATATTCAATTCATGTCTTTGAAAAAAAAAAAAAAAAACTGTATACTTGTATTATTAATAATATGAATACAAAAAACAAAATAAAAACCTGTGGTTTAAACGTAAAATTACTTTAGAACTTTTTTTTTTCATATTTTTTATTCACTTATGTTATTTAACATTTTAATTAATTCAAATAAAGTAATAGCATACATAAATGGAAAAATATACAAACAAAAATTACAAAGCTTTAAATAATTCCGTGATTAATTTAACTGCTTGTTTTTGTACTTTACAAACAACAATTGTCGCAACTTATAACACGATAAAAATGATTCTCCACTCACAGGTGAACCACTGGCAGATGCCTTTGCTGTGTGCTTGCGTGAAAACAGTGCAGTTCTGGTCTTAGCCGATGGTGTCAATTGGGGTGAGAAGTCTTGTCTTGCTGCTCGTTGCGCTGTCCACGGTTGCATGGATTACTTGAACAATGCGTTGTACAGGGAAGGTGGAAGGATAGAAACCACTATGGTGAGAAGCACTTACTTCATTCTCTCTTCTTCGATAATGCACCCCTTTCCTATCATGATGATGTACTGCTACATGTTATTCAGATGATATCTAAAAGTGTTCACCATTTTCACCAAAAATTAGGTTAATACATAGTATAAGCATGAATAAAAATATAACTCAAAAAAACCCTATGATATCTATATGTATATTTATATGCGTAGAATATATATTTATATGTAGGGTGTCCCAAAAAAGGAGATAACATGCTTTAATTTTTTATCTGTTAGAGGTGAGTGAACAATGTAAATTAGAAAATGCTCAAAATACTGTGTAAAAAAAAAAAAAAGATTAAGCTACAAAAAAAAAGTCTTCTCATTAATTTTCAAAAGGTTACACTTTTTAAACTTGTACACAATCCCGAAAAAAAAAAAAATTATAATTAGTAAAATGTGCCACAAATACTAATGAGGTGATGTGCAAAATTCGAGAGTTATATTCTAAAAAGTGTAGGAGATATGAAGATAAATGTATGTCTGACTTAAACCACTTTTCAGTGGCTCACAGAGGGAAAAAAATTCAGATGATCGCATTTCAGGGGTGTTACAGAAATTATGAAAGAAAGTCATTTTTTCCACTCCAGTAACAAACATTTACATTCAAATTCATGTATAGCCCCCGATCTTCTTAAGATATATCTGAGACATTTTATGATAAAAGGTTGCAATTTTTTACATCATCTCTTTAGTGTATGGGGCACATTTTGCTAACTAGGAATTTTTTTGTACTGGGATCATATACAAATTTAAATAGTGAAACTTTTTGGAAATTAAGGAGAAGAATTTTTTCTTAACATAGTCCTTTTTCCTACCTTATTTTGAATTTTTTATCATATTATATTGCCCTTATATCTCTAATAGATAAATAATTAGCCCTTTAAGTCCTGACCTACACAATAGTGTAGGTGATCTACATCCTCTCTAAAAGTGTGTCATATTTCCCAAGTCAATTTCACGCATAAAACCTTATTTTTCATAAAAAGTTTATCAGGTAAAATATTAATATCTGATATTTCTTTAGAGTTGTGTATTATTCAATAAATTTAATGATTTATTCATAATAACATATTCTAAAATAACAAATTCGTCTTACACAGAAATACCTTTTTGTAGCAAAAATAGTCCAGCTCTTTAAAGGTCAAAGAGTATTATCACCCTTTTAGGACACCCTGTATATATGTATAGGAGTCTTGTACTGTATTGTATTGTTTTGATGTATTAATTCTATTTTAGGATGTATTTGTCTGCCTTCTCCGTTCATTCCACGCAGCTCATAACTTAATCTTGCAAGAGGAAGGAAATCTTACTACGCTTTGTGCTGCTGTTGTTTGTCAGTTGCGAAACTCTGACAAATTCATTGTATGCACTTGCAATGTAGGTGATAGTCTTGCTTATATTTATAGCCAAAAGCATGGAGTGAGAGAAATAACTCAAGGTAATCATATTATTTTTTTGTTCCTTTTTTTATATAAATACATTGTTATTATGTGATTTTGTATTGGTCTGTGAAAGTGCAACTTGAATTCTGTTATTTTATTAAGATCGGTGGTTTATATAAATTTATTATTAAATCATCTTAGCATCATTATCCTAATGCTCCATAGAACTTATTATTTTTTATGGTGATTTGGCTTGTATTGTGCAAAATGAGCATAAAAATTTAAACTTTGTGATTTTTAGCATATGTTTCAGTTTCTTATTTCATTACACTTATTAGTTTCCGACGTTTTACAAGCAGTAATTCTATAGATAACTAGTCATCAATCGCAGAAACTTACTAAAATACTGCAATTTCTTTACAGTAAATAAAATTGTTCCGTTTGCTAAAATATCAGAATACTCAAGCCGAACCCTTGACTCCTCCACAGCATACAACAATACTGAATTCATAAACAAATTTTAAAATACAGCTTGGCAAAACAATGGCGCCTCTGGCATCAAAATTATGCAGAGCATTATGTTCTTAGCTATCTTAGCTCTATGAATAGCTAGTGTTTCATAGAAAAGCAAATTCAAGACTGAAGCAGTGGGATGACCTACTCACGTATTTATACTTTTTGGGTAGTCTTCTCTAAAGTTCTGGCAAAATCTGTCTTGTAAATTCTCTGTCATTTTCCTTTCATTATTTTTGTAATGCTAAGCGGGTAAGTAAACATTGGAGGTCTCTTTTTTTGTGTGTGTGTGTGTTAGATGTCGCCAGTCTTGGCGATTTTGATTAGCGACAAAATTGGTGCAAAACATAAGCCCCCAAAACTTACCCAGCCAAGCGATATCGCCGATATTTAACAAGAACCCCCTCAGATTTTTCCCAAATCTGATGTTATCCTTTGTGAATATTAAATATTTCTATCTTGCGCTCTAGTTAACTGATTTACATCCAACGAAGTGCAAAACTTAATTTTAGTAACACTATTAACTTTTTTTAGTAGTAATGTATGCTTCATGAAAATTAATACACCTTCTGCTTGTTTTTAAACTGTGTATTTTTTTCCTCATTTTTAAAAAGAATTATTTTTAATTTTTAAAAAGGTTCATAACTTTTTATTTTGAGTATTTCTTTATTTTTTAATTCACATAATAATTCAATAAAAAGTAATGTTAACAATTCCATGATCTAAAATTCTATAATGTGCATGTTTATAGATTCAGTTTTGAGAGAGTCAACTGTGTTTTGTATTTCATGTTTAACTAAAAATACTTGGAAAGACATTGAAAACTGTCTACTTTATACTGTTTTGTCCTATGAACTTCTTCATCCAAGGAAACAGAACTAAACCGCAAGTATCATCTGCTATGGAGTAATATATAATGAATTTAATTTTCACAAATATTATATAAACTTCTTTCCGAAAACAAAAAATGTGTATTTAACATTTTCAAACTTTATTTAGAAGATTTCAGTCTGTTTAGATTGTTAAAAAGGATACTATTTTTACCATAAAGGCTACTATTTTGTAACCTGAAGGCTACTAAAGCAACTATTTTTGTGGCTGTGCTATGGTGGGCACCCTGAGCATGAGATTTTAGTGCCAATTTTTATATTAGACTTAATGCAAAGCTTAGCTACATTTGTTGCAGTTTTCGACAGGGTCCCTATATGATATGCACTTCTTTTGAACCTAAATTTGTGAAACATTTTGCCATTTGTTCCTGTAAAAGATTTATAACAGGGTTCATACGCTCCTTAAAATTCATTTTACTAAATTTAAGGCCCTTAAAACTCTTTAATATTATGTGGGACTCCTTAAAAAACTCCTTAACTTTGGATTCACAGTAACAATCGCAATTAACGAAATGTGCAACTTAACGCAATGCGAAAACTTACTCTCCTATAAATAAAATTTATACTGGATTCCTTGGAGATAAACTGTTAAAAAAAAAAATTGTCTCTTAAGAAAAAAGTTTCAGACAAACAAGTGATGGCATTAAAGCATGAGTGCCAATCATTCATTTTTACCATGATTAAAAGTCTTGTTAAAAAATTGCCAACTCAGTATAAAATTGTGAGATGTACGTCATGTATTGATCCATGCCAGAAAGTGTTTTACTAGGTTTTAGTTTTTTGTGGCGAGTTATTTCAAATAACAATTATTAAAAATAATTACTACATTGGTAGTCCACAAAAAGTGTACTCTTTAAAAAATTTTGTTGGTGTCCTTAAATGCTCTTTAAAAACTCTTTAAATTTCATTTTTCAAAATGAGTATGAACCCTGCATAAATATTTCGTACACTATTTTCAACAATGTGTATTCTTTGGTAAACTTCATTAATATAAATTAACTTCACAGTTCAGATGTCCCACAGAAATTCATCAAAATAAATTCAGGGATTGTCAAGATGGACATTTTCATCAAAGTCTGAATACTGAATTCATTTTTTGAAATTATAGTGGTGGAAATGGATTTATAAAATCATAGTTTTTTCATAACTTTATTTCTATTCGTTGAAAATGTTTCATATTTCATATGTTAAGCATGCTATTCATAACCAATAATTTAAACAAGAAATCATTCACATTAATTAATTAAATAAAATATAACTAATATTTTGTAAAGGCACTTTTCTTCATCAGAGTTTAATTCTATCCTTCAGGGATAAAAAATAAGATTTTGAATACATTTCTGATCAGTTCTTGTCCACTTCTGACTTATTGAAGCTTTCGGTTCTGTAATTGATGTGTAGTATTTATTTTCCATTTCCATAAACTATTTGAACAAGTTCTGCCCAAGCATTTTCCATGTAGTTAGGATCTAGACTATTAGGAGGATGATCTAAGAGCAAAATTTTGTTTCTCAGACCAATTCTTCATATCACTTGAAGCCTGAATACCTGCATTATCTTGCATAAAGATGAAACTATTTCCATTCAAATGATAAAAGGTAATTTTCTAAGGTTAAGCATACTTGAATGAGTTCTGACAACCTTCTAAAAAGACGATTTCACTTCTTCTATTATAAACAATTGCTGGGCAAACTGAAACTTCCACTTTCAAAATTTCTACTAAAGATAGATTGCATTTCTTTCTTGAGATCCGTCTAATAGTACTTTAAACTATTGGACTATCCAAATTAATTTCTTTATCATCAGAAAATATTACATTTTTTCATTTTTGACTCATTTCCATATATTTATCATAATATTGCAAACATAGTTGCTTGTGACGATATGTCAACTTTGGAGCAGCTTTCATTTTTTACCTCTCAAATCCTGTGAAGAGCTTAAAATTTGTCTAACTCTTCCAGTAGTGATCCAGGCATAAATCAGTACAAATCTGCTTTGAACTGTAGCCATTTTGCAAAGCACTTTGAAGAATATTCTTCTCTATCCCTTCCAGTCTAGCATGGATTGCCCATTTTATTAAAGTTTTTGATGGAATTCACAAGGTCTCTTTTATAATTATATACTATGCTAACTGATCTTTTAAGGAATTCACTAATTTCAGGAACAGATTTAGCACATTTTAGATAAGCATCAATTTCGCCTCTTTCAATCTCTGACAGTACTGGTCATTGACCCAGCTTGACAAATGAGACTTAAACTGCTTTCTTTCACCTGAACAACATTTTGTACACCTTCTGTACATTGTACTCAAGCTTCATCTTTAGGTCGAATGTGTCATTAATAAATAGTAAGCAAGAACCGCAACATTTTCATAAATCAATTTCCATATTATTCGGATAGAAAAACAAACAAACTTTTTTCCCCCCCTTGTTTATGAATGAAATATTTTGTTAATAAGAAAATATGCAGCATGGGGAATTCAAACAAATTTGAATGCACATTTCAATATTTTTTTTTTTAAATACTGTCATTTCATAAATCAATTTCCACCATTGTACAATACTTCCTTTGTACAGAAAAGGGAAAATGTTGAAAAAAAAAAAAAAAAAACTTAAAATTGGCTGAAGTACACCAACAGATTAATAGATGAATTCTGATATTTTTAATAATTGTTAATAAGTAATTCTTTTAAATATTTTAGGTTCTCATGATATTCATTCAATGAGAGATATGCGTGATGCATTAGGTGCTTTAGGACCCGTTGATGGTGTCAACCCTGAACTGAATAACCTCACTGTGGCAATGACCATTGCTGAGCAAGGCGACTATGTTTTTCTGTGCAGTGATGGTATTTCTGACAACTTTGATCCTGTTGTCGGCAAGTTTGCTCTTCCGAAACGGCCTGAGAAGCCCCACAGGAAATCTTCTGATGTTGCTAAACCAGAGTCATCGTCCAAGCACAGCAGCAGTAGTGTCAAGCGACAGAACAGCAACAGCCAGGAGGTTACTGTGAAGCGACACAGCAAGCTGGAGTCGATGCTTCGGCGCCAGAGCAGCAACTGCCCAGATGCTGGTAAGCGATCCAACTCTGTGATGACCGAGACTGTGCCTGTAGAAACTCCCTTGCCCATCGTGGAGGCACACCAAAGACATCAGCTGACCCTCCTGCGCATGGAGGATCTGCTGAATAATGGACAGAATGACAATGAGAAGGCCTGCAATTCTGCTCAGAAGTTGTGCGAGACGTTGATTGATTTTGCTATGAAACTGACTGTGGCCAAGCGCAAAATTCTGGAAGATCCAGACTTGTACCAAGATGGTGAGCCTGACACACAAACTGAGCAGCGTTCACGCCGTAGGAAGGTTGGTGATAAGTTATGTACTGTCCCAGGAAAGCTGGATCATGCATCTGTAGTTGCCTGCCGAATTGGCAACTACAAACCCCACTCACCCATCAGGAGAGTTAGAGATTCCAGTAAGTCTCACTCTAAATCACCTGTTGCTTCAAACAACAAAGGCAAATCCTCAGGACATCACCATCACCATAGTCATCATCATCACCACCACCATAAGTCCAATGTTGCTAATAATAACAATACGATTAATTCTAAGGTGTCTAGAGGCATGAAGACTGAAGATAATCCAAAACATTTTGAATCTAGTATATGATAATTTTTTTATTCAAATGTGTTTTTATTTCCCTCTCTTACTTTCTGAGGGTTTCCCCCCCCCCCCCACTGCCACATCTTTCCTATGTGCAGTGATCTCAGTTTACTTTGTATGGACAGTATACATCCATATGTGATTTTGTTTTAAGTGATAATTCTTTTTTTTTTATATCTCCCCCACCCCATATCAAATTTGTTGTTTTTTGGTCCTATAGTATATATTTATTAAATGTTCCAGAATTTCATTACATTTTTCCAATTTTTTTTTAGTAATACATCTTTTATTCATTTTTCCCCCTTTTAATCACTGTCCCAAACACCATAACATGAATTGCATTTTGTCTATGCATTCCTGATGATTTTTTTTACTGCAGACTTCTTAAGACTTTAATATTAGTTAATTTTCTTTTGATTTAATTGTTCCTATTATAGATCTTATTTTCTGTTATATTGCTCAATTAGTTATGAGCAAAATTAATTGAATTAAACATTATTTTGTAGAAACCTGTCTTTCATTACTTCTATACAAGGTTTGTGTGTGTGTCTGATTTAATAATTGTCATGAAAAATTCTCATGGAATACATATATTCATTAAATTAATATATAGTTACATAGATGTGTACATATTTAATAAACCTTTTAAGTATCCCCTTTAAAACTAATGCTCTCTACACTAATAATATTTAAAAATAGCTTAATGTGATATTCTTTGGAACTTTCAATACAAAAACTAGTTTTTTAGTTTTGAGAAATGGAGCTTTTATAGTTTTAAATTTTTATTCTTATATGAATTCCATCTTTTAAATAATAATGGGCCATTGGTGTTTTTAAGCAGATTTGATTTCCTCACATATAAAAAGCTACCAATAATCCTGAATCATTTATTTAAAAGAAATATTTTATAATTTTGCATATACGTATTTGTTCTGAAATAAATTATTGTATTATATATATATATATATTTAAGTAACAAATTTTGCTTCAAGATAGCTGATGAAATAAGATTGAGATCAATTTAAAATCCCCCCCTCCCTTCCTCATATTTATTATCTGTTTTTATAGGAATATAAATTTACTAATATGTTACTGCAACAATCTGTAATACTCTGAAATTGCATTAATTTGAATGTATTACTAATACTTTCAGAATGGTTTTAGAAATCTAAAATATGCACTAATTTTTATGATTGTACTGAGCTCTTGTGTAATAACATTGAATAAGGATTTAAAGAAAAGCATTTCAAAACTTGGCTTCTTCAAATTATTTCTTAATTGGCATCCTATTTCATTGCTTGCTGTGTGTAAATTTATCCTAGAATTTTCTTGCTTGCATTGTATGACATGATTTTTAGTTTTCTACCAATAAGCAGTATGCTGTAGCATATTGGTTGCCTCTTGTTTGGTAAAATTGTTAGGTACTTTGAAGTTTGAATTTGTTTTGACTTTTTATTAGGATAATAATATTACATTGAATGGCCGGGGTATGACAGCCAGTTTGGTCCATGTGTTGATTTTGTAATTCCTTCTGTATTACATTTGTATGTGCATTCTTCTAAAATTTTATTGTAAATATTCTTTCTACGTTTGAAGGTGATAGCATTTATGGTTGGTTGTTAAAATTATTTGTAAATGTTGTCACTTTTAAGTAATTTTGTCACTCTGAGTGCTGTATGGCAGATATTTGTTGATATCAAAAAGTTTTATTGATTGTTTGGTGATTTTGTTTTGTATGTGCAGAGAGAGAGAGAGAGAAGTTTGTTGCTGAGAAAGTATTTTAGTACTTTTATTGCACTTTGGAGTGGTATCTTTTCTTTTTGAAATTTTCTGTTTTTCTGACTACTTGCTGTTTTTCAAATTTATGCTTTAAAATGTTTATGCATTTAAAGCATATCAACAGTAATATTACCCTGGACTGACCTTTTATAAAAGTATGAAACATATTAATAATATAAAGTTAATTTCATTTTGATTTCCATTTCTGAATAAATGTTACATACCGTATTATGCGTATTGAGTAGCAAGATTGCATTTAACATCTTTGTTAATAGTAATTTATAACAAAATTAATTTGATTTGTATGCGAACATATTTTAACATGTCCCCTCCTCTCTTTTTTTAAATTAATTTATCAAGCTATCATAAAAATGAGATTGGGGATTTTTAAAAATCTTTCATCTATTGTTAAAAAACGCTGTATACCAATGTGATTTTTTAAAATCTTTGATCTATTGATTAAAAAATGCTGAATACTAATATAAAAAAAATGTTTGTTTAACGAGAGATTAAATTTATTAAGATAAATAGTTGCTTAAAATAAATAAAGTGAGAACCCTACATTTAAAGGTTTTATATATAGCAAGATTTATACCATTTTAAGTCCTCCTATATATAAATATGAATTTAAAATGCTTATAGTACTTGGAGTCTGAAGTCTTATTTATTTGTTGTTCTAAAATTAAAAATTGTGTTTGTAGTATCTTATAACTGATAAATAATTCTGAGAAACTTTTAAAACTTCTAAGTTCTAAAATAATAAATTTAAGTTTACCAAATATGTATTAGAATTTAGCTTTCTTAATATAATGCACTAAGATTTTTAATGCCCATGTTTTCTTGTGCCAAATGAAAAAAAAATGTTTTTACTGTTTAAATATGTCTGAAGAAAGTAACTTTTATAAATAGTAAAGATTTTTAGCATGCTGTAATGTAAAATGCGTTTGCAAATTGATAGATGCAGAAAATGTGCTATCTGTCTAGCTTATAGATAAGTTTCTAGCATATTTGGTGGTTGGGATATAATTGAGTGTGCAAACTGAAGAAATGGGAGCTCCGAAAGCCCTTTTTTTTTTTTCATTTGATAACCCTTTTGTAAACATTTTCATAGAACTGTTAGATAAAATATCTAAAGTGAAGTTTAATCATTGCTTTTATTTTTAATTACATGGCTATCATCTAAATTTTTTTAGAAATTGGCTTTTACATGACAATTCTATTGAACTCTGTCAAAGATTTTTGAATATACTATTACATTTATTCATAAACAGAAGAATTCAACTGATGCAAACAAATGGATTGCATGGAAGAGTTTTGATGTACTTTTGATTCTCTTTAGTGTATTCTGTGAGTGTCTTGTATCTTTAATTTTGCCATTTTATTGTGAAAATGATATTTCTAACAAACTTGGATAACTAATGTGTAAAATCTCATTGAAGGTGCAACTTTTTAGTATTTACTAGTTGTTTCTTATAACTAAATATTATTTCACTGCATCTGTGATTGTGTGTTAGGTGCTATAATATCTTTTAAAAATGTTGTGCAGTTATGATTAATGTTCTTCCAAGCCAGGTGATCAAAATTCTATCTAGAAACAAAGCAAAACTTAGCACATTAAAATTAGAGGGTTTTTTTTCTGCTTGTGTAGAACACTTTCAATTGTAAGCTTTTAATAATGCTATTCCAGTCGTGCTTGTAAAATTTAGATTTTATCAAGGAAAAGTATTTTTTTTTTCTTTTTGTATTAGAATTTACTGGCACTGCTTTCACATGTTTCTGCATTTTGAAATAATATGATAATATTTTTGTAACTTTCTGTAATTATTTTTTGATAAATTTTATATAGGTGCTTAAAATATTTCATATTCAACTTTATGTAATTCTGCCTTTGCTTCTCGGAAGATTTATGTAGTTTCTTCAAATAAAGTGTTTTTTTTTTTATACCCAAGATAATCTTGTGTATTTAAAAAAAAAATACACACTTTATTTACTGAAGATATACTTATTATAAGATAATCTTCAAACATCTTAAGGATATCCACATTTTTTGTTATTAACATATGACATGCCTTATGTTTATTCACTAACCATTATCGCATCTGGATTGAGATCTCCCTGCAAAATTAAGATCTCTTAAAAAAAGTATCAAATTTTTTATAAAATAACAGATTCTAACTCTTTCTCGAAGAATGATGAAACTTTCTTCAACAGGGTTAACCATTAAAACAGGGTTTCTACAGACCTGGAAAGTCAGGGAAATGAGTTTTGGTCAGGGAAAGTCAGGTATTTGGGAAAAAAGTCAGGGAAATTAGCAGAAATTGAAGAAAGGTCGGGGAAATGCAAGAAAATTGAATTTTACGGTAAAATCAAGAAAATGTTTGCTGTTTGAACCTAAGTATAGAAATTGTTTTATTTTCATTTTCTCATTCAACCTTATAAATAATTTTAAAATGTGTTTTTTATGAGCATATCTTGTGCAGTTGAAATATGCTTAATTTTATCCTAAATTATTATCAAACATGGATTTTGTTATAATCCAGTGATGTCAAATGAGATTCTTGTATATATTAATTTAATATTATTATTATTTGTAAAAAAAGGGGGCAAAATATGTAAAAAATTATTAATTAAAGGATGTAATGTTAAAAATAGAAACACAAAATTCAGGAAACATGCTGGATAAAGTCAGGGAAGAGCGTGATAGATATCAGGGAAACAAAAGCTGTGAAATCTGTAGAAACCCTGTAAAAGTCACAAATCTAAAACTCTTAAAATATTTAATCTATTAAAATAACTTAAAAAATTTTCAATTCATTTTACTAATGAGTTTGGACTACTATTTTAGTAATGTCTGTTGGCAGGCATCAAAGCATTGCCATTACAGCGGAACAAGAATATTGTGCTAATGGTAGAATATAGTATATACTTATATGCACATATTTATAACATGTCTGTAATTATCTGTGTTTTTTATAGTCGCATCTAGTAATGCTGTTTTTTTAATTGGGTTACAGACAATGCAAATTAATGTGTTATACTTTTGAATAATTCATTGTCTGATTCAGCCAACTAGTGCTTATTATGTTCTGAAATTTTGCTACTGATATTTTGTACCTTTCTATAAAAGAACAACCTCCTATAAAAGTTTGCAGTTTGAATAGAATAATCTACATTAATTTACTCAGTTTGGTGTACTGGGAAAGTAATTTGCACTATGATTTGAGTATATCAGCAGCTTTATTTAATGCATATTTTGCATTGTCTTTTGCCTGATAGAGTAACTCTTCAAAATAGATTAACACTTTTTTACTTGGTAAAATTTAAAAACGTATTTCCTGATAATATAATTCATGAATTTTGGAAATAAAACTTAATAATTAGCTCAGCATCTTGAATAATATTTTTTTATTCAAACTTCTTTATTAATTTTCTTACTGATAAAATCATTTTTCAAGCCATTTTTTATTATTTTATTTTGTCCATTCTTTTTTCAAAAGAGAATGCCTAAAAATTTTTACATATAATTTGTAGAAAAGTACCTTGTGTTAAATGAGATGATCTCAAATCATATAATTATAGTACATTATTTTCATGAATTATTTAAATCAGATGATTAAATTTATACATAATATCAGCATATGAATTGCAGTTAAATCATAGTTTTACTGTGACAAAACATGGCCGTAATGTGATAAAAACTGAAGTGCTGTTTAGATTTTATTTCATTTTGTCTGTTAACTTTTCTATATTTTTATTGCCTCTTTTAATGTTGGATCTGTTGTTTTGCTGTTCATTCTCATTCATACATTTGTAAATTTCTCTTGAACCATCTCAGTTTACTGTAGTTACATCTATTTGCTAAGCTTATTTATTGGCATAGCTGGAAGCTGCTTTTACATCTAAGCATTATCCCACTACATCTCAAAATATGTTTCATAAATGTTCAAAACTGGGAAAGCAAGCATTGCTCATTTCAATTTGTAATCTGAGTAAAAGAAGATTGTTTCCCAAATACATTTACTAACTCCAAGTGTTCCATTTTAACTTGGTTTGCATCAGGCATAAGTAATCTACTGATGGACTGTAAGTGATGCAAAATATCCCATTAACCCCTTAAGCACTACAGCATACTTGCATACATAATGAACTCTTCCATTTGAAACACAGAGGTCAATCCAGGATTTTTTTTCCAGAGTCCCATTTTTGTGAATTTCAACCCTTAATTTTCTGAATTTCATAATTTCTTTTTGTGAATTTTCATACCAATTTTTAATAAAAGTCACCTTTATTGTTAAAATAATTGATAACGGATTAAATTGTAGGGTAAAATGTCAATGAAGGGCCATTTTAATCGATTGCATTTTTGTGAAGGGGCCATTTTAATCGATTGTAATTTTGTGAAGGGGCTGTAAAACAGACCCAATTTTTGTCTGCATCAACCCCTGAAACACCACAATGTTTGTGTGTACATATACATCCTAATCAGTCCAGAATACAATATGATTTTTGGCCATTGTGATTTGGTTTTAAGGACTTCATAGCATTGAACATCTCACTAATTTCAATATAGTGCTTAAGGGATTAATGCAGGTATCATTTACCGTTACTATCGGGGGGAAAGAAAAAAAAATTTCTACGCAGTACTAACTGAGAGGGAATAAAAAACCTGTCTTAGATTACAAGTTCAGCTAGATTAAAAATAAAAAATTAACCGCAATTCATTCCAGACTTAACACCATTGTTGGATTGCTCATCAAATGAAATTCTGGAATTCTCTCTCTATCAAAATAGAAATATTTCCAGATATTGCTGGAAATATTTCTATTTTGAAGTATGAGTAACTCTGCAGTACCATCAATATCTGCAATAGTCCACATGACCTCTAGAGATTCTGTACGACTTTTGTATTCTTTTGTTAGATTACTCTTTGCTTATATTTGAAACTTTATGAGGAGCCATTTCTGAATTATTCATTACTAAAAACTTTGTTTTCAGTCTATTGAAACTGTCAGCCTTCCTAGAACTTCCAGCTGTGCCAATAGTTATACTTCGTCAACTAGAGACAGGTCCATGAATTCCTGTTGGATTTTATTCACTACATTTAAAAAAGAATTAATGTAGATTTCCAAATTAATATATATAGTGCTTAGAGTTGTAAAGTACGTCTTGTCTATTATAAATATATATATAGGAAGTTTTAGAGCATTGTTACAATCATAATTTACAATACCATCTAGTATGTGATGCATGTATAATGTACTAGTTTAAAAAGTATTTGTCTGTACAGAGTTTTTGAAGTGCATTAATAAATGGCGAAAAAAAAAGCCTTATTGTGATGTTTTCATTATTTATATATAGTTTACATAGTGGATGTAAACATATATACATAGAAATTATAAGATTTTCTACATATGAAAAACATATTTATTTCATGGAGGTTCAAATAGTATCCAATTTAACTTAGAACGTGGGAAATATGATAAAATTATCATAATTTTTTTAAAAATAATATGTGTTACATGAGATTTCTGGAGATAAAAAAAAAAGCTTAAGAAATGGCTTTCCAATACAAAAAGAAATTAAACAGAGAGATATGTTAAGTGATTTGCAAAAACAAAACAAAAATGTATTTTTTAATAAAGATATTGGGGGGAATTGTTTCTGTTTTAGTGTACTTTTAAATAAATTCTTCTCAATTGCATTAAATGGCAAAATAATAGTCTAAGATAAAATCATATTAACTTATGCATATGAACAATTTGAGATGTGCTGTCATGAAGTATGTAGTAGCTGACGTATAATAATTTCGGTGGTAAATTTGGGAGGCAGGGTGATGGATTGAATTCCCAAATCTTTCCTTCCTTACTTTTAAGTCTTGCCTTGCTTTCTTAAGTGGAAAAGATCCTTAAACACACTAGCTCATTCCAAAATTCGCTGCCACATACTTGGCAAAATACCTTAAGACTTTTTTTTGGCGTGTGTGTATTATAATAACTCTCATAGATTTTCCATTTAAACGTGCATAACACAGCTTGTGAAGAGACTAATATTTTTAGAGTTTATAGTGATTTATGTAAAAAGTTTTAGTTGCATGAGCATATTAAGGGTAACAGTTACTAATTTTAAAACTGCTAATTACAATTATTTTACTATACCCATTTTATGCAATATCAATAAAGATAAATCCTTGAACAGAATATCTTCTCTCAGAAAATTTGCATGTTATGTTGATGAAAATATGAAGTTAGTAAAAAAATACTTGGTTTATACAACACAGCACAAATATATTGTGTAATGCAAATTTGTGTGTGTGTGTGCAGAGGGATATATAAGAATTCAAAAGAATAAAATGAAAATTTCACTTGAATTTCAAAATAAACGGCTTAAATCAAAAGGTTTTGTGACAAAATTGGGGAAGTACATTCTCCTCTTTTCCAGAGAGGCTAAGCTTATATATATATTAACCCCTAATGCTGCTCCATAAAAAGTGGAAGGTAATATAAAACAAAAAACCACACCACCATTTTGTTGTTGATTTCTATGGTTTCCTATATGAATATATATATTTTTTTGTTTGTTTGAATATGCCTAGTCAAGTCAAAACAAAAGTATCCTTTTGCTTTGACATATTACATATTGTTCTCTATTATTCTGTAGGTAAATTTTGTCTTGGAGATCATCTATGTGCTTAAACCATATCTTTTCATTCAAAATTTCAATTGGCATATCAAAATACAAATTTTTCGATTAATAGTAAATGAGTTGTAAAGCATTTGCAAAAGGGGGGAGGGGTGAGAACTTATGTTAAGAGAATACTTAAAAAATCATAGCTTTATTTTTTGTCCGAGTAAGTCCAAAGATAGCTTTTTTCCCATTTTATGATTTATTAAATTGAAAAAAACCATAAACCGTAACACATAAATGTTTTTATTAGAATCAGTAGTTCAAATGCTAGGAAGAAAATAGAGGATACATATAATGTTGCAGAATGGTATATATACTGGGACAAAGACTTAAATTTACTGTTCATACACGTAAAGGCCATTCAAAAGAGAGCTCAGGGTGCAGAGTTAAATTAAGTGTTACATGTCATGTCGCAATCTTAACATTAGTATGTAATCCTTGGAATGAAGGTATAAAGCTCCCAAAATATGAATACCAAATACCTGGACATTTTGTAAATTGCAAGTTGGAAAATGATACTTTTTTCCGATGCAGCTTTGTTTTAATTACATTCACCATCTATAAAACAATGAATGGTTTTAGTGACATTTCATTGAACTCTTTCGATGCAGGGAGATTAACAGCCTTATTCACCAAACACATGACACTGGGATTGATCGCATGTTTAAGTCAATGGTACAATTTTTTTATAGACTCCAGAAATACACTGCGTAAAAAAAGTAGGACATTTAAATTTTTTTAGAAAAGTAAGGAACCTTTTATTTTTACTGAATTTTTTTTTTTTTTTTTTTTTTTTTTTTTGTAAGCAACATTTTACAGATCATTTAATAAGAAAATATCAATACCATAACCATGATATTCAAAAATAAAACATTAATGACAACAGAAATAATTTCTACCATTTGAAACTCTATAAAAAAAGTAGGACAGTTTGACTACCGGTAACTGATACTTCACTATCGAAATTAAACAGATTTAGCATATCCTGATCTAAGTCTGTCACATCTTCAAAAAGTGGAAACAAACACATATTGATAACCGTTTATTTTGGGCTAAGGAACACATGTCATGGACTTCTGTGATATTTTCAGATGAGAAGAAATTCAATTTAGACAGTCCAGATGGTTACCGGTACTACTGGCATTGTCTGAAGAATGAAGAACAATTTTATTCAACTCGACAAATGGGGAGAGGAAGTTTGATGGTCTGGTTAGCAGTTGGATATGGAGGAAGAACAAGTCTGGTCTTTCTGAGTGGTAGGCAGAAGCATACACTATATTCAGCTGCTAAATTCTGAGCTTCTTCCTTATGGCTCCGAATTAGGAGGAGAAGAGTGGATCTTTCAACAAGATGGAGCCTCCATTCACACCGCTAATGGAGTTAAAAACTGGTTCGTTTCAAATAATGTGCAGATTTTACCCTGGCCAGCTAAAAGCCCTGATCTTAACATAGTGGAAAACATCTGGGCAATACTTGTTCGTTGTGTATATGCTGGTGGAAAACAGTTTGAATCCATCACTGAGCTTCGAGAAGCATTGAATAGCTCATGGGATCATTTATGCCAAACACATCCAATCTTAGTATGATTCAATGCCAAATGGAATATTCGAAATTATAAAATCTAATTGGAAGAGTATTCCTTACTAACATCGCTTGTATTTTATTCATTGGGTTACTGTCCTACTTTTTTTCAGAGTTTCAAATGGTAGAAATTATTTCTGTTGTCATTAATGTTTTATTTTTGAATATCATGGTTATGATAGATATTTTCTTATTAAATGATCTGTAAAATGTTGCTTACAAAAAAAAAAATTCAGTAAAAATAAAAGGTTCCTTATTTTTCTAAAAAAATCTAAATGTTCTACTTTTTTTACGCAGTGTAATATTTCTAGGGAAACCCTTTCAGACACACCAAGTTTTCAAATGTTTCTGGTGCAGTGTCAAAGGCCAATAACATCCTAGAAAGGCTTGGCTAGAGAGACCAGATCTACCAGAAGTTATAGGTGAAAGAAGGACCACTTGGGGAAAATTTCAGAAGACGTTCTTTATAAAATTAAAAATAAATTTTGAAGGAATTTTTGTTCTTTTCGATTATTTTTTTATAATGAGAAAACTGACACCAAATTATTGCCACATTTTTAAAAGGATATTTTCACTAGTAAATATTCATCCAAGTAATAAAGAGAAAAGACGCTGCAAAGGGCTAAATATACTAGCTGACTACCCGTTAACTGAAATAACATACTAGCTGAAGTACCCGTTCTTCGCACGGGAATGAATGGAATTTTTGATATTACGATTTGTGGTGATTACTATTTATTGTAATAAGATATAGCAAAATGGATATCGCTTTATATTGTGTTCAATAACCATGCATACCGAATTTCAAGGCAATCGTTTGTACGGTGCAGAAGGTCATGCGGCGTAGCGCAATCTAGTGGCGAGTTTTAGCAAAACGGATACGGCGGAAATATTCTTCGCATTCAGATATCGATGAATACGAAATTTCAGGACGATCGGCTGGACAGCCCTGAAGTTCATGTGTTGACGCGACATCTAGTGGCAAATTATATAGGAAAATGGATAGCGCCAAACTCTTCCCCGTGTTCAAATATCTATGTATACCTATTTTCATAGCGATCAGTTGCACAGTCAAGAAGTGATGCACTGCAGCGCGATCTAGTGGTTAATTAAAGTAATGATTTGCTACAGTGCCGTCAAGTGGCGAGTTATAGCAAAATGGATAACGCCAAAATATTCTCATTGTTCAAATAGCTATGTATACTGATTTTCATAGCGACCGTTTGAATGGTCAAGAATTTGGCCTGCTGCAGCGTCATCTAGTGGCGAGTTAAAATAATAATGCATTGCAGTGCCATCTAGTGGTGAGTAACATCAAAAGGAACACAGTTAGAATATATTCTTCGTGCTGAAATGTGTAAGTATAAGAAATTTTATGCCGGTCGGTCGAACGGTATAGAAGTTGATGCGTTGCAGCGCCATTTAGCGGCAAGTTACAGCAAAATGGATAGTGAAAAATATTCTCCGTGTTCTAATATCCGCGTGTACCAAATTTCATCGAAATTGGTTGGACGATATTCGCATAGTAAACGGCTAAACGGAATAGAATTCGACGTTCTGCTGTGCCACCTAGTGGCAAGTTAGAGGAAAACGGATAGCATAAAAAGCTTCTCAATGATAAAAGACTTAGGTGAACCAAATTTCATGGTGCAACGGTGCTAGAGTTTTTCAACCTCATACACACAAACCAACATTCATTTTTATATAACCAGTCTCATTATATATCCCAGTCTCAAATAAAATCCAGTTTCAAATCTAAGCCTCGCCAAAGTGCCAACATATGCCATTTTGCAAGAGTTTTTTCAGGGAATCATTCGAAGCATTGACTTAGCAGCAATCAATATGGGAAATGGTTCGACCGCCAAAGAGTAAGCACGCATTTATTTGAAAATTGGAATCCCTTAATACAGCCGAATTTTTTTAAAATTATCAACTATAACGTGTTTTATTCATCGTTACTCCGATGTACTAAATGAGAAGATTTCAATTTTCTGAAATTTGGCGGAATTCCTCCAACTTAAATCAATGTACTCAATTGGCGAGAATTCTGAAGATAGATCGCTTGAAATCCCTTAATAACTGCATTATTTCTTCACGGATCATTAAAATTTAACGCTGTATTCTAATAAAACCTTTGCACTTGTTTTCAAAAATCTATTTCCTTAAGCTCTCAATAAATTGCGCCAAGCCGAAAACTGTGCAAACCGCTAGAACTCACTTCTCAAATCGGCATTTGAGCCATTTTATTTTTTCGCCAAACTAAAAAAATTTACATATTAGCCTCGGAAATCTTCAATTCTTATTGTTTTGCGTATAAAACATTTCATTCCTACTCCGATTTCCCATGTACACGATATTATAATAAAAAATTAATAATCTTACAAATATAAACTAACAAAAAAAAATCATTATTATTCTTTTATTTTTACTTTGAGAATTTAAAACATCTTATTCGGCAAAATCGCCACACATGGCAACCACGATCCTTATTTCACACTTTTTTCACTACAGGGGTTACAATTACGGAAAGCTTTTTGTGTGGAGAACATAAAAAATCTCTTAAATTCCGGGAACGGGTGGACTTTCAAAGTTTTAAAGTGGACTATGATTTATTCTATATTATTTTACATATCTGTACAAAATTTCAGGCTGATATGTCCATTTTTGTGGATTAGTATACAACTCAAATTCACAAACAAACAAACAGAATTTCATTTTTATTTATAAGATAAGATAAGATTAAACATCCTCTCAAAATTCAACATTTCTATTTGCTTGCTTCAAAATTCTTTAGGACGTAGTAACTTTCAATTTAAACAAAAGATTTGTATCATGATCTAATTCAAACACAAGTAATATATCTCCCCTCTTTCTCACGGTCTTCTGCCACCACACCTTGCAAGAATTTCCTAAGGCTAGCAGACCCGAGCAGTTTAACAACCAATCAATACACCTCTTTATAGAACACGTGATCCGAGGTTATATATTTTGAAATGCAGCTCAGAGAGGGGCTTTTCGTGACTTCAGTCGCCATGTAAAATTGTGTGAAAATTAAATAAAAATATGTCCAAAAGTTCCCTTTTGAACTGCTTGAAGACTTAGAAGCATAATCCCTGTAAACACTTCAGTAGTAAAAACATATCCTTAATAGAATAGACAATCTTCTCGAATGCACTCTTGATAATAAATGCCTCAAAAATTGGGGTAGCGAATAGTCACTTACAAATTCAAAAGAAAATTTGTCACTTTGAAATTGGATTGTTGACAAATGTAGATCAAGAATATAGTAGCTTACACTGTTGATCGAAATGACTTAGTTTTACTATTAACAAATAATTAATAATTTAACAATTATTTAATTAATAAACAAATAGTAGTCACATTAGTTTTATTCATTGTTTAAGGAATAATTACATTTAATTAATCAGATAAGTTTCGGCTAAACTTCTTAAAAAAAAAAAAATGGGAGAGATGCTCTTTTTTGAAGGACTACACCACTGTTTCACAACACACAAAAGTCTATCTACAATTTATTGCCAGAAATTTCTCTCACTGTACATCAGAATGCATTTTCCAGAAAGATAATACCCATTCTTATACTTCATCAGTATTAAAATTTTAGTTTGAAGCAAATGAAGTTCCCTTAATAACATAGGCACACCTACGGAGGGGGCTAAGGGGGCTCAAGCCCCCAAAGGTAGAAAGTTAGGAGTGAAAAACTTTATAAAATGAAATTTATGCTTATGAATTAATTTTTTTCTCTCTCTTTTTTTATTTGTCTTCAAATCATTTCTAAATTATTTTTTACCAAAAAAGACAGTTTCTAAATAAATGCTTACAGTTAGTTTATGAAACACTGTTAAACTCGGTTACAAGATTAAAGAAAAGATCAGATAATTATTTATGACTCTAAAACGAGTTACATTGCTTGTGTTCTATGGGACAGTCAAGTGGTACAGAATATTTTGACATTATCGAAGAGTTTAATTGAGGTCACTACAATCGAATTCCGAAGTATTTGTAGCCCCGCTCCCCTAAACTAAAATTCAGGGTGTGCCACTGCTTATTAATATGACTTTTAGAGATGAGATTTGAAAAAATTCCAGTTAAAAAATCTGTGTGTAATAACAGAAATACCTACTTAAAAAGTATGCCAAATTTTAGACAATATACATTTGATGTACGAAAAGCTAATGAATAGAGCACCCTTCCTCCACAAACTATTTTACTCTTTAACATAAAGCTTTAAGTTCACATATTTTTTCTTTATTTACTGACTGATGGGTACTTGTCTGGTAATGGCCGAAAACACATTTAAATTTTTTTTTATTGTAAACAGCATGGTAAGCAAGATCTCTGCAAAATAATGATTTTAGAAGAAAAAATAAATTTACAAATTATTTTACGGGCCTGCTTTCTATGTCCCAAATTAACTTAGATCTGCACCATACATTTTGATGAGATATTGAAAATTTCTGTAGAAGAGTTCTCTTACAAATAGCAGTTAATGTTATCAAAAAGTACAGGATTTCTACTTACTGAGATTGGCCGAAGCTCGCACAAAGAACATCTTAAAATGTTTTATAGCATAAGAATGATGTGGAACAGCTATTGACATTTTACCCCGATTGTGGCATTATTCATCCAGATGAAACATTTAACTTTGACTGTTTAATCCTATGTCATCAGAAAATAAACTGCTCAACTCTTCTTGCTCTCTCAATTCTAACCCACAAAACAAGCAACACTTCTACTGTAGGAAACAGATAAATGAGAAAATAAATGTCCTTTTACCTCAATTTTAGCCATTCTTTTAGGATATTCCTTCAGTATAGTTTACTGAAAACTTTATAAGTTGTTGAATTTTTTAGGAACGAAGAACATTATATCAAATAGCTTTGTATTGAATGCACAGAAAAGTAAAACCTTTTGCACACTGTAGATATCCTTTTTTTTTTTGTGTGTGTGTGTGTGTGTGTGGGGGGGGGGGGGGGCTAAATTTTCAATTCCTGAAAAAGACAACACTAGCATCAATCAAAAGTTAAGATATACTTTTTCATTTACATGTGTTGCAAACAATGTTACTTTATATCTTGATTTTCAAATACAACTAGTTATACTAAACTTACTACTGCATATTTGGGCATTCATAAAATGCCAAGTACAATTCTAATAGCATTCGTAAATCAAGTATAGGAAACAAACTTTGTCCGGTATTTATTCTATAGTAATGTTGAAATCTTTCTAACCAAGTTTAGTACAAATATTAATTTAGTAGTGCTCATTTAATAAATAGCATAATAAATTTCTTCAAAAATGTGTGACATTTGACACCACTAGTAAATTCAAGGTTAAACTTGAAATAGCTGTAGATGTTAATTTTGAGTTAAACACAAGACAAATTCACAAAAGTGAGTGAAAATTTATTCTCATGAATAAAATACAGATATTGTGTTGATAATAAATAATAAAGAGAAATCTTTGGTACAATGAACACTGACTAGCCAGAGACAAATATGGCACTGAAGAACAAAATGAAAGTCCAACTTTTCAGCTCTCAGTAACATAACACGCAATTGCAAATTCATATAATGTTACAATACTCTAAGTCATTCAAAACAATATTTAAAATATTCTAATCTTACTAAATCAAACATTTTTGATTTGCATTAAAAATTGGGATGTGTAAAAGTAATGCAAAGCAATATTTAATTTGTTGTAATGAAACATTGTTCTTACTTCATTTTTTCTTTCAGTAATAAATTATATGTAAAATTAAATACACTATACAATTTTTTCTGCTCATCCCACTTTAATTCTTTTCATACTAATAAAAATTGGATACATTTTTCATTAGATTTCTATCATCTGTTAGACAATTAGTACAATCTCAAACTGCTTATTATTTTGATATGGACAGAATAATAAGATTTTTTCAGTAATTTCCAGAAGAAACGTTGCATCAGCATAAATGCCGCACTCTAATAAAATAGCACAAAAAGTTAGATTGCGTGTGACATTGTCGTGAACATCATAGTCACAAAATTTTTCTCTATCATGGTGTATGGCAAAGCATTTAAGAGAAATGAATGAAATCAAGTCAAATCATTTTTTAAAAAAATTACTACGTAAGAAATTATGAAAATGTACGTAAGTTTATGAATGTACTTATATTGACCCACTAAAGAAGTCCATATACATAATACTCTTATTAAAAGAAATATCAAGTTGAATGAGAGATGAAAATTTCAATTTTTAATTTTGCTATCAGAAATTGCAATAAAGTTTACACCATGCGAAAATATGAAAGCCTGATACTTCACTAAAATTAAAGAGATTTAGCATATCCTGATCCAAGTCTGTCACACCATCAAATTCATCTTCTGGGTTTATAAACTTTTTATCTGAGCATATAATTTAATTCTTTTTAAATCCTGAAACTACTAAATATTAAGGGGCCACATCGTTAGAAATTTTAAGTTTTAAACACATAAACGCCACAATGTTTCTTCCAGAAATTATGGTACTTAAATTAGGAGTAACATACTTAAAACATAATGCAGAAATAAATGCATGTTAGAATAAAAATGTTTTATATTTACAATTGCACATGCTTTAAATCATTTTTTAAGCTGTAATAATTTGAATTATTTATTTTTCCTTTACCATATTTTATAAGCATAATAATAGTTACCTAATTGTTTAAAATTTTTTTATATTAGAATTAGTTGAACACATACTCCATATTAGTATAATTTATTTTTATATTCCTAATTACGGCGCAAGTACATGCACACAAAAATAAATAAATAATGGGAGTTCTGTACTTCATGTTTTAGAGGAGGGAATTCTTTCTCTCAAGAAAAAAAAACAGTACAACTTATATGAGTGTATTTTGTGCGAGGGGGGGGGGGGGAAGAAGATGCTCAAAAACTTAAAACTATTACTATTTTTCAGATAGTAAATTTTCTCACATTTTGACAAAACAAAACAACTTTTATTGGGCTCAAAAATATTATCATAACATTTTCTAATTCGGCTTCAGAAATATTAAAATTGTATTGGTTAATTTCGAAACATACACCAATTTACAGAAACTTATGGATTACTGGTTTACAGATCTTAGAAAGTTAATTGTTCTTTAAAATCACAAAGGAAACAAAACCAGTTATAGTAAGTATACTAGATAAATCTACAGAATTATTATGCAAAAAAAGGGACATAAAATTAAAGGTATTCAAAAAACCTCTTGGGGGGGGGGGGGGCAGGTCTATAAAAGAGCATTATTATGCATTAATTACAATATCATGCTTTAAATGCTGAAAATAAAACTACATCTCTTGCACTAAAGTACATGTATGAGACTCATGCTGCTGAAAATTCCTCAATATTAATGAATTTTATTTTGCTGAAGTATGATAGCAAAACATTCAAATAATGGAAACACTTTCAAAGCAACCAAAATGGTTTTTAAATTATGATTAAGCATACATAAAGATAGAAAATCAAAATTAACTTGAAACATGAAAACAGATCTTCCTTTCAGTCCAACATACAAGTCTTTAAAATCAGCAAAACCAATGACATTGGGGAGAAGAGCAAACTGACAAAATAATAATGCAATGCAATTCGTAATTGATTTTAGTATAGTACTTACAATACAGAAAGCTTATAAACATTATGAGTTTGTACATCATTAAATCAAGCTGACCACAGGTACCTTCTTAAGCAGGATTGCACAATTATTTGCAAATCTTAAGTAATAAGTGTGGAAATAAAGATGAAAATTTTACACCATAAGAAAACATTTTTGTTGTACAAACAATTTTGTTTTAACTCATGCAGTATGCTTAAAAGTTTCAATTATTTATTAATCGTATGAAGTCTATTTGAAAAGCATTCAATCTTAGTTAGGGAAAAATATATTATTGATGTAGCAGGATCAGGACCTAATTTTCTCAAATAAGGGTCCTTCCACATGCTTAGATGGCAAAACAGTGCCTGGAAATCTTTAAGAGTAATGGTGTTCATTTCTGTCATATTCTGCATTTTCTTTTAAAATGAGATTCTTTCAATGTTGTTTACATTTCATGTTTCACAAAGATAAGTTCTCCGAGTCTCCAGAACACATAAAATGAGTGAAGGTGTAAGAATCCCAATATGTAAGAGATTAAGGGCTCAATCCCTTTCACTTAAGCAATATATATTTGCTGGACAAAGATACTCATCAGCTAGGCCTTGTACATTAATATCACTTTTACTTAAAAACTGTATATCTGTCTATGAAGAAGAACCAACCCTTTAATTCTATCAAACAGTAGGTCGGTCTAAATTTTTAATTCAGTTTCTAGGATAAATTACTTTCATTTATGCAATATTTGTGCAGATTCTCAATAAAGAGCCCATGTTAAAATCTTATTCTGCTTCAGTAAGTGCATATGGTCAACCTAATTATGCTTTGCTGCACTGGAAAAATAGCACCTTACACAGCAATATACAAATGCGACATTGATGTTATAGGATTACATAATATGTGTATGGAATGCCTAAAAATATATGAAAAATACACATTTACTACAGTATAATTGATATTTTAAAAAAAGCACTGTTACAAATACTATTGTTATGTGAACATGAATAATATAGAAAAAAAAAGAGAAAAGCATCAGTAAAATGAAAATAAATTAATGACTATATGAAATAATACAAATTTGCAAAGCTTTTAATGTACTATAATTTTATTTCAAAATTGTGTAGTAATTACTTGAGATTTTATATTTATTAATTATATTAAGATCTTATTATAGGAAAGATTGAACCAAGCTTAGAATCATTTTTATTAAAAAAAGTGGATTGTATTAAACATTAGTTCACATACATATTTATTCATTATATTCTACTAAAGATGATAAAATCAAACATAAGATATACACATATTAATGTTACTTTGAACTTTTCAGTGAATTTTATACATTTTCTTGAAATATCTACTTCTGCTTTTTTTAAATTTTAGTTTAATGAATTTTAATAAAATGAAATAATTACTTTATTTAATGTACTTTAAACCATGTTAATTATAACTCTAGAATATTCATAGATTTCAAACATTCAGTTAAATGCAACCAAGAAACATAATATTATTAACCCCGAATAAAAGTTAAAGGAGAAAAATTAAATGAACAAACGCATTTACATATAATTCAGACTTGAATAATCACTGAAAACAAACACAAAATTAGCATTTTAAAACTTTACATTCATACAGTTGTTTAACTGAAAGACTTTAAATGAAATTTTAATTTTTTTACAGATCCATTAAAATTATTATTGTATCATTACATAATTAAAACAAACTTTTTTTTCAGATTTAAGTAAACAAAATATAATTAAATTTAAAAAAAAAACACTGTTAAGAGATAAAAAAGTAACCTTAAAAAGTAAAAATTCTTGACAAGACTGACAATCTAATCATCTAAAAAAATGTACACTTATTTTAATGATAGAAATAACTTTTGAGAGTTTCCTATCTGTTTAAATTATAATTTATAAAAGGACTTAAATTATGCTTTTGTTTTAATTATGTATATTGAAAATAAAGGAACAGGAGAGTTTCAGAAACTTAAAAAATTAATCTTATTCATGACAAAAAGCTACAATTATTTGATACATGTTTATGCAATTGTAATCTATTTTGCTATGATTATGTATAAGAATGAAAGACAAAATTTATTTTAGAAATCGAAATTTAAATGAAAATTTTTGTCTTAATGTCAATGTACAAAAAGGAAAAGCAGAATAAAATATTTAATGCTGGTAAACACTTGAAACTTTATTTTTTAACACAGTGCATTTGATCCTGAAAAATGGCAACAGTTATGACAAGATCAGAAGCATTTTTCAATGTATGTACATAATTGTAATAGACTGGCTCATTAGCATATCTGACAACGAACAACATTTCACAAGCCAAAACATTTCAAGCTCTCATAAATTCATTAAAAAGATTTTAGAAACAACAATAATTGTACATAACTATTAAAAAAGAAAAAAAGAAAAGATTTTTCATAAAACAGGATTTTAAAGTATAAATTATGTAAATAAACTACAAAATATGAATATAGTAAAAATGAATACAAAAAGAAAATTGTAAAATTAAGATGATTAATGGCAACCTAAAATAATGACATGAACACAAAATATGGTTTGATTAAAAAAAAAAAGTTAAAAAATATGTATATATGACACTACAAATGGCTTAATATTAAGTAAATATGACAATTATAAAAATGAGCATCTGCAAAACTTTAGCGGGTGAGAAAAAACAATGGAAATATCACTATTCATAATTAAAATATGGAATGGTATAAAAATATTTTGTGTAGCACTGAATAAGAATAATATAAAAGACACATGGACATTTACATAATATAAGTATGCATGGGCCGGGGGAGCGGGATAACTAAAATAGCATTAAAAATTATGGATTCTTTAGTGATAAAATTTAGTAATAGATGAATTCAAAATATATTGAGAATATGAAGAAAACGTGTAAGCATATTTGTTCAAAGATCAAGTATAGCATAATTTTAATTTATTTTAGGTAAAAGATATTTGATGCTATAAAATAAACAGACTCTAAAATTCATGCAAGTGCAATTTTGTAATATTTGATTCTCGATAAATTCAACCTGGATAAATCTCATCCGAATATATATTCTATATTATGTGCATAAGTTTATTATTTAAATCAAGCCAATGACTGTCAGTTTCAAATAAATATTTTTGTCAATAGGTATTAGTGTAAAAATATGTTTTGAATTATTGATTCAGTGTGCTTAATGTGATGGCACTAAATTCTGTGCTCAACTAATAGAAGATATGATAGAGGAAAATTCTTTAAATAAAGTAAACTAATAATAGTTTTAAAATGTAAAGAATTTTGCACATACATAAGTCTTAATTTTATGTTTAACAGATGCCCATTTCTTCATTCTTATCATTGTGAAAACATTTACAACCTTTATGTAAATTATTTAATAGTGACAATAGAATTTAAAGGGGGGAAAAAAGCAGCATAACAAATATCACACCTAAATTTAAAGAGAAAATAAAATATAAATAAACATCAAAGTAAAATTTGTACATATAAACATCATAAAAAAATTTCTGTACAATGCAGTAAAAAGACAATTTACAGTATGTAAGTTAGTCATTTTTAAACATTCAATTTTATGAAAATGGAAAATGCCTTGTTCACAATAGTTCTATAAACTAACTTTTATAGCTTTTTTTTTCCTTACTAGGCTACAAAAAATACCGACTGTTCTTTTGTCATTAAAACTTGTATAAAAATATACAGCTAATGTTTCCTCGATGATCATTATTCTAATTATTACATGGACTAGAAGATGTGATGCATTTTTCAATGAAAATGATGAGATCTGACCTTATGCCAAACTATTATCATTCCATCATCGCCCCCCCCCCTCTTACTTGAAAGATAAGATATTTACACATTTACAAACACTATAATCTTTAGACACATAAATCAAATAAATACATCTGAATATCCTAGCTAACAGCTATATGATCTTGCTGCTTTACTGGATTTTTAATTTTGTTGGAATAACAGTATTACCACAAAAATTTTATCGATTTTATTCTAATCTAGGATTTACACTTTCCTGAAATGTATTCAAAAAGAAAGAAAAAAAAAACAGTAAAATCAAATGAACTATCAATTTTATAAAGCCTGAATGAAATGATAAAACATGAATAATACTTTTAAACATTTTTTCTAGATGCAATGATACTGTATTTGTACAAAGATAACATGCATAATTGCATCATTCACTAAAAGATAATGTTAGAAAAACCTCATGCTATATACAGTACAAAATAACAAAAAAAAAAAAAATTATCATGAATAATGTTATAGCACTTTTTTTTTTACTCAATATACTTAAATAAACAAATGTAATTTTATAAATATTTTAAACAGACAGTATACAAATGCTATAGGATTAATTCAATTTTCTCTCAGTATAATTCTCAGGAGGAAAAAAAACAAATCTATATAATTGCATTACGAAAGGAGTACTGAAAAATTTAAATTAGGAAAATCACTTTGGATGAAATCTGTTTTATGAAATATAACAGCTATTTTAATGATATTTAAAAGTCATTCTAAATGTTTAAAACAACATTAACAGTCCTATTTAAAGAGTTGATGTTACTCTTGGTTTTATTGAAAGAAAATTTCTATTTTTTAAAATATAAAACCAAAAAGAATAATGAAACTGTGAAAAGTACATTATAGTACTTTTGAATGTAATGAGATATTGCCAGCAATACACATTACACAAATTGTTAACACATTATTTAAATCAGTATACAAAATTCACACTTGTAATAACCATTACAAAAGTAGTCATAAATAACTCTAAAAGTTTATGTGTTTCCTTTCAATACAATCATAAAATTCCACAAAAGATTAAATTTCAAGAAAAAATTTAATTCTTAAGATCTTTATTTTCACGGCCAGGAAGCAGCAGTGCACTGCAGCAAAATGCTTATTTCTAATTGCACTAGCAGTTCTGAAGCAAGGCAAAATCCATTTTCATACATTTATATCCAAGCACAATATTTTATTATTAACACATCACACATAAGCACATTATAAAATGACACCTAACCCAATGAATCTTTCTGTTCACTGGCTTCATGTGATGGTCTTGTACACAGTCGATCAAAAACCTAGCTGTGCAGCTGTCTTCATCGACAACTCGTAGCTATGTCATGAGAATTGTGGACTCATAAAAAGGTACAAGCTCTGTTTAAAAACTTTGTTAAAATAAAGCTCTCAGTCGGTTGAAGATAAAAAAATGACCCAGAGCAAAACTTGCTTTGTCGTAACGACAGTCCCAATTCGCGAGGTAGTTCTCTATCTGGGTCCTTCTTAAATTACCAAGAAGTTTAACATCAAACTATACAGATTGCATAGTTCGGAGCCCCTCGGAGGTTTTTTTTTTCTTCCTTTTTTCTGAGGATATGCATCCACATATTTGATTGCTTTTCTCATGGTTTCCCATCAGAAACTACACTTTGGAAACTTTACCATCAGACATATGATATGGTGGAATCACTTGGGGAGGCAGCTGTCGCATATTGGGTGTTGTGGGCCTTGGGAGAGACATGACATTCAGCTGATCATTTGGGAATGGATTTGACAAAATATGTGGCCCTTGTACCAAGTGATGATTATTTCCTATTTTTTGTTGCAAGAGATTGGATCCAGTATTGGAGAGTATGGCTTGAGGGAACACAGGAACGTGTATTCCTGTCGTTACTGTTGTAGTACTGACATTGGTAACATTAGTAGATCCTGTGTTGTTACTAGGGCCAGTACTACTGTGCTGACTACCATTCGGAGCCGTGCTGCCAGAGTGAGCAATGCTCATAGTTCTCGAGTGCATAGCTTGCCAAGAGCATAAGCGAGTATGGAGTTCTTTGAAAGTAGGTCTGCGAGTAGGGATCTCATGCCAGCATTCAATCATCATAGCATGGATGTGGGCAGGGCAATCTTCGGGGCGAGGTAACAGCTGACGAGAACGAATCATATCAATCACTTCCTGATTATTATAACCATAATAGGGTTGTAAGCCATAACTAAAGGTTTCCCACAAAACGACTCCAAAAGACCATACATCACTTTCTGTGGAAAACTTTCCATACAGAATGGACTCTGGTGGCATCCATCTAACCGGAAGTAATGATTTTGACTGTACCCTGTAATAATCGGATGAATATATGTCTCGCGACAAACCAAAATCAGAAATTTTGACTGTAAGGTTCTCTCCAACTAAACAGTTGCGAGCAGCCAAATCCCTGTGAACGTAGTGATGGCCTGAAAGATATTCCATGCCAGCAGCTATCTGTTTTGCAATGTGAAGAAAATCTGGAAGTTCTAATATGTGAGGTGCTCCATCCTCACTACTCGCAGATACATCTGAGCGAGGTGAATGCAAAATCAGATACTCGTGCAAATCTCCTTGAGACATGTACTCAAACAGCATGCACATGGGTTCTTCCCTCATGCAAACCCCCATCAAGCACACAATGTTTGGATGATGTAAATCTGACATCAGTTCCGCTTCCCTCTGGAAGTCATGTTGAGTTTTCAACGCAGCATTTTCTTTCAGAGTTTTGATAGCGACTGGTGTCACATTCCCATTTCCATGCATTGACAGTTCTCCACAATATACCTTGCCAAAAGCTCCCTCCCCAAGTTCTTGTAGGAACCTTATTGTGTTCAGTGGCACTTCTGGCACTCTGAAGTTGGCTCGAGGAATGAGGGCTTTCATCTCCATTTGCTGAGGACCCTGCTGACTCACGGGGCGCACAGGCATCTTTGAATTTTTAATGGGAGGCTTCGGCATTGGCTTAGTACGTTGCCGAACACACCATAAGCCAAGGAGTAATCCGATTGCTGCAACAACGGCAATTGTTGGAAGCAGTATGTACAGCCACAAGTAGTCAACTAAAACAAATAAAAGAATTAAGATTATATATAATTTTTAATAAAATATATAAAAAATAATGATACACTACTAACTTCTCAATAGCAATATTTGGAAAAATAAGACATAGCTTTGTAATAAGGAAGTTACTTAAGATATTACTTCTGCTAAATTTAGAGCATTTGACGCATTATAACAGACAAATATTTAAATCACCTTATTATTATTTTTGAAGAGGCTAAGAAATTAAAAAATATAAGAACTTTGTTAAAATTCAAGATCATCACATTAACTGCATAAATACTGTCTCATTCTATTAGATATTTATATAAGAAAAGAAAGTTACATATAAATATTTCAAAAATTCCTAATTAGAAATTAAAAGATGTACCCTGATTGAATATTTTATTATTATTATTATTATTATTATTATTTTTTTTTTTTTGAGGAGGGTTGGGAAATGATTTGACATTTAAATCTAATCACACTAATTAAGCATACTTTTAAAGAGTCTCAGGGTCACTCTTTTGCAAAAATATATCCAAAAATTCTTTCATTGTTTGATTACTTGAAAAATATTTTCAAGTTTTTTATAGGCAGTTTAAGAAAAGAAACGTTTTAAGCTGTAATGTACACTGAATAAATGAATATGTTTAACTATTCATTTAAAAGCTGTGTTGTTAACTGTGTCATAATTTTATAATTAATTGTCAAAGTATTTAGAAAATGGGGTTATCATTAATTTACAGAAATAAATCAGTATTTTATTAGCTTATTTCTTCATTTATATGTTTTTGCCAAAGCATTTTATATATATATATATATACAGCACAAACCTGGAGAGCATACATAATTTTTTTTAATCTTGTGAGCAGGGGCATAGACAGGAGGGTGGATAATGGGATGTATCCTCCCCCCTACACGAAATTTTTGGTTTAGTGATCACAAGATTTATGCCACACAGAAATAATTCTGTCTATTTATAACACATATAATTTCATATCCCCCCCCCTCTCGAAAAATTTTCCTGGCTACATGCCTGTTTGTGAGCTACAATATAATTTAGAACTAATATAATAATTGCACCCTTCAATCATAAAAATGCTTTTAGTAAACAATTGTTTTATGATCTTAACACAATTTAATTTGCATGCAAATAATTTTTTACAGTTTAAAGCACAAATCCCCCCCATCATTGAACAAAAACTTCAACTTTCATTTTTGTACTTTTGAATTAAAGCTATCATTCCAGAATAAAAATAAAATTTTGCCAATATAGCCATAGTTACTGTTAGGTGTGGTTTTAAATTAAAAAGACATTTTTATTAAAAGAAGTTTGGGGTAAATTACTGAAATTTTAATTCAAAGAAACAAAAAGCAAATGTGATACGATCTTCACAACTTTAATAGGTTTCAATATACCATATGAGCCCGAATATAATGAGACACCAACATTTTTCATTAAAATAATTAGAAAAATTCATTATCTAGATCTCGAATTTAGAGCAAGTCAGGTTTTTAACAGGAAATGATCAGTCAAAAAATATCCCATTATATTCAGGCTAATACGGTATATCACAATAATAATAATACAATTACATATCAGGTAAATTTAAATATACATTAACTTTAAATAATTTTTTTAATTAAAAAAAATAATAATAATTTCCCGGATTTTACTTTGGGTTTTAAATCACACTTAATTCACAAAATTTTCAGGTTCTAGCTATTATAAACTATATTATTTTCATTTACTAAATACAAGATTAGGATGGATGGAATAGAGAAAAACAGATGAATATGATTTAATTATTAAAAAAACATGCAAATAAGAAGTAAATTATAACTCACCACACTGTGGCACATTACAGATTTCTTTTCTAACACTCTGACTGGTAGTAAAGCACCATGGCTGAGATTCCTTACCACCAGGATTACGGCAATAACTATGACCCCCTACTAGTTCTGGATAATCAGCTGTGCGATAAAATATCTGGTCACTCCACGGCTGGCATTTCAATCCAGAAATGGTAGTTGATATAGTTCCTCTATAACTTTCACCATTCCCTTCAAAGCATGTGTCTTCTACAATAATTAGGGAAGGAAAAAAAAAAAAAAAACAGATAAAGAAAATACTTTTATTATATTAAAGAAAGTCATTATTTTTCTTGATAAACAATATCTGACTTTTAATTGTGTTAAATACAAATTTATTAAATCTGATTGATTGCTTCACTTTTTTTAATATGAACATCAATGACATATTTCTAATTAGGCCCTAGTAGGCTGCGGCCTATGTTGGAAAAATTTTTAATCACAGCCAGAATGCAGCTGATGCCAACCTTCTTTTTTTTTTTCTAGTCCATACTGAAAGGTATCCCACAAAGATTCATTTTGTCGAGACTGGTCATTTTAGATGGTGTAAGTCATTTGCCAAAGAAAATAACTATTGATGCTGCCGTGACCATGAATTACATGTGTTCTAAAATCTACTACATAGAAACAATAAACTACTTCAAAAAAAATTTCCTAGCTATGGCCCTTTCAATTTAAGTCAACACATTTTTCTCTAGAATACATTTTTTTTTTTTTTTTTAACTGACTATACACTAATAGTATGCATGGGGATATAAAAGTACTTAAAGCAGATATCAATTTTGCCTATGGGTGGCATGGACCTAAATGCGGCACTTGATGCACATTTAGAATTTAGGGTAGTTCATATAAACGATATTTTACTTAACTCATTACGACTCAATTTTTGAAAGAAAATTGCCTGACTTTTCCAGAATTTATTTGATAAAATTCCAGACTATGCTGCTGTGATGAACAACTATATGATGAATAACACAACTAATACATCAATACAGAATGATCATTAACCATTTGCACACACTTATATCAAATCTTACATGGTGCATTCTAGAATTATGACAAACTGAGAGTTATTCATAAACATAGACTTCTGCTAATTTCTCAGGTTTTCCGGCCAAAATTAGCAACATTCCCTGATTATTATAGGCTTTCCCTAACTTCTGTGTTATATTATTACAATTTGCTCATTTTGTCTTAAAATCTTACAGATTACACTAACTAGATATTATTGAATCTTATAAATGTAAGATGTCTGCAGTTAAAAGCATAGAAAAGTTTATTTGCACTATATTGTAATACAAAATCACCTGCAATTAACACTTCACAATGACACATATGAGTTTCAGATGCTGGCCCTTTTGTACCAAACAGTTTACAGAAATAAAACAGAGAGTCATACAGTAATGAGCATTAGTTTGAAAGATGAGAAAAATGAAATTTCTAATGTACTGTTTAGTCTAGAGTAGATTCCCAAACTTTTTAAACTGTGGAGCACAATCAAGGTGAACTCAGCTTTATTTTGACAAAAATGCAAAACAAGATTCAAAACATGCCAATTGCTTTTTCCAGCATGCCAATTTTTTATTTATGAAAATGGCTACAATCAACTTTCCAGAATGAATATAGAATATGAAAATACCATCAAATTATAACAAATTACAGGGTGTCTACCACAAAAAGTAAGCTTGATTTCTTGACCATAACAAATAAGAAACTCTAATATCAAAAATACATCGTGGCAGGGAAGCAGAATATGTTCTATTCGGCGTTCTAGAATTGGTGGAAATTTTGCAGAAAAATATACAACTGATTTTGATTTTAACAATGAATTACAAAATTCTTCGAGTTTTTCTTTTCCTTGCCCATTTTTAAAGCGTTTTTTTCCCCCCCCCCCAACTTTTTCACTGATCAGCCGTTTGCTTTCAGTTAACTTGGACCAATTGCTATTTTGTAAACATGTATGTAGCTTGTACATTGTAAATCTTTTTACATCTATGGTAACACAGAACTTATGAAAGTCTATAATATGTCATAAAACTTTTGGGAAATTGAAGTTATTAACTATGAAACATGGGGATCAGCGATAATTATAATTTTAAGTGGAATCCAAGTTATTGACTTTTGACTTATGGAGGGGAGGCCCACAAGGGGTCAGGCACCGCGACCATGGGTCTATTGTACCAAATCCAAGTTATTGCTTTTAAAAAAGAAAATGTGGAAAATAATCAAAACACTGAATTTGACAGGGAATGAAGGGAGAAAAAAAAATTACTCTTAAGTAATCTTAATTTTAACTTTTTTTTTTGAGGCGAGAAGGTGGATAACTGATATACTTTTCTCAGGTTTGAAAACACATACTTGCCAACTTTTGAAATTCCCAAGGTGTAAAACAACACGCACTCGACATATTGAACTATTGTCAGTTCATTATACAACTATTTGGCAGACATCATTTTTGATGATTTCTGCTAAATAACGTGTAAATGACATTTCATATGAATTTTATAAATAGCAAACGAACAGTATTTTAATGCTTTCCTATAAAATAAACACAAGAAAAACTGTTAAATTTTGTCTGTCACAAAAAATTAGAAACTAAGAATTTAAATGAAATGGAAAACGCGTAGTTGAGTTGCAAATCGTGACCTAGTGCTTCATTTCTTGACCTTTTCTTGACTTTCGTGACCTTTTCCTCATTTCTTGACTTTTCCGTGACTTTCGTGACCTTTGCATGATGGTAGACACCCTGAATTATCACTGTCAGCTAATTTCAACAAAAAATGGATTGGACAGTTATTCTCCAAGATCTCCAGCATGTAAATACATGTCACATGCATATTCCATAAAATATCATAAAAATTAATAAATTACCTCGATCAACAAGGACTGCATTTGGTATACCCAGTCTCATACATGTATCACTCTCTTTGGACCCCACAGGTGGCAGATCTTCACATACTGGTAATATTTGCTGTTGCCCAAGTAACGGATGTCTTTTAGCAATGGAGTACTCCATCCGGCAAATGTTGCTCTCCAGTACTTCACACTCGTCTCGGCAGACTTGGCGGGGAACAGGGTATGGGCTGTCCATAGCGCAGAGCGGAAAAGCAAAGAAGCAGAGTGACCGAATTGCATATTTGTGGCACTCCTCAGAGACATCGTGGGATGTTGCAACAACAGTGAAGGCAGCAGTTAGTTTTTCTTCCATTGTGCTAAGGCTGTTGGAGGGTTTCACATACACAGTTCGGTTCCCGATAAACTGCATACATGTTACACCACGATAAAGCTGGCAGAAACCTGCAGAGTTTTGTTGTTCCACTTCTGGCAAACTGAAATAAAAGAAAAAGTTTGATGAGAATACAGATTAAACTGCCTATAAGCAAAAAATAAGGTCAGTGTTAGATTTAACTCAATAGATTGATGCTAGCAACAAATTTCTGATTTTCATATTTGTAGCAAAAGAATCGGCATAAAAAAAGAAGTTGCGTTAACATTTGCTATAATATTTTGGTGGTAAACTTTTATAAACTTTCTGTGAAGTTTAACAAACTACTGAAGAGAAAAAGATTAATTTGATAATATTTTGTACACTGATTATGGTTTGTCTACAGAATTTTTAGCCTGGTTATTGGTTAGCTACATGATTTGCCTAAAGAGAGGATGCTGCAGTATGTAATCATGGGACACAAAATAGAATTTTTACAACTTAAACATTTCAGGAGTTCAATATGCAGTATGGGAACATGATCCCTGTCACATGTGAAGATGTAGAATTTCCAGAAATTTTGCAGCGGTGGAGGGAAAAAATGAGAACTTTTACAATTTGACTTACAAATAAAATTTTCCCATGTAGTTATATTTTCTTCAAAAACATAAAATAAACATTTTAAAAATTAGATATATAAATTTATACCTATCATACAATACTAAAAATATAAATTTTTTATTTAAGGTTTAATTGAAATCCATACATTTTTTAGTAACATTTTATTATTTTTGATATCCAGTCGAAACCACATTAAGTGCACGTGATATGAAAACCCTGAATTTCTCCCTTATGCATCTAATGTTTTGTTAACCTGCATAAGTATACACCTGATACGTACATAAACTGCTACAGTGCACATTTTTCACATAAAAAGATTGCTTTTATAAAGGAAATTTGACTGTATAAGTGCACATACATCCAAAAATAAAGAAATTGCAGTTTATCTGAGAAATCTCGAGAGAACACTCGGTAGTAATGAAGAGATGTTAGCTTTAATGGTTTTGAGTGATTACTGTTCCTCCAATAACTTTGATATGAAAAACATTAATGCATTAACTAATCAATGTTTCGAGCATACTTCAAGAAATCTTGTACAGAAAAAATTGATGGACTTCAACTGATTATGTAACACTGTTAATGTGAGTATGTTTGAATATTTAATAAATTAGCATTATTCTACTTAATTGATCTATGTTTAACCAAACTTAAAATTTTCCTTTTCTACATTGAATATTTTTAGAGAGTTGAGCTTAGTAGCTATGCATACTAGCATCAGGTAGCTCTGTTTTCTACGTAGTTATGCATAAACTTTGCTATGAAATTACTTTTATTCAGAATTATTATACATCAAGTAGTAATTATAAAATTAACAATCAAAAGCAAATACGTACATATATTTTGTAAATATATAATTACTTATACTATTTAATATCAAATACACAGATTTTCAATGAGAAATTGCTTTACATAAGTTAATTTAAGAAAGCTCGCATGAGTGCATAAACTGCTTAAGTGCACACAATTTCGTTGCCACATCGAAGTGCACTTACGCGGTTTCTACTATAAAAGTAAAGGTGTAAAGTAAATAGATTTTTACAAATGTAACTTTACATAACTGTTTTGAAATAAATATTTAATAGAAAGTTGAAATAAATTTACTTATAACGGCAGGCATCAGCACAGATTGAAGAATTTGATGGAAATTGTTCAGGAGCATTAGTTAATACATTAGGACTTTCTTAGCAGTATTTTACAGGCATTGACTTGTTACTAGGGATGCAACGCATATTGATTTTGCCGGATACCAGATACATGAAGCTCCTTTGGTTGACAGATACAGATATCTGGCACTGAACATGCATTTAGTTTTTAAGTGTGCCTTTTCACTTTTTTTAATATAATGACATCAGAACAATAAATTGCAAAGATGTTTTACACATCATTAAAGTATTTTTTTAATAATCGCTAGCTCATATTCCTTCACTGGTTTGTGTATTGTATTTCCGTACATCATTTTTCGATGGATCGTGACTTCTGAAATTTGAAAAGTGGGGGAGCAAGGTCCTTTTACTTTTGGAAGTGAAGGTGCAACTGCCCCCTTGTTCCTCTGGATGAGCCACTTATGCCCATGACTTTCAACTACTTTAATTAAGCCTTACAAAAGTACAACAAATGTAGAAATAAATTCTTTATTTATAAATTTGATAAAAATAAACATCTAAGCAAATGAAATAATTAAAACTTTGTGAAATAACCTACTTATCGTTTTGTACACATGTTTCTGATGAAAAAATTTAGTTCCTCATCAGTGTACAGTATGTTAAGTACTTCTTGTGTGTTATTTTACAAAATTTTAATTATTTCATATTTTAAACACCAGTTCCTTTTGAATGTTTTTTATAATGTAAGCAAATGTTTTTAAATACCTTATTAATACCATGTTATTTATGTATTGCATCATTCACTATCCCCCCCCCCCCAAGTCTGACAAATAACATAAAACAATTATGCAAATTTCTGTTATAAGAGTTGATGACTCTATTTCATTACATATCACGAAGCAGCCATTTACTTATTTATGGTTATTTTTAATCTCGTTAGCTTACGTGTTTTGACTATTAAAATTATTAAAGTCAATTTGGTGCAGATTACAGTTAATACGTAAATATGACTATTTTGTTAAACCAAAATATTTATGAAAGCTTTCATACACATGTAAAGGTTAATTAAAAGAAAACTTAAAAAGTAAGGCTTTATATACCATATACTTAAAAAAAAAATCATTTAAACAAATGAATTGTTTTATGAAGATATATTTATCATGACAGGTATAAGATAAAACTTACAATAAAAATTTATAGATTCAATGAGTTCTTGCTAAGGCGTCAAACCAGAAATTTTTTTCCTGGGTCAAATTTTATTTAATTTCAACATCTATATTGGTGAATTTTCACACCAATTTTAGTAAATGTAACTCTTTTTATTAAAATAATTAACATAATTTAAAATGTAGCTTAAAATGCTTATGAAGGAATAGGAATGCTTGATTAAATTGAATTTTTATTGTTGAGAATTATTGTTTATTAAGAGGTTGTTTTAATCAAATGTATTTTGATGAAGAAGCTATTTTAAAAATTGTAATTTTTGTGAAGGTGGCTGCAAAACAGGCCTGAATTTCATCTGCATTGATCCTGCGTCTGCCATTTTTGAAAAATTGGTCATTTTACACACTTTTTACCATGTCATTCGCAATTTACAAATAAAACAGATCATGTAAATAAGCTTATTTTTTATTAAATTGAGATATTTTAAATTATAAATTATCAGACTACAAGAATAGCTAAATGTCATGGCAGAAATAAAACTGACAAAATTATTCACTAATTATAAAAAATAAATAAATGAACTGAAAGTATACAGATTAAAACTTAAACAGCACTTACTGAAAAATCTTTCAAATAAAAATTATTTTATGCACCTAAAGCAGAAATTTAAAGCTAAATAACATACCCTTATTCATTTTATTGGGGGTGTGGCTATCTTCACAAATGGAAGTATATAATATTTTTGAACAGTATGCATACTAAAATGACAGGCTATATTTTTTATTGGATAGCATAAAAGACTATCATTGAGTTTATTACTATAAAAATAGTGATAGTAAGGAAGATAATTAGTAGAAAACATATTTAAAATGAAAATTTTAAGTAATCAAACAATTATACTAATCATCCAGTAATTTATATACTTAATTTTGATTAATTCTTATATATTTTTAACATGACAAATCAGAATCTGCAAATACCATAACTTTCGTAACAATTTTACAAAGCTCACTATATTATACACAGAAAAAAAATGTTTTAAGATATACTGAATAAAAATATATTTAACAGTAAGATATTTATTATTTTTTTAAATATCTAAAGAAAGAAGTGATTTCACAACGATGCTTTAGTTTCGCATTATGTTTTTCAAAAAATACGCGCAGTGAAATGAAAAATACACTCACGAGCATTGACAAATTTTTACACCATCATAAACATGAACAAAAAGAAAGTACACTATAATTAAGAAACTAAAAGATATCCTCCCACATAGCAATAAATGAAAAAGAAAGCCAAGAAGCAACCAAAACACTTATAAATTAAAACGATTAATATAGCACATGTAACAATCACCATGGGCATTTTACGTATGTACATACACCGGTGTAGCAGCATACCGAAGTTACTGGAACGATATTAAACTAAATAAAACAAACCTGGCATTAAATTCTTCAAGGTAATCCGTAATATTTTCGTATAAATCTGCAGAAACCGATACAAATAACAACACTGGGAAGAGCAGACAACACAGCGTCGCCGCCATGTTGTTGAACTGAAGGGAGTGTGAGATCACAGTTGCTATATGCGCGCGCCTGTGCATTTAGAAACAGCTGCGAGATGGAATACTACTTTTAGGGGGAGGGTAATAAAATTAAGAAAAATGATGTTGCGTAGAAATGAAATTACATGTAGTTTTGGTTTCTGTTCTCGCCAGGTATTCTAGTGGCAAGTAAGAAGTTGAGTTGGAGTACTACGCCGAAATTTTGTCAAGTTGAATTCTTAATTTCCTCTCTTTAATTATATTTATTTAAATGGCAGCAGTGGTGGGATTATAAAAAAAATCAAAGGGCAGTTGGAGAATTTGGTATTAAGTTAAAAATACGTATTCTTTAGAAAACAGTTCAATTAAACTAATAGAACTAGATAAAATTTTATTATTGTTATACCTATTTCACATAATCCATTTTTAGTAAATACCTTTTAGCAGTGCGTTATTGTAAATTGCATAAGGAACTTCTATTCTAAAAACTCTAACACATTAATTGTAACATTAATTACAGGTTGCATTAATTGTAACCTGTTACTGAATATCACAAAGCAAATTGAAATTTTAAAAATTAATGCTGCAATAATTTCGAAAAAATACAAAATAAGACATTATATATGTAAGCGTATAAATCATACTGCAATTAATTTCTAACATAAGAACTTAAAAAAAAAAAAAATACTTAACAGTGGCCTGATGAAGAAAGTAGCTCAAGTATGTGCTATGAAAATTATTTTTTCGGAGAAGAATTTTTTCATAACACTGAGATTAATTCAGAATAAAATTCTCGAAGTTTATTTATGAAAAATAAATAACCGGGCAAATAAAAGACTTTGTTTAAAACATTCGTAACAGTAACACAACTGAGTGTACATTTGAAGAGGCACAAAATGTTCTCCCGTTATTAGATATCATGAATTCCCCAACTTGCACGTCGGATCGGCGGAAAAGCAGAAAAGAAAAAAAAACAATCGCAGATATTGCTGATTTCAATTTGCACGCCCACTACAAAAAGTACCTTCATACAAACAAGATTTCTTACATTTTGTTTTTTGTTTTTCTTTTAGTAATTATTATAATGATAATTATTTTGAAAACGGGACAATTCCAAAGGCATTTCACACTTTTTTTTAATCATGTGCTTTCTTGGAAAAGAACCCTCACAGATGAAAGTCAAACTAGATATTTGAATACTTTTTGGAGGGAATGCACTTTTGACTACTCATTTTACAGACACGAAACGCCTCTAGTTAATCTAAAGGGTTTCTCTACAATTTTCTACCTATGCCTAAGCATAGACACCGTAACAAGAACACATACGAAAAACTAGCGTTAAAAGCTAGTGAAATCAAATAAAAACTTTGTAAAATAGCACATATCAAGTCTTTTTTTAGTGCCTTAAAGATAAATGCACAATAAGAAATACAGGTAGTGCCTAACAAAAGTAGCGACTTTAAGATAACTACATACAACAAGCAATAAAGGAATACTTGTTCGACAACTTACAAGTGCTTTCTTATGCTTGTTATTTTACAAAGTTTTTAACTATTTTCCATCAATTTCATTATCCAACAAAATTTTGTTTGTGCATATACTACTACATAAGTTTGTTTGCTAAGAGAGGACAACTCACGTCACCAAATGTGTCGTTTTGCGCTACACACGTCCTTCCTGGAGTTTCCCGTCCAGGGGCGTAGCCAAGGGGGGTCATAACCCCTCCATGAGGAATTTTTTGCCATACAAAATGTACATTCTTCACTCCCTTATCACACACATGTATGCATATATGGGAGTTGCGGTAGTCGTAACCCCCCCCCCATGAAAAATTTCTGGCTACACCCCTGCCCGTCACAATTTTGGATCCTCATCAGAAGGAGAGGACGTCTGAATATTGGCATCCCTCGGAAACTGCTATACTGACCACTGAGAGGACTTTCGACACCATGGATTTAGCGTACACCAAAAGCACACCGGTAATTTTTAGTGGTAGATCGAAATCGATACCTGCATAGACTTTTGAATGACTCTCACTGGACCAATTTTCTGTGCTCTGCTGGGCCACAGTGAAGCGTCCAATGATTCAAGCTTGGAAGCAATGACGTTCGAAGAAAATAAAAGTTTAACGTTGTATTACGAAAAAAGCATGTGATTTCGGTACATAAATGGAAATGAATAATTTAAGTCTAGCCCTCCAGAATTTTTATAATGACAACAGATTTTTATACTATTTTATGACTATGATTTTTATAATAACAAGCTGTACTAAATGATGAAACTGTATCAGGTACAAAACTTAAAAAGCATACACCATTTTCGACGGAGAGCATTCTTTTATAAATCTTAATAGTATAAATTAATTTTGTCTACTTTGAAATACATGAACATCTCTCAAACAACGCACTTAAAACAATGATTGTCCGTAGACTTACTGTATAGGAGTTAAGTAAAAAGAATTATGAATGCACCATTTTCAAAAGAGTACATAGTGCAGTCAATCTCAGTATCAAATATACATTTCATAGCAATCGATACATATTGACAACTATTAGAGCTGACAAATCGAAATAAAACATTTTTATGCGAAAGCCTTAAAAATTGATTTCTAACCTATCAGGTCTGAAGACTCTTTTTTTTTATGCATGCGATTGGTGGGGATGCTCTCGAATTGGACTGGGGTGGAAATTAGTGATAAGCTGTGAAACATCCTCCGAAGTCATAAATACTAGAGGGCAGATCGTTCAATCAGTTTGAATCGTTTGCATTGAGAGCCGTATCGCTCTGCATTGTTTTGCTGTGAAGTGAAAAACACTGTTGCTTTTGCTTGTATTTCGATGCTTAGTTTGAAAAGCTATTGTGAATTCTATACTGTATTCTGTGGAGCAGTTAAAGATTCTGCTCGAGTATTCGACTGTTTTTAGCCTGTGGACCGATACTATCGTAAGAGAAATACAGTATTTGAGGAAGCCTCTGTGATAGGATAATTTTTGTAAGTGCAGTCAGTCGCTTGCCAATTCCTGTGAATTGTGCATAGCAGATTGCTCGTCGAATTTCTAGAATTAATAAAGTTTGTGTTTCATGCCGTCAACTGAACTGATTACCGAATATTTCTAGACACACTGGATTTTCAAGCGAGTTTCGGCAACAATATTTAAATATCCAAGTGGAGCACGATGGGTGCGAAAAGGTTAATCACTACTTAGAAACCGCACCTTTTTAACCCTTTAACGCGCAGTGTTCCCGCTCTGGGAACACCAAACTCTGACGTTTTGACTGTTGTCAGTCACAATGAATAGATTTGATTTCTATAAAAATAGTTGCGGGTGACATAGCTCCACGAGAATCCTTTACTTTTTAGCACGTCATTTCCCGTAAAAAATTGTCACGGTTATTTTTAACAGCACTGACATCTGCTGAAAAAATAGAAGAATGCGAGAACAGCTGGATAGATTGCCCAATGCTGAAAAAGGGGCAGCCGTTGCCATCGCTCGACTTAACTACCAGCAAGATGACGGACGATCGGAAACGTTCATCGCTTGCCACAGATCTAGAGACCCTTTTTTGACGACAGCTGGCTGTGCGGCACAGCCAGCTGTCGTCAAATAAAAGGGTCTCTAGATAATAGGGTCTTAATAAAAGGGTCTTCTGTGGCAAGCGATGAACGTTCCCGATCGTCCGCCATCTTGCTGGTAGTTAAGTCGAGCGATGGCAACGGCTTCCCCACTTTTCAGCATTGCGAAAGGTTTACGCCTCAAAGGGTTAAAGCAGTCCAGTACTGCTAACCTTTCCAATTTCGACTACAAAAGGACATATAAAACCGCTAATTAAATAATCTTGGGCAATTTTCAAAATTAGCGTCCCCTCTTCACAATATCAGGCCGTTCCATCTTGAGGTCCAATTAAAAAGCGAAAGGAAATCGTTACTTCGAATACTTGGCTGTTTTTCTTTTTTGTCGTATTTATTATTGGTTTATCGATATTCCTCAGGATTCATCGACATCGCAAGTGCCATTTGATAGCTTCAGACATTTTCGAAAGTTTGAAAAGTAGTTTTCATCGACAAATTCACGTCACGCCAGGTGGTTTTCGCACTTAACTGTTGCTATCGAAAGAGAAAATAACGCAATAAAGTCGATTAAACAAACCAGGAGAAAAAAATCGATGGAGCTCCATATCGTGCAAACTTTACGATAACTTTAATATTTGTTGTGATATTCCAAATAATAAATCAGGCCTGGACTGGCTCCTTTGGGGACCCTCGGCTAGAGATTGAAAAGGGGTCCTGCACTGAGGAATTTAGAGGGAACAGAATATTAGAATACGTAATAGTTGAAAATTAGGCTTACGTGCCTGAAAACCACATTTAAATATTTTAGAGCTTTTGGGCCCCTGACTCTTTGGGGGACACCCTCGAGCCCCCGGATTTCTGGGTTCCTCCGTTGAGCCACTGCGTAAAGATGCAAGATTTCTGGGAAATGTATAATCAATATAATTATTTTATTACTCTAATTATAGTAGTTTCTCCATTTTAAAAGTAGCATCTCCATTTTTGTGGGCCTCTCTGGGGGCCCTCGACAATCCCCGACCATCCGACCTGGCCAGTCCGGGTCTGTAATCAATATTGCCCGTTCAAATGATATGTACTAATGTCTACTACATAAATAATGCATTATCCTTATTTATGAAGTGGATAAGTGTCCGTGAGATAATAATCAGAGTCATAATCTGGCCCTGATTATCTCACGGATTATGGTGTCTGTGCCCTGGGCAGCGCCCACAAAGAAATAGGCCAAAAAATTGTGTTTAGAGCTAGGGGCACAAAAATCGAATCAGTTTTATATAAGGGCACAATTTGAAAGTGCCCTGTTCGCAAAAATGTTATAGTGAGGCTTTCGTCATGTTATACCTCATGAAAATTCTACCTTGATGATTCCCGACATACTCACTTACGCCGAAATTTCGTAATTTTAGAACAAAGAGTTCTAGAAGTTTTGTATGCTTGGGATTATTAAAGGAGGCGCAAGCACCACATGAAAATTCTAAGAAGGGCGTACGTCTTGATGCTCTTCCCCTAGATGATATGTAGGTAGTTGGCACCTATGCACTATTTTATACATAAGCAAACACGTGTGTTGTTCACTTGATGTTAGATAGTAAATGTAATGAATTTCAGAAATTTTGAGGTATAGTGATTTTATATGATAGTATATTTATTGCAAGTAAATATTATTATTAGTCGAACCTGTTTATTTCGAAAATCTCTTTATTTCAAAATTTCTGAAATTCCCTACATTTACTATCTAAAATTTGATGTATTTTCCGTGTTCATCTCAAAAAAAATTCTTTCAAAACCTCTGTATCTCCAATATCTGAGAGTGTAAATTACAGAAATCAATACCCAAAGACCATCTTTCTTTAAATACAGACGTTGCATACCAATGCAATATCAGTTGTTGCATAAAGAGCATGGTGTTGCATGATGAGACAGCAAAAGAAACAGAGAAGGCTTTAGGACTTAAATCTCAGGAAAATGTTGGCCATAAGAGATTCGCACTCTTGTTAACCCCAGAAAGTTAAGACATCAAAAGTCATCGAAGACTAATTTCATTGTTAAAGGTTAATCTGAGATCACACCATTGCATTTTTCTATGACAAAAGCAATTATAACTTTTGTTTGTGTGTTATGACAAGCCTACATGAGGGGCATCTGCGTAGGGGGGTGCCTTGGGCGGGGGACTTTTAAAGTGATTCTAAAGCGTATTCACGTCACATCTGAAGAGAATCGGTCGCAATTCCAGACCGTTAGATCGATAGCCGCGCAATAGGCCCAAAACAGAGACCTTCACCCTTCAGCTATCCATCACATATACAGGGATGAGATTGACAAAAAGGAAAAATACTGAAAGAATAAGTGAACAATACATTTGAGTAATAATACTTATGAATTTGAAGTTCAATAAATATTGTAATTGCTACTGAATTAAATCTATATTATATTGAAACATCAAATTGCCTTTAAAAAAATTAAAAAACTCAGAAATTTTTTTGAAAAATCAAACGTCTGAAAATCAGACAGAATTCTGAAGAATCTCCTATAATCTCAAATTAAAAACTCTTACAGCTCGAAACCTCTTTATCGCGGTTTCTTTCCCCCCCCCCCCTCCTCTCCTATGACATTCGAGATAGATGGATTCGACTTACTAAGAATACTTTATGCTATAAAAAAATTTCAGGTTTATGAACCTTCGTTATATTGGACTGTCGTTAATACGGTCAAAAATCGTCAGCCCTTGACGTTCTGTTTTATGACAGTTCACTGTTGGATATACACCTATAAATTAACGTAACATACTTGGTACCTCACCCATTGAAAAATCCATGCCTGAGTGACTGACACCTATCCATACTCCCGCATTCTCGTATTTCAAGCTGGTAAAAAAAGATTTCTGCATCTGGGCACACACTAGTAATGACAGCAGTATAGGGGAGGGGGGCGCTTCTTTCGGTAGAACTCATTAATAATGAACGCTGAAGGGGCTTGTTTCAGGGGGTGACAAAGGACTGAAAAGGAAATGGGGCGAAATTGAATATTGAACGTGGGAGTTTCCTTTCTGTTTTGTTTTCGGATATTATTTTCGTTTACATTTTTTCGGTTTGCGAAAAATCGGAGAAGCCTGTACAGTTACACGTAAGCTATTGTTATCCGCAATCAATCAAAGCCGGCATCGGCATAATGAGGCAGTTCGAGAGAGCGGTTCTTAGGAGCTAGTCACTGTAGAGATGATTCAATTCGAGGAGCTTCAGAGACTTTGATTGAATGCATGCATTTGAGAGTCCGTTGAAAAATAATTTTGTATTGCCGAAGGCTGAAATAAAATAAATAAATGCTAATTAGTGTACGGAGTCATTACAAATGAATGTCCCGCAGTGCTCTGGCAGCTAAACTCCGTTCCCATAAGAACACGGCAAGTGAAGCAGCATCCGGCTTGGCCAGTGCATGGGAGGGCCAATTTCCTCTCGGCTCGACTGCTGTGGGACCGTGCACGCTAATGGGAGCTGGTGCACGTAAAATCGGTCGTGGCTCCTCCAAGTTGTTAAACGATACCACTGGGGGTGCCGATTTCAGCGGGTTGGTCCCTCCACTGGAATAGATTCAAATTTAGGGGATCCCGGGCTAAAGTCGGACTTCCTCTCGGGGGCCCTTTAAAAATGGATGATGCCCTCTCTGCCCATTGCCTCCCTATCTAGGGGGTATCTGGCATCGTATACGGTTATCAGAGGGCATAAGCAAGCAACAACAACACAAATGGTTATCCCAACTTTAAAAGGCGTTCTACAACGCGATCTATTTTACACGAATAGGATATTACGCAAGGTTTTCAAGAGTAACGTACCTCGGAGCTAAAGCGGACTCATCGCCCGCAATAGTTCGCTAGATAGATTTTTCACCAAGAGAAAGAAGCAAACAGAAATGCGGAGTGTGAGGTGTAAGTTGGAAAACATCGCCTTCGTGAATTGCTACAGGAAAACTGAGCCAATCATCGAATGGTATTTCATTCCTCGTAGCATCACTAAAGACGGAAGCCCCCAAACTGCCCCAGTCTAAACTTGGCTTTATTTATTACTTTATGTAAGAAACGGTAATAGATATAGTTAGGGAATGGTTTGAGGTGTGTTTATAAGTGTCTAAAGTGTCTGCGTGTGTACTCCAAAAGGTCGTATCTATACCCTTTTTCACAAAGTGAAATTTTCACTTACGCTAAAGGGGGGGGGGGGGTCTTGGAACGCATCCTTCACGTACGTCGAGACTCCAATGTACTTACGAAACTACAGTAGGTACACTCATTTTGAGAAAAAGAAAATAAGAATTAATATTGTTAAGTTACCAATAGCATAAAATTACAAATGTGCCAAACCAAAAAAGGCGAATGATAGCCGATCTGTGTCAGAATTCATTCCTTTCTTTTTTCTGATCAGTTCAACCTCAGCCGGTAGAGGCGGAAGAACACTCTCTCTTTTGTGCACCCCCCCCAAAAAAAAAATATATATATATAAATAAATAAATAAAATAACCGTAGGGTGTTATGACGAAGAGTAAAAATCTCGGCAAATGCGATTACTTATTTTATCAACGCACTTTGATAAGTGCCTTTAATGTGCGTCATTTTCAAATTATTTTACTCTTTAAACACCAGTTTCTTTTGAGTCTTTTTGTGCAAAAAGTTATGAGTACTTTTAATCAAATTATTTTGGGTACAGTAATTTATTCACTGTATATCGAGATGGAATTCAAAGTGTAAGTCTCTACTCATGGCTTTGAATATTGAATACTTTACGTACACCCTTTAGAGATTGGATACCTTCGCTGATATTAACTTTAAAGTCTTTAGGTATGACTACTGACTCATTTGGATACTGGATACCATAGTTTATGCCTTCTGCATACGTGTAAAAATGAAGAGTATCATACAAATACACAAATATCCATTCAAACTCTGCTTATAAAAACAGCAAATAAATACAATCCTTATGCAGGAACTTATTTTAGATCAACGTGCCCAAGAAATTGAAACTAAAATTTTCAACAAGTATACGAAGCTTATCACTAGTACATATTTCTTCTTGTTAAACGCTACTTCTTGGTCACTTACTTGCCTTAAATCTTGAAATCGTACATAAACAAAAGTATTAATACGGTAATAAGATACAAAACAGATGTTTTAATGTGCAGATCTAACTGGAGCAGGGATGACTAATGCCTCACATTTGTTCCAGCTACAGTTACCTAACTTAATAAAGGAGAGATTTGTGACAAAGATATTTAATAGGGCTAACTGCTCATCAAAATGTGGTCTGTTTTTAAATGTGACATGCTTTGAACAGCGTAGCAGAATGCTTAGAATACCTCACCCATAAATTATTAATTAAATCTTTTAAGAGATGTGGGTATTCCCACCCCTCCTTCCAACACACGCAATCTCTTTCATCTAAGAATTTAAAATGTTATGCAGCTATTTAAAAAAAAAAAAAAAATGTATGCTGTTAAGCGGCATTATAAAGCTAATTACTCCAGCGAAAAGAATGAAAGCAATAAAACCAAAAGCACAAAACATTCAATGTAAGTGAAAACTAAAACTTTGTAAACAACACACATAAAAGGTACTTATCAGTCAGGTCAACTGATTGATAAGTCTCTATAATGTATGTTATTTTACAAAGTTTTAATTATTTCATATTTTACGCACCTGTTTCTTTTGTGTTTTTTTTTTTCGGTTATTCAATGTGTGTGTGTATGCAGAACCTGGTTATGACCAACGGGGACCCCTAGGCATTGAAGAATTTGGGACACCCCCCATCTATGAAATTTGTTTTATTTTTCATAAAATTTTGATATAAAAAATATTTCAGAAAAAAATTGAGATTGGGGGTCCTTGAGCAAAGTCTCGATTTGCCCATGCGATAGTAAGGCCCTGTGTGTATGTGAAAAGAAAAATTCATTTTAGAAATGACAGGTTCATTATAAAGTATGCACGTTTATATTGGGAAAAAAAAACCACTTAAAAATAAGTATGAAGAACAACAGTCAAACTTTATTTAAACATCCGAAAGTAGGAAAATACACAATAAGGATCATAGACACCCATACATGAGTACTTTTAAGGGGCGGGGAGGGAGCGCTTATCTTGGGCTTCCAAATATTTTAGTACTATACAGAGGTGTCCAGAGGATTATTTTTCGAGGTGAGCCCAAACAGGATTGTACAGTCAAATATTTTTAATACTGGACCCGAGTGTATATATAATAAATATCGCGTTTACTCGCGTAATAGTCGCACCCTCGTTTTGAAGAAAAAGAAATCGTCAAAATATTTTCCCTGGATAAAAATCGCAGTCGCGTATTTGACCTTCATGTAGAAAATTTATCATCTGTACTCTTCCCGGAATTATAGTGCTACTGATACCTTCAGTGAAGATTTTTTTAAAATGAATTACTCTATTTGAATTTGCAAAATTTTCTCAAGTTTATTTGCGAATTTTATGTCTAAGAATATTATCATAAGAAGAAAAATGCCTTTATTTATTGTGCAAATGACAAAAAGACTATTTAATAAACAGCACAAAATCTGGAAACATTTGGTATGCTACTAATTTTACTATTATATATATATATATATATATATATATATATATATATATAATACCAGTAATGCTTTAGCATTACAGAGTCCAATATTGTGAAGTAGATTTTCCGGCATTATAGTCGCACCTAGACATTCACAATGAAAAATTGGCAAAAAAGTGCGACTATTACGCGAGTAAACACGGTAAAAACTTATTTAAATATTTTCTTTTATCCCCCAAAATATTTATATAAAATCAAAGAATCCACACATCTTTAATTATATTAAATATTTTTCGGGACTGAAAATATAAATTATTTGGCGTTTAAACTTAAATCACACATTTTATCATAGCCTATTTTCAAACAAAAGTTTCAGGGGAATTTCTGGGAAGGCTCCTATGTCCACCCCTAAGTATGTCACTGGTACAAAAAAAAGTTCAGTTCGCTGTAAAAAAAAAAAAAAAAAAAAAAAAAAAAGTTTACTATACCATTAGCTAGGAGGAGTTAGCTCGAGCCTCCACCACAAGACTCACGTTTGCCATTAAAAATAATGAGAGTTTAACTTGTGAAAAGTGATTCATTAAAGATGGGGGGGGGGGGAAATACGTTTATTTAGGTGCAAGAAAGTATGTTTCCAAGACCGTAACTACAGGGGGTTAAACGGGGCACGTGCACCGAGAGCCATGTTGAAGAAGGCATCACAATCAGTAATGTAATGGTTCAAACGAAGGTGCTTTAAAACTAACGCCTAGGGCGCCGAGCTGAGAAGGGAGACAAATTAAGGTTTGCCCTGGCTGATGTAAACTGTAGTTGCGGCAGTGTATGTAAAAAGAAAGAAATCAGAAAAATGTCTTCAGCTAATTTTAAATTAAAAATAACTTAAATTGAAACACAAATATCTGAGGAAAAACGTGATTATCATGATCTAACTGAAAAAAAAAAAAAAAAAAAATACTTATTAATGTATTTGAGATCAGTCAAAAAACAAAGGTTTGTGTTTACTTAAATTTTTCTTAAGTATGATGAAATTTCAGATCTCTGGAAAGAGAAGAATCACATAATTAATTTCATCAAGGCTTTTAAAAAGAACAACAAAGAAAAAATAACTTTAGATTAATTAATTTAAAAACACACAAAGTCGAAAAACTCCTTATCAGAAACGACTGCTTATTGCTCAAAACAGTATTGATATTGTTTAAACATCTAACGATAAAGCATTAATAAAGTAGTACTTGAAAGGAGCCAAGAAGAATTGCAAAAATATATACCGTTTAAACTAAAAAAAAAAATCTCCAAACAAAAAGAATATATTTACTTAATAAAGATTAAAATAAAAGAATATCCCTGGAATAAGTAATAACGTATACTTAAAATATACATTAATCGTGGATTTCAAATAGAATAAAAAGGAAAAGAAAAATGGCGCTCATTTATTACAACTTTCAATTATGTAATCTGAGAACGCTGAATCTGGAAGACAAATAACTTATGGAAAATGGTTGTTTAATTCTCAGAACAGGTACGTTCTAATTGAAGGATACAAAGACATTATTAAATTATTCGGAACGAGACAAACAGATCAGCATTCATTTTACTAAACAGACATTTTAAGACGGCTTATTTTCTTAAAATGAGGTCATTATTCATTATGGAATTTCGCACTTCACACATGCGACGGCGTAATTATATCTTATTTAAACAACTAATTCTAGTTAGAACAGGAGGTAAATTCTATGTAAAAGGGAATACTTAATGTTAAAGGAAAAGCGTTAGGTAAACATGGAACTTTGTAGCTTATTATAGAGAAGAGAGTTTTAAGTAAAATTTTATTGATGAATAATTTGTGAGCCTGTAAATCGTAATTACATATATAGCGCTTCATTAATAATTAAACAACTAGAAGAGAAAGCCTGTTGTGGAGGCAATTACAATGGGCGGCAGAAAAAGCATTTAACAAAATATGTCTACACTAAATAAATTCAATCTTTGTTCACTTAAAATAAATAACTTCATACTCAATTTTTATGATATTCCGAAATTGGAATGGCATTTTGTTCTAAAAACGTGCGAAAACTTTTCGCATTCGAAAGATTTCTATTCGCGGGAAAGATCCCCTCTTAAATCAATGTTTCATGCAGACGAAATCATTTTATTAGTGAAAAAAGAACTGCGTAATCTAGAAAAACTAATTTAAACGAAATGGAATCGCAATTTTCCCTTCAAAGTCTGATAACCGTGATTTCAGTATGACGTAATTGTCACTTGCGACAAATAATTTAGCCAAGCAAATGATTCACATTTTTTACTCTTGGAAATAAAATGGAGCTGGAAATAGCGAAAAATCGGGAACGGGTGGGGACGGGTGTATTTTCAGATTTTTGAAATAACTTTTTAATCTTTCTGGAGTAATGGTGGTAAAAGTTTTATCTTGGAGTGATTACTTGGAATTGGTAGAGATTCAGTGAATCGGTGCGTCAGCGATTTTCTTAACTATATAGTAGAATTTTCGTTAAAATATATACCAGACGAAACGTAAGAATTAAACATTAATTTCTACATTTACACATGTATCGCCGCAGATTGTATGATGGTTAGGGCACCACCTTTAAGATTATGGGCTCGGGTATGACTACCGACTTGAGCTTGGCGACTCACAATGTTTTATTAAAACCTTTTTTTTTTTCAGTATAATTTAACAACTTTTTATAGAATTCGTTAAGCAGAGAGAGAGAGAGAGAAGAAATTTTTTCTAGAACGGAAACATTTCTACAAAATACCGCTAGAACCTTTCTTGATTCGTCCCCCCCCCCTTAACTGGGGGACAGCGGCAGCTGCCCCCCGTTTTAGTGAAGCTCTGTATGTAAGAAAGCGTCGAAAGGGCAAATCTAGTCTATTGCTAAATCCAGGTAGCTTCTGCTGGTAATTCGCACTCCATATCGCCTCGCAAGCTCTCTTCCATCGCAAAAACTTACCGCGAGAGGCAGCAAATCACGGCTTATTTATTACGCGGGGATTTTTCTCTCCCCTTGGCATTCGAAGCACGTGAGTGAGTTAATGTGAGCATACCGACTTGAAATCATCTGTCCCTTCATAGGGGGTAACGTTGTTGGCTGCCTACATGGGTGCCCCCATCGTAAAAGGCCAGGGTAAGGTTGTTCTGAAAAAATTAAATGTTGCTTCAATCTACAGATCTGAACCCAGTAGGGTACATTTGAAAATAATTAGAGTCAAGAGTTCGAGAAAATATGTTTTTTTTTTTTTTTTTTTTAATAATTTAATGTAATAGTACAAACTCCTGATACAAAAAAAGTGAGACAAAATAGGATCAGAATTCATAATAAAAAATTAATTAGATCAATGTCAAACAGACTAAATTAAATTCCAAAGCCCCCCTCCCCCCCCAAAAAAAAAATCCAACAAATTATCCAAGTTTTATTACAATTATTTTTTAAAAGCTGTATTAACTTGAACTCCTTAGTGTTCAATTACTTTTGCGAGTAATTTTCATTCCTTTATAATACATAATTGAATTTATGCTTATTCTATGCTTTAATATTTTGAAATTTTTTACATAAAACTTTAATTAGATGCTTAATAAATCATTTGCATCAATAAACACAATAAAATATAATATCACCAATATTTAAACTAATTAAAAAACATATTGGTGCTTAATTACTTTTGTGAGTCACTGTATAAGTTAACTATTTGTTTTTTCAACCGTTAGTCCTAGATGCATACTTATAGTTACAAAAACAGTCAAATCCAGATGCAGAGTAAAGATATGAAAAGTTTTTAATGAAAAAAAAAAAAAAGAAATCTGAAACATTTTTATATTTTAAATATAACAGTGTTTCAGATTTCTCTTCTAAATAAATAACTGACAGAATTCTTTTATTGGTGCCCTAAAATGTAAGAAAACAAAATGTTGTTAAAAGCCAGTTGATTTTCAGCAAAAAATTCAAAAACTTTAAAATCATTCAAGGCAGCTTTATTAACAACTTTAAATAACTATTTCAAAAACTCTTAATTTCTAAAAAGCTCTGGACCCATTTTCGGCTAGAATAGTTTTTTGTATTGTATGAATAGAAGGAGACCCCTTAAGGTGCTATAGTCTCCCTTGAAACGTCACCTATCACCAGTTGGCTAATGATTATAATGCCTTTTTCAAAAACCTCTCCTATCAAACATTTATTGGGCAGGCTGTTTAATAAAGATTAAAAGATCAAAAGCAATTCTAGGATTAGGACAGTAAAAAACCGCGAATATATGAATTCATCTAAATTATTAACCCTTTGAGGCGAAACCCTTTCCCAATGCTGAAAAAAAGGCAGCCGCTGCCATCGCTCGACTTAACTACCAGCAAGATGGCGGACGATCGAAACGTTCATCGCGTGCCACAGATCTAGAGACCCCTTTTTTGACGAGGCTGGCTGTGCGCGAGCTGCCCTTTTTTCAGCATTGGGCAATCTATCCAGCTGTTTTCGCATTCTTACATTTTTCAGCACATGTCAGTGCTGTTAAAAAATCGTGACAATTTTTTTTACGGGAAATGACGTGCTAAAAAGTAAAGGACTCTCGCGGAGCTATGTCTCCCGCAACTATTTTTATAGAAATCAAATCTATTCTTTGTGACTGGCAACAGTCAAAACGTCAGAGTTTGGTGTTCCCAGAGCGGGAACACTGCGCGTTAAAGGGTTACATTCATTTCTGTTTCGCTTTCCCAACAATAAATTCGTGCTAAAATGAGAAGGGTTAAAAACATTTGTCGCGTGTTCTGCCGCTCTGAATGCTGATTGCCAGAAGCACAGGTTATATGACTGGAAGAATCGCCCACTACTTTTTTTTTTTTTTTAAGTGGAAAATCGATACTGGAATTTCTACATTTCGATCGATGGAAGAAAAAACTGTACACATGCGTGCATTCACACACGTTAGATAAACTTCACAGTTTTATGCATATTCATTTGTTATTCAATAACGGCAGTTTACTGAGACTCCAGTTCAGATAAACGATTGCGGTAGCTGTAATACTCGTAGTTTGGGTGCATTCGCGTAAATTGGAATGTAACATTGAGGGGGGGGGGTGTTTCCCATAGTGGGATCGGTAGGGCAGAATGTATATTTTATTGTAAAAAATACAGTTTTCAAATAGGTGATATCTAAATTTTCTTGAATTTTAGGGGAGGGGGAAACGGCCCCTCTTAGCCTTAGTAAGTTATTACGCCTATATTTGGGTGCATTTTTGAACAATTTGTAAAGCAAGCATTTTCACATCAATGTAGATTCTACATTGTAGAATCTTGTCCAATTTAATATAATAACACACGAGAGTATATTCATAATACAGGGAAACTTCTATGAGCGACCCCCTCCTCCAATGACTCATTTTTTAAGGCACCGATTTTTTTTATCCAATCCACCTAATGTTAAAACGTCCTCTAGAAGAGACCACACAACCCTCTATAAGCAACCTATCCCATTTCCCTATCAGAAAATTTTCTTGCGCGTTTTCCGGAAATAATGAGAACAAAAAACGACATTACAACCCTGTCGGAAAAATTCCGACTTTGTTCGTAACATAAAAGGAAAGGAGAGGCTGAAAGAGGCTCGTATAACACATTACAAACTATGTATGGATTTTAATTCCGACTTTGTTCGTAACATGCTGAAAGAGGTTCGTATAACACGGTAAAAGAACGGGATAGATGTATGGATTTTAATTCCGACTTTGTTCGTAACATGCTGAAAGAGGCTCGTATAACACGGTAAAAGAACGGGATAGATGTATGGATTTTAATTCCGACTTTGTTCGTAACATGGTGAAAGAGGTTCGTATAACACGGTACAAGAACGGGATAGATGTATGGATTTTAATTCCGACTTTGTTCGTAACATGCTGAAAGAGGTTCGTATAACACGGTAAAAGAACGGGATTGATGTATGGATTTTAATTCCGACTTTGTTCGTAACATGCTGAAAGAGGTTCGTATAACACGGTAAAAGAACGGGATAGATGTATGGATTTTAATTCCGACTTTGTTCGTAACATGCTGAAAGAGGTTCGTATAACACGGTAAAAGAACGGGATAGATGTATGGGTTTTAATTCCGACTTTGTTCGTAACATGCTGAAAGAGGTTCGTATAACACGGTAAAAGAACGGGATAGATGTATGGATTTTAATTCCGACTTTGTTCGTAACATGCTGAAAGAGGTTCGTATAACACGGTAAAAGAACGGGATTGATGTATGGATTTTAATTCCGACTTTGTTCGTAACATGCTGAAAGAGGTTCGTATAACACGGTAAAAGAACGGGATAGATGTATGGATTTTAATTCCGACTTTGTTCGTAACATGCTGAAAGAGGTTCGTATAACACGGTAAAAGAACGGGATAGATGTATGGGTTTTAATTCCGACTTTGTTCGTAACATGCTGAAAGAGGTTCGTATAACACGGTAAAAGAACGGGATAGATGTATGGGTTTTAATTCCGACTTTGTCCGTAACATGCTGAAAGAGGTTCGTATAACACGGTAAAAGAACGGGATAGATGTATGGGTTTTAATTCCGACTTCGTTCGTAACATGCTGAAAGGGGTTCGTCGGTAAAAGAACGGGATAGATGTATGGATTTTAATTCCGACTTTGTTCGTAACATGCTGAAAGAGGTTCGTATAACACGGTAAAAGAACGGGATAGATGTATGGATTTTAATTCCGACTTTGTTCGTAACATGCTGAAAGAGGCTCGTATAACACGGTAAAAGAACGGGATAGATGTATGGATTTTAATTCCGACTTTGTTCGTAACATGCTGAAAGAGGCTCGTATAACACGGTAAAAGAACGGGATAGATGTATGGATTTTAATTCCGACTTTGTTCGTAACATGCTGAAAGAGGTTCGTATAACACAGTAAAAGAACGGGATTGATGTATGGATTTTAATTCCGACTTTGTTCGTAACATGCTGAAAGAGGTTCGTATAACACGGTAAAAGAACGGGATAGATGTATGGATTTTAATTCCGACTTTGTTCGTAACATGCTGAAAGAGGTTCGTATAACACGGTAAAAGAACGGGATAGATGTATGGGTTTTAATTCCGACTTTGTTCGTAACATGCTGAAAGAGGTTCGTATAACACGGTAAAAGAACGGGATAGATGTATGGGTTTTAATTCCGACTTTGTCCGTAACATGCTGAAAGAGGTTCGTATAACACGGTAAAAGAACGGGATAGATGTATGGGTTTTAATTCCGACTTCGTTCGTAACATGCTGAAAGGGGTTCGTCGGTAAAAGAACGGGATAGATGTATGGATTTTAATTCCGACTTTGTTCGTAACATGCTGAAAGAGGTTCGTATAACACGGTAAAAGAACGGGATAGATGTATGGATTTTAATTCCGACTTTGTTCGTAACATGCTGAAAGAGGCTCGTATAACACGGTAAAAGAACGTGATAGATGTATGGATTTTAATTCCGACTTTGTTCGTAACATGCTGAAAGAGGTTCGTATAACACGGTAAAAGAACGGGATAGATGTATGGATTTTAATTCCGACTTTGTTCGTAACATGCTGAAAGAGGTTCGTATAACACGGTAAAAGAACGGGATAGATGTATGGGTTTTAATTCCGACTTTGTTCGTAACATGCTGAAAGAGGTTCGTATAACACGGTAAAAGAACGGGATAGATGTATGGGTTTTAATTCCGACTTTGTTCGTAACATGCTGAAAGAGGTTCGTATAACACGGTAAAAGAACGGGATAGATGTATGGGTTTTAATTCCGACTTCGTTCGTAACATGCTGAAAGGGGTTCGTCGGTAAAAGAACGGGATAGATGTATGGATTTTAATTCCGACTTTGTTCGTAACATGCTGAAAGAGGTTCGTATAACACGGTAAAACAACGGGATAGATGTATGAATTTTAATTCCGACTTTGTTCGTAACATGCTGAAAGAGGTTCGTATAACACGATAAAAGAACGGGATAGATGTATGGGTTTTAATTCCGACTTTGTTCGTAACATGCTGAAAGGGGTTCGTATAAAGCGGTAAAAGAACGGGATGGATGTATGGATTTTAATTCCGACTTTGTTCGTAACATGCTGAAAGAGGCTATACAACACGGTAAAAGAATGGGATAGATGTATGGATTTTAATTCCGACTTTGATCATAACATGCTGAAAGAGGCTCGTATAACACGGTAAAAGAACGGGATAGATGTACGGATTTTATGACGTTTTTGCACTGATGATGTGACTTATGTATTTGTATTTTTATGCCTTTCAGGCACTAACTCAGATAAGGAAAGCCCATCTGATGACGTTATTGGGCAGGCCAAACTTACAATGACAGCCTAAAAGACATCAACGCAAATATATTATACTACAGCAAATTCGGAAAGCACGAAGAATAACAGGATAAATGCTCTTTAGTCATATGTAAAAAATAAAGTAGCTAGTAAACAGTAGGAGAGGGGAAAAATTGAAAAATTTAAATATTTATAAAGAATTTTAATTTAAAAAATACTTTTGCGTAATTACTTATACACATTCGTATGCACTTTCATAAGTAAAAACACAAACTGTGTATTTTTTAGCGTTTTATGGGCTATCAAATTTTATGTTTCTCTGACCGACCACCTCTCTTAGACAGTCCGAAAGCATACGTAAGCCGAGACCGACTAAGAAATTAAGAAATTATGGGGCTCAGGGCAGACATTTCTCATGGGGCCCCATTCATATTGACTCATCCAGTTTACAAATATTAGAAAGCTTGGAACTACACGCTTACTTAAATTTCAGGCTTTTCACTCTGGTTGATGCTTTGAACTTTTTTTTGCAAGTGAAAAAGGGTGGATCTTTGGTACCACCCAACATTAATATTGACCAAATATTTATCATTTTACACACAATGTTTTATTAAAACCTTTTTTTTTTCAGTATAGTTTAACAACTTTTTATAGAATTCGTTAAGCAGAGAGAGAGAGAGAGAGAGAAAAGAAATTTTTTCTAGAACGGAAACATTTCTACAAAATACCGCTAGAACCTTTCTTGATTCGTCCCCCCCCCCCTTAACTGGGGGACAGCGGCAGCTGTCCCCCGTTTTAGTGAAGCTCTGTATGTAAGAAAGCGTCGAAAGGGCAAATCTAGTCTATTGCTAAATCCAGGTAGCTTCTGCTGGTAATTCGCACTCCATATCGCCTCGCAAGCTCTCTTCCATCGCAAAAACTTACCGCGAGAGGCAGCAAATCACGGCGTATTTATTACGCGGGGATTTTTCTCTCCCCTTGGCATTCGAAGCACGTGAGTGAGTTAATGTTCTCTGTTCGATCGAACAAGGTGCGTGAAATCAATGTCTGGAATTGCTTGTCGTCATTTCCATAATGCCTCGATTATGGACATCGATTTCCGCTGCCAACCCACACCTTCTTAATCGAGTTTTTTGCACTGACATGTGTGCTGCGGTTGGTGTTGATGTGTCGTTCAGCCCCCCCCCCCCACCTTTACCCCGCTTTTCTCTATACACTTCCACCAAAACATTACACCTTGAATGATGAAAACGTCAAGCTACTTGCGAAATGCTTGCTGACTATATAGTAGTCTCATTTTCTCATATTAGTAGTCATGCACAAGGCAGCAGGTAGAAAAAAAATTCGGAGGAGGTGGTGGAATATGTAGTGGCAATTCTTTTTAACCTATAACTGATCTCCAGAATCAACGCAAATAAAAAAACTACTAATGCAGGGGGGAATCAAACTGAAATAAAATAAAGGGGGGAATAAAATTTCGGGAGGGGGGGGGAATCAAACCTCCCAATGATCCTACTCCTAGCTACGGCCTTTGTCCTTAACAGTGGTGGATCCAGAAAAGTTTCAAGGGAAGGTCGATAAGTAAGACGAAGCACATTATCAGAGATGGGACACTCTTTTTTTTTTTTTTTTTTTTTGGCCTGTTCTTGAACCCACGTTTAACCTGATCTCTCTCTTCATCAAAACGACGCGACAGAGAAGACTCCCTGTGAAATATCGAAGTTGCTCCTCAGAATGGTTCCTTGAATGCTCCATCGGAACCCAGCGAGTGCGCAAGCGCAACGCTGAGCTCCAGCGGAGCGTTTAAAGAACTCTACTGGGAAGCAATATCGCTTAAAGACAGTCTTCACTGTTGCGTCTTTTAAATGATGAGAAATGCTCCGCCATGACCGAGTGGATAAAGACACTGAACATGGTACATGACTGAAGAGTGAAGGTCCTGGGTTCGGGCCCATCGATCTAAAAGTATTGAGTTTCGGGCGGTTTTCGCCAGATGTAATGTGATTACGCGTCAGAACCCATCAAAAAGTCCACTGACCAAGGCACCTCTCCCTAAGCAGATAGCTCGCAAGCAGCTTTGATTTAATACATAACAAGCCTCCTCCGGCGACCAGTTGGTTTTCCATCTTAATAAATCTTGTTCGGAGAGAAACCTGTTTCTTACTGGCTTCCTTGGCACTGAAATCTCTCAGATTCTGATTGGAATTTATATTAAGATGGTTACAAACAGGAGCGGCCCTAGGGTAAGTGGCCGCCCCCCCTGCTAACGTTAAAAATCGTATTATAATCTATGGGTCTTCCATAATTTCTTTCCTCATTCCATTAAGTTGGTAAGTCTATTATTACTCATGAGTGTGAGTAAACAAAATTAAAATGGATATTTCTAACATCCATTTTCTGGATGAATACATTAGAAATAGATGGGGAAAAGTTGCCCAGAAAAATGCACAATTCGAACTGAATGAAAGTTTCAAGAACTTATTCAGGTGTATTCATAATCCAAGTAGCAGACGATAAAATGACGATAAAAAATTATTTTAGCATCATTTAACGATGATAGAGCATCAGTCACGTGATACAGTGGGTTTCTTGCAAATTTATATTAAATTAAACACACCCTCTCATTAAATTTCGCCAAGCGCTAGAATCATCTTCTCAAACTCGCATATCAACCATTTTATTTTTCACCAAATGAAAAAGTTGCATAGTCTCGAAAAATTTCCAAATCCTATTTTTCTTATGGGTATAAAACATTTAATTCCTGCTCTGATTTCACTTGTACACGGTATTTTAAATAATAAATAACCTTACAAATAATATAAACAACAACAAAAAAATCTTTAATCTTTTATTTTTACTTCGAGTCTGAATCATTTAATAAACTTGCCAAATATGGCAACCTAGATACGCTTAATCCTCATTTTTTCCACTGTGGGGATACAATTGGGAAATGGCGGAGAGCAAAAAATCAGCCTTTTGCGACACGTTTTTTATCGATATTTCCAAAAATAATTCGAATTTCGAAAAATTCGCTTGGAGGTATGTCAGGACTCGTCCTGGAGAATTTCCATACAGAATTTGGTAGGTCTACGATCACCCGTATGGGAGCTACGCGAGGCACAAACAAACGGACATTTTACACTTCGTTTTATTTACATACCTGTCAACCTCCTTAAGCCAAAAACAGGAAGACTAGGGTTGAAAAAACAGAAGATTTCACAAAAAATCAGAAGATAAAAATAAAATTTAAAAATATTTTAAGAACAGAAGAATGTTTCCCCAGTGTATATCACCATTTCTTCTTATTTTTTTATATTAGTATTGTATAGAAATAAAAACAAAATTAAATAGTAATAGAAAAGAGCTTACCTGAATCTTTTTATATAAAATGAAAAAAGATATTAGAGAGTATTTTCACAAAAATAAAAAACAATTAAATAAATGTAAATTTGACTTTATTTTTAACCAAAGTATGTTGAAAAATAAACAGATTAAAATTTTTTTTATCTCCTTCAAACTAGCTTTTACTAATAGTTCATCAGAAAAATTATCCAAGCTTTAGTTTTCAATACTAACAAATTTTCAAATGATGAATCACCGAGGGAAGAACGAAATGAAGTTCTGTTACCTATCAATGAAAGATTTGCCTACAAATGCTTTGACCTCACTCATACTACAGCATTGTGCTGTTAGCTGTTGAAATGAAAACCTTACCTTAATAAATTATTTTGAAATAGAATTATTAATTTACAATTTTTTCGCACAGTTTGTAATACAATTTAATATATCGACTAAAAATTCAAAAAAGATAGAAGATTTCATCTTCCGGCAGAAGACCAGAAGATAGCTTAAAAAAACTGAAGTCTTCTGTCAAAACCAGAAGAGTTGGCAGATATGTGTTAATATAGATACAGTACGATGAGAGCGTACAGGCTGAACATGCGTACATGGGATCAGGCGAAACATGGTTAATGTGTTTAAGTGCGCTCAAGGGAAAGGGAACTAACTGATCGTACCTTTACTAACCCCACTCCACCCCCCCCCCCGGATCCGCCACTAAATCATCATACATTTTTAAAAAACATGAACGAGCGTAATTTTGATGAGTTGACGCTAGAACTTATGACTTTAAACCTAATTTATTATATTGACCCTATCCCCTTTTCTCCCCCACGGCACAGAATGAAAACATAGCTGATGTTTCAATTCATTCTTCCCACATCATTCACTCATAATCACCGGGGCGTAGCATAAACAAAGGGAAGTTATGTTTTTTGGGTAGTGTGCACAACCAAAACAGATTGGTTAGAAGATGGATGCGTCGACCTCTCTTTTTTTTCTGCAACGCATTGCCATGGTAACGACAGTAATGCGGAATTCGATAAGACGCGATGGTGACTGATTATCCCGTTAAAAATTCTACTTCTAATAAGAAAAAAAAAAAAAAAAAAGAAGGGCCACTTTCGACAAGACTAGAGAGTGCAAGGTTGCGACCTCCTTATAGAGGAATTATTTTTGGAGCAGCCGTACTGGCGGGAGAAATGGAACTTAAAGAAAGGGGGAAAAAAGCAAACAAACAAAAACCAGACATTTCGTCAAAAGATCTATTTAATTGGATAGAAATGCACGGTTGTGAGAAAGATGCATTTCAACATGTGTAGCATATTTCGAGATTACAAGCGAAGAGTTATATGGGTCAGGTTTGATTATCGCCCGGGCACTAGGGGTCCGGCACTACATACAGATATAAACCAAAAAATTGAGATAGGACCCATAAATCCGTGCCAAAATGGTGATTCCGTGGGCCACAAAAATGTTGCAGTCAGGTCACGCTTACACCTTCTCTAAGATATTAAAATAATTGAAGATTTAATTTTAGAGAACATACTGTCAAAATTATCTTACTACTAAATATCATTTCACAACTAATAACTGGCCATTAACTAAATAAATCCTATTAATATTATAAATGTGAAAGTTTATGAGTTTGTATGGTACTCTTTCCCGCGGGAACTGCTGGTCAGCAGAGACGGCCCGAGGGGCGTGCGGGGCCCCAGGCGAAGCGCAAGAGCGGGGCCTCTTCTCTATCATGTCTTATGAGATAGCAATAAAATAGCCCAGGAGCGGGGCCTCTATAAGCGCGGGGCCTTAGGCGATCGCCTACATTCGCACCCCCCTTGGGCCGGCCCTGTGGTCAGATTTGGATGAAATTCGACATGGAGATATCTGTTTGTTAATTCAGAGTTTAAACCACCTTTTATTGTAAATAAATAAATAAGTAAAATAAAAACACTGCCCCCTTTATTTTTATACGCTCATAGATTACCCTTTTGCTTGCCCTCCCCATCACCTTAAAAAAAAAAAAAAAAAAAAAAAAAGAAACGCAGGTAGTCCTGCCAATATTATAAATGCGAAAGTTTGTGAGTTTGTATGTTTGCAACTCTTTCCCGTTGAAACGACTGGTCAAATTTGGTAAGCCGCGGATAAATTAAACATTAATAAATAATTACACTGTGACAGATATAACGTGATTCAATAATTAGTGATTTATTAAATTGCAACTGAAAATAGAACTAATGTTACATTGTATGAAAGTAAATATTTGATAGTATATTATTTAAAACATATTCATAATTTTGAATAATGAATGCATTTAGTTTCTAAGTAATAGCTTTGTTTAAAATTTTACATTTTTAATCGAAAACTAGTATATTAATTATTTTTCTTACAATGAAATATTAAAAAGTTAACTTCAAATGCTTGAGTAAACATAGCATTTTACAGCAAAATTACATACGGTTAGGAATGGGAAAACCGAAGACGCATGGATATTACAAATAGTACGTTATTTATGAAAAGGAAAACAGACCAGTTCATCAGTAATTGACAACAGCTGACATTTTTTGTCGGCAAATTATGCTTTAATACATCAGATTCATCCAGGCGGCCATTATTTTAATACGATAGCTAACATAGATTTTTTTGGGGGGGGGAATAAACTTGTTTTGGGGGGGATTATTTATTTTTGCTTAGATGTAATTATTTTCTAATCAGATTAGAATTAAATCTGTTTAGAAAATAATTACAGAATTTAGAAAATAATTCTGCCTTTTCTTCTTTCTTTCATTTTTTCCTTTAATTTTTAGAAAAATATTTTAATTCAGAGTTTCTTAAACTGTGCGTAGATGTAACTTACTAAGGGTAAGAGGGGACAATTGCCCTCCACCTGAAATTTAAAAAAAAAAATTCAGATTTCACCGAGTTGAAAATTACATTTTCTAAAATAAGAAATAGTTTGTACCCCTCACAATTTTACATGCCAATTAACATACCCCCCCCCCCCCCAAGTCACATGCCAATTTACGCCAATGGAACTGTGGACCGCGAAATTATGAAAAATGGTAGCAAGCAATTCAAGATGACAGGAACAAAATTACAAATAAAACACTGCGACATCTGATCCCGTTCGTGTACAGCGTATTTATGGCATATTATGAAGTCAGCAGGGCCCGATCATCACAATATTGGGCCCAGGGCAAACACAATTTTTGGGGCCTTTGCACCGGACCATAAATATTTTACGGGAAATTGCACGAAAAGAGTATTATGCATCTAAGTTATTTTAGATACATATAGCTACTTAAATATACTGTTTGTTTAAATACTAAATATAAATACAGTGCACACCGGTTATAATGGACCTGGGATATAACGTACTATCGGTTATAACGTACCTAGAAGCTAGGTCCCGATTGAAGTCATGAATGACATATTTTTCGATACAAAATTTTTTAAAGAATATAAATTTTTTAACAAATGAAAATTTTTTATCAAACATAAATTTGTTGAAAAATACAACATTTTTGGGCCCTTGAAATTGGTGGGTTATAATGGACATGGGATATAACGTACTATCGGTTATAACGTACATAGAAGCTAGGTCCCGATTGAAGTCATGAATGACATATTTTTCGATACAAAATTTTTTAAAGAATATAAATTTTTTAACAAATGAAAATTTTTTATCAAACATAAATTTGTTGAAAAATACAACATTTTTGGGCCCTTGAAATTGGTGGGTTATAATGGACATGGGATATAACGTACTATCGGTTATAACGTACATAGAAGCTAGGTCCCGATTGAAGTCATGAATGACATATTTTTCGATACAAAATTTTTTAAAGAATATAAATTTTTTAACAAATGAAAATTTTTTATCAAACATAAATTTGTTGAAAAATACAACATTTTTGGGCCCTTGAAATTGGTGGGTTATAATGGACATGGGATATAACGTACTATCGGTTATAACGTACATAGAAGCTATAGGTCCCGATTGAAGTCATGAATGACATATTTTTCGATACAAAATTTTTTAAAGAATATAAATTTTTTAACAAATGAAAATTTTTTATCAAACATAAATTTGTTGAAAAATACAACATTTTTGGACCCTTGAAATTGGTGGGCCCAGGGCAAATGCCCCGGTTGCCGCCCTGCCGATAAACGGGCCCAGAGTCAAAGTATAGAAAAAGTAATCTAACGTAGTAGCGGACATCAGGATATCATTCAAGTTATCGGAGTCCAAAATTGTGGTGTGGTTCTGGTTTCAAGAAAACAATTGCGCCCATCTCATAAAGTTTTACAGAGAACATAATCAGATGTATTTTAACCGATATTTTAGAAAGAAATGTTTGTAGGAATTTAATAAACTGCGATTTTTGTAGCTTTTAAAATGCTTTCTATTGTTATTTTTATTTATTTTACTTTAAAAAAAATTATATCCAATAAAAATATTCATTTTTATAAATGTGCAAAACTAAAAAGGACAGCAATACATTTTTACCAATATTTATTAAAACGTGGTATCAATGAGATTGTTGATACTGGGTCAGTAAAAATAATGTTGTGCAAGAGGGTTTTCTCGGATTGGACTATCTATGTATAATAAGCACAGTTTTAATTGAAGATAGTTTGTCTAGGAAACAGGAAATATGCTCAAGATCTTTATGGAAGTTGTTGTTGGATTACGGCAAATTAGCTACACATGGACTCTAGGTCGAGGGGGTCTTTCTAAGGGGTCCTAACCCGAATTTACGCTAGGTTTCGGAGGAAACCACGGAAAACGACAAAAAGTTAGGTCGCCAGTCGCGACCAGGTTTTGAACCACGCACCTTCCGATCTTTATGGAAGAAGGATGTAAAAAAGATAGAGATTTTAGTAAGCGATGGCATTTTTTTAATTAGATTGTATTGTCTATTAGGGCAAAGCTATTCAAGGGCTATCTGCCTAAGGAAGGGTGCCTTGGGTTGAGAACTTTTTAAGGGATTCTAACGCACGTCACATCCGGAAGAAACCACTCAAAACACCAGGCCGTTAGATCGATGGCTGTGCGATACTCCCGCGACCCTGGGACCTTCAGACTTTAGCCAAAGGCACATGCAGTGCATTTCAATATAAAGATTTCTTTTTAGAGAAGCAGCATTCGTTAATCTTTACTAAACAAAGCCAAGATAAGCAGTTCTTTGAAAAAATATCTAAAGATTTCGTTTTCAAAACGAAAAAAACCTACTTTGTTGATAAATTTGCAGCTTTACAAGAATTCAACATGATTTATTCACAAGATCAAACTATTTTGGCAACAAAAAAATACCTTAACATTATCTAGAGAAAGATTAAGGGAGGAAAAGAGAAGAAAACACTAAAAAATTAAAAGGGAAAAATAAGAAAAGAAAAAAGAAAGAAAGGAGGAGGGCAGGATGCCTGTGGAACTAGAAACATGGCCAACTCACGCTGCCGCCACTTTCCTGAAATTTAATTGGAAATATCATGTTTTTTTAATTTTCTAAAATTTTTAATACGAGTTTGATTTTAAGTTTAAATGATTTACTTTTTCGAAATCTCAGTTTTTATTACTGCTCTTAAAAGCACAACGCTTATATTTTATTTATGTGACTAGTTACATTTTTGTTTGTGGGTAAAATTAAAAATCAGTTTAAAAAATACCACAAACCAGAGTACGCTTAAATATCTTAAATCGTCATTGCGTTACCAGATGGCGCCGCTAGATAGAGAAACCGAAACTAGCGGCTGGAAAACGATACAAGCAGATGTTTTTCAGGAGAGTCGCTAAACCGAAAATAAATGATTTCGTGCAGAATTAAAGGGTTACAAAATGGGAGGTAAAAAAGAAGAAAATGTAAGAAATTTTCATCGAATAAAATACATAATTGAAAAATGTTTTTTGAGGAAAAAGGAATTGATTTTCAAGATGTGAAAATTTATTAAATGACGACAATTCACCACACGTTATAAAAAACGAAACATTATTCAAACGAAATTCATTTATTACTATATTTACACTTCGCTCTTGGGTCAGCATATTATTTTGACAAACTAGGTAGAGTCAGACTGCCACAAAATTTGATAACCACTATTTTATAGTACAGATCAGAGCAGGTACTTGGCAAGAAAAAATTTTGGACAGCTCCCAAAAAGTGTAAAAAATAGAATTTAGCATAAAGAGTTTAATTATTGACATCCAACTAAACAACAACCCGAATTTCGAGTCGAGGACCCCTGCTTGTGTCCTTGGATCAGGAATTTAATTTAAATCTGAATAACGGATGATAGCGCAAATGGCAGGCAACAAAATTGTGCTCTTTCTATTAGTAAGAACGACACCAATCACTTCGTTTGTGTGCTAATTCTTAAAACTTCATTAGAATGCCTATTTACACTGGTTTCTGCAGTGAGGGTTCATTATGCTAATGAAAAGCTGTCATAGATTCGGGTTCTAAGTCCAGTGATTCAAAGTAAATATTTGAGTGTCTTATTGACTTTAATCTGCTTTTGCACCCAGTTGCAAGGACGCAACGCAACGACAGTGATTCTCCCTTCTGCACCCATTTCTGCTTCCTGATGTGGGTCTTTTCGAATGCCAGTGAGCCAACGATAGCTAGTGAATGTGAACCAACGTTTGTTGGAAAGAGCATGCGCTGGCCTACAGCAGGGGGCATTCAAAGACTTAAGCCGGGAAGCAACGGTAGGTATAGGAAGGAGAATTGCTCTCACTACGTCCTTGCAACGATGGGAACAAGCCGGTTAAATACCTCTTTCGTCGCGTCAATCTCGGAATGGAAAACTGTGCCCTCTTTCAATTGCCTCCTGAGGTACATACCCTGTCTGCCGTACCCTAGATTCTACTGTATGGGCGCCTACGTGCGAAGGTGTCGATCTGCTCATATGATATTCGAAGTGAACTATTATACAGCTTTTATTATTATTATTACTAAATTGTTTATGAGCTTGAGAGAAGCCCTCTCCTTTATTAAAAAGATTTAGTATAGGGGCATCCCATAAATTAGATAACGTTCGAAAGGGGAAGGGGTTAACAAAATGTGACATTTTGTGACAGGAAGGGAGGGAGAGAGGATCAACGGCGCTGTTACGTTGCATTTGTGTTATGATGAATTTTCAAATTTTTGCTCACTTGTTACAGTTTGTGCCGAAACATTTTTATTGTTATAGCAAAACACCATAAAAGACCAAATCCAGAACTCTAGCGTAATTTCGGCAGCATTTTTTAAATTTGCTGTTTATCTCATGAATTTTGCGCAAGTACTAAGGCTTAGCAGAAATCAAATTTAATACATACCCTCTAAGAAGACTCGCATAATAAACAACATAAGGTTTGAAAAATAATTTCAACTTACCTAAAAAAAAAAAAAAAAAAAAAGAGAGAGAAACCTTTTAATTAGATGAATAAAGATAAAACAATGACCACATAATCATTACAGTAACAAATTACATTTGAAATATATATTCTATTTGATTTCATCCGGAAATATGAGTTAGATAGAACTCCTTAAAAAGTCCGTCACCCATGGCAGGTACCCCTTGTGCAGGTTTTCCTTAAACACAAGACACACATATATATGTTTGTTTTAAGAATTATTTATTATTGATTTTCATTCATTTATTTATTTTCGAAGAGGAAGATGATTGCTAATTATAAAACTGTGCAATATCTCTTACATACAATAAAATATAAATGTACTCAAATAAAATAAAAGATGCTATTTTAACTTCTCTTTTACTTGATGATTTTATTCATTTTTAAAAGAACACCCCATAAAATGTTTTTAAAAATTCCAAAATAGTACGATCATTCATTTGCATTCACTTTTCCCAGTCTCAGAATAAGAGATGCTCCACATTTCCTAAACTATAAATGCAAACGATTTTAAATGGAATTTTTATCTCTTAGCATGGCTTTTCCTCTGATAAAAAGATCCATCTACTGCGTTTGCATTTCGTTTATTCCAGGCTTTTAATTTATTCTAATACAAGACCTGACGACTTAAACTGCCATGAAATTGCCAGACAGCATCTAAAACTCAAACTTAAAATTTTTACTTCCAGACGGCTTCAGAGTCTTTTTTTTTTTTTTTCGAAAGAGTTTCACTAAGTCGATGGCAACTACAACTTACGTATGCAAATAATCCCTCTGGCGACGCTTTCAGAAGAAAAATGTGACTGCATAATGCAATAGGCTGCCAAGGGAAAAGGAAAAGCAATGCAACGGAATTAAAAAAAGCAAAAAAAGAGAAGAAGAGTTCAAAAATTTCGCGTGATTTCCACTTTAATCGGGCAGAGAGCTAAAAATAAATAAATAGATAAAAAATTTCCGGAAAATCTTTCTACTTTTCGAGATATTCGAATGCAAATAATATACCTGAATACAAAGTCAGTAAACGGTGTATCAGATAAATAAGCCAATAAGGTAACCCTGCCTCTGTAAGAGATTATTGGTTGTTGGCGAGATTGGTTCTCTTCTAAATCCAGGAAAAAACCTAGAAAATTTAGTTTTATTATCCCCCCCCCAAGCTATGGTTACATTCCTTTGAGAAGAATCAAAAATTCAAGCCCTGCTTTTATCTTGTAAATATTCTTTCTTCCCAAAAGTGATTTTGCTATAGAATCAAGACTTCCTTTTTTTCTTCGTCGCTCTTTTTTAACGTGAAATATGAGTCCAGAAAAGTCCATAAAAGCATCGGGATTGAGGAAAATAAATTTCGAAGCTCAAACACGTATCCTGTTTGCAAAAGAAAATGGCAAAAAATATGAAAGGAGAGGGGGAAGGGAAAATGAATGAAATGGTGTGCTAGTAGCTAGTCAGCAGCTCCTCTTCTGAGGAGCAGGAATGTGCAAGGTTTTCTTTTGCTAACACATGAAATCTATGAACGATTTATTTATTTATTTATTTATTAACAATTCCATTACAGCTTAGTAACTGATCGGTCTCCTATTAATTTTTTCATAAAACACTATGTGCGATATAATAAAAAATGTTTTATTGTCATGAGTTAGTTTAATGCAAAAATGCAGATAGCATATATTTAATGAATAAACTAATTAATTAATTAATAAATAAAAACTTTTCCATTTCAGAAAATGAATAAAAGTTTTATTCAAAATCTTAATAAAGTGATTTGCTAATATACCAAGTTCAGTTATTGTGAATAATATATTTAGTTTATTAAATACATTTAATTATATCTTCCTTTTTCATAGACTAGGGGCCAAAGCCCCTAGACTCGCTACTCCCGCTTTCGTATGAGGCTTTCGGCCCCTAAGAAGGCTTCTCTCTATTCTAAAAAAAAGTAAAGGCCGCTGTCGCCGCCGCTGTCAAAAGCTTGTCAGCGTATCTCCTCCTAAACCGTGGGGATTTGAGTTTAGACTAAGGTGCCCACAGATTCGAAAAATTCCGAGGAACCTGCTAAGCTGATTTAAATTTCGAAAATCGAATTATTTTAGAAGATATTAATAAAAAACTGAAAAAATAAACCGAATGGTTTCCAGATTTGGCATAAAATCATTCATTCCTTCGCAACAAAGCGTTTCCAAGTATCTAGAATCGCGTGAAATTTACAAACATGAGTTAGAATTACGCCCATTTTACGCCAAAATAAAAACTATATGAAATAAGTAACTCAAAATGTGTTACACAAAGTTGACAATTTTCAAATAGTAAGTTCGCTTAGACAACAGGAGTTTAGAATGAGCGATTATTCGTTTTTCCAAAACAGAATAACTAATATCTTGAAAATGAAAAATAATTAAAATGCAGAATATTTTAAAGCCGGTCCTCGTCCAGCTGAATTATTTGCTACCAGTAAAAATATTTGGCGGCGTTAACTATGCCATTATAGCAGTTACAGTACACTTTGGATATTTGCTAGCGCGACGACATGGTATAATTCGTGGTGTTAAGTGCGCCAATCTGCAAACGATTATGTAAATGAAAATATGGATAACGGTTTTCCGGTAAATTTACATGAACAGTATTTATAGGTTGTGAGCATGTGTAAATCGCCAAATAATGCAAAGTCGCCATTGGTGGCAAGCTATCCTATCTGTTCCGTAGCTTTTATTAACTTTACATGTACGCAAGTCGCCAAATAATGAAAAATCGCAATGGGTGGCAAATTCGAAGGGTTTCCAATAGGTTTTACATTATTAAAAATACAGCCGAAACAGATGTTCTGATTTTATTATGCTTTAACTCCTAATTAATATAACTTTTGAATGGCAACATTGAAAATCATTGTGTTTCTGAAGAGTGCAAATAATTTTTCCAGCGATTATAAGCGGAGTCCGCACTCCAGGTGTAGTATAGCTCAGGACCCGTACAAGACGGATTCCCATAACAAAATATCTTCCATGGTATGAGGGGGAGGGGGTACTACTGTAGTGTGAAGTTTAAATTTTTATGTACCAATGAACATGCAAGAACCAAGCAATGCGTAGTTCAGTAACATTCTATCTGATCCAATCTTCGGGTTTTGTCTGTTGAAATTATGTTTTTTTTACGAATAAGCCTGATTAGGGGCCGAATGCCTCATACGAAAAGCGAGCGTAGCGAGTCTGGGGGCCTTGGCCTCTAGTATTTGTAAAAAAGGCATAATTGACAAAACATAAAGATTGGATCTGATAGAATGTTACCGAGCTACACATCCCTTGGTTCTTGCATATCCACTGTTTTTAATTGTGTAAAGTCTATGGAATACCTTGCGTATTTGCCATCCATGACGATTTTTCATAATTTTGGCGACTTACGTATACAGTTAATCATTATGTTGAGATTGTAGAGTGTTGAAATTTCATTGATAAGATTGTTGTAACATCTAGTTATGCATCTGGATTTTTGGTTCCAATCTACTGGAGAGTTTATTTACAGGACCACCGAAAAGAATTTCAATACTTTAATGTCTATGGACATCTTGAATATAATACAACTGTAGACTGTTATTGTTTGGTCCACGCCCAAAATCTCGCCGTCTGTCGTCGACCTTGGCGAGTTTGGCCGAATTTGGCGCCAAAAATTATTTCGTATTTTGTATAACTCTAAAAATTAACCCGTAGAATTTTGAACTTTTGTATTTAGAACTATTGTAATATCTAACTGTTTTCAATATCTTTTTTGACTGAAATCGACTGGGTAATTTATTTACAGGGTCAGCCAAATGACTTTTAAGGCGTATGGATGCATTCAATTCATTGAAAGTCTGTGGTCAAACACTACTTTGGCTATCCCCAAAATCTCGCAAACTATCTCCAGCTTGTCGGCTTTTGGTGAAATATCGCCAAATAAAGTGTCAGAAGGAAATCTTTCAAATTGAACTCAGCTTGGCGATATCGAAATATTTGGCTAGAAATCGCTAAGCCTTACTATTACTGATATTTTATCTCTTTCAAACAAAATAAGTTTAGAGGAAGTGCGCTGAAGTTATTTTTGATTTAATGGACGTGCATGGAAGTCATGTGTTGTCCACATCAGATTTTTTTAAATAGAGAGAAAAAGTGAGTTTTTGTGAACTTTAAATAAAACTAAGCAGCGTTACATATTTTTTTATTAAAATAAAACTTTTTTATGATTATTTAGTAATAGACTACAGTTGTGATCGATTAAAGTGACAAAATCTATCTGCCTGAAAAGGTGCGACTTCCAAAACGCTTTACAAAACAAAGGAAAAAATTTCGATCAGCATCTACAAAGTCACTGCCGTTAACTTAATTGGAGAAAATACTCAGAAAATACATGCGGAACACATGAGGATTAGAGAGGGGAATATTTAGTACTCCAAGTTCAGAATATGTGTTTAGAATTTTACTATTAGTTCTAGAAACGAACAGAATAAAGGATATTTTACTAAATGAGTAGAATTTGTAATGAGCAAGGACGTGTTTGAAATCTGTACATCTTTCGGTTTTTAAATACTTCAAGATTTAAAAAAATATATGTAACTCTAGTTTTGCGCTTTTGGTCTTATTTAAGAGGAAGACGAAGAAGTTATACATGCGATGGTAAAATATTTTTATTTCTTTCCTTTAAAAAAAAACTAAAAAACTTAGTAAGTGGTAAAACGAATTGGTCATACATCTTTATGACTAAGGAGCATTTTTAAAAAATTGTAAATTAACTGAATAAAACATAAAAGTGAGAAGCTTTTTAAATTTGAGAATAGATGCTATTTGCTTGGAAATTCAAGCTGTTACTAGAAATTTCAATTTAGGGCTTATTTTGTAGCCTTGTGATGTATTTTACCAGTATGGATTTCAGCAAAATCTATATTTCAGTGCTATTCATGCCTAAAAGGCTCTACAATGGTAGAGAGTGGATAAGACATCAAACATGGTAGATGGCTTTAAGTCCAGGGTTCTTATTTACCTCGCGGCTGGAGATCTAATAGTCTGGAGCCTCGGGTGGTTTTCTCCAGTACGCGTTAGAACCCCCTTAAAAGCCCTCCGTCCAATGCACTTCCCCTTTCCAGATAGTTCTCACGTAGCTTTGCCGTAACACAACAACATCAACATCCTGCTTCAAGAGTGTTGCATTTCTTAAGTAAAATCTTACGTGATGGTTAGTACTATGAAGCAATTTTAGACTCTTTGTTGCTCCAAATATCGATACAGTAATATATAAATCACATCCTGTATTTTCTTCGTATTTTGTGATTTTGATTGTTTCGCTACTTTCTCGTATTTGTCTGGTCTTTGGTGTCCTAGCTTATTCTTCAATTTACGAACCTTTCTGATAAATTATTACTAATTCAATTTCACGATTGTGTTAACTTTTGTACTTACACTATATTATACAGGGTGTCCCCAAAAGGCGGTAGGGGGCTTTATCTATTAAAGATAAGTGGCAATGGCCATTGAGAAAATGCTCAATAAGGTCGTAAATAAGACTCCGTTAGGAAAAAATTCCACGTCATTTATAAAAAGTTACATTTTTTAAATTTCTATACGATCCCCGTACAAAACAATACGCCCCCCCCCAAAAAAAAAATTTTTTTTTTTTCTTCTTTCATATTTTCTGTACGACCCCAGAAATGTGATCATTCGACGTGATTTTTTTCCCTCCGAAAGTCAAAAATAACGGTGTTATTCGAAAAAATCATGTGATTTTGGTACATAATTACAAATAAACTAATTATGCCAGGCACTTCAAAATTTTGAAATTGTCTCTTTACGAGCTGTATTACATACTGCGAAGACAGGTCAATCTGTATCAGTTTCAAAACTTTTAGAAAAAATTCTTAAAAATCGGAAATTTTCGCAAAGCGTGTCACTCTTCGAAAAATCTTGCAGCTCAGATCCATGTTTAAGAATTTTTTCTGAAAATTTCACAAAAGCTACAGCTTTTTAGCTTATCGCAGTGTGTAAAACAGCTTATGAAGAACCATCTAGAATTTTTTGGAGACCATGGTGCTATTAGTTTATTTCAATTTGTGTACCAAGACTAAAAACAGAGTTCTTTTTTTTCGAAGAACAGCCTTAAGTCAGCGTTATATTCACCTTCTTATCTCTGATATTTTTAAGAATGCAATTCTCAAATTTTATACATCACTTCGTTAGTGTACGGGACACATTTTACTAATTGGGAAATATTTTTGTACGGGGCAATATAAAAATTTAAAAAGTGTATCTTTTTGAAAATGAACGAGAGACGATTTTTTGTAGCGTAATCTTTTTTCCAACCTTATTCTGAACATTTTTCCTATTTACATTGCCCACTAATCTGTAATAGGTAAAGAATTAAAACCAGTTACCACCTACCCACTGCAGGATGATTCATAACTTACGGTCCAAAATTTAAGGGGAGGTAGAGCATATAATAAATAATAGGAATCATACTGCAGTGTGGGGTCGGAAACGTCGTCTTAATGTAGCTTTTAGTAATCACTTTAATCAACGAGTGCAGAAATAATAGTGAACTTTCCGACCATTGTTCCGTCAAAAATTAATGTATCCCAGAAAACACGTGACTAAAATTGATAGTCATAAAATGCTATTCCATTTCACGGAGGAAATTTTTGGAGATTATTTCATCGTTTATGAATCTAGAAATTAGATGAATACTTCAACACTTTTCCCCAAAGTGATTATTACCATGAAAGTGAAAATGGCGTTTTCGGCCCACATTGCTATGTGATTCTGATTCCTGATTATGTGCCCTATCTCCCTTTACATTTTGTACGAATAGTTATGAATCGTCCTGCATACGTATAGGTACATTTAAACATATACACAAATACATCAACTCTAAAATGCATGATTTTTTAAAATGGGATGAAAATAAAACTGTAACTTCATTTAGACTTACTTGTGTTAGTAAAAATATTTTAAAAAAATTTCGCCATGTAGTTTTCCAGAAAATTCTTGAAAAAAGTTCAAATTCAAAAAATTAGAATATCCACCTTATAGCTCATGAAACAAAAGAAAGTAATATAACCTAATTCTACTTTATTTAGTCCTAATGCTACAACTTTTAATAATTTTGTATTAATTTTCATTTAGCAATAAAAATTAGAAGCAATCTAAAATTCGGGAAAAAATTTGTTCAACAAACTTAAATCATAGACTATGAATTCATGTTTGTTTGCTCCAAACAATGCTGCCATACCCTTTTAAAAACTAAAAAAAAAAAAATAATAATAATTTAATAATGGTGTTATTTTTATTTTAAGAACATGTTTTATACAAAACTAAAAAATTTTCTTTTTATTGCGGTAAAATGAGAGTGTAGTCAATTGGCTACAGCATGCACTGTAGGGTTATAAAACAGCATAAAATGAAGAATTTTACGAATTATGTCTTTGCGAAACAGTGTGGCAGTGGTATTTCCGTAAAATAAAAAGACCCGGACTTATCAAAGATCCACAGCATAAAAAATTCCCTTCTGAGGATATTAATGCCAAATTCCGATATTCAAATTTTTAGCTCGAAATTCCATTGTCTTTATGCAAAAGACAGGAAAAGCATGACACAGTGTAGTCATTAAGTGGAATCCCTTGACACTGCATTACAACATCCGAATTGCTACAGAGAGAACATTACGAGGCTATTTCCAACCAATCCCCTTCGAGCAAAATGCAGATGAGAAAGAGAGAAAAGATGAGTAATCGCAGTCCTGCATCCCGGCAGAAGAATAAAAGATAAAAACAAGAACGATTGGACTTGGCAGAGAAAAGTTAAGTAGAGAGATCAGTATCCGTTCGGTAGCATTTCCAAGCTCAGTCGCCTGGGGTGTCAGTAAATAACCAACTGACGATTTCTCGATGAAAAAAAAAAAAAAGAAATAAAAAGTGGAAATTGCATTTTAGATGTCATTTATGTTGCAGGGAGAATTCTGCAGACGTTCAGATAAAAAAAAATGAGAATGCAAATTTAAAGAGAGGCGTGAATATAGGGAAATTTCTAAAATAAAATCGAAGGCAAGAACTTCCTGACTCGCATATTTGGTTCTTGGCTTTTGACTCTTCATGTGTTTGATCAAGTAAATGTGTTTTTAGGGAGATTAACTTGCATTTATTTAATGCTCTTCATACATAGGGCTTATTCGCAGGCTATTACTGCAAGGGCTATTCTAAAAATTTGAATACGTATTCGTCCTTGTAATTTGAATTGAATAATATTAAACTGCGCATCAAAACACACACACACACACAAAAATGAATACAAATTCTCAATGTGTGTTTTCTCTTGATATTCATAAAATGTTTAATTTTTTGAGAATAAATTTTATTGGCTTGCTTATGTGTCATTACGAACTACTCTCTTTGAAAAATTAACAACCACCACAAAAAAAAGTAAGGAAAAGCTGCAATGTATAGAGATAGTGACTGACTCACATCATACACGCAGGGGCGTAGCCAGAAATTTTTCATGGGAGGGGTTACGACAACTACAACTCTTATATATGTATACGTGGGTGTGACAATGTAGTGAAGAATATACATTTTGTATGGCAAAAAATTCCTCATGGGGGGGGGGGGGTTATGACCCCCTAACCCCCCCTTGGCTACGCCCCTGCTTACACGTTATTATATCTTAAATAGTTATATCTTATTATACGTAGAAATTAAAGTTTGTACACTGTTTAGACTGAATAAATTGCAAAAATCTAAATAATTTAGTTTTCGATCATTTATTTTTATTAAAATTTAATTTTTTGTATGTGTGTGTGTGTGTGGAAGGGGAGACCTCAGCTTATTGAAAGATATACATAACTAACAAAAGGGAAATTGAAAAAAAAAAACTCGATTTAATAGTGCAATTTAATTTAGTTATTTATGGAAGTAGATTTCGTGTTGTTTAGGGTAAACTAACAAAATGACTTTAAGTACGTTTAATTGTTAAGCTAATTTCGTCGTTTAAATAATTATGAGTGAATGACAAACGTTATGGACCTCGTTTGATATTATCTACGTTGCCGAAGAAAATCTAAAAATATGTAGTTATGTACAAAACTGGTACGGCACTTTTCTTTCATTTGTTGAACGGAATGTCACTGATAACTAATTACAGTACTATCTTATTTATAGAATAAAAATGACTATTGAAATGTATACACATTTTATTTAAGAAACAAAAAATATTTTTATAATCAACATTTCATTTAAACAAAAACAATTTTAAGAAATTTGAAATCTTTTAATGACGAGCCCTCATTTTTAAGTTCATCTATTCTTTTGAGAAATCATGCAACTTGAAAACCATTGTGATATAGAGATTCGAAAAAAAAATTAAGGAAGTCTTTTGAAAAGCTGTACTGCACGATTACAGACAGTGAACCTGTATAAATTACGAAGCATTCAAGAAAAATTCTTAAACCTATGGAATGTCGCAATATATCCCTGAGCAAACAATGCTTGGGTCATTTTTTAAGACAATTTAGGATTTTTTTCTGAAATTTGCAAGACAAATATAAATTCACCCGTAACTAAGCGGATAGTGTATTTTTGAGATTATTATTTTTTTCTAGTTCAGCAGCATTGGTTTCTTTTTTAAGCTGTTCAAAAATCCTTTAGCATAAATCGCTTTTTAAAAGAAGCAGCCTTGAGTGAACGAGTCGTGCATAACGTGCACCACATACCATGCCATATATATACCGTACCATATAACGTACCATAGTGTACAACGTAACTAGGAGCTGTTAGTTCGAAAATTTGTGGATCTTTGTTGTTTGTCTTTTTTCTACTTCCTTTCTCTAAGGCCAGTTTCTCGAAATTTTCATTAAAAAAGGGTTACTGTACATGTGCTGATAAAATTTACCAAACTGTTAAAGTCCCCCTCCCTTTTTTTGGAGTTTGTACAGTAGGGAGCAGATGCAAACACCTCATCGCTACTAGCTGTTGCTAATGAATTTTAGTATATCAGAGATAGCCACATTGCTATAATGCTATTAGCAGTGTGTTAGGGATCTGGTACGTAAAATAGTCACACACATCGTTTGCCAGGATATAACAATGACCTAACAAATATATAGCGACTGCAATCAGAAGTCAAAATCAGGTACAAAATTCAAAATCAGCAATCCCACACAGCCTTTTACAGGAAAAATATCGCATGTTACTAAACATGAAATATTTTCGTGAGATCCAAGGAAGCAAATAAATATATCGTCTATACAGTCTTTAATCCACAATTTATATCTTGGTATAAATATCTGGAAATCTTTTTCTTAGCAGTAGAGTTCCGATTTCATAAATATTTAAAACGTTGGCACACTCTTGTTCACCCTCCTAACTAATTATTTAAAACATGGTATCGTTATTTCTCCCCATCACACGGACCAAAACCTTACAAAAATTAAGAAAAATCACCTACACGTGACTCAGAGAACACCGTAACCTTTACTCACTTCCCCACACCGCCTTCTCTGTGCTTTTCCCCTAACACCCCTGAGGATTCTCGTGTGGGTGGCTAAGCGTAATGACCTCCCCCCCCCCCCCGAAGATACAAGTATCTAACCCACCCCCGCAATATACACACTCTTTATTCATAATTACGTTGACTGCTCAGGGCTACCGGTATCTGTCTCCATTATTACTTTTTTTTTTTTTTCAATTCAGTTTCTTTTCTAAACGACTCCCTGAAAAATTAGAGGGGTGGGATTTTTTGAAGTAATTTAATGGAGTTAATGATAATAGGTGCAAGGTAACGCAGCTTGATTGCCCGGAGGAAAAGGGGAAAATGCTCCCCTCCCCCACCTCAGTGGGATGATTGTAAGCAGTATTGCAAATATGACGTTTCATAAGACAATTAAAAGTACCATAAAGCTTGTCTATAATCAACTTGGGCGTAGTAGATTGTCGATCATAGTTGACCAATTTTCCACTATCCTCAATGGGCCTATAACTGGAAACAATGTGAAGCTGACTTCGCAGAGTGGTCACAGTAGGCGAATAGCGTATTTTTCTGATATTCCATTTTCAAAGAAATCACTTTCAAGAATGTTTTTTAGTATAATTATTATTATTCATATTCAATTACTATTTCATTATTTTTAGTGTTAATAATTTTGGTCTTTTTATTTATACCATGCCATGCGTGGCGCCTGATGAGTGTCGTGGCTGAGTTTAAACTATTCCGTTTCATATTTTCATATGACTGGAGATTCCCCCATTGGTTTATCTTTTTCCTTACTTTATTCTTTTGGTGTGTTCTTCTTTTTAAAAAATCTTAAGACTATAAAGCAAACGAAATCAACTATACATGAAAGAATTAAAAAAGTTTCATAAGACTTCTTTCAAATAATTTTTGTGAATGTTTTGACGACAGTGTGGCACAACGGCACAGTTTTTTTTTTTTTTTTTTTTTTTTTTTGGGGGGGGGGGGGGGAGGGATTTTCCTTGTAATGAGGAGAAACGGTTGATTTAAGTTAGATGCATGTTAAGTTAGAATCCACCAATTAGAACTGAAGAAAGGAACGACTATATTTAATTAATGGCGGTTAGCTTTAGCCTTAAGAAATATGTGACTAGTTCCTTGATAAAGGCAGGTTATTTAGAAAGTGAAAAACTAAAGATTTTCTACACAATATTGTACTCAAAACTAAGCCTATAAACACATATGTCTTCATGTATCCAAAATGCTAAAACCTAACTTGGTCAGTGCTACTTTTATAAATATAGGCATACTGGGATATAATGTTTTTTATTCGTATGTCAATATTTTGCCTAGCTAAAACTAGAAGAAATTTGGCACGTGTGTGAGGGTACGTGCTAGATTGGACAGCATTTTCCAAAATTCGCAACTTATGGGGGATAGGGGGCGAAAATGTTCTTTTCCTAATCTACTTGAACTCAAAGAAGAAAAGAGATATCCATATAATTCCTGCTCTAACACACAACATTCACGAATAATTACAAATCGACTTCAGAACATTTCGAATCGAATCCTCCAAGGAGGGTAGACGTGGGCCATTTTTCTTGAAAAGGAAAAAAAATAATAAGTATAAAATTCTGGCTTTAAAATTTAACAAATATGAGTAATATGCTTAGGCACAGCTTGTTCGTAATTCAACACTTTAGTTGAAAATTTATTTGTTTTGTAATTTTATGTAAAAAAAAAGGACATTAGTACTTTTCGGTACACCCAATACAATTATGCCCTTTTACACATGTAAATAAAAACGAAAGGCTGAGAGTATAGCAAGAGTTTTTAAGAACTAGTTAAAGAAAGTGAACATTTTCGGATCCAGAGTGAGAGGGGGAGGGCAGCCCCCCCCCCTCCCTAGACGAATTAAGTTTACACTATAGAAGATTGACTTATTTTGTAAATTCGAATAAATTGGCAATAAAAAGGAGACCGGGAACATTTTGTGTAACCTCCAGAATTCTCGTCTGGATCCGATTCTGAAAGTGAAGCATCTCTCATCTCCAGTATTTAGCAATTATACGGAAAGTTTAACCCTTTAACGCGCAGTGTTACCGCTCTGGGAACACCAAACTCTGACGTTTTGACTGTTGCCAGTCACGAAGAATAGATTGGATTTCTATAAAAATTGTTGCGGGTGACCTAGCTCCACGAGAATCCTTTACTTTTTAGCACGTCCTTTCCCGGAAAAAAATGGTCGCGATTAGTTTTAAACAGCAGTGACATCTGCTGAAAAATGGAAGAATGCGAGAACAGCTGGATAGATTGCCCAATGCTGAAAAAAGGGCAGCCGTTGCCATCGCTCGACTTAACTGCCTTCAAGATGGCGGACGATCGAAACGTTCATCGGGTGCCACAGATCTGGAGACCCTTTTTTGACGCAGTTGGCTGTGCCGGCACAGCCAGCTGTCGCGCTGAACGTTTCGATCGTCCGCTATCTTGCTGGTAGTTAAGTCGAGCGATGGCAATGGCTGCCCTTTTTTCAGCATTGGGAAGGGGTTGCGCCTCAAGGGATTAAAGTCGTGCAGGAAAAAACAGAGCTCATGCTTGACAAGAAAAAAAAAAACGGAAGTCATTGATAGATGGCAGCACAGTCCTGACACCGGATAATCTCCCCTCCAAGAGAAACTCGCATGACAAGTGACAAATCCTCGAGAACACAGCAGTTCGCTATCTAAAAAGCTAAGGGTTGTTCAATGTTCTTATTTCTAAATCCTCATGGAGAAAAAAGATCGGATAGAAAGGAAAAAAAAAAAAAAAAATGTTAACGCAGTAGATAATATCCTTCAGAGAGATGTAGCTTTTTTTCTCCCCCTAGAGAATTTCCTCGTTTCTCTTTCGATGAGGTTTATGATTTATCTGTTTATATCTGTAATTATGGGCCTATATTCTTATGTGTTTGTTCTATTTGTATTATATGAAAAATCTCGTATGACTCCATACGACTTTTCGAACGCTTGGTCTTTAGCAAGGGTTGAAATGAACTCAATTCGAGATTGGACTCGATCGTTCGCAGTGTCGTTCAGGCACCAGTGCACTTCAAATAGTTTTGAGTGTATAGGGAGCAACGTAAAGGAATTTTTGTAGCCATGCAAACTGTCCTACCGACAAAAAAATCTATATGGAACTAATAAAACATTCCGGAAATGAAATAACTTTCCATTTTTAGTATGCATATGAGGATATGAGGTAGACGCATGTGAGATAGGGGTACGAATTTATTCATTTGTTCTTGTAGTGGCCATGAAGGTTACGTGGGACTTCCGACGGCGTTCGCTGTAGGGGCACCCCTAGAAAATAGGCTACCGCTGGCTCTTTGCGAGACCCCCCCTCCCCCAAAAAAAACATCAGTGGTCAGGCCATTGCTGGGGAGGGCCCCTGGAAAATATGCTACAGCTGGCCTTTGTGAGATCCGAAAAAACAACACTGGGTCCGGGCCATCGCTGCCTCCCACCAGTCGGAAATACTACGATTTTCATGAGCGTCGGAACTCCCACCGTCGGAAGACCCGCAACACTGGACATGGACACACTTATGGAGTGAAATTCTATCTTTGCCCATTAGCGCCCGGCCATTTTCATCACATGTTCCTACTTATGCCGATGCCTGCACTGATAAACAAATTTAGAATATTTCTTTTTCTGTGAAGAAGGGGAGTAAAACCGTTAAAGACCCGCATTTTTATTTTTCTATCGTTAATCAAAATCAAATGTATTATTTACGAGGTTATAGAAAGAGAATAAATTAATTCTTATATATTTTTGTGACTGACTACGAAGATGATAAAATGTGAGCGACCTCAAAAAAGAATGCTGGGTATTTAATGGACTAAAATTACAGCTTGAAAAACACGCGAAAATAAAAATAACTTTTGCAGTCATAAAAACAAATGACGTGAACCTCATCGAAAAATAACAATAAAGAAAGCTCTACGTCCTTTATTTAAAAAAAAAAAAAAACAGACATTTTGTCTGACTGAATTACCAGAACAATAAATATCAAATCGAATTGTGATATTAATATTTATTGGCACAGAGAAATAGGCAAACAAATATGTATATGCATCAGAGTGTATTCAAAATGAAGAATCAGAGAGTTTCCGGAAAGTCAATAGAAACTGCAAAATCGGGAAATTTCCTCCCATTGTTTCCCCCCGGAGTTCCACAGAATGGCACCAGGCTTTTAATACAGCAAAACAGATGAAACTCACACAATCGTATTCCTAGAGAGAGAGAGAGAAACCCAAATCCCACCAATCAGATGGCGGCCATAAGGTGTCCCATTTCAGTACAAAACCGCAGCGAGCCAATCGATGTCGCCCGTGATTAATTAAGAACGGGTTAATTGAGAGGCGCGCGGGTTTTGTTACGAGGGCCACTTTAATGAATGAACGCCTCTCTCTCTCGAGCGAGTGGAGTTGAGTGGTCTCTCTCTCTTTCAGTGAAAGGGTTAGAAACGACGACTGCCTTTCGATTTTCCCCCCTTTTCAGAAGTTAGTTCGAAATGGTAGTTTGGTACGGAAAGAGGAGAGGTATTAGAAAGTTTAAAAAAAAAAAGAAAGAAAAGGAAAAATGAGTATAGTCTATGGATCGAAAACAATGAATCGGATTGTAGTTTAAGAGGGTATTTTGGAAGTGTAAAAATTGAATGGAGGTTTTTGATATGAGCAGTTTAACCCTTTGAGGAGCGCCCTTTGTGTGCGGGCACAGCCAGCTGTCGTCAAAAAAAGCGTCTCTAGATCTGTGGCACGCGATGAACGTTTGGATCGTCCGCCATATTGCTGGCAGTCAGTAGCGGATCCAGGGGAGGGGCTAGGGGGCTTCAATCCCCCCAAAAGAGATTGCTCAAGGGCAACATTCTGCTTTATTATACACTTTAAATAGCTAAAATGATCATATTTTATTACTTAGCCCCTCCCAAAAGCCTAATACATTGGTTTAGACTAAAATTTTGATTTAAAGTACATTTTAATTGGGTGAAATAAGCTTTTTTAAAAATTTAGCCCCTCCCAAAAAAAATTTCTGGATCCGCTACTGCTGGCAGTTAAGTCGAGCGATGGCAACGGCTGCCCTTTTTCTCAGCATTGGGCAATCTATCCAGCTGTTCTCGCATTCTTCCATTTTTCAGCAGATGTCAGTGCTGTTAAAAATAATCGTGACCAATTTTTTGACGGGAAAGGACGTGCTAAAAAGTAAAGGATTCTCGTAGAGCGATGTCACCCGCAACTATTTTTATAGAAATCAAATCTATTCTTCGTGACTGGCAGTAGTCAAAACGTCAGAGTTTCGTGTTCCCAGAGCGGGAAAACTGCGCGTTAAATTGTTAAACGATTAGATTTCTTGCAAACTAAGGTTGAAAATGTGCTTAGAAACCGTTCGTAGGAAAATGGCAGAAAAATGTACGCCATATGATCTGGATAAAACAGTTCAATATTTTTTTAATTCGTTAACACATAAGGTACAATTTAATCAAGTTTATTAGAAATTTAAGTTTTATAAATTTCTATTTAAATTTATGAGAAAGTAAACAATTCAATGTTTCCCATGAAGTGAGAGACATTTGGAGAGCATAACTTTATATCATGTTGTGTCATTACTTTGGTTATATTTATACATAACTAAAATTTAAAGTGTAACTTTCAATCACATAACAAACGACCATGCTGCTAGTTAAGCTTTCATTGATAAACATTAACTGATATTCCAAAAATTTATTTTTAAAATATAGTAATAGAAATTTGATACAAAATTTCAGACTTGGAAGGTACTTATATTATGCACTAAATGAATATTTTATGAGATTATAAAACATTTAAAATTAAATAATTACATAAAAATAAGCCATTTTCCAACGAATTTTAGAAAATTTATGAATTTTTTCTCGTGCATACAAAACTGATCAGGATTTTCTTTTTATAAATGCAAAATTTCTTACTTCATTACGAATCTATCAGCTTAAATAAAATGACTACTCTAATGAAAGAATTAAAAAATATTAATAACTGAGAAATAAATATCCTAAATTGGATTTTAAAAATCTGTATTTAATATTTAACAGGCGGGCTAAAAGATTTCTTTAAAAAAGCCTATTTCAATTAATAAATTTGTAAAACTGAAATTTTTTATTGAAATTTATCGCATGATACTTTAAATAAGTGAAAAACAAGGAGATAATAGTATATATAGCTACTAAGCTTTTATTATAACTCATAATTTAACCCCCTCCCCAAAAAAAAGTAATTTTTTCTTTTAATGTGAAAGTCCCCTAGAAATATATAAAGTATATTCTATTATATATACTTGATTTTTTAATTTTTTAAAATTATTTATTTATTTATTTGTGTACTGTCAAAAAACATGCGTTTTCATGTGAAAAAGAGTTCACAGCTTTATAATCTATAATTAATACAAAATTATTTTCTATGTCGTTTTATGACTTAAGCGGATAAGTAGCGATTACGTCCTAAACTTGTATTTTTCAAAAGAAGATTTATTTTTTACTTTAATAATGCTTTATTATGAGTTATTATTCATTCACACTTTATTTTTGAAAAAATTCCAAAAACTTGAATTCCGCGTTTTTTTTTTTTTTTTTTTTTTTTTTTACTTTGGGAAAAAGTCTCTGACATAGAGAAGCAGTTTCCGACACTGAAGGGTTAAAAATTATTTATTTTACATTTCAACGTAACAATAAAATATTACAAAAATGTGTATGTGAGGCAGACTTTGGAACGATTACAATCGACTGTAATCGTTTACAGATACAATACTTTACAAATTTCGCAGAAATTCTTTTATAAAATTGTATTATTCCTGAATTTTTCGAAAAGTCTGATTTCATTAAGATCCAGGTTATTGATTTCTTAGAAATTTACTATTTAAATACCAATAATCCATTAAAAAATGACAGTAATCGTAATTATAATCTATATTAGATCATGCAATCGATTACAGATAGCTTTGTAATCGTCCAATATTGATGTGAGGAACGTTTTTACTACGCGTCGATATTGACTTACTTTGCCTGTAAAACTGTTTTCACCTTTCAAACAAGCAATGCGTTGTAAAACAAAGTGTTCGCTCACAGATTTCGGGAACGAGATTTATATGGAAGATGTATAAAAATGTGGTTCAAGTATTTGTTAATTATAATTTTGCACCAAAAGCTCTTTAGAGCTTCCTTGCAATATTAATTACACATGAAAATTAACCCTGCGCAAACAATAAACGGTGGACTGAATTAAACGTTCTTTGCCTGTAAAGTGTCTGCATCTAGGGAAAAAAAATCACGGATTTTTCCAATGACTGATAAATTAAATGGGTTATAAAATTAAATGAATAGTTAGTACGTTTATTTCAGCTGAAATAACTGAATTTGGTTCTTTATGCAGTCATGCACTAATAAATATTCTTATAAACTTAAATTGATTACTTTTAACTGTTCTTTTCAAAAGCAAAGCAAATATTGCAGAATTTCTATTAGTGGATAGTTTTACTACAGTTATCATTAAAAGCGGGATTTTATGGTTGAAATTTCTTTTACCTGCACAAGCTCAAGTACGGATTAATTATTGCTATGGCAAAACGTTCAAAACTATTCACTTACCGACAAAGGATGTACTGAAATGGGAGAAATTGCTATTTGGAAAAATTAAAAAAAATCACAGAAGGAATATTCAACGAACCATAAAGAATGTTCTTTTAAAAAGAAATCACGTTTATGAACAAATCGTCTAATTGCTGTCTAGACCAGTTGATCACGAACTTGATTTACAGACTGACTGTACTTTTTTTTATTAAGTAGCTCAAAACAGATTTACACACGTCTTCTACACAAGGGAATGAGCAGCAGTGCTCTTAATGACGTAAATAACTTTAATTATGGAAGAGAGAAAAAAGTTTAGGAGCAGCGACATGATTACGCATTTTAATCCATCTCCTTCTAATTTGTTTACGAAGAACTTTTGACTATTTGATTATTTTATATGGCTTTCAAGAGGCTGAGGGAATATATGTCGTGCAACAGATGGTAGTGATTTTAGTTATGTTCATTAGTTAATCCAGTAACTATAATGGGAAAACATTCATGGCATTTCAAAAAATGGTCTCTTTTAAAAGTGGTGTTATTTTAAAGTTAATTCAACAACAGAACTAATTCTTAAAGGTATATGATTTAAGTTTTTGCATTAAAAGTTGTTTTGTCTTTCTCTATAATAGGCATTAGACTTTAAAGGAGGAAGAAACAAATAAATATGTATGCGGAGACATTAGTGGCTGATGCTCTGTGTTGTTCTTTGTTTTTAATAAACTTTAAAAAATGGCGAAAGAAGTTTTTTGAGAGAAAATATCTCCAATTATTTTTTCTGCATGCAAATGATTCAGACACTATATTAGCAATGTAGACATGCAGTAGAAGCCACCAGCCTACTCTTTTGAGTTTGTGTGAAGTATAATTTTATGTTATATGCAATAATAACAGGCTTTAAACGCTATTTTCAATAGATTCCTTAGAGATTTGTCCAAAACTAGTAGAGTTGCATTTCTCTTTACATTAGTAATATTTGAGCCACTGTGTACACAACATATATTTTACTTTCAGGCTCTACTCTCACGAAAGTTGACAGAATAAGATAGATGATTCATTTTTGTCCCACTTTTTTTAATGGAAATATTTTTTTTTACTTCTTTTAATTCAACATGTTAAATTTGATGTCCAATTAAAAGAATTGTCTTTGGCATTCTTTACTTTAGTATTTTCTGTAGCCCTAGTGTGACAAAAATTATGTTTATGCTACAGAAATGACAGGGTCAGTGACCGAAATGACAAAAACCTTTTTACTGTTCTAAAAATGTAAAATAAAATCACGAATAGCCAATTAATTATGTTTTTCATATAAATTCCTTCTTCAGCTTCTTGTAAAACGTGAAGAAAAACAACCTCTGGAAAACTCGTAGGAAATAGTTTTGTCCAGGAGCTAGTAGTCATAATTTGTGTCGGTCAATACAACTTAGCACAATTTTGAGTAAGATTTTTTTTATCTAAACTTTTAGCCTATAAACGATAGCGCAAAACGAAAAGCGAAATATTAATTCATCTTGAGCTGGAAATTCTGAGAAAAGAGCATTAAAAAAGTTTTAAAATACAGGAATAAATTTGAAATTGCATGTGAAATACATGAAAAATGAATAAAGTTAAGAGTATTACAAAAATAGTTATGCAAGAGTTATAAAAGTTTAATACTGAGAATGTAGAATCTTTTTCAGGGGATAAAATTCTGGATGAGCTATATGAGTTTCATATGTTCTCATAAAACAATTTTATGAAAAGAGTTATAATAAGATTAAAATTTTTACACCACTAATTTTGTGGAAGACAGTCTCGACATTAAAATATACTCTGCAGTTTTCCAAGCATAAAACGTAATAGCATATATTTTACACAAAGTTTACGTCCATAAAATGAAATCAAATTAGATCAAGATTTAAAAATGCGTTTTCCATTAAAAAAAAACCTTTATGTATCATAATAAATGCTTTACAATTCAGAATTTTTGTACAGTGTTCGGATGCAGAAACTAAACTTTGATGTGGTACTTGCAGAATGTCGTCTTATATGGTACTCAAAAATCATGCATCTGAAAAGTTAAGTAGTTCGCACTGCCTAGATTTTGATGTACTTCAGTGATATATGATAAGCTTTTACACTGTCTGAAATTTTTATTTATTCAACTTGAGATACATTCGATTCATTGATTATCGCTATACATTTAAATTAAGTCCCTCATATAATATACTCAAAAATAAGAGAATCACAATACACAGAAATTAATAAAATAAGAATTATGAATTGAAGCCACTAATTTTTTAATAATGTACTCCGATATCCCTCCTGACTGCGACCCTGGTGAAGTCTCCACTCTGTTCCCAGCGTTATGCTTGTGAAAGGCTGGAACTCAGCGGAGCATTTAAAGACCACACTGGGAAGCAACGCTATTCACAGAAGGAAATTTTCACGGTAGCGCCTTTGCAAGGATAGGAGTGAACAGGTTATACATGGGTTATATATGGATCCAATGGACTGTTAATTTCCATAACGACCCAATCTTAGGTACGCAAAGGGTTGAACTTAATGTAATGTGAAAAAATTTTGCATTTTCCCCATTTTCATGAGTTAAAAATTCAGACAGTGTAAAAGCTTACCATATATCACTGAAGTACATCAAAATCTAGGCAGTACGAACTACTTAACTTTTCAGATCCATGATATTTAAGTACCATATAAGACCCCATTCTGTAAGTACCACATCATAGTTTAGTTTATGCATCCGACCACTGTACAATGACCAGGCAAAGCACTCAACTAGACAACCTACAACGCCATTAACGAGAAATCAATACAGGGCATTTGTTCTGTAACTAGCTGCACACAGGACTCTTTTTTTTCTCTTTAACAGAGGCATCCAAATTTAAATATATGATGGCGTACCCCTAAATTTCCATCAGAACTGTCGGGAATGGGAGGCTATTATTCATATTTATGTTGGCGAAAAGGATCTATTTGCTGTTAAAAGCAGGTAGAAGCACACGAAAGCTGTCAGAGTTAGGAAGTCGGACTGTGAAATATGATAGCTGAAAATATGAAGAGGAATGTCTGATAAGATCTGTTAAGGCATTCGTTGACGATTTTTATCCTTTTTAGTTATTCATGCTACGTACGGGTTCCATCGCAGGGTTTAATCGTCTCAGTGGCTGAGACGTTCGTTGAACTCCAGTTTTCATTGCTATACACCAGCATTGTTTTGCTAACTAAAGCGCACACGTACCCATGAACTGTTTTCCAACTTGTAAGCAGTACTTAGAATTTATTTTTTTTTCTAATTATAGTTGCATTTGAAATTTTATCTAAGTATATTATTTTTCATAGCAGTAACACTGCCAAAACTCACTATTTAGAACGTTTCCCAAAGAAGAGCCTTTTTTTTAATTAAAAAACAATCTTGAACCCAGGATTAACGTGATACGTGCAAAGATGCAGTGATGAAGCTCCGTCTCCGGAGTCCCTTATGGTTTGTTTGCGTGTACAACAAACCATAGGTGTTTGTGTGTATGCCAACAAATGTATAACAAAACTATAGCTTATACCAGTGTGCATTTAATTGTACCAAAAGTGCAGGAACGATCTAAAACATTTAGAGTTAAAACGAAAAGGCAATTTTTTTCGTCTTAGGGCAGTTCTTCTTGGAAGTCACGCAACTTTTGAACAGCTTTTTTTTTTAAAGCTGCATGTGACGTACAGATTTACTGTTAGTAAAAGTTCATAGTGCATCCCGTGAAGAAGCATTATTAATTTTTTCAAGTATTTAATACCATTGGTTTGTTTTTAAAGTAGCTCAAAAGTTCCGTGACGACGATTGCTCGTCAGGGGAAACGCCCTTAAGATCTTCACTAGGTGCCACTCACGACATAAATAAATGTACGAGTTACGTTACTGTAATTTAGTAAAAGGGAATGAACTTCATAATTGGGCAAGACTTAAGTCTGTGAGTATTGAAAAATCTTGCAGACTTAAAAACATGATGTAGCACGATATAAGCACGAGCTTCAAAAACCAGGCAAGCTTTTCGATTCAAGAATTAAGAAAATTAACATTTCACTAAGTAGTAACGAAATGACATTTTAATATTTTAGAATCGTAAACTATAACAACGTCAATCTTACAGGTTCCTCTAAAGTTTAGATTTCCGTTGCACACAGCCTCACGTTTAATATACAGAAAGATATATAATAGAAATACCCATATTTACGTATTTCTATTATATATGTCAAGTAATTTAACATAAAAAGTCCCGCAATGGCCTAATTGCCAAGCTCCGTTCCCACAAGAATACGGAAAGTGAAGCAACAACAGCTTGGCGAGTGCTTGTGAGGGTGAAAACCTCTCTCGGCTGGGATGCTGTAGAACCATGTATGCTAATGGGAACTGGTGCACGCAAAATATGTTCGTGGCTCCAATATCCACCATGCTCAAATGATACCTTGAGGGGTACCAATCCACGTGATAGGTCTCACCTCTGGAATTGCTTTCAAATTAGACCACTCGTAAGGGTCAGCGTTGGCTGCTATCTAGGCATCTGCATAATTAAATGACCAAGATGACCAAATGACCCGTCCATTGAAAAAAAAAACATATTTTCAAATTACTATAAATACAATATAATAATAAATAATTTAGAAACTAATTAAGCATTAAAATAATTTTTAAATTAATTTGACAAATAATCACTCGGAAAGTGCATATAATGAAACATATAATTAGACGACTTGCACAATTTATGGCAAATATTCACGTCTTAAAAGTGATTTTACAATGTGGGACATTAAAGCATGGTTATAATATTTCATTTTCCAGCCCGAACCGTGACAGAAACACTGCATTGTATTTATAATAGAGATGTTCGTGAGAATATACAAATAAATTAAATGGAGGTTTTCGGTGTCCGTATAGTTGAACGTAATAAATACCCACAATCCGATTAGGATCTAACATGATTAGGAATTGAGCGCAAACATCATAATTGAAGTGGAAATCCATTTCTCTAATTAACCGATTTGGAACTTATTTAGGCCGTAAATTACAGACAAGCCCGTCCGTAATGAGATATTAGTCTCTTTGATTCTCCGGCTGACCACTCATTATTTAATGGGATGAGAAGGGGGGGTTGCTACATTTGGCGCTGCATCTCACTATAGATTGAAGCGGGGAGTCGTTAATCTGAAGCAACGATTTTTAGTCAGGACAGAAAAACGAAGAAGAGTTACATCAATCGCGTTGTTTATGAAATTGGTTATTGGGCGTTTTGTTTGTACATCCACTAAAAAAGAAAGAAAAGAAAAGAAAAAAATGTATTTGATTTAGGGAGACTTTATTCATGGTTTCCCAGAACATACCGCGAGCAACACCTTTTAAGAATATAAATCAAGATTCAATAAATAAATAACTTGTGGACTTTCTATTGAGTTTTTTGAAAGTCCAAACCCAGATAGAAAGACAGAAGATTACATTAGAATATTTTTTGAGTGCTATAACACACGCACAAGAAAAAAAAAAATCTTTTGGGCCACAGGGAGGAATTTTAAGACCTATGTTGGAAAGCAACGACGTGTACAAAAGAGGAATCACTAACTTTGTGTCGATGTAGCGATGGAAATAAACATGTTAAACAAATAAGACAATGCAGTGCTTTCTTTTAATCTAGGCTCTTAGAAATGAATCTATAGAATCAATCCCCCTAGAAGACCTAGAAGTTTATTTTACTTAGTCTCTAGCAAGTGAACTACCTCAGTGCTTTCCTCTTGTACCCCCCCCCTTGCCTGACAATATTTACAAAGGCTTGGTAAGTACATTTACCACCAATTTAATCAAATTCTGCGATAAACATCTTGTTGCCTTAGTCTGTAATTCACTAGACCCCAGATTCGTACAAGACGCTCCATCAAAATCTAGGTTGCTTCATGACAGAAAAAGTGTTGAAATATGTATTCTACAGCTATCGACTGCACCGAGTTGACCTTCATTATTTTGGCAGTCAAAACACTTACAGCTGGCGATACTAAAAATGATCATGTATTAAATTATTAAACGGCTGCCTAACACAGTGAAATGTAACTAGCAGCATTATTAACAGGGAGTTGTGCAATTGTTTACCGTTACTGGCTCTTAGTCGCAAGGATCGAGTGGAAAAAATATTTGCAAAAGTGGTCCACGTTATAATACGTAAGTATCGAAAAAGTCTGCGAAACTTGCTCTAAGGCGCATCAAAAGAGAACTCCAAATGCGCGCACAACTTGCTTTGTGTTTCTCTAAATTTTCTAAAATTTCATGGAAAATAACATTGCAATTTCAGCTTTCTATGAGTATAAAATCGTAAAATATATTTCCTTTAAGAGAGTTTAGTATTTACAAAATATATTTTATAAATATAAAAACATAAAAATTATTTCCTATTTTTAAGAGTCTTCAATAAACGGTCTAGTTATAGCATAGTAGGCTTTTGTTTAGTTGTGGTAATCATACTTAAAAAGAAAAAACGATGTTAAAAATCTAATTAATTTTATCTAATAAGCCTAGTGAAATTTACTTTCTAAAATCAATAGCCTTCCAACTATATTTTAATGCACCATAGCTAGACACAAATGGCCAGTTAAAGAGATAATATGCAATGATGAGGGAAAATCATTCAGATTCACATTTTATCTTTCCTTACAGACATAGTCTATGCACGGAAAAACAACATTTACAGGCAAACTTGGGAAATTGCTTCGAGTGACTTATATAATGAAAAATCTACCGATATCTTTTTTTTTTTTTAATTTGATAATGATGGTGATGTATTCAGTACACTATTTTAACCAAACCACAAAATTTCAAAATTTTAAAGCCCCACACTAAAATGAAAGATAAATCACTGACAAGAAAGATGCTTAACGCAAGGTCAAGCTATGACCTTCTGCTTTGAGCTGAAGGGGAATCACCGTTGCTACGTCTTTCCAATAATGGAGAGAAAAAGTTAAAACAGATAGGTACTAAAGTACTTCATTTGTACTCCCAGTAAAAGAGTACTTGCATTTGTAATTACGTACACTCTCTTCGCTTTTCACAGCTCTCATTGACTTTACTAATATACATATATATATATATATATATGAACGTCTCCTAAATGCACTTCATATAATGTCTGACCCTAGAACTTTTTGAGCTTCCATATTAAACTATAAAGTACTATGTACAGTACATTATTTTCCATAGGGATCATATGGTATATAGTATATAGTAACATATTTTCAACCGATGGCCATCTATTGCCCCGGATAGAGTCAGATAGAGGATGCTCAAGAGATGGCCTTGGCCTGTGAAAGGCTAGTGCTGATGAAGAAAAAGAAGAAGAAGAACATATTTGCATTTTTCCGAAATGTTTTCACATTTGAAGTAGTAAGAGCACAGACATACGGGTCAAATATTGAGCTATTTCAAATTTTTGGAAAGTGTTAAAAAGAAAGGTGATCATGTGATGCTAAAATCACTGTTACTCCTTTCCCTAAGCGGAATTGTAAATAGAAATATCCCCCCTCTACACTTAATAAAGACGAATGCCCTCATGTAGAAATAATATATGAAACTACCGCCCTTGACTAAAATGTTTGGAGGAACACTGCTGGCTTGTGGAGCTCCCAGGGCTTCGTGGAATCTACTAAGTAGTCGGGTCAGAGAGCTTTTGTTGCACTAATCGTGACTGCCAGCATGCAACAAGAGAACGAGCGCTTCGTATTACACACTTAATAGCTAGTTAAAGGATTTTAAATAGTCAGAAAATGCACGGCACTTATATTAACGAGACGAAAATGCTTGGGGAGAAAACTTCTGTGTGGTTATGATGAATGATCTACTGGACTTGCTTAATAATAGAACTAAACCAAACATTAATTTTCACTCACGCAAACTGATTGGCTTAAATTAAAACCACTACTTAATTTTGCTATCATAAGGAACCTGATCTCCTCATGCATCGTGTAAACTTGCAAAAAAAAAAAAAAAAAAAGTCGTAGCTTTTAAAATATTCATTTTTTTGCAGGTTTCAAATAAATACTATTCTTTAAAATTATAACCAATAAAATTTATGCACACAAAGAAAATAGTTCTGTTGAATACAATAAAAAATATTTTGGTAATATTTTAATATGGCAATTTTGTTGTTGAAACAAAATTTTACGTTGATCCAAGAAAATTTTCATTAATTCACAAAATATTTTGTTGATTCAGCTGAGTTATTTGGTTATCAATAATCGTACTGATCAAAATTTTACAAAAAGGGTGGTGAATCACGTAAAATGAAATGCCAGTCATACAGCCCAGGGGCGTATCCAGGGGGGGGATATCGGGATATATCCCCCCGAAATTTTTGGATTAGTGATGAAATTCCGTCTATTTATACACATATAAGTTCATATCCCCCCCCCCCGAAAAATTTTCCTGGCTACGCGCCTGATACAGCCATGTAAATACTTTTACCTACAAATGATTATACGTAAACAAGATATATTGCTATAAGTTAATAACAATAACAAAGTATTTTAGTTTAGAAATGATAGCCGGGAAATCCATCGGAGGATGGGTTACACATAGATAAAATGTTGAGATAAGAAAAGATTTTTATCTACTAAACAGTATACTGAGATAGAAATATATAATTTTCATCAAAAAAAACTTCACTTCAGTGCGAAAGTCGGGAGCAGTCGATTTTCCCTTGATTTTCGTAATTATTTTTCAGTTCAGAGTTACTTAAAAACCAAAAATTGATTGTCGAAGCCGCTTTCTGGAGGGAATTGTTCAATGCATGTTGGCTTTAATATACAACAACGGCAAAGAATTCCGTACTGTAATCATGTTATAGAAATGTCATGATTTCTCATTCATAGATATACTACACATTGATTGTGACAAATATTATTAATTTTTCTTAAATGTACTAAAGACAAGATTGCAACATTACAAGATTTTTTTAAAAGATTGACTGTCTACAACAAAAAGGTATAAGTGAATTTTCTATTTTGGGATATGGTTGATAGGAAAAGAAAACCTTTTATAGTCATGACTGACTCTGGTGGGTTGAAACCACCACATCAGCTGACGAAAAACCAATGACATCTACTAGGCACAAGGCTATATTGTATTATAATTTCTCTTATATTATTGCAACAGTTATATTTATACTGTGCCATTTGATTATATGCTTTAAAACACCGCTTCAAAGCAATATAGAAACATTTTTAAATTTATAAAAACTTACAAAAAGTTATGAATTATTCTAAAAGTCGTGCTCTTTTCATATTTTTAAAATTTTATAGGAAAAGCAAGTAAACCTATCATTTAAAAGAAACTTGTGCGTTTTGAAATTACTATTGCATATTTCGATCACACTTGCTCAAAAGTCAAACAACCACAGGCTCCATTATTATTAATTCCACTTCTGACGGACTGACTCGATTAATCAACGACAAATGAATACATCCGAAAGAAGAACAAACTAAATCCACTTTAAGCCTCCTCGTTAAATTCCACTAAATACTAATTTCAACAAACGAAACGTCATTACGCCTGCGTCTTCATTAAGAGAACTCATAATTAGCGAACGCTAAGCTCTTTTAAACACTGTGTAAACAAACGCTCCACTCGCTTATTTATTTCTGCTAGAAGTTTCACATCTCGAAACTGGCAACCGGAAAGCTTTTCCTCTCAAAATCCGCCCGATCAAGCAGAGCGTGAAACAACTGACTCTCGGCAAAACAAAACGCAAATGCATCTTTGTTTGAGCTAATAATTTTCTCCAGAAAGCGCAGTGATAAGCCTTGCCAAACACTTTAATCAAAGGGGTTAGATGGAGGGAGGTGCGGGGCGTGTGCAATCCACTTTTACATTTTCAAAACTTATTTACCGTCTGGATTTATCCTCTGGAAGCCTTTACTGTAATGAGGTATTAGTTGCGTGGGGGGAATTGACCACACGTGATTATCTGAAAGGAAGTTGGCAGGACATCCATTGATTTGGCGAGCATTCGACGGCCACCTTTGGCGAGTAAAGAAAGAAAAAACTTCCAGTAGAAAAATACTGTCAAACAAAAACAGTTATTTTGTATCTAATTAAGATTGATAATTTGAAAGAGATAATTCTGCATAGACAGGATGTCCAATAACGTCAGAAGGTAAAAATAGTATCATTAGTAGCCTCACCGACGTAAAAAAAAAAAGTCGAGGGTCTAGTAGCCATTTTCTTAATTTTAGTTGCCAAAATAGAGCATTTTTGCATGATTTTGTAGTTAAGTAACAAACAAACGTCATTTAGCTTCATTTAAGAAGAAATGAATGAAATGATAAATTAAAAAAATCATGCCTTACATAACAGAGCATATAATAATGCATTTATCATAGTGAAAAAAATAGATTAGAATGTTTGATGAACGACCAATAGAGAGAGACAGCAACTTTGAAAAGAAAAGGGAGTTGACAAAAACCGAAATTTGATTTTCAAATTAGTCGCCTGGAGTAAGGTACAAGTAGCACAAAACTTGGAAATAGAATGAAAATGCCGTTTTTTTTTTTTTTTTTTTTTTTTTTTTACACAAAAAGTCGCCTAATATTTATATTGGTAGCAAAAGTCGCCTTGCACAACGTATGTTTTAAACAGGCATGTAGTCAGGGGGAAAATAGTCGGGGTAGCAAAAAGCATGACATGATGTCATAATATAGCAAAATATTCAATGTTCATGAATTTTTACTAAATTAAAGCCTCATTATACATATAAATCAGAAACTGCGACTGGAATATATATGAGTAGTATGCTTAACTGCTCTGCTTTGATTTTGAAGTAGAGCAAATATTGGAGACTGACATTAATAGTTGCAAATTCACATACAGGGTCGAATATCAGCTCTCCATAACTATCTTTAGTTTTGGTGCTCGTAAAAGTACAGCTTGCGAAGAAACTCTCTGAACTTTTTGAGAATTTGTCTCCTTTTTTTTAAAAGATAAAAACAATTATAAAAGAAAAAAGTAAAATATTAATATTACTTTGGTTAGCTAACGAGGTTTTATGTATAAGTGCTTCAAAGAATTGACCTCATCTTTTGACTTGAAGAAGTGATTGCGCTGTGAGACAATTTTAATAGCGTAAAAATGTAATAAATTTGGATTAAAAGAAAATTTAGTTTAACGGAATAAACTCTCTATACTACCAACAAACTCTGCAGTAAGAAAATATTTTACAGGCTGTCCCAAAAAGGTGATGATGGGCTTTGATTCTTTCTCTATTAGAGATAAGTGAGCAATATAAATTGAAGAAATGTTCAAAATAAGGTCGGGAAAAAAGACTAACAAGTTAAGAAAACTTTCCTCTTGTTAATAAAAAAAAATCAAATTTTAAATATGTATACGACCTTCTTACGAAAAATTTCCAGTTAGTAAAATGGGCCTCGTACACTCATAAAGTGATGTACAAAGTTTCAGCTTTTCATCATAAAATGACTCATAGCTATCTTCAAACAAAGATGATCAGGAGCTATACATGATTTTGAATGTAAACATTTATTGCTAGAGTGGAAAAAAGTTTCTTTCGTTATTTCTATATGACCTCTGAAATGCGACCAATAAACGTGATTTTCTTTCCCTTCGAGAGCCATTGAAAAGTGGTTTAACCCTTTAACGCGCAGTGTTCCCGATCTGGGAACACCAAACTCTGACGTTTTGACTGTTGCCAGTCACGAAGAATAGATTTGATTCCTATGAAAATAGTTGCGGGTGGCATAGCTCCATGAGAATCCTTTACTTTTTAGCACGTCCTTTTCCGTAAAAAAAATTGTCACGATTATTTTTAACAGCACTGACATCTACTGAAAAATGGAAGAATGCGAGAGCAGCTGGATAGATTGCCCAATGCTGAAAAAAGGGCAGCCGTTGCCATCGCTCGACTTAACTACCAGCAAGATGGCGGACGATCGAAACGTTCATCGCATGCCACAGATCTAGAGACCCTTTTTTGAAGACAGCTGGCTGTGCCCGCGCACAACGGCGGCCCTTTTTTCAGCTTTCGGAAAGGGTTGCGCCTCAAAGGGTTAAGCCGGTATATATTTATGTTCAGATCTCTGACACCTTTTAGAATATAATTCTCAAATTTCGCACCACCTCATTAGTGTATACGGCAAATTTTACCAACTGGGAAATTTTTATATATGAGGGTCGTACACAAATTTAAAAAGCGTAACTTTTTGAAAAATAACGAATGGAGTCTTTTTTTTTCTACATTATTTTGAACAACTTTCAATTTAAATTGTCCATTTATCTGTAATAAATAAAGAATTAAAGCGTGTTACCGAATTGTTGAGATACCCTGTATAACGTGCGTTTGTGGGTGTTTTACTCAACAAAAATGTCTGTTACAGTATTTTATGTATCCGTCGTTCGAGGGTTAACAGATATAAAAATGGAAATGCAAGACATCCTGCAAAAAATAACGAAAAGAAAACTCTCAAGTATATCTAAAATAAAATAAACTAAAACACTTTTTACCCCAGTTCAAAGAAAGATAGAGCAACATTTTTCTCAGAAAAATCTTTTCTATAGAGACTTTTTAAAAAGCCTTATTAAAAAGAATAAAAAAATACTGTCCTTATTTTTATTTCCAAAGTTTTACTATAGATTTCGTTCGTGGAATAAATCTTGCAAACCAAACATTTCCAGAATTTTTTTTCCCTCTCTTTTTCTTTCGCTGGAAAGGCCAGTCCTTTCAAAAAGGAGGACAGTGTCAATATTAACAAGCAAAGAGTATTCAGCCCATAACAAACATCTCAACCGAAGTAAAAAAAATTCCTGTAAAAGGTTTCCCCTCTATTTCGTAAACATCACGTAAAATAACAAAGTTATAGCTTATTTATTTTATTTTTCTTAATATTTACTTCAGAAACTTGTGGAGAGTTCTGGTCTAAACTGGAATTCAATAAATAAACGCTAAGAAGTTGCGGTATCAGTAGAGCTTTTTTGTACATGTTTTTTGTATATCTATTTTTTGAGTAATTTACCTAAATTTTGTTGACTGTGATGCAAAACATACTTGCAAACTGTGACGCACATAATGAGTTTCGCATATGCAAATGTCCATATTCCTTAAGATAATAGGACTTTGTCACTTTTATCAGACTTCAGCACAATCCCTGAAGGTATTTACATTTTTAAAAATTCAGCTCTGAACGGAAATCAATATAGATTGCTCATATAATTTCTTTGATTTTCAATTTTTTTTTAAATCATGTACATGAACCATTGGTAAATTTTACGGACCAGGTAAGTTATGAAGTCACTAGTCCTTTGGACTACTGACTAAATATTCTAATTTCTACCCCTGTATAATATGCCTAATATGTGTGTAATGCGCCTAGTATGCCTGTTAATTATGGACATATACTTCAGTTGAGGATATTTTTTTATGAAATGCTTATAAATGTTTTCAGTTCCTTCTAGAAATACAAAGGGCATTCCATAAAAACTGAGAGTAAAATCATAAAAAATCAAGAAATATATTTACAGCAAAAAAATACATCATTCTTTTTCAAAATACCTTCCGTCAGATGATATGCAACGGTCCCATCGTTCAACCCACTTTTCAAAACAAGTAGAGAAGCCCTTTTCTGGAAGCTGCTTCAAAGAACCCTCCACTGCTGAAATAACTTCAGAATCTGTGTTAAATTTTCTGCCACGGAGCTTCTCCTTCAAAGTCGGAAACAGCCAGAAATCGCATGGTGCGAGATCTGGACTGTAAGGGGATGTGGCATGATTTTAATATTGCATTTACTAAGATATTGCTGAACAGAAGTAGCGACATGCGGGCGAGCATTATCGTGATGTAATGTCCAATTCCCTACCAGTGCATCTCCATTTCTGTAGGGCAAATAAAACAGTTCTTTAAACAAGCACGGAACTAGGAAAATAAAATCGTCTGCTTTGTTTAGAATTTTGTATAAACGTACAGTTAACAGTTTGAAAAAATCACCTGCACTTCTATTTTTTAGTTTCGCAGTGTTGCCATTACGTAAAAAAATAACTCTCAGTTTTTATGGAATGCCCTTTGTACATTGCGCAATGTCAGGTTCGTTCTTCTTATTATTATAATAATAGGGAAATTAAACGGCATAGGAGGATGGGGGATAACACTTGGCGGGTTTATTAATATGATAGTTAACCTTTTCAGACCCCGCGTTCATAACTGAGGACACAAAAATTACCCAAAATATCGTACAGGATGGATGTCATAATTTGTGAACACAAAGAAACACCAATTTAAAATTTTCTATTCGGGATTTTTTATTTTTTAATAATATATTTATTGTCATAAGAAAAAAAAATATTAAATTCAAAAAGAAATTACTAATCAGGTCTGAAAATAAAACGTGAATATACGGGATTTCGATACTCAATGAATTTTCAATCCATCTTTACCAAGCCATTTTTTTTTCTATAGGTAACGAAAACTTAGCAATCCTGCCAGTAGCGTATTTAAGTGGGTGCGAGGGGGCCCGAGCCCCACCAGAAACTTTACATTTATTTAAAAACTGCTTTTTAAAACACTTATATTAACTCCAGTAACAATGAGATTTAAAATAAACCAACTTTAGAAAGTTAAAAGCCGAAGTGTCGTATAGTTTTCAAAAACATTTCATTCAGATTATGCCCCGCCCCCCAAAATAAGCCAAGCACTAGATTGCTCCCCTCCGAAGTGAAAACCTACGTACGCCACTGATCCCTGACCCAGACAGTTATTTATCTAATAATACGGATTCAATTCTTAGAAAAATATAAATATAAATACGCAATTATTAAAACAAAATAAAATTGCTTATAATTGTAAAGCTTTCGGCAACATAAAAGCAGTAAAACTGTTCCTGAAACTTATCAACCCCCAGTAGATAATACAAATACAGGTAATTTATCATAGTGAAGAAAACAGCACTTATATTAAGTACAAGGAGACAGATTAAAAGAGGCGTAAGAAATAGCAGCTATATTATACGCGCATAAAAGAAAAAGAAACTTCACACACACACACAAAAAAAAAAAAAAAAAAAAAAAAACCCTTACGCCAGATAATTTCCAGACGCGAATTTTCCACATGTCTAAGCCTCCGTTTCACCTCTAATTCTTAGGGATTATCAAGCATTGAATCGAAAAAAATCCCTTCCTCAAAAAGGAAGCGAGAAAGTATTCAGAAGTGTGCGTAATCTTTCGCACCCTGAACCCCCACTTTCTTTTTTTTTCTTCTAGAATTCTAATGTTGTTTCCCACCAACCAGAGGATAAAATATCTTGTGTGAAGGGTATGAAACATTAAAAAATATATTTATATAACAGAGATTCCAGATTTATGCATGCATCTCACTTCGGTTCCTTTGATGCTAAGTCGGGGGGGAAGAAATTAGCGATTAAGGGAGATTTAAAAGACGAAAAAAAAAGGGGGCTTTGAACTGGATTAAGCAAGATTCGGTTTTTCTGGAACAAAAGATGGTGGAATGGAAGTGGCAGGGAACTATTTTTGAACCGCCGACACATGTGTGTGTGTGTGTTTTTTTAAGGTCATTAATTACGATTTTTTAAAAGAAGTCTGTCACTTTTTTTATGTCCTTTATACCGCCGACATACAGTAGCATCTAGAAAAAAAAGTCTGGTAATCATGATGATGATTAAGAAAAAATCAGTTCCGGGTTTTCAACGAAAAGTATTTTAATACAGCAATGAACGTTTATATAAAACTATAAATCGTTGATGGACAAACCTTTTGAGTATTATGCGCCATTTTTTTTTTTTTTTTTCCATAAAGAAGTTAAGGTGCGCCAAAAAACTCAAGCACCTTTTTACATCCTTACGTTCACTGGTAGAGGTGGAAAATATGAATACGTGTAGGCTCTGGTATAAGAGAGGAAAAGTAATAAAAGGTATACCTGAGACATTGCTGTTCTGAGAAAGAGAATTCTGGAATTAATTTTTCGGAAAGGGGATCAGAGATTGTTCTGTTTTTGTTGACAGGGTATTCTGGAATGTACAAATGGTTAATTTTGACGTAACATAGTTATAAGAAATAAAATATTTCAGGACACGAAAATATTCCAAAAGTCTTAACCCTTTAACGCGAAGTGTTCCCGCTCTGGGAATACCAAACTCGACGTTTTGACTGTTGCCAGTCACGAAGAATAAATTTGATTTCTATAAAAATAGTTGCGGGTGACATACCTCCACGATACTCCTTTACTTTTTAGCACGTCATTTCCCGTAAAAAAATGGTCACGATTATTTTTAACAGCACTGACATCTGCTGAAAAATGGAAGAATGCGAGAACAGCTGGATAGATTGCCCAATGCTGAAAAAAGGGCAGCCGTTGCCATCGCTCGACTTAACTACCAGCAAGATGGCGGACGATCGAAACGTTCATCGCGTGCCACAGATCTAAGACCCTTTTTTGACGTCAAAAAAGGGTCTCTAGATCGTCGTCCGCCATCTTGCTGGTAGTTAAGTCGAGCGATGGCAACGGCTGTCCTTTTTCCAACATTGGGAAAGGGTTGCGCCTCAAAGGGTTAAATAAAGTTTCAAAACAATAAGTAGGCACAAGAATGAGATACGCCAAGTTTAGCAAATGCGCATGATTGGTCAACCCTCCTCCAAATCCTTAGTTTGTTCCTAAAGATCAGCATACAAGCATTTCCAAAAATTTTCACCAAGAATAAACAAGTATTTTTACGGCAATGCTTCCTTAAAAACTCAAAATTTACTTAAACAATATCGAATTGCGTGACTGGGGAACTTCTACAATCGAAAGTTTAATCAAAACAGGTAAGGAAGACGTGGATGTAAGCTTAATACAACTGTCATACTTGATGACACTTTCCATTAATCTCTTCAGCTACCCGCAGACAAACAACTCAGCTTAACAAACAAGAAGATTCTATTGCTTCTTGCTCCTTGGATAGGGGAAAGATTAAAGGATTGTCAGAGATGAGAGGCCGGTTTCTATGGCAACACCCCCACTTAAAATTTTGCCTACAGAAGATAACTTACAGTGGCGTCGGTCGCTTGGTAATATATATAAGGATAACTTGCCTTGTGATGCATATTTCTGAAACATAGTTTTTAATTAAAGAAAGATTTATGAATGCAGATTACACTTAAGGTTGTATTTGTACAAGGAAATATAAATAAACCAGTGTAAAATGAAATAATACTGCCTTTCAATGATTTGTTTAACGGGATTATCCAGTTTATGAAGATACATTACAATCCGCCTTCATTTGGGTAAATATTACATACTTTTTCGATTATTTAAAGTACAATGAAATCATTCTTTAAATAATTTATTTTGTAATAAACTATCATTAACACCCCAACTTTTTTATTGCGTGAGTTCTGTCAGTTCATAAAATGGAATGGTAGTTTAGTTTCACACACTGTATGTTGTGATCATACATTTGTATTGGAGATACAACATTATTTAAAAATAAAATCAAGCAATATAAAATACTATTCCCTCAACAATACCTACATAAAATTTTGGAAAAAAAAAACGAAAACATTTATTATATTTTATTTGAAAACGGACAGCTAACAATTAGCAAATAACATTTAATTTTTCTTTTTTTTTAAAGATGAAGGAGGAAGCAGGGAAAATGTTCTTCACTAAGCGTTTCTGTAGACTCCTGACAAAAACTATCCTTCTACGTAGTTACGCTGATCAATGACTCACTGATTTTTTATCAGTTCCGGGCAACCACTTCAATATAAATATTTTACTGCCATTATTCCAAGACAGGGGCGTAACGGCTACTTAAAAAATCTGAAAATTCACCCGTTCCCTCATTTTAAAGCGATTTTTTGCTATTTTCACTGATATTTTATTTCCGAGAGTCACAAAAGTGATCATTTGCGTGACAAAATGAGCAGTTGCAATCGACATGACATCCTATTCATCACGGTCATCAGGCTTTGAAAGTAAAGTTGTGATTACAATTTGTTTAAAATAGATTTTCCGCGTAACAAAGTTTAATATATTTTTTTTTTCACAAATAAATCGTCTGCATGATAACAATGCGGCTGTCAGCACAAACCGAAATATTTCGAACGCGGAAACTTTCTTCACGTTTCCAGAAGAGCATGAACTTCGATTTGGGTATGTAATAAAAATTGATTATGACCGTATTTATTTTAGGCGTACGAAGATGAAATATATTGAGTGTAGACATACTTTCGTCCTATGTTTTTTTTAGCACCCGTTGTAATTGCCTCCACAACGGGTTTTGACTTCTAATTACATAATTGTAAACAAGCCACTGATACCCTAGAAAAAAATCTATTCTCCAGAATTTAAATGAAACGCAGCACTTAGACAAACATAATAAAAGACACAGACTAATTTTGTCGCAATTAATTAATTTCTATTTGTTGGGGGAAAGGGGTTGACAATAGCTTATATCCATTAAGTGTTTTTATACTCTTCTAGAAAAGTTTTAGAAAATAAAACACGCCGACAATAAAGCATTTTGGGTCCAAAAGTAGATTGTGTTCTCTAGGACTTGAAACGCAGCCCATTTTTCTCTACTTAATTAATTTCTATAAGTATACTTTCGTTGAGAGAAGAGAGGGGAGGTATAGCTACTGCCTCTTTCCATTGACACTTTAACGCTCCGTGTTCCCGCTCTGGGAACACCCAACTCTGTCGTTTTGACTGTTGCCAGTCACGAAGAATAGATTGGATTTCTATAAAAATAGTTGCGGGTGACATAGCTCCACGAGAATCCTTTGCTTTTTAGCACGTCCTTTCCCGTCAAAAAATTGTCACGATTATTTTTAACTGCTGCTGAAAAATGGAAGAATGCGGAAACAGTTGGATAGATTGCCCAGTGCTGAAAAAAGGGCAGCCTTTGCCATCGCTCGACTTAACTACCAGCAAGATGGCGGACGATCTGTGCGGCACAGCAAGCTGTCGTCAAAAAAGGGTCTCTAGATCTGTGGCACGCGATGAATGTTTCGATCGTCCGCCATCTTGCTGGTAGTTAAGTCGAGCGATGGCAACGGCTGCCCTTTTTCAGCATTGGGAAAGGGTTGCGCCTCAAAGGGTTAAGCGTTTTTATATTGTTCTACAAATAAACATTAGATAATAAGCATGGCAACTATGAGTATTTGGCCCCCAAAATAATATTCGCTCCCCTTCCGAATATTTGAGCATAGAACATGTACACATCGCTGCATGTACTGAAACATAATTTGGAATATAAGCTCAGCGGTAACAGCTCTCTCTCTCTCCCTCTCATCCGAGAGATGGCCAGAGAGATCCATCCAAGTTGCTAGGGTAACGCAGATAGGAGAACGTGTTTAAATGAATTATTCAGATAGTGACGATTCTCTTTAAATCTTATCTCACTTCAAAGTGGCATCAGTTTTGGAGGCTCCACTCAGATATGCTGAAGGGTTGGGTAAACGAAAACACTTGGCGCTCGCCGCCGTAGTGGTGGTAATATCTTGCATTAACCCTTTGAGGCGCAACCCTTTTCCCAATGCTGAAAAAAGGGCAGCCGTGGCCATCGCTCGATTTCACTACCAGAAAGATGGCGGATGATCGAAACGTTCATCGCATGCCACAGATCTACACGCTTAAACCAAACGAGCGAAATTCGATCAGTCGGAGCGAAAAAGAGAGCCAGTTTTCAAAAGTGAGCTTCTCCTTTAGGAGCGTTTTCCGACCACAAGAGCGGAGCGGAATATAACAATAAGCGAGGACGGAATTTCTCGGTAAAAACAGGAAGGGAAGAAATAAGCTCTCAGAAAAGAGACTACATAAAGAGGACTTTCGCGGAAAACCCGGTCGGTTTCCATGGAAACGGATCGCTCCGCGATGTATTGTTTTTTTTCGCTCTTTGGGTTTAAGCGTGTGGAGACTCTTTTTTTGACGACAGCTGGCTGTGCGCGCACAGCCAGCTGTCATCTATACTTGCTAGATTACTATTGCCATCTGTACTTACTAGAAATGAGAAGAAAATGTAGCATATAGGAATTCCTTTGATCTCGCGTAAGAAACCGCACCCAGAGCAAATGCCCACTGAGCCACAGAACATTTTCCTCTCTCAGTCCCAGGCATTGAAGGGATCTCAACAAAGGGGCTGGAGTTATTATTGCAGGCCCGTTAGTTGGTACGTTCGTCCGAGGCCAGCTACTTTATACCCACCATTACAGAAAATTTAATAAATTTACGGGTCGATGGCCAGTATATTACCATCGATTCCGTGAATTGAGAAGTCAACATTTTGAGTAAAGTATCAAGAGATCGACCTGAGCCCGCCCTCTTTTGCTGCCTCACTGCTATAATTTAAGCATAGTTGAATGAAAAAAAAAAAAAAAAAAAAAAAAATCTGGAGTGACTCCACTCGAGTTTCCGAACACTTGCGATTAAGATCATTACCAAGCATTTAAATAAATTTTAATCGATGAATAATTCAAACATATATACCAAACTGAAGCTCAATCGAATGCACCGTTTAAACGCTTGTGCACTTTCAAGAATTTCCCCCTCATAGGCCATAATCTAAAAGAAATCTTTGTCGTAGCCCTATAGAAAAGCTATAAGTCCTATACACACCAAAATCAATACCGGTCTTATGATGGTGGTTTATAACATCTATACCCAATTTGAGCTCAATCGAATGCCCCGTTTAGGAGCTATTGTGTTCACACACACTCATACATACATCTCGTAAAAATAGCATAAATGAATTCAGAAGACCTCAAAACGTGCAAATACACCAAAATCTCGAAGTCGAATTTTTTCATGATTACAATACTTTCCTTACAGGGTACATGTTCGGAAAGTAAAATGGAGAAAAAGACTCTTACAATGGTTGTTTTGCCTTGATGGAATTAAAGCGCTGTTTCGTTCACGCCCGTATTTTCTGCCCAAGAATCTGCGGACATGATTTTCGTTGCATTTTTTAATAGGGTTGACAGATAGCGGGTGGTTGGGGGGGGGATAAAATGTTGAAATTTACCAAAATTTGACATTTTTGATGATTTATCGCCAAAAAATAAAAGTCCCCAAAACTGAACCCAGCTCTGCGATATATCTTCCATATTTGGCTAGAAACTGGCAAACGCTACAGTTTATTACACAAAAGGAGAAGTATATTTAGACTATGCCTGAGGAAAATTGTAAAACAGTTTTAGTAAGTTAATTTAATATCTATTTCAATTCCAAGGAAGTGATCTATGGAATAAGGAAGAAAAATAGGGACGACGCATGGATTATGATACGCTTTTAATATAGAGCACTTTAGTGCGTATTTAAAAAATGAAAGTGTCTCAGAGTGTTTGTTCGTTTGTCTGCCCTGCTATGAGTGACACATGGCAATGAAACACAGAAAACAATTGCTCGCGCTTTTGCATTTGAAAAGCAGCGCTGTTTTTATTTCAAATGGAAAAACTAGTTCGCTGTAAGTACATTAGTGCTGAAATTAAAATGAATGCGACAGCTTGAAGAGAATTTAATTTAGAGATTGTACGACTTCCTGGAGAACTTTTGGTGAAATGAAACTCAGCGCAAAGCGCTATATTTCATCTTGAAGCAACACACATTTAATAAATAATATGTTTACTTCTTTTTTCTGTGAAGCACAAAATGTAGATCTAATTAGAAAGTATAGAGAAGAAGTTAGTTAATTCAGCATGCACAGAAAACTATATTTCCTAAAATTTCACCGTAGTTTTTTTTTTTTTTTTCCTTTTTACAGATTTTCGTATTGAATCTCTCTGTTTCTGTCCAACAAAGTCGAAAAGTGTTTATCATTTCTGTCTGTCCGTTAATATTCTAGCTGTTGTAAATAGACATGTATTGCTACGCGGCGTTTTCATATGTTAAGCACTCTTAAAAAATGGTGTATATAGCATGAATAATTCTTTTACAGGAGCATTCAGAATGTTTTGCAATACAACAAATTCCAGTGGGCGATCACTGTTTAAAGTGCATTTTGGAGATGTGAATCTATTTCAAACAAAACTATGCAGTAGCCCCCCCCCCCCCCGCACCATAAGACGGTAGATACGTTCCGTGTTGTACGAGTCTTTTTTGTAACGTGTTAAAACAACAAAAAAATCAGAATTCTTCCGCCATGCTACGAATCCGATATGAACCTGTGCTATGGGGGGGGGGGGGTCTACTGTGTATTGTTTCAAAAATCGCGAGGTGAGTGATCGGTAAACAGTCCAAATAAAGCTCGAATACTAAAAACAAATTGCTCAACGAATGTACCAGAAAATCAAACAACCAGTACCACAAAATGTATAAAGCTTGCACAAATTATTAACACAAACAGTCAGTAAATCGTCAACAGCAGTGATTCAAACAAAAGCGTTCAGTTCCTAACGGCTTATTAACTTGAAATATCAACTCTAATGATTCAGATCCTTTTTTTTAATACCTTTCTTGACAGGATATGAGGTTACATAGAAAATTCTGGATGGTTACTCGTAATTTCCTTCCTTGTTAGAATAAACGCAAAATTCCAGAATAATCGAGAAACTTCATTTTGTCGCCAAGTCACCAAACGGTCGCCAAGTTTGTCGCTTACGTGAAGGGGCATAGATTTGCTAAATCCCCAATAATGCCTGTAGATCATCCTTAACCACCATACACCGAATACGCAAGGAAGCGACATTGCAGTTTTGCAACAATATGTTATTGAGGTTTATAAACAATGCTCTTTACCAAAAGAGTGAGTGCATTTTTTATTGGAGTACAGAAAAGAATACCAATACATAACAGTCTATGGCAGTTTAGAGACATTAATCCAATTTAAGCACAACGAAACCTATATGACAGTATACAGTAGTATATAACAGACGTTTATAATAGCTTACTCGTCATCAGGAAAAATATACATTTATAGCTCTTTTAGTTTTTTTTAATTTCTTTTTTTATAATACAGCTTTTTAAGATTATATTCAAAATCTCGCTAAACAGTCGTCAAACATATCGGATATTAAAGATATATCCCCAAATTTGACGTCAGATGAAATCGTTAAAACAATGGTTTAGCATTCAACGAGATGTCATTTTTATCTATTTCTCACACAGACTATTGATTTCAGCGTAAATTAAAGATCAGAACAGCAGAAAAAATTATGTTTTAATGAAGGGTATCAAACCTTAGTGAGACTGTTGTCAATTTTTCTTAATGCAGATTTTATGTGCAGAACATATAGTGTAAGTCCCACACTGGCCTAGTGACTAAACTCCGTTCCCGTAAGATCAAGGAAAGGGAAGCAGCACTGGCTTGGCCAGTGCTTGGGAGGGTGTAACCCTCCTTCGGCTGGGATGTTGGAGAATCGTGTACGCTAAAGGAAGATGATGCATGTAAAATCTGTTCGTGGCTCTAATGTTCTCCGTGTTCAAACGATAACTCTGGGAGTGCCGCTTTCAGGTGCTAGGTATATCGTCTGTAAATAGTTAAAAATCGGGAGACTTCGAGCTAAGCCGGTCTTCCTCTCACTAAGGCTTTTAAAAAATGGAAGCCACTCCCTTTCGCCCATGACCGTCTTATCCAGAGGATCTGACACCGCTCTGAGATTGCCACAGGGCATTAGTAACAACAGTAACAACAGCAACATATAATCATGTTGGAAAATGTTTTATAATCAATGCGTTTAGCTTATTTTATCTTTCTTTCTTATTTCTTCTAATTTAATAGAATCAAAATAGAAAAAATCTCGTATAAGAATCATTTTATAAGAACATAATAGCTTACTGGCTCGCTTACTAGCAAGGAATTAAATGACTGCAATAATCAAATTTAAATTTTACAAGAACAAACAAACAAAATATTAGTCATTTCAGGTAATTCGGCTGACTTTGACAAGTGACTTATCGAGATGGATGTCTTTGAAAATTACATTAGGCATATTTTTAGACAAGGATATGATCTAATTCTTACGAAAAGTAAAATTAAATAAACATATAAAAAAATCAGATATAAATGAGTAGGAATAAAAAGAGTTCCAAATTTTTATCCATTCCTGAAGGATAATATTTATATATATATATATATAACTCGGCTGTTCGAGCCTCTTCAGGGGGAGACCCTCCCCTCTGAAGCCCCCTAATTTTTTAGTTTCATTATTGCCATATTAAAACGATATTAATTGACTATGCCATTTTATCTCTCATCTTTCGTGTATTTCACCCGGTAACACTATGTTGAAATTTTTATGATTGTGACCTATTTATAGAAAACTACATGTGATGCATATTCTACGGCTTACGAAATATTGTAACAATAGATTAAAGCTGTTGTGAACTAATAGTATTTAAATATATGTAAAATTATGTCGCTTTTTTAGGACACATTTTTCGGAAAATTTTCAATAAAGGGGGTGAGAGATAAAATGACAGTCATTAATATATGTCAAGGCAGGCTGCAAGCCCTCGCGATGACTCAACTCACCAGCACTAAAAGCGACCCTAATACTTCCCCCCTGATATAAATGAGACCTCAGCCCGAAAACCTCACCCTTTTTTTTAGGATAGACATTCGAGGAGAGCTGCGGCCTAAGCATTGATAGCCGATGCTCATACGACTAACGAGAATAATGACTCGCATGTAATTACTTGTAATATATTTTTTTCTTTAATATTAAGTGAAATAGTATATTCCTAGACCCGCTAACCTCTCTTTTAATATCCCGCACTAAAATTATAAATTATATATATATATATATATATATTCTTACAGATATCGGAACTCACATAAATTAAGATAGGCCCGACTCTTCAACGCTATATTTCAAATAAATGAAATTATCAGTTTCCCTAGTTAAGCGATAAGCAGCTATTCCTGAAAAGTAATCTATGAGCTTGATCTACCAGAAACATCTCAACTCGACATTCGCTCAAGCCGTGGGAAAAAAAAAAAAATGGCGGGCGATCAATCTGAGTTCAGAAATGTTCTATTTCTCGCTTTTAGTACTTATTCCGCGGCAAGATACTGGCTAATGGGTTCCATTAATAATTCATCGGTGCCTCTTAGCACGCATTTTGGACATTAATCAAGTTTTATAAACCTTTTCTTCTTTGCCTTGCCGCGTTAGAATATTCCAGGAAAAGGTAAAATGGCGCTGTTTTGTTAATTCGGTTTTCCCCCGTAGAAGATTCTTCCTAAGCGCGATGGATAAAATAAAGTTAAATTTATTTTCCCGGGCTCTTAGCATAAAGATAATGTGGCAGTTGAGCGAAATATAATTTTTTTTTTCGCCTTCCTTCTTCCTTAAGAAGATGAAAATGCTTTAATATAATCCCGAAGTTTAAAATGTTTAGGGCTTCTTACTGAGTTGGTATAGTGAACTCGGTATTCTTTTTAAAGCGATTAAATGAGACGGGCGGAAATTTATATAAAAGCATTAGTGTGATAATTGCGTTTCTAATTTAATAATGTAAGGATGAGGAATGGCTCAGAAAAAGTATTTTTCATGAATTATTTTTCATAACACATTTGCACTTTTATTTGTTTTACAGGAAGTAAATAGTTTTTTGAAGAAAACTAGTATTTTATCACGGTGGGAAAGATCCTATTTCGTGCGAATCAATCTAAGTTTCCAAGTGAAAATGGCAAAATTTACGTATCTTGATTTTTAAAGCTGTTTTATGAGAGAGCAAAAATGTTGCAATGGAAGCGAAATAATTTTGTTTAGCGCGATTCCGAGAAAACAGTGGTCGTTGTTACAGATACTCTTGTGCGACAGTTGAAATAATGTACATTTTTCTGCTTTATACCGAGCTAATAAATCATTCTACACATCTAAAGGAAATATTGGACAGTTGCTCTAAAAGCATTTGATAGACTTAGCGTGATGTTTGTCACAAAGGAAGCAGTCACTTTGTAGGCAATATGTGAGTACACTAGAAGGTGAATTGTTTGAGAATATTTGCCCGCGACTTCATACCAACATTACCGTAGCGGAACGCCTGTGACGCTGAATTCACAGTGTCACCAGAAAAGTTGATATTCTACTTTCAATTATTAACGTTGTGATTTCAGGGCGACTTCAAGTTGTGACGTTATAAAGGAAGGGCATTTAAGAACATCTTAAGAAGTGACAGGAAAAATAACTTAACTGTACGCTTACAAATCGGTTGAAGCTGCAGATGACTTTGGCCCCCACCATAGGCGAGTAATTAAGACACTGAGCGGAGTAAATGTCTGAAGTGTGAAGGTCCAGGGTTCTAACACGCGGCAGTTGATCTAACGATCGGAAGTTTAGGGAGGTTTTCACCAGATGTAACGGGAATACGCGTTAGAACCCCTTAAAACGTCCACCGTCTGAGGCACTCTCCCTTCTAGGCAGACATCCGTCGTACAGTTTTGCCTTACAACACAATACAGGCAGAAAAATGTATTATTTTCCGTGTGGGAGCGGGTCTAGAAATACTCTCACTGTAGTACTATGTGGAAGAACACATTATGACAAGCAGCGAAAACTAAATCATGTTTCTCGCGTCTTACAATATCGCCGGAAGTCTTACAGATAACACACATTCATGAACCGAAATCCACCCGACACTCTGAAAACCGGACGAAAGGCAAGGGCGGATTAAAGGGGGGGGCGGAGGGGGCGATCCTCCCCCCCGAGACAAAAGAAATTAATGTAAAAGATCCTATTTCACTTCCATAAAATGGACGTATATGTCAATCTTCTAATTAACCGCCCCCCCCCGAGAAACTTGCATTAATCCGCCACTGACGAAAGGTGACCCTATTCAAAGGCTGGGGGAACTAACAACCATTACGAGATCTTGATTACCACTTAGATAAATTAGATCTCTGTCTAATTTTTAGGGCCTCATATTGATTAAATACTTTACGTTCCATTCATTAAAAAATTACCATAGAAGAAGAGATTTTTAAACATTCAGTTTCTCTCTCTAAATAAATAGAATCTGAGCAGAAGTGACTGTATACTTTTTTGTCCTCAATAAGTAATACTATTACGATTTCAATAAAAGTGGTTTAATATATCTTATGCCTTTTTCGAAATAAAGAATTATATCATAATCATAGAAGATGCTATTTAAAATAAAGTTTCTCTTACAAAAGTATATATTATTGATACCTACTTAGGTTTTTCTAATTATTTCTTAAACGCTACAGTAAAAAGGTTTTGTTTTTGTTCGCGAAAGGAATTGAAAAATTTAGTTAAATCATTGCAAATGATAGTACTATCTGTTCTGATTACAAAAAAGAGATGGAAGACTCTATAAAAATGAATATTCATTTTTCATTCATTTGCCTGATTGTTTCAACTTTTGTTGCATGCATAATTATGCCAAACTATGTTGCATGTATGATTATGCCAAAGTAAAATATAATATTCAATAAAACTAATTTAAAATGTAAAAATTTAATCTGGTTTTAATTGTGTTTCTCGCCTTCCTGTAATTAGTAAGCCGGATCTCGCTTTTTATAGCGGCATTCCTAATTTTAATAGCGAAAGTCCCGTCAATTCGTGAATAAAGGCTGGCAAGCTTTATTAGGATATATGTTTCGTTTAACTTGTAATGTTTCTTTTCATACTTTTCGCAGGTCACTGTCATGATCTCTTGAAGAAGGACGATAAAGTTATACATGTTTATATACAGGATCCCATACATTTACATTGCAAGCATTTCAAAAAGCTTTCTGTCGGCATTGTCTAATCAAATTAACTGAACATGCTAGGCAGCGTTATGAATGTTGCTGTAATGTTCAGAATTAATAATGCTTACACCTCAAAAGGTATTGGGATAAAATTTATAATTTTTAAAGCAATTTTTAATACAAAACGAAGAATAAAAATTCTAAATTTATCGTTGCTTTTTTCCACTAAAATAATAAACCGTATAATTAACACATTGCTTATTATGTAATATTTGTAACAATGATAAATGCGACATTCTTTTATTAAATATTAAACAGTAAGCACATTTGGCGACGAAAAAAAAAAAATACCACTTTTCCTTTTATTCCATAAAAGCCCTTAAAAAACAATGCTACGTTCTTTCGAACCTGAAAATCCCAGGAGAACTACAATGCGTGTCTATACTCGCTCTAAAATAAATACTAATAGTTCAAATAATATGAGGATGTCAGGAAAAGGGAGCAGACAATTTATCAAAGAAACTGAAATTTATAGGACAATAACGCCGCACTCTAGAATTTATAATACATACTAGTCATTGTAGGTCCATTTACTATTTATAGCATCCCAAAGACCACCAAAAAGAAATCACAATATCGCTTCGCCTCACGTACTCCTTGCTCAGTACTCCCCCTTCCTCTTCCTTGGCACTCATCTGACACTACGTTAAAAATTACTCCAAATAATCTCAACATCAGGTCCCAGCCGAGTCCCTTGAGCAAGATTACAGAGTAAATAACAAGAAGAAATGGCAACAGAAAAAAAAAAATAAAATAAACCCCAGTCTCCTTTATGAAAGCCACATGTCCTTGTTGCCATTCCACCATACGCAATAATGGAAGAAAAAGATCTGAGGCTGAGCCACCAGGGGTTTGTTTTCCCAGACGCGTCAGAAGCTTATGATAAATTGTAGAGAATTTTTTTTTTTCTTCTCTGTATTATCTGTTACTTATTTATTACAGATTTATCCAAGAAAAGAAGCGGGAACATGTGTTTTTTTTTTTTTTTTTTAGAGAACACGAGCAGCGGCAGCGAGAAAGTTTATGATGAACAGCTATTTAATGTGACGTTAATTTATTTAAGATTTGGAAGCGGCGGGGCCGACTGGAGAAGCGGCTAGACACGACTAGACAGCGGAAATAATTAAGATATTATAATGAGGAGGAAGGTGCATCTTCGAACAATGGACAAGCAAGAAGGGATACTTCGGAGGTTTGACAAAAAGATACAAAAAAAGGAGTCATTAACAAAAAGTTTTTCCAAACCTCACGCGAGATTAAGATGGATTAGACTATATCTTGTAGTCAAAACAAAGTCTGGAAAATAAAGGTCAGAAAGTTTGATTAATGATTGGTAAATAATCACAAAAGAACTCAAACTGTATAGGAGTTACACTGACGTAGATCTATTTTACGGAATAAATTCACATCACATGACATTTACGGTCTATTCCACAGCCATAGGCGTAGAGTTATATGGGCCCGTGGGGCTTGAGCCCCCCCAATAAATTGTGAATAGGGGCTGAGCCCACCCAATAATTTGCCACTAAATACAGAAAACTCTAATTTATACAAACATAAAAAAAAAGTATTTCACGCCATTTAAAAACGTTTAAAAAAACCTTTACTTGTACTTTTAAAAATTTTCTTCTTTTGATTTCAATCATGATTTAGTATTGATTGTGACGCCACGTAACACATAATGTTACTATAAGCTGCCCTCGCCAGACTCTGGTTAATTAAAATCAGATTATGCAATGTAAAGTAAGAAATGAAGAAAAGTTCAGATGTGTCTAAAATGCAGTATCTCATCGAAAATATATTTTTTCCCCCCCTCCTTTGGATTTTTTACTTTGCTTCTATTTTTAACATATAACATGGTAGGAAGATACTAACATGGATACTTACCTTACATAGGTGTAGAATTCTATGGACCCATAGAGCTCGAGCGCCTCCAATAATTTACACTTATATACAGTAAGTCATAGCTGCCAACTACTACGGAATATAATTAACCACTTTTTGTAAACTGTATATTTTTAATTATTTTTTTCAAAATAGTAACCAGCTCGCGCGCGCAGCACAAAAATTTTGCTATATTTTAAGCAGAAAAATCATGTAGGAAAAAGTGGTTAATTATATTCCGTAGTAGTTGGAGCTATGAGTAAGTTATATGTACGTGAATCAGTGGCGTAGCCAGAAATTTTTCATGGGGGGTACCTTCTGCAACTCACATGTATGTATACGGGTGTATGATAAGGGAGTGAAGAATATACATTTTGTATGGCAAAAAATTCCTCATGGGGGGCTTATGACACCCCCTAACCTCCCCCCCTTGGCTACGCCACTGACGTGAATATATGTGGTTGTGGGCCCCGGCCCTCCCAATAATTTTTAAAACTTTACGCTTATGTCCACAGCAAAGATCATTCTCCGTTTTCAGTAGGCTGTTAGATTATGACTGTTAAGATTGTTGTATGAGACTCCTATAGGAAATACAGATGGAACCGAATGTTCTTAACCTCTTGGGTACGGATTTATTTGAAGAAATTCTTGCGTTTCGAACGTCCAAATGTCATGTTCACGTCCAGATCGAGCCACAAAGTGGCTAAATTCGCAATCCTGACTGGAAGAAACGTCTTCCTACAAATGTTACAAATCTCTTGTCATGAACAAGAATGTGCATGTTTAATTTTGTCCAAGTTTGAATGACGAAACATACTCCTCATCCGTTACTTAGGCAAAGCAAGTTCATGACGCAACGTAGTCGTCAAATGTATCCAAGATGTTTATTCTTTCTGGAGCCCCTTGAAGTGGGCTACTTATTTCTGCTGTTGTTGTTCCTTATGGACTCTGGCAACAGCGATGCGATATCAGATCCATGTAAGACCGAGATGGGCGAAAGGGGACGGCTTCTATTTTATTGAGCCCCGGTGGGAGGAATTCTGACTTTGCTCAGGGTCTCGTGATTTCGACCAATTCCAAATGAGACCTAGCACCTGAAATCGGCACCCCCTATGAGGTATCGTTTGAACATGGTGAACATTGAAGCCACGAATATATTTTACGTGCACCAGCTCCCATTAGCGTATAAGGTTTTCCAGCAGCCCTGCTGGGAGAAGATTTCACCCTCCCAAGCTCTGCCCCACTTTCCGTATTGTTACGGGAACGGAGCTTAGCGACAATGTTACTGCAATACTTATTTCTTGCTACCCCTGTACTTTACTTTTCCTGGAATATGTTACATATGAGAAATAAATGATCACAAAGTCTCTAATCCTGTCTATGATACTCGTATCATAAGTTACATTTGTACTGATTTTGGATGGCACACATCAAACATTACCAGAGCGTCTTAAAGACAAAAAATTGCATAACATGCATTTTCTTCTGGCAAAAATTGAGATTTTTGTACGACATGGTTCGAGAACTAAGCTTGAGTTTCTGCTGAATACTGACTGGTCGAGGTCAAAAGGTTTACCATTACTTACTCTAACCGTATTCGTCGAAGTCAGGACATCATTAACTACAGGTTATCTAAAACTAATACAAAAAGCAAGATACATTTATCATTTAACTATTACATTCACTGATATTGTTCGGAGAAAAATAATCTATATACGTGGGCTGATTTATCTAAAAACGGAACAATGTAACCAATTATATAATAAACCATTCTACAGACATTCTATTTTTGCTTAAGTCTATAAATAACTGCTACAGGCCAAGACAGTAGCAAATGAATGCTGAAGGAAATTACCAAAAATAGCTAAAGATATAAGATTTATAGCCTAAATTAAAGATTAATCTCTCGTCCCGCTAACATCACAAAAAATGTCTTAAAATCGATACAACCACGATTACTTTTATCGATTTTTAAGATCAAACATAACCACAGAAGTACTTGATACAGAAGATGTATTATTTCGATCAGTCGATTGACCGTGACGTCAAGAAGCATGAGGTCCTATTTGGTCACGTGGCACGGCCGTGCGTGATAGTTTGCACGCAAATTGTCAGTGGTCATTTGTCAGTATATCGGACTGGACACTGGTCATCAGGGTAAAATAATGTCCGAAGTACGTTCACGGTTGGGGTATTCGGATACTGTAGTGGCTACCGAAAACATGCATTTTAGGAACAAGTGCAATTGTGATCATGTGAGATAGACTTTTTGAGAAAATAGGCGTGGCTAATACCACCACAAGGCTGAAAAGTTATGCAAATAAATGAGTGTTCCCCTGAGTAAACTGTCGTTCTTCCAAACATGAATAATAAATAGCAGCTGTTGTGAAATTATATAGTTTCATAGCGTTTTATTGAACAGAGCTTACGTTTGTTTTTTAAATACTTGATAAAGTATGAATACAAATTAATTTATATTGATAAATAAAATTGATACATGGGCATGAAAATTCTAGAGGCTTATGCCAAATAAGCTGTGAGAAAAAAAAAAAGAAGAAATAGTTTTCAAGATATCTTTTGTAAGAAGCTCAAATATTAAATAATAGATGAAATAAAAAATCTCTGCCCAAGTATTCCCCCCCCCACCCCCACCCGAAAAAAATAATAATATGATCGGTTTAATGAAATTAGATATTTATGTATTAGGAAGACTGGGAAGCTATGTCATTTTTCCGCATAACAATATCTTGCCTAGCAAGGGAAAAAACGTTCCGTTATGTATTCAAGGGTGGGAGAGGGAGGGGGGAAGCTGCCCTTCCTTGAATCACATATTTAATATTTAATCTTTCTACGTTGCTTTACACATATGTAAAAAAGGGACATTTTTATTTAAAAAAAAATCCCAAAATTTTTGCTTTAAAACGCAAGAAACATGAATCCATTCTGTAGGCAAATCTTTTTTGCAATTAAAAACTTATATAAAAAAAACTTATTTGTTTCAATTCAATGTGAAATACATTACTTTCTGATACACTTAATAAATAACATGGATGTAGTACATAAAGCCCAATACTAAAAATGACATTATTTTTAAATAATTTTAAGTTTTACAGAAATGTTTAAGAAAACTTGGCTATTGTCTTTAAAATTGACAATATAGATACATTAATATTTTCTTTATCAATGATTAATGAAATTCGAAATACCTGTTGAGTTGATTATGTTGTTATGTTATAACCATACACACAAGAATAAAAAAGAAATCTGCACTTACCTAAAATAAAAGAAAGCATTCAGTTAAAAAGTACATGTATGCTAATTTAAAGTAAAATAGTATAAATATATATATAAAGATTTAAATTTATATGCAGGGTGTCCCAACAACACTGACATAGACATTATTCCTTAAATATTCGTCATTGACATTTATAATAAGTTGCAAAGTTTCGTAAAAAAAGGAACAGAATTTTATACTACCGATTACATTTTTTTCAAGTGATTTTATTTAAACGAAATTTAAATTATACAAAATTTAAAATTTTACACGACTCCCGAAAAAAAATCTCCCAATTAGTAAATGTGCCAGATGCATTGATTAGGTAAATTAGGTGTAAGTTTCAGCCTTTTATCACAGAAGGGCTCAGAGGTATGCTTAAACAAAGTTGATAAGAGGCTATACAATACCAATAATAGCAATAGTACTATGCATTTATGCAGTCATTATTTTCTCGTGCAATTTATGTACGACTCCTGAAACACGAAGATCCGACACGATTTTTCCTCTTCGAGAGCCATTGAAAAAGTGTTTAAGTCAGCATATATTTATCTTCATATCTTCGACACTTTTTAGGATAAAATACTCAAATTTTGTACATTTAATGTAGGGGGGGGGTACGTTTCGTTAACTGGGAATTTTTTTGCACGGGGGATGTATAAAATTTAAAATTTATATTTATTCAGATTTAGTCTCTGGAAAATTTCAGTGAATTCCATGAAATACTATTTTTACATAACTTTGTAATTATGTAGTTTGTAATTTGTATATGTTTATGATCAATATTTAGGAAACAAGATGGTCACTACTTTTGGGACATCATATATATGTAATTAATTAGTAAAACACAAAGAATATTACTGCAAGGACTTTTCAAAGTGCCCATCCTGTATACTTAGGTGCGTCTCTCACCTCTTCCAATATCCAACAGCCTTATTCTTCACCTATATGGCTCACCTCCTCTTTAAGCTACGGAACCGTTCCCGACCGTTTTCTACCCGAAAGGGTCAATTAATTTGGAGATTTGGATAATGTCCCAGTTTAAAAACAAATGAATCACAGGAAAGAACAATTGCACCAATAAATAGTTGCACGCAATGTACGAGATTTAATGTTGTGAAATTATGTGGATAACTTCATGGTGATACGGGAATTTGTTTGATATTAAAAAACAAAGAAAATGTTCATAATATCGTCACTAGAAGGCGCATTCCTAATGAATTACGTATTTATCAACACTACAGAAGTAAGCACAAAGAAAATAATATCCTCAAGAATTTTTTTTAGACATAACAGTTTCTGCTAACATCGAAGAAAATATGCATCATTTGATACATTTCTTTTTTTCAAATTTACAAGCCATCTAGTGATGATATTAGGAATTATTATTTTTTTTAAGGTGATTCACAAAATGTAACAATTTTTTGATGGCTGGTTTAGGCAATAGGTTACATTTATCAGTTTATAACAGTTACTGCATATCTTTGAAGAAAATATCCATTATTTGATATATTTTTTCAAATTTAGATGCCATCTAATGGTGATATTTGGATTATTTTTTAAATTATGATTATAGGTGATGCATAAAATTCAAAATGGCAGGTTTCGGCTATAGGTAACTGTGAAACAGGGTCTTTTACCAACGGACATTGTATTTTCATAATGCTTATTCTATACAAAGTTTTTGTTGTTGTTGTATGTTTGCTTGCTTGCTTTATCGCGTAATTATACACATGTGAAACACTTAAAAATATCAGTGAAAGAAAGAAAACAAAAAGAAGTCATTCCTATCATAACAACTTTTATGGAAGAAATATGATTCTGTCACACCGGAATTATTCCTGTGTGGGTTTTGTACTATAACAGCCAAGTGTGATAAGTCGGCAATTCTAGCCCGAGTACCACGGTGTCGTAACTCAATGCTGTCTGCCGCAGCAGATAAGATTTCAGAAAATGTTGCTTATTATACCACCTCCCACATATACCTCTGGGGAATATGATTCAGGGTGGTCAGTCAGCCCTTATCACGGGGCAGGAAAGAAGCGCTTTATTTATGAATGTGCCTGTTGCGATGGCTTCTGGGAAAGCATAAATAATGCGTAGGTAACATTTATGCGTAGAGACAGTGATGCATGAGGACAGTACTAGTCCGTTATTGTATTCCGTCGCTGTCTCGCAGTGCGACAGGAATAGCTTGGAGGGAGGAGACGAGTAGATTTCATGATGCAATTTCGAAACATAGATATGAGAATAATAACATATTAAGCATTTTCCGCTCCTCATCATACTTTGCTTTTGTAACTCCTTAACCCTTTGAGGCGTAACCCTATTTCCGAATGCTGAAAAAAAGGCAGCCGTTGCCATCGCTCGACTTAACTACCAGCAAGATGGCGGACGATCGAAACGTTCATCGCGTGCCACAGATCTTTGCCACATGGCATCGCGTGCCATGCGTGCCACAGCGCATGGATTAGGATGGCATCGCGTGCCACAGATCGCGTGCCACAGATAGAGAAGCTTTTTTGACGCAGCTGGCTACAGCCAGCTACCCTTTTTTGACGCAGCTGGCTGTGCGCGGGCACAGCCAGCTGTCGTCAAAAAAGGGTCTCTAGATCTGTGGCACGCGATGAACGTTTCGATCGTCCGCCATCTTGCTGGTAGTTAAGTCGAGAGATGGCAATGGCTGCCCTTTTTCCAGCACTAGGAAAGGGTTGCGCCTCAAAGGGTTAAGACTTACTCAACAGAACGATTCGTAGTACTCCGTGTAACACCGGTATAACTTTAATGGGTAAATTCGCCGACATTGAAACAGTTCGCACTATACAGAAAAAAAATCTACGTATCCAAAGTATTCTGAAGTCCATAAATTCCTTTTTCTGACACAGCAGATCAGCTGCAAAAGGAAACCTTAAAAAAATAAGATATATGGGAGCGCTAGGAAAAGAAGAAAAAAAAAAAAAAAAAAAGGATGTGGTCACGAAACAGTTTTACACACGATTCTATCAAGAGAGTCCACGGAGAAAAGAAAAACATTCAGAACACTTGAAATCGAGCTACTACTTTTCCCGTTTTCTCTCGCTTTCCATTTTTTTTTTTTTTTTTTCTTCTACTTGGAGGAAGCTTTCATTCACACAGCAGCGAGAGAAAATTGTAAATTAGTTTTCTCGCTGACAAGACGAACGCTGTAGTAGTGAAGCCAGCATAATAAATGGTACGCGATATTGCTTTTCTATGAGATGGAAAATTTTTGTGTGAAAATAAGTATCCAAGCGCGTATGGTATTGAATGAAATGGGTTCGGCTGTTATTTCCATTTGCAGAATGGGTATCACGTGATGACTTCAGTTTTTCTTTGATATTTTTAGAAACTTTCCAACAAAGTTGTGAACAGTAAAAAGAATACTCATCAGCCCATAGCCCGAGTGGGGGCGGAGGGTGGGGATTTTTGGGGCGATCTCTCCCCCTTCGAAAAATATTTGCCTTACTCCTTCCTAATTAGCAGAATAAATAGAACAGTGATTTGAAAATATAAAAAGATAAATTGAAAAAGATCAATTAAAAATAATAAATAGTTCAAAGCTTTCAAATCCTGCTTTAGCATCACTGAAGCATGCAGTGACATTATATCTATCACACATCGTTGTCTCTACAAATCAGCATTAAAAATGGAAAAGAAGTTGAAAGAATAGGTAGGATTTTAGGCTATGATTCAAAAGTGACATTGGTATTTACGTATTATCCCGACGGTCCGCCAAGACGAGCAATTTTTCGCCACGATAAATGCCGGACACATAAAATTATTGATGGTTTGGAATACGATTGGCAGCATTTGACGAAAAAATAGTTTGGCGGGAATGGCCGCCGGAATAATACGTAAGTACCGTGACATTTTACAACAAAAAAACTTTAAGACAGAAATCTGCTGTAAATGGAAAAGTAATTGCAAAGAACGAAAAACAGTTTGTTTGGATTCAGAAGTAAGAGTTCCGAGCAACACTAGCGTACTTTCGGAAAACCTTGCCGACGTCACTGATTGTTAATTAAATTAAACATGCAATATGTAACATGCAATTAAATTAATAAAAGGGTCAAAAATATGTTTTGTAATAATTAGACCTCGGTAGGGGGAGAAGAGAAGAAAAGAATTTAAAATGCGTAGACATCCTGGCGGCACGGCCCTCCTACCTCAATCGCTTGATTAATGGTCCAACACTCATAGATAGAGTGTTTAAGGCTAGTTCTCTTAAAAAGAGATAGGGCGACACACAGCTTTCGAACAACTTTAAAAAGAAAACAAATGATGTTAAACAATCGAAAATTATTAATGCTTCGTCATCAAATATACTTTGCGCTTATACTAACACTAAACCTATACGTTTTATGGAGAAATTCTTAAACATGGAAATTGCCTTCAAAAAATAGCTGTAAAGTTATCCGTTTTGGAAAATGTTGCAAAATATCGAAATGTTTAACATTTTTTCCTAAATATTTTGTAATGGTGATAGGGTCACTGTTTGCAATAGAGCATACTACAACTTGTAACGAGACAGTCTAAATTAATTCTTTGAAACACTGTTCAAAATGCGCGGGATTTAGTAAAAGAATAATCTTAAAAGTTAAAATTACTTAAGAACTTTGTAAAATAACACAAATAAGTAAAAAGTATTGTAGTATGATCGTTCGACTTGTATAAAAGACCTACCTATCTTTAGCTGCAAAAACTTAAACCATCCACACTAGCGGGAAAGAGAATATTTTGAATTAAATTTGAATAGTGTTAAATGATTTCGATTTGTCTGTCTGTCCGTGCCTGTGGCCCAAGGCTTTGCGTGAGTGCTTAAAACAATGCGCCAGGGCGATATTAAATTGTGTTGAAAAGTGTTTTATAATCAATGTGGTAGGCATTATTTATCTTATATTATTTTATTTCTTAAATATACGAGATAGTATCGAGTAAAAATGCATAAATTGTTATTTAATTTCTAAACAGATAAAGTTTTTTTTTTTTTTTTTTTTTTGGTAAAGTTTTCCATTTTTGTGAATAAAACATTCTTATTTAATTTAATTATATATTTAAGTAAATGAATAAATAAAATTGTTATAAAATTTGTGTAAAAGAGCCACACTTTTTTTCTTTTAAGTTCTCCGTTTTTGTAATTAAAAACTAAAACAGTAAAACATAATGTTTTCTAACGCCACATTAAGTCTATCAGTTAAGGAATTGGTCTGCGTGACATTTCTTAAAGAACAATTTTAATACTTAAACGAAGTTTGAAGGAAAAAAGGGGGCAGGAACCAGAGAAAATAAATAAAATGTTAAAGTAGGTAGGATGCGAGTATAGGGAAGACCGAGATTAGTTGTAAAGTTTTGCAAACTTTTATCAATATTTACATAATGGAAAATATCAATGCAAATTTGAGCTGGACATCCCAGAACAGCATAACACTTCTAATTGTATTTATTAATGGTGCATTTCAAAAATAATTTCCGTATATAAATACAAAAAAAAAAAAAAAAAAATCAAAAATTAACTATGTCAAGCGTCAAGCTCTTCATAATTGAGGTGAGAGAAGTGAGCGAAGCTCTTATACACTACACTCAGGCATTTCAGTGTAACGCTCCCCCTCCTAAACCGCTAGACCGATTTAGTTCAAATTTGGCATGGTTATAGGTACCAATGGTGGCAAGGTATAAATCTGAAATCAAACCCACCGGGTTGACCACGGAAGAATAATCACCGAAAAACCAGCTGCCCTTAACTTTCAATGGAGATATTAGAAGAATTATTCTATTTTTTCAATTACTTGCTGCGCGCGCTCATTGAACCTATGACATTAGTCAAGGTCAAGATGCTGATCACTTTAAGAAAAGAAAATCCGAAATCGGACAAACCATCGAGGAATAATCACCGAAAAAAATTCAACTTGAGGTAGCGATAACTGCACGAAATTCGCTCAGCTCAACATTGCATGCGCGATTACGTCACGCGGATCTAGTTTTTGAGAATACCTCGTTACAAGGTGTACCGTGCACAGTAATAAACGATAAACCTGTATCAGGTACGAAAAATTCCGAAAAAAATTCTTAAAAATCGAAAATTTAGCAGGATGTGCCACTCCCTGATTTTTGGTGTGCAACTCTATGTTGAAGATTTTTTTCATAAAGTTTCATAAAGGACACTGTACGGAGTGTGGTGCAGCTTATGAAAAATTATCCTGAATGTTTTCAAGTTCCATTAGTTCATTTTCCTTTGCGTATAAAGTCCGTGAGGGAGATTTCGTTTCTTGCTACAGAAAAATGATCTCATCCAATGAGTTAAGAGAGATAATTTTGAGATTTTTTTTTTCCTCCTCAAAGTAGAAATGAAACACGTTGTATTTTCTACGTAATTATTTAAAAAGAAAGTTTAACTGCAATTTAAATATCATCTAACGAAAGCGATTCCGTCACTGTTCCGATAGAATTCATTTATAGGAGTATTGAAAAAAGGACAGTTTTCAAGAGATAAAATATTCTCGGCATTTTTAGTATCGATTTACTCTACAAAACACCCCATGAAGCAGGAAGCATAAAAATGAAGAAAAATTACGTGAAAACGCACATTTCTTTCTGAATATTTACTCATGAATAAAAGATCACAAATGATTGGTATATTCTGGCGTAAAAATAGCTAGGTTCATATAGCTCGATAGAGGAAAGAGATAAAGATTATTTTGTTATTATTTAATACTCATATCTTAACTGTTTTTATAGGGCGAAAAAAAAAAACTTTTATGAGGGAAAAAAAATAGAAAATCCGAATTTCTTCCAGATTTTATTTACGCACTCGGCTGGAAGAATTTCAGATTTTTTAAAAATCTATTTAATCAATTCTGCCATATAGAGGAAAATGATAACTGTAAGTGCTCATATAGACTCCTCTTCGCATAATTTTGTTGCTAAAAATTGCATCCATTGTTGCTTGGTCCCTAGTGGTGAAATGTTTTGGATGAGAGCGTATTGGAAAACCTTAAGTACCCATTTCAGTTATGAAATTGGATTCTTGATCGGAATTTAATTCTATGTTAAAATCTCCTACTAAAACAGTCTTACAATCATCCTCCTTCAGCAACGTTTCGAATAGAGCGTCTGATTTATCTTCATGAGAAATTCGAGGACTAGCGTATGTAACTGAGAATCTCACTTTATCTTGAATATACGCAATGACCATTTGAACACCATTGATCTGGCTCGTGTAGGCACTGGTAAAGCATCTCATTAAGTTTTCCTTCATAAAAATCATATCTCCAGATGGTTTTCTGTTTTGGAAACCACTGTCTATCCGTCCGACCAAAGTGAATCCTGGTATTTGGAAATCATCTGAAGGGATAGTCCATGTTTCCGTTAGCAGTATCAAATCACTCTACAGAAAACATGAATCAAACGGAAAAGTAACCACGACGCGCCGCGTCGACAAAAATCCCGTGCTTGAAAGAAATAGCACCTGATTCCCTTCTACTAAATTATTTCTTCTTCACCAAAGACACATCTCTTTGTAGAGAATGGCTTACGGTAACCAAATCTCTCCGTATCGCGTAACTCTCTCATAACTATTATCTTAAGCACTTCCCTTCCCCTAGCCCGTGCATCTGTCATTTCGGACCGATATTGAATTTCAGTAGCAACAACTAGTAACAACCAGAGGCATTCAACAGGCACATTCGATATATGTAAGGCTTCCCCGGTGTACTTTGTATATGGTTTCTTTGTGAGGGGAGCGATAATTGTTTTCAGGAAACTATTTTTCCCGGTAACACATTTACGTGAGAAAGGAATTTGTGTTATGCATTTATTTCGCTCTCTCTTACTGAAAAACGGCGTAACTTGGAACGTTTGAATAGATAGGATTTTTCACGAATCGAGAAAAGGGAAAATAAAATGGCGTAATCGTATTAATATTATAAATGTCCATGTTGGTATGTATGTTTGTTACTCTTTCACCAGTGGCGGCCCGTGGTCAAAACTGTTAGTGCAGCCGGAAGCATATGAGCCCCTCCCCCCCCTTTCCTCCGGACAGCATTGGAAAATCTTTGTTATTGAATTCGAAAGCTGGCTGATTAAGCCCTCACCGAGAGAAAAAAAAAAAAGAAATTACATAAAAAATGTAAGAGATCCTATTTTACTTCCATAAAATGGACATAAATTTCAACCAGCCGCTCTTATCCTCAAAATTGCATTAATCCGTGTCTGATTCGAAGTTTCCTTAGAATTTTCTTTTGTAACGATAACTTGAGAAGAAAAGAAAAAAAAAAAGAAAACTTACTTATTTTTTATAAGTCAAATCAATCCTCCTTTCTTTTAAACATGCGAATCGGTCAGTGATGTCCCCATAAAAAGGCGTTGTTTTAATTCAGACATCAATAATTTTAAAAGATCTTTAAAATTTCCCATGTTTAAAGAATTTTCTCGCTTGCCATGTCCTCTAAATGCCAGTTCTTGCTTACTTAAAAACAATACTGTTTTGATGGGTAATTGTCCATTCATAAGCGTCTATTCAGGCTTACCTTCTTGATAAATTCAGCAATATAAAGTGGAGAGTTTTCCAAGCATATATTCTCCTTATCCCCTCCCTCACTTCTCAGTCGAGTTCTCAAGTTCAGCCGCCGTTAAAAAATCTTACTTCGGCTGTATCAGCTGCAAACTCCCTATGCCGGAGAGGCTGCTTACGTAGTCGTTGTCATGGCAACGGTGCTGCCAATTTTCTTTTCATCGCTCTGGGCTGAACCAAAGATTTTCCCAATTGAATTGCGGGAAGATTAAAGTGCTTTTTTTCTGAATGAGCGATCCGGCCACAATACTTTTTTTTTGTTTGGTTTTTTTCGGAGATTTTTTTTTAATTTACCGTAGGAATTCCACAATTCTAATCTGAATTTAGGAAAATTAGTAGAATAAATTATTTTAAAGTATGTACTGATAATTTCAAGTGCAGCCCGGCTGTACTTGCTGTATCCCACGAGCCGCCACTGTCTTTCACGCTGAAACTGTTTGGCGTATTTGAATGAAATTTGGAATAAAGACAGTTAAAGTCCTAGATTAACAAACTGGCTACTTTTTATCGCGCGAAAGAAACACTGTTCCTATAATATACAAAAAAAAACTATCTTTTATCCAACAAAAAATAATACAATTGAACTTTTTTTTTTACAAAGCCGTCGACAGATGGCGCAAACTTATAGAATACACAGTTTTTAATAAATAAATTCACCTGAATAATTTTTTCCTTCTGACGTGGATTTATAAGCGGACTACGGTCCAAGCACACAAGTCAGTCCGAAATACATGTTACACAAACAAATAAACAAAAAACAAGTTTTTGAAACTTTCATTCCGTTTGAATTATGCATTTTTCTGCGCGTCTTTTCCCCCGTTCTATTTCTAATGTATTGCATCCAGAAAAGGTTTTTAGAAATATCAATTTTAATTTTGTTTAATCACACTCATGAATAATGATACGCCTTCCTACTTAAAGGAATAAGGAAAGAAAATAGGGAAGACGAATGGATATGATACGCTTTTAATATATAGCACTTTAGTGCGTATTTAAAATCTGAAAGTGTTTCAGATTTTCTTACTTATTTTTTTCCTTTCCGTTTTTTGATAATATGATATATCTAGAAACTCTTCAGAATCAATATAGGACGAAAATAATTTGTACCTTTTTTGTAGGTTTGGTATACTTATGTATTATCCCAGCGGTCCGCCAAGGCGAGCGATGTTTTGCCAAGATAAATGCCATACGCATGAAATTATTCATGGTTCCGAATACGATTGGCAACAGTTTGCCAGCACATTTGACGAAAAAATAGTTTGGCGAGAATGACCGCCGGGATAATACGTAAGTACCGTAGGTTTTATCACTAAACCATCTTATTTTTGTAACCAGAGTTGACCCGACACAGTTAGCAAGGTAATCATCGCATCGGGTTGCCAGCTTCGAAGGGGCGTCATGGCGAACTCAAGAACTAAGTAGAGCATAAAAGGGGGCGTCTTTTATATGTTAGCACCCTGTTTGTAACCGTCTTAATTTTAAATTCCATTCAGAATCTGAGATTTTTCAGTTCCAGGGAAGCCGGTGAGAAACACAAGATTTATTAAGATGGCGAACCAACTGGCCGCCGGAGGCGATTAGTATTAGATATATTGGAAAGTAATGCCTTTTTCTAAATGAAATTCACTCAATGTACTTTTAACCCTTTTAAGCGGAAGCATTTTCACATCAATATGGAAGACTAACTGGAGAGAATGTCCAACGCTGAAAAAATACAGCCGTTGGCATCGATCCATTCATCTACCAACAACACGGCTGTGAATCGAATCCACAGCCCATCCAATCTTGCCACAGAGCTAAAGAAGTTTTTCTGACACAGCTGGCTTGCACTTTTTCAGCACTGGGACCATTAAACTATATTTTTTTGCTACTAGCAGCTACTATTTTTTTGCTACTAGCCCAAAAGAATGTTTTGGCACTCAACCCAAAAAAGGTTCCGAGTTATAGAAAATACTCTCTTATGAACAAGTGATGCGCCTTAGGAAGACTCAATTTTTTGAAGTACAGTTCAGAAGTACACGCTAGGTGGCACTTTGAAAGGTGAATTCAGCTCTAAATGTGGCACAAATTAGTTGATCAAGAACTATTGAATAAATGCTGGACTTCTTTATATATTTTGAATTAGCCACTTCCATTATTAAATTTGGCGTATTTTCATGCAAAACGCCACCTAGTGGTCCTTTTCTGAACTTTTTTTTTTTTTTTTTTCGAAATTCCTTGAACGCATCTCATTTGTGGTCAATTTAACAAATTTGGTTGCAATCCGCTCTCCCGCTTCAGATGTAGAACATATTTTTTTCTAAAAATTATAAAGCAAAACATCATCGAACATCCCGGAGACACAAACTAAGTTCAATAAATACTTCATTTTGAATTATTATCTAAGTATGCAACAGATGCTTTCATTGATTACGGAAAAATCTTTTGAAAAATCAAAGTTGCATTTGAATGCTTGTGAAAAGGTGGGGGGGGGGGGAGGAATACATTATACGAGTCTCGTGGCGTGTGCCTGCCCACACACGCTTTAGCACATCTCACACACAACACAACACAACGCATGCCGCCTCTTGAGCCAAGGTAAAACTGTTACACCCCCGCCCCCACCGTTACATCTGATGCACCACTTCGCAAGTGTAGTGTAGGTAGTAGGTATATATAAAACGGAAGAAAGGGAAGAAATCGATTAATCGATATATCCGATGGCTGCCCCCCCACACCTCCCACTTTGTTTCGATTATGATATGCGGAGTGCGTGTGTGACGAGGCGCTTGACAAGCTGTCACCGGGTAATTGGAATTTATGTTCAAGTTAATGAAGTGATGCAGGAGTGTGTATAGGTGTGTCTGCCCCGTGTTAATAACGCTAAAAGTTACGTCGCAGGAAAAATGCTATGCCCTTTTGTGTGTGGAACGAGCATGGGGGGGGGGGGGAGGGTTTTCGTGAGTGCCGGACATCGTCGGGGATATGCGTTGGCAGGTTTGATTTTTGAAAAAAAAAGTAGAAAAGAAAAGAAAAATTCTATTTAGGCGTACATCGACGTACCTGTAATTTCAATTATGTAATGAAAGTGATTGCTGAACAATCAGTCAAAATAGACTAAGGGGTTGTCAATAAAACGCGACTGCACCAGGGTTTCTTTTGATACGCAGTCTGCGCATCACCACGTAAAAAAAAAAAAAAAGTATAAAAAGAGAATGAAGTGTACTGAAATGAAAAAAAAATCGTCCACAGTTTTTGTTGTATGAAAATCAGTTCATTTTATCTCCCTTCTTCTATGATATTAAAATCTGAGAATGTCTGTCTGTCACATCATGTCCTAGGGAACGGCACGGTGTAGGCAAAGTTGTCCACAGATTCGGAAAATTCTGGGGAAGATATACCGCTAACTTAAATTTCACAATTCGAATTATTTTAGAAGGCATTAAAAAATGAAAAATGAACATCTGATGTTCATTTTTTAAGGTGTCGCAATCGGTCCTATTTTTTAAAAATTCCTACCTCAATAAATAATAGAGTAAAATGTTCTGATGCTTCAACAGTTGTTAAATGTTCTTTTAGATGTTAAGGTTTCGCCTGTCAAACCATTAAAATACTAGGCTGTATAAATAAAACTTTGATGAAGGTAGGAATTTTAAAAAAATAGGACCGACTGCGACGCCATGGCAATCATGTCGACAGACATGACAAGACATCATGATTGCCATGTCAACCCACGTCCGTGTTTTTCCATCTGTTTAACAGCATAACAAATAGCACCATAAATACTAACCAAAGGAAGTAATATCTTACGGGAATTACGAGTAAATTAAAGTAAAATACTTGAACGCGAAAAGAAATTTGAAACAAACTGCCCAAGGTTAACCCTTTGAGGCGCAACCCTTTCTCAATGCTGAAAAAAGGGCAGCCGTTGCCATCGCTCGACTTAACTACCAGCAAGATGGCGTACGATCGAAATGTTCATCGCGTGCCACAGATCTAGAGACCCTTTTTTTGACGACAGCTGGCTGTGCCGCACAGCCAGCTGTCGTCAAGGGTCTCTAGATCTGTGGCACGCGATGAACATTTCGATCGTACGCCATCTTGCTGGTAGTTAAGTCGAGCGATGGCAACGGCTGCCCTTTTTTTAGCATTGGGCAATCTATCCAGCTGTTCTCGCATTCTTCCATTTTTCAGATGTCAGTGCTGTTAAAAATAATCGTGACCATTTTTTTACGGGAAATGACGTGCTAAAAAGTAAAGGATTCTCGTGGAGCTATGTCACCTGCAACTATTTTTATAGAAATCAAATCTATTCTTCGTGACTGGCAATAGTCAAAACGTCAGAGTTGGGTGTTCCCAGAGCGGGAACACTGCACGTTAAAGGGTTAAACTGTCACTTATCGTCAAAATGAGCACAAAAACAAGGTTGAACGAAACATCAGTTTAGACAAACTGAAATCTAATAAAAAACACAGAACAGATTTTAATATTCTATTCAGCGCATTGAAAAAACATAAATGGAGTTGGAACGATACATGTATGACGAAAATTGGCTACGTAAAAACTTTGAAAAAGAGCATTGTAACGAACCATTGACAGCCTAAGATAGAAAGGGAATTTTTCTTTTCAATTAAAAGTTTTCATGTGCCCTACTGTTAGTTTAACATTTTTACTCTCTATTATAGTGAATCATGCGAATTGTGTCAATGCACTTTCTTTCTGTTGATTTTTGCTCTTTAGGATAATCTTCTTTGCAAATGTTTTACGCCACCAATTTTCATCATACACCTGTATCGTTAAAACGCCATTTATGGTATTTTCATGTGCTGATCAACTTTTGCAGGAAAAAGCGGATGTTGTTATTAGAAACTTTAAATTTTTTAAAACTGTAACCGTAGCCGTGAGAGCTGCATTGCTTTAAGTAAATAATTCCAATTTTAAGATCATATCTCTGAACAACTATATGTTGTGACATTGCATTCTCTCAGAGTTTCATAAAAATTTAAAAAATAAAATAAAATAGCAATACTAGTACATCTAAAGCACAATAAAAATAAATAAACAGAATAGACAAACAAATAGTTGATTTGCACCGCGTTGTTTTGAAACCGTGTAAGAGGAGTATATATAGTATATAGTATTTTCCTACAGGGAGCTCTTTTATTTTTTAAAAAACCAAGAAAATTCACAGTTTACCGCCAAGGATTGTCCCCCATTGTTCCTGCTCTACAGAAATTACTTTGCAAAAATCGACTGGTGATTCATATTTTCTTTGCGATGTTCCGGCAATATTTACAAACGCTAATACAATAATAAACACTATTTTAAAAGGAAAGAAGCATGATAAAATTTTGAATTTGCTTGAAAAAATAAACATTAAATGTTTTATTGTTACCCATCAATAAGTTAATAAATAAAACGAGATGAAAAATACAATAAAAAATAAACTTAATTTTGAAGGCGTAAAGCACTGTTTACGTTTTTATGATTTATACTTTTCTCTGAATGGTCCCGGCGAAATCCATTGGATTTTAAAGTTAAATAATTTCATTTATACGTTTTCTAGAAATAGAAAACTTCATTTATACAGTTTTTTTTTTTTTTTTTTTTTTTTTTTTTTTTTTTAACTGAAGTGGCGAGAAAATGTGTAATGCTAGTTTTCAACAAGATTTGACAGGTTCTAATTTTATTCAAGAACATGTACTATCAACTTTTTCCTGTGCTTTCCCAATCAGTAATACATCCGAAAATTACAAAATATTTTGTACACGCGGAATGAATATGAATACAAGTACTAGCTGTGCATTAAGTTCAGAGTAAAACCGTTAGTATTACACATATCTATTATGCAGTGGCGCACACATGGGAGGGGTTCAGGGGGTCTGGGGGTCCCCCCCCAAAAAAAATGGTTATTAAATCTGCATTGTTAAAATAATCAGATAGTTCTTAACATTTTAATATGCTAAAAGACTATCAAATTCTTATTCCCAACCTATAAGATAAGTAAATGAATTCATAATTCAGAAGTATAATGAAATTATCAAAGGTGGTCATGGTCACGAAAAAAATTCTTGTTCGCATTTTTTCTGGTGGTTCGTTGGTGTCACAACTACGAACTGGACCCCCTCCAACAGTGAATACTGTACTGGGGGTAGGGGCACTGCGATTATGTATTTTGTTTTCATGTAGTATTGTAAGATGTAGTATTTCAATTTAAATCTGATTTTTTACTGTTGGCTATTACGAAAATGTACGTGCTTTTGAGAATTTCGTTTATTCGTTTTTCGCATGAATACATTTTTCCTTTAGTCCCTTGAAAACCGTAAAAATGACGCTTCCAATTTTAAATCTATACAATTAAATAATATTTCAGTAACAGCTGTATTTTGTTATCGAATTTCATTTCAGCATTTAGATTATTTTAATCTTTTAATAAATAAACTTGCCCAAAATGTTAAATGGGGAAAAAAATCTCATATTAAATGAATACTCTTTTAACATTTGCGTGATATACTTTCCCAAAAGAAACTATTCAAACTACAGTGATCTCTCACTTATCACTTAAGTGTTTCAAAGGCCCGACTTAAAACGGCGTACAAATGAGAATCGCGTATAACTGAGAGAGTCTTGTTTCCTAACTCTTCATCTAAATTATGAAGGACAAAACATTAAAAAAACAAAAACAAACGGGCAATAATATTTTTTCAGTTAAAACGAGTGATATTATTTAAAAAAAAATACTTAACTATACAATTTAGTTAACTTTTTACATTCAAAAATAAATGGAGACCTATATCATTATTTTCCTATTCCTCGTGACGGGACCTTCTGATATTCGCGCATAAAAGTGAGACGCCTATAACTCAGAGGCGCATAAGTGAGAGGTCATGTTTATTTTTGCACTAGAATCTGTTTTTGAATGAGTGCATTTTTATTAAAAGAACACCCCTTATTTACTTTCAAAAATAAATAAATGAATGGACGAATAAAATAAAATAAATATTCATTTCTCCGATCTCGCATTCATCCAGAACATAAATAAACAAAACAAATTCCCCCACCCTCTTCAGCAAAATCTTGGGCAAGGACCATTTAAAAACTTTTCAAAGCAACAGCATCTGTTCTTCGAATCGTGGAATAAAAGAACAAGGGGACAAGAGCTGGGATATGGGAACACTCCCATATGAGTGAGGATGACAGTTGCACGCGTAATCCTAGCAGACGATCTCCCAACTTCCGCGACGCCGCCGGTGGCGGAACTCTTCAACTAACGACATAGAAAAACGCATCCCAGTTCTTTTTTATTTTTTTTTTTCACTCTCTTTCGCTTCCACTTTTCTTTCTTTGCTATATGTATCCGAAGAAATAAAGGTCTCTTTAGAGATTTATTTACTGTGGAGATGGGCGGCTTTATGAATGGAATCGTTCATTTTTAGCGCGCACGAGCCATTTCCACGGGGTTGTTTCACGCTCGACGTGCATTGTGAAAATTCAGATGCCAAGAAAAGCACACAGGAGGTTGATCCCCAATTCATTTTTCAGAGTGTAGGAAGCATAGCGAGTTCTGACGTTAGTCAATGAACGCCATTTAGACAGCTGGAGTGTTACGTTTGGAATTTCGGAGATAGTTTCCTAAGATAAGACAGTTGTTCATGGATGCTGTATGAACTGCATGTGGAATAACAGAGGATTGCAAATCTGATCAAACAGCTATCTTCGATGTTGAAGATTTTTAGCTGTTATGTTTGTTTTAAAAAAATTGTGAAAAAAAAACAGTTTCCATTCACATTTTAGAACAGATCATGGGTAAATAAACAAATCGGCCGATCACTCATTTGCATGGGCGCCGGCAGAATATTTCCCAGGGGAGAGGCAAAGACTACTCCAGGGGGAGCAAAGACTACTTCAACCATGTTGGAAAGAGCAAAAAAGCAAGGGAAAACACTGCATTTAAAAATCCAGGGGGTGGGCATTGCCCGCCCCCTTTCCCTATGCTGCCGGCGCCCGAGCTCATATGAGCAATTATTTCGATGATCCGAAAAAACACCTTTAAAACCGAGGACTGGAAAAATTCACATAAATCTTTCCTTATGTTTTTGTATGAGAGAAATGTTACCGTAACAAAAAAAAAATCAATGTTAAACTCAAGCTCTTTAGTCAACGTAATGGACTCAGTGGCGTACCACAATAAAGGTCTCCCCCCATCTCTGGAAAGTATCTTTTTAGGGTCTAATCATCTATGAAATTGCTAGTTTTTGTACATTTATGAAAACTAAAGTTATAATCGAAAAGTATTGTATTCATTGTTTAAAAATTGTATGTTGCTAGGGGCGAGAGCTTACGACACGCCACTGAAAGTATAGAATTTAAGCAGCAGGAATGTGGATTTTCAGATTTTTAAATTAGCCTTTTTTTTCTGTTTGTTTGTATAATCAGACATTACTTTTTGCCGACCTAGTAGTTCAAAAGGTGGAGGCTGAGCAGCAATAAGATGATCTCAGCCAAACTTGAAACTAATGGAGGGTGGTTTTAGTATACATATAGTACGCATAAGCTGGCAAAATTGTTTTAGCACGAAGGAATTTATTTGTTAGACAATGACAATTTAAAGACACCAGCAAACTTATGCACAGTAAGTCAGTATTTCGATATTTATTAGTATTAATAAAATTGTTTATAGTATATAAAACACACAGCTTTCACATACTCGTTAAAGGTACGCTTTTGGTTCAAATTATTAATTGTCTATTTATTATTTATGTAAAATGAAAAAGGTTAGTGTTTTCAGTAAGAAAAAAAGCATGGCTAAAGCACAGTCATTTGTCATGAGCAAATTGCAAACAGTTTTGTTAGCCTTTTTCTGATGCTGTAAACATGAGTCCCTGCTTAAATAAGGTAAATACGAGTTAATATACAAGGGCTTGATTCTAAACAATCTGAGGCAATCAAAGATAGAATGAATTAGGGTCTAAGTCCGAGTTTAAAGCAGGAACATTAAATGTTTCAATAGGATTAAAATAAGTTGTTGTAAACCTTTATTGTTCTTTTGGGGCGTTTTTTAACAGTAAAAACTGTTGAGTAGGTTCTCACTATTGGGTCCCAAACCTTTAACGTTGTGGTTGAATCTAATTGATAAATTATTATTATCACTATTCCTCACTAAATTAAAACGCTCTCCCTCTTAAAAGAAAATAAATTAAATATTAAACGAACCCAATCCCCAGAACAAATCTAAATGGCTGATCTGGTAACTTTTATTTTAATGGCTAAACTTCTAAAAGAGAAAGAACAAAAACAAAGTTTTCAACGATTCACTTTCATGTAAATCCTTAATTCGCACTGACAAATGCCGCAATTTTAGCAGCATTTTGCATTTCGCACCCCAGATAAGGGGAAAAAAGTTACATTTTGTTTCATAAGATTCTACAGATATCCTACAGTTCCTTAAAACTGCTGGATTACCACGACACGAATTTCTTCATTCACAAAAACGAAAGTCCAAATATAGAAACATGGTGGTGGATCTACTATTTCATTTACACCGCCGCATCATAGCTTAAATTTCCCCACAGACATTTCTTTTTTCTCTTGGATCTTCTCCACTACTCAGCAACCCAAACCAGCTACTTCTTTTGCGTCAGGCGTGTGAATGGTCTGGCACCCGTACTCATCCTTATTCCATTTCCTCGCTACTTTTTTTTTTCTCGCCCCTCAACCTTCTTTATTATTATTTGGAGCTACTTCATCTTCTCGCGTCTTGATACGTTTGGATGAGAACGCAAGACTGTCATGTCTCACCGAGTATTATGTTGCTTCCAGTAGCGAGAGAACGAAACAAAGCGGCGTTTTCAAGCCTCGGAGGGATGATGTGCTGTGCTACTGTTGCTGCGATTTCATTGGAGAATAATTATTTCCAGAGGGGCAAAAAGGGGGGGGGGGTTCTTGTGTTTCGCGAATAAGTCGAATTCAAGAATCTCACTTTCCTTTTAATTCTGTACGCTACACTAGATGGGTAATGATCCTGGTACCGTTGAGAATCTTTGGAGAGAGCCTGAGATGGGAAGGCTTTAACAGGGGGATAAAAACGTCTTCTTAGTGTTTTCTAAATTTATTATTCTTGAACGCGTATATATATGATACTAAACCACGAAAGAAAATTTAAAAAGTTGCAAAAGTCGATTGGGATTATACACAGGTAGGTAGAATATTGAAATGCTTTACAATGCAGATAGTAAAACCCTGAATAATTGTTTGATTTTAATACCGGAGAGGACTCTTTAGTGGTTTGTCGCGAATCAAACAGTCTTTTGGCTAACGAGCCCGTTGCCTTCGATTGACAGCCGGATTTAAAGAACTGAAACAGACATCTATATTCGAAGAGAGAAAATCAAAGTGCTTTAACAAGAGGTCACTGCACTGCAACCTAACCATTTTGTAACTGATCGACAAAGAAAACAGAAGATCCTGTCCATTTGCTAAGCTTTTCGACTATAACATAATTATAATCGAAAGTGACAAGTTGTCCTTTGCGCAATGAATGCAAATTCTGTATTTCTACCCAGGAGGAGCCTGAAACTAACCGAGTTCTTTGAATGGAAGATAAGATTTCATGTGGATCCTGTTCAAATAGTAAGACATCTGAAGAGAGAGCAAGCACTCAAAAGCTTTAGTTCACCAAATTGGAAGAACAGAAATGGAGGTCTGTCGTAAGCCAATTACTGTCCAACAAACTGTGCAGAACAGAAAACGGTTTACACGAACGACTGATAAGGTGCAGACAGAACCATTGCTAAGAATTTTTTTAAGGGGAGAGATGTCGATAAACTGCCAAGTCAAATATGGGTTTTTGCCAAATTATTTATTTTTTGATCAACTCTATTGCCAACTTTTTACTATTACCAACAGCGTTTGCGTAATTCTTCCAAGTGTATCAGAAATACAAAGTAAATTATAGTTTCCGTTAATTTTTTTTACCAAGTTTGCCTACTAGGTATCTAATTTTGCCAAGTTCAATAGAAACTTACGACTGTTGAGGGGGGGGTGGACTCTCCCTCCCCCTTTAAGAAGGGCCCTGGGTGCAGCTATTACACTGAAGTCGATGGTTTATTTATACACCTTTTATGCATTTGAGCCTGAAAAGATCCAAGTTAAAAAATTTCCACAGAGAAATGCTCAACTACTTCACTATAATAAATGTTAACAGACGATCAGAGAAAGTTATTAAAAGTTAATAAATGTTCAGCGCCCGCCATTGTGTTGCCAGGATAACGGTTTTGTTTCAAAACCGTTATCCTGGCAACGCATTACCAAATGGCATATGTTTAAGATAGATGACAATCGCTTTATATCAGGTGACGCGTGCTGACTATCATCAAGCACTATACTTAAGTCGTTGCTTTACGATAACGTTCTTTTTTTCATTAATTTCGTTTACTCCAACGAGGTGGCGCCATATGCACATCTAGTAACTCGTCTACAATTTTTTGACATCACATGCGCCAATTTGAATCAAATAAAACATTTTAGCAATTTTTTTTTCTCTTTTTGTTAATACAAATTTCAGTAAGGATTTATAGGACTGGAATACGATTTCCCCCGTTAAGTAGTAAACGAATTGTAGAATAAAATAAATATATGCCCTCTCCTTATGACAGCCATCAATTTTGCTATGTAGATGCACACGCAACTGAGCATAATATCGCGTATGATATCACACCACTTGCTCCTGAAAGTGCAATGCTTTATTTAAATATTCTAACATGCAGAAGTACAATAGCATATTCATTTGTGGAAAAATCCCCAAATCTCCCTTTTCCTTTCCCTTTTAACTTGATTGACCTTCCTTGTACTATTCTTGCGCGTGGGTGGCGGCACCATCAGCATCCCCTTGAATATTCAATCGTCATCTGCACATCCCCAGATTTCCGGCCCTTTTCCTCACCCCACAGGACTATTTTGTTCCGCTTCCTCGGTTCTTTTGTTGAACGGATGATTGAACCGACATTGAGTGCGGTGCTGCGGTCCAGTGTAGGCGGAGGGATTTTTGGAGGAGGTGAATCCACCCCGGATGCATTGTTTAGACAAAGTGGAGGGGGTAAGATAATGCAGGTCGCTGCCTGTCTTTACAGAACCGCTGACCTTTAAGAAATGAATATAGATTGAGGGGAAAATCTCCAGGCGACCTACAGAATCGTCTAATTACTCTGTTCTAGACTGAATTTTGCAGTTGTAGTATAATGCATATTCCTACAGGAAATAAAATGTTTTAAGTTCTTCCATTAAACTTGGGAGAGGTTTGATTAATAAATTTTCTTTAACATGCTGCTTTATAAATTATGCTTAAGTTTTATCCTAGGGGAATTTTATGATTCAAATTAATAATGCTTATTGGATTTATTAGTTAATTTTTTAGTAATTAATACATTTTAGATACCCATTATGAGAATCAGTCTTTTCTGATTCTGACTCTTAAATTCTTCAACTGGCATTTACTGACACATATAAAGTCAGAAAGTGCGAAATCCGGACTGTTAGAAGAATGTGTGACTCTTAAGAGGAATCGCGGTCAGAACTGTACTTTTATTCAGCTAGTATCTTTAGCTGTTCTTTAAAAAAACTTTAAATGATAAAATTTCTCTTTAAATTACCAATTTTAGTACCCAAAAATGAATGCGGAAGCTATGCTATACCTTTTTAGAGATGGAAAAAGGGCACCATATCACGGATATTCAAATTGGAGACGGACGTTCCCAAATGACTCTTTTGAAACAGGAACGTTCATCTTATACTGCGTTCACTACCAATAAGCGTAAATTTGCAGGCGCAACTTTGATACAAAAATCCGAAATACCCTAATTTAGACCACTGTGGTGTGAAAGGGTTGTCTTTTTTAAGTACGCGTACAATTTTGTGATCTTTTAGCAAAATTAGAATTTTTACTCTTTTGAAGAGTGTGAAAAGTTAATACTTCTCTCTCTCTCTCTTACAACGTTAAACTTTTTCGAAATTTAATCTACTTTTCTTTGGAATATTGAAGGCGTAACAATAAAAAAGGCATTTCCTTAGATTTTAAATTAGGTGAAACTTAAGGTGCTAATGTGCATTCTTTAGTGATCACAATACACTCTTGGATTATTGACTGAAAATGTGTATTAACTGCCCAAGTAAAATCATGATAACCGTAGGTTGATGTTGCTAATTTACGGTGCTTACCGTTTCAGAAAGAGATAGACTTTTGCCCAGACTTTTACAGTGAAATGTGGAAAGGAATACAGGTTTGAGTAAACTAGTGGCGGATCCTAGGAAGTGGGCTAGAGGATTCACCTTCCCTTTCCAGGGTCTGTAGAACTTTCCAGATCTGTAGAAACCCTGAGTCTTACGCCTGATCTTCTCTGCTCTCAACAACAATCTCATTCTATTAATTTTATATTATTCTCTAGTTTAAGATATATCAGTTTACACTTATCGTATGAAAGAGCATAAAGCGCTAAGAAAACTGCCCACGAATTAATACTGTGCTTCCATTATTATTTTTTTTCGAATGGCGTATACTTGCTGTCCATAAGCATTGGCCACCACAAAGGCCGGAAGTAATGGCCACTTTACATACAATCTGGGGAGACGCTTCTATCAATTGGAGAAAACGAATCTAGCCTAAATTTTGTTTTTTGTTTAATGAAAATTCCATACGTTTGCATGTTATAGATTATTGTTCGTTCAAAGAAAATTAATTCCGACTAGCATGACAGCCATGTATAAATTTATTACGACTGCAAAGGGTTAAAGCATATTTCTAGAACACCCAATTCATACATTTCGAGTTACATTATGAGATTCTAACTCAAAACTCTTTGCAAAAACAAACTTTTATTTCCAGACGTAATACCGCAACCAAAAAAAAAAAAAAAAAAGATTGATTCATTTCGTACAATTCCGAAACTAAATGAACCGATGATCTGTCGTTTCATCACTTTTATCTGTTTCAGTAATAATTTTCACTACCAAAGAAGAAAAAAATATAGCGAGATGAGATCACTTTCATTATATTTGGGCATCATGTATATCGCTGACGAAACGCCATCCGTTATCTGTTTCGACCTTCGGAGTGTCCAGGACAATGACGGCGAGCCTTGTTGAGAAGGGAGTCAAATTTTGTTCACTAGTTATTTTTGATACTAGCTCGTTGTGTCAGTAAATGGCGCCAACTGGAAAAAGGGAGATGGAGCTAGTTAAGAACCACGCTTTGTTCACTTCCTCGCACGGAGTAAAAAAAAGAAAACAAAGTAGTCCTTTTGCTTCGTACAAGGAAGTATAGAATAGTGATCGCGCAAAAATTTCAGTATTCGGTCTCCGACGGAAAAATCGATTTTGACCATCTTTAAATTTGATGAGTTTTTACATGACCTCTGAATGAGAAAGTGCGCATATATGTACGTAACATCCTGGCCGACGGGAGTCTTCGCTGGCTTCGGGGCGAGCTGTGATTATCCTTTGGCACGTTACGGCTGCCGGTGGAAGAATGAGTTGGAGTCCCAACTGCGGTTACATTATTTTATTGCGCGATTTCATAAATCTTCCCTTGGCAGTTGCGGAAACGTGTAAAGTTTTGCTCCCGGACTGTGCAAGCCTTTTTATTAACATTTGAGGTCGTGTCACATGACCCGCGCACATTGCAGTTATTGATCGATCCCAAAATCTGAGCAGCGGTTTTTCAAGATTTGTTGTGACTTTTAAGACGCCAGATTTACTGAGCGCGGGGACCGTCTACAAAATTACAAAGGAATTGCAAGGAACCGTGTATTAGATGCGGTTTTTGAAAGCGAATCCCTTTGTTCTCAAATGAATTAAAACTGCGCAGTTCTAGAAATTTGGGATTATACCATGCTTTTGATATATTATGTTATATGTATGTACCTATGCATGCACGCAGATCTCTTTTAAGCAACCATGGATCCATTTTGAGGTTTTTAATAATGTCCGTACGTACATATGTATTAACTCACATAACTTAAAAACAACTCAGAGAAGAAGGTTGAAATTTTATATTTAGAGCTGTTGTAACATCTCTTGATTGCAATCGACTGAGTAGTTAATTTAATGTATTTAAAATCTGTTTGGTGATCCTGTAAAGTCTAGGAAAGCTTCAATACATTATGGCCACACAAGTCTATAGGTCATTATATAGGTCATGCCTAAAATTTCGCCAAGACCTACTGATAGAGTTCTCTACAAACTCTTCTATAAAAATACAAAGATAGAAACTGCTACTTTATAAACCTGGAAAATGCCAGTTTCGTTGATTTGTCGCTATAGTTTTTCAGACTTAAAACCGCTGGAAAAAAATAGTCTCTCACATTATTAGCAAACACACATTTTAAATTTTCCTTAGAAAGAAATCCCCCCCCCCTCATACCCACACCCACACGCAAACTAAAATACTGTAAAGGCTAAAATAAACAACAATTCTTCACTGATCCGTATGAATGAACGGTTAAAACACCAGACATTTCCCGAGTCATGAATGAAAAGGTAGATCAATACTGAAAGGAAGAAGAGCAAAATAGCTTCTCATTTTATCTTTGCCTGTTTCCTTTTTTCTTATAGCGTTTTAGGAGATAGCGTGTTCCACCTTGAAAAAGATTCCGTGACCTCCATTCTCCGCCTTTTTTTTTTCTTTTAATTTCATAGAAATATTTTTATTTTTCAATTTAATTTTTTTTTTATTATTTCAAAACGCTCTTTTGAAAAGTCCCTGTCTTTTATTTTTCCCCCGCTCAGTAAACATTCATTAATATACGCGCATTGTTGAAGATTTATCAAACAGTACGAGGTGACAAGTTTACATTTCTTATAAATTTTGGTCAAAAAATAAGTGAAATGAAGTTTTTCAACAAACAGTTAGGTTGTAGATTTGAAGCGGCTAACAAAAAATGTGGAACTCTTTAAATTCATATATTTCTTGAAATTCCCACTTTTCACCAATTTTACAGAAATCAATTCAGTATAAGTGTGTTTAGTTGAATATTCATTTTAATAATTTCAAAATTTTCTAACATAGAAACTTTCTTTTATTTCTTCTTCTTATTTTTTTAATTCCATTTGGAGATGACTAAATGATAATTCATGAAATGGAGGCAAGAATTTTCCTTACTCCTAATATATTTTGCGATATAGGTATAATAATTATATTTCTATACATATTCAATAAAATGCAGGGAGCGCCACTTTTAACTGTCATAGAACATTTATTTTCAAAACTACGAGGTAAATGTCCGGAGAAAGAAAGGCTATGGCCAAGTTCTAAAAATAAGTGCACTTTTTCATCAAACTGAATGTTTCAAATAGGGTTAAACCTCTATTTGATAACCTCTTGACCTCTATTGATGACCTCTATTGATATTTGATGACCTCTATTTGATTTCTATAAAAATAGTTGCGGGTGACATAGCTCCACGAGAATCCTTTACTTTTTAGCACGTCATTTCCCGTAAAAAAATGGTCACGGTTATTTTTAACAGCACTGACATCTGCTGAAAAATGGAAGCATGCGAGAACAGCTGGATAGATTGCCCAATGCTGAAAAAAGGGCAGCCGTTGCCATCGCTCGACTTAACTACCAGCAAGATGGCGGACGATCGAAACGTTCATGGCTTACCACAGATCTAGAGACCCTTTTTTGATGCAGCTGGCTGTGCCGGCACAGCCAGCTGCTTCAAAAAAGGGTCTCTAGATCTTTGGTACGCGATGAAGTAAATATTCGTATACATATTAGTATAATATAGGACTTCATCATCGATACATTTCTGAGTATGTGCCACCAATTCCGTACATCGCAACAAAGTGCCCAATGGGATTTCTGCGCACATCTACAGTATCTCAAATTTCGAGGTGTATCCCTATCTAAGTTACATGGTTTACGACGGTAGACCTCATACTTTTTACTATGCACCATAGGAAAAAAATTGATCTGTGCAAGATATTTGGAAAGGTACGCTGAAAAATCGACTGCTATAGTTCTTAAGAAGTTTAAGCTTCCAGGTAAAAAAAAAAAATTCGTGTACACCTTTTCCTAAATCAACCTGTAGACATATGAATGAAAATAACAACCTCTTGGGGGGAAAATATTAGGTTTAAAATATACTAAAATTAAATAAGGAAATAAAAATGAGCAATAACTTGAAAAAGTAAATAAATAAACTGAAAAATAAATAACCAATGCAAAAAAATTTACGGTAAGAACAACTAAAAAGCTAAAAAATTATTATTACTAAGGGAAATTAGAAGCTTGAAACTAAAACAGAAATAAATGAAGGAGTTGAAAATAAATATTCAACGAAAGTAGTTATTACTAAATAATCAGAGAGTAAAATTATAAGAGTAAAAAAAAAAAAAAAAAAAAAATCTATGAAACGTCATTAGTGTCCAGCAACAGTTATTACAACTTCCCTTGCATATTAATACTTCAAATTTCACCCAAACATCCTAATATTGTTTTGTATACATTTATTCTCGTTTCTTTTTTTCAAATTATTATTATTTATGTAGCTCATTTTAGAGAAAATTTCAAAACACACGAGGACATAATGAAGAAATATACTGATATTGTACCAAGTGAATTACCTATAGACAACGTTCCTATTACTTTGAGGTACGGAACTCCTGAATGATACGGGCGAGGGAAAGAAGATGGGGGAGAGGGCAATGAATGGGATTGTTTTGAGAAAAAAATCCCCGAAATTGCCCAAATGCACGCGATTCTGTCTTTTATGCGTCTAACTGGAAATAATGCCTAATACCGGTTTATTCGCAATACATACGATATTTTTCTATTCATGCAATTTCGATTTATATCTATTTAGACTAGTTGTCTGCCAGTGGTCGAAATTCGACCATAGAGCATTAACTTTTTTTATTTGAGAGTGAATAAAGTTCTTCTGTCAAAGAATATGTCTCACCATTCCATATACACTGGAACCTACTAAAGTGACCTCCTTGGCTAAGACTATCTGTCTTTAGTGACCACTTTTGTACAATTTCACTTTACAGCCACCACACTTTTCTGTGAAGACAGTGCTTTTGTAAAAACTCTATCACATTTTGCTAAATACAAAGGCAGCTGGGCCAGCTGCGTCAAAAAAGGGTCTCTAGATCTGTTCGATCGAACAGATCTAGATCGTTTCGATCGTCCGCCATCTTGCTGGTAGTTAAGTCGAGCGATGGCAACGACTGCCATTTTCTCAACATTGGGAAAGGGTTGCGTCTCAAAGGGTTAAGGGATGTTGTTAAAAGTTCTACAAGCTCCTCCGCATATTTTGTTGTCTCTTGGTGCATCTGTATGCAACTTCAGCAGTTGAAAAAAGATGGTTTTTGGGAATCGACTTTTGTAAAACAATCTATAAAGTATTAATGTTCTTGAATCTAACAATAAGTACTGGACAAAAATGCCAATCGTAACAACAATTGAATAATCCTGAATCGTCATTTTTATTCAAATGATCGTCTGCATATGAAAACACAGAGGGATCATATTGTTTTAGTCAAAAGAAAAAGAATTTAGTACCACAAAATATACTTAATTTGAGAGTTTGTGAATGATTAAAGTGACTTTTTTGCCAGATTTAGAGATTTTGAGCAAACTTAGAGAGTTCTTTCAAGAGTGTTGAGAGTGCAAGCGTAGAGTTTTCCTTTCTTTTTTCTTTTCTTAAAAAAGAAGAGGTAGGCAACGAGCCCATGGTAATTCCGACAGAATACTCTAACGAAACCTTTGCGATTGGACCAAACCTCGATATTCCCTAATTTTTTGCACTTCTGAGACCATCTAACGCCAGAATTACAAGAAAGACTATATGAAGAAACATGTGAGATACCACGATGAGAGATATGTTCAGATTTCATGTAAAGAGAAGATGTAGATATGGGTAAAGTAAACATTAGGTATAGTATTATTTGAAAAAAATCTTTGCGTAGATCCTCCAGCGTCATATTCATGCGAAGATAACAGCAAATCTCTTACCATTCATAAGTGCAGTTGTCAGAAGTCAAATTTAACATACTGATTAGGAATAACTAAAGGAAATTTTGAACACTTACCTGAAAGAAAAGAAAGAAAATCAGTTATGAAGATTACATCTTGTACAGTCAATTTTATATATAGTAGCAAAAAATAACATTTAAAAGAGAGTGTTACACTGTTTTACAAATAGTTAATAGTAACTATCAACTACCTAAGTAGCCATGCTTTGTAAAGGAGAAAACAGACATTTTTCCAACACGCGTAGCTGGAGTTAATTTGATCGAAACAGAATTTTCAAAATTGCGTAATTGTTTCGTTTACAAGATAACATTTGAATCCCTATAGCAAATCTAAAATTAAAAAGAATAAACAGCACTTTGTTTAGCTTTTGCTGTTGTAGTTGGCTCCACGATCTGACTACAGTCGAAACTATTTACGGTATTTACGTATTATCCCTTCAATCCTTTTCGATAATATTTGTTCCGTCCCGAGCAGTAGTCTGGACGCTAAACTCCGTGCCCATTAGAACACGGCAAGTGAAGCAGAATCCGGCTTGGCCAGTGCTTGGGAGGGTCAACTTCCTCTCGGCTCGACTACTGTGGGACCGTGTACGCTAATGGGAGCTTGTGCAACTAATAATCCGTCGTGGCTCCAATGTCCTCCAAGTTGTTAAACGATACCTCAGGGGGTGCCGATTTCAGGGGGTTGGTCCCTCCTCTGGAATTGGTTCAAAATTAGGGGACCACGGGCTAAATCGTACTTCCTTCCACTGGGGCACTAAAGATGGAAGGCGCACCCCCTCTGCCCATCATCTCCCTTCGGGGGTGATCTGGCACCGCCGTTTGCGGTTGTCAGGGGCATCAGAAATAACAACAACATTTTTCCAAACGGTGCAATTTAGTGCCAAAGACGGAAATTTTTTGTTTTGCTAAGTTTTCTAAAACCCCCATTTTCTTAAATGTTGTCCTTTTAGAGATAAATATCACTGTTAACGTACTCTCTGCATCTCATGAAAGCTAAAACAGTAATGTACAGCAAATTTAAAATCGTTGAGCATGACTCTAATCTCATTTACAATTTAAAAATGAATTATAGCTTCTAAAACAGAACAATATGCTAAATCTAGTAAGTCTATTTTCATGGTTTATGCAGAAAAAATATTGAAATAGCTATTTTGGTCTCGCGGAAGAATACAAACTTAAATCTTGATAATCTCAAACAGCTATTCCAAGCTAACTAAAATCCCAAAAACTACAAAATTTGCTCGTGATATAATTTTTGTATCTAAGATTAATAATTTAACTGAACATTTAATGCAATATTATACTCGTAAAAAAAGAATCTCATATTGTTTACTTCCTTACTGTATCCAATATTTGGAAGCTTTTGACACATGAAAATCGAGTATAAGTTGAACTTTTTAAAATTTTAAAGCATCTACTACGGTCTTCTTTATTACTGTTTTAGACAGCTGTACAAATATTCAAGCCTATCGATTGAGCTATGTAGATTTGTATAGCGGATAAATAAAATAAACAAACTTTCAGATTTACATATTAGATAGGAGATAACTGATTACAGTTAAAAAGTAAAAGTTTAAAATTCTGGAAATACAACACAAACCATACAAATATTTTACTTGTACTAGATACTTTTCCTATCTTTAAAGAATTTTACATACATAACAACTCAGAGAAATGCTTTGCGGATTCAAAAAAAAAATTTGGTTGGCTCTATTTTAACTGAATAATTTTGTTGATTCAACAAAAATTTCGTTTGTGCTATTGTAATCGAATAATTTTGTTGATTCAACAAAATTTTTGATAATTCAACAATATATTTTGTTAAAACCAATAAAATTATTTGGTCGTAAATTCTGTGCAATTCAACAAAATATTTTTTCTCGAGAAGTCGTAGAAACAATTATAAAACTAAATTAAAACTTGATTTATGTATGACACAATATATAAATATTTTAGAAGTAATATTAGATTTTTAAAATCTAAATCACCAAGGATTTAGTAAAAAAAAAAAAAAGGTGTTAACGTTATGCACTATAAATTTAGTTGTTATTTTACATATATATACCTCATTTTTCTCTTTTTAATAAAGAGCTATATGTTACTCAATGTTTGAAAAGCGGACACAGAGCAAGCAACTTATTTACGCCGTGGTGAGTTTCAAAACGCCCTAAATCCTTTTCTTTAGAAACCCCTTCTCGTAATCCCTCCAAGGAAAAAAAAAATTAAAGAGCACCGCCAAGCGACATCAAAGACTTGATGCAAAGTTTAAAACAAACAAGTGCTTGAAAACGCTTTGTGTAGCAAATGTAGCGAACCAGAGCGGTTCACTGGGTGTAGATGAAGATGTAACTGCCGAAGGGGGTGGACTGTATGGGGGTGCAGTTCGAGAACAGAGATTAAAAGATTCGGTAAATTACTTCCAGCTTTGAATTTTAGAAGAGACATGTATAGATTGGGATTTAGTTTTTCCATGTTGCTTTATTGCAGGGAATATATATTAAAAGGGTTTTGTTTTGTTTCTGAATGAGGGAGGCGGGTAACGGTGAAGATTTGTTGAAAACAAGAGAGAAGGTGTCGTTTATATGCAGTTCTACTTTTAAAAAGTGCATAAATAAAAAACTTTAAGGTTATTTATAATATGCAGTTACAAAGTTTTATTTAATGTAAGCAATGACTGGAAAGTGCATAATATGAATTAAATTAAGTTTAATCATGTAAGAAAGTAGTTTACACTGAAAAAATACTCAATTAATTGCTACAAAATCTCTAAGAATCATCTTAAACACGAGCCTACCTTCGAGGCACTTTTTTTAAAAGTAAAATTTAAATAAAAATCTATCTTTTTAATTAAAATGGGGCATAAAACTAAAAATTTAAATGCAGTCTTAATGAAATTCAATATAAATTTTGAAATATTCGCAAATCCAAGTGAAATTTTGCTAAAAAATTTCGTTTTTGCCAAAATTCCTGTAACCAATTCTAATAAATATTTTTAATGGTACTTATACAGTAAATAACTAACGTATTTATCTGTGAACCAAAATATTTGTAAAAGTTTTAATAGTTATGAAAATATTTCAATTTTTATATGAAAACTTATTATTTTTCTTAAAAAAACCCAGCATTTTTTAAAGAAAAAAAAATGGTCATGAAATCAATAAATAAGCACAGAAATCTCATATTCTGCTTCATAACATGGGAATAATGATAAAAATTCACTGGAAAAATTTCAAGTCAATATCTTTAACGCGTCAGATATGACATTTATTCTAAAGAAAAATTACAAAAAACATTATTTTTCAGAAAACTCGTTTAAAGATTTTAATACAGTACAAAATACTATACATACGGTTCATTGTTTCTTGCATAATTTTGTTTCTTGTTCTTGCAAAAACAAAAACTAAACGGTTTTAGAATCTAATCGTGTGAACTTTAAAATAAGCAAATAAATATCTTTTTGAAAATTTCGCAAAACAAGAATTTTTTGGGCAGTCTCATACCTAAACAAAGTGTTAAATACTGTTTTCCTTTTCTTCTACGTCCTAATCTGAGTAGAGCTACTTTTTCACATTTCCTTATTTTAACCTCTTGAATCGCAACCATTTTCACATTTCCTTATTTTAACCTCTTGAATCGCAACCATTTTCACATAAATATAGAAGAACAACTGGATATATTGTCTAACGTTGAAAAAGTGTAGCTGGCTGCCGCACAGCAATATGTGCCAAAAATGTAGCTTTCTGGTATGCGATTAAAGAATCGATCGTCATTCATGTTGCTGGTAGTTAAATCAAGCAAAGGCTGTTACTGCATTTATCCATCGGGCTATTTAGCCATATTTTTGGCGACCAGCAGTGAAAGCGTTGAAATTAGGTGGTTTCACGGCGCGACCACCGAACTTTAAAGGGTTAATGAGACAGCATCTCAGAGAGCGAGCGCTAATTGTTAGCACTCATCTCCCGTAAGTATGATTAGATAGCAAAATCATTCCATAATTCAGACATAAACTAAACCAGAGCGATCGGACTGAAACCATATTCACATCTTAATGCACAAACAAATATATTTTTTAAATGCTCCTCATTAATTTTATCTACAGAAAATATCTTTACGAAACCACTAAGATTTTACATGGCTTTCTTTTGCATCACTCAGGCGACAACATAATCAAATCTAGAGAGAAGTATCTGTGCGGTCTTCATACCCATGCCAAGAAAAATCACGGCATTATCAGATATTTCAAAGACACAGCTCTAGTTTAGAGAGCATCCTGACAGGTAGTAATTAAATCTGATTGATAAATACCTTCTAGGTGGAAATTTCCAGACTTCTTTTTAAACAAAACCTTAATCTCTCATGGAGCTTGACATCAAAAGTTTACCGCTCTCGGAACTTTTAACGAAACGTCAGCTAAGTGCTGATCCTCACGAGAGCAAGATTGGAAGTCTAGAAGAATCATGCTGGAGGAAAAGATCAGATTCTTGAGAGTAGTAACTTCTACTAAATGGTAGGTATGAGCAATATATCATGGTTTTGATTACGATGCTTCAGTTGTTGGGAGGTAAAGTGGGAAAATAGAATTAGTTTATTCTATTAGTACGTTGAAGAAAGATTGTTAACAGCATGTAATAGGTATTTCAAATAAAAATATGATTATAAGGCTATGTGCGTGGGTTGTCTGTCTGTCTGTTTTTCATAGGTTAATGGGGGCTAGGTACTTCCTTTTTTCACAGTATTTTGTACCAAGTCCAAATACAAATTAAATCGATAGCACCAGCCAAGAGTGTTAATTTCTACCACAAAATCCCTAAGAGTTCATTTCTACCTCATTTAGGAGCCTATAGATGGCAGCACTACCGATCGTTAGCGAGGGCTTCATAATTTTGAACCAAGCAGAAGACCCAAGGCTTAGTTTTGCCACCCTCAGAGATATTGTTTTGCATGGGAAATTGGAGAACGTTGCGGCCACGAAGTATTTAATGTGCCCCAGTCACCATTAGCGAGTATGGCGGGAAAATGGTTGGTCCCAGGATCGAAACCGCAGCCCTTCGGCCACGAGAATGACGCCTCTCTCATATGGGCTACAGCGGCCCCTATGAGCGTGAGTTAATATGCTAATATTCTATCCGATTCCAAAGAGACTGTGACAGTCTACTGCATACGTCATAATAAAATACTTCTGGAACCAGTAAATCATATCTATAAGTACTTGTATGCGCACACACAGTATGTAATGGAGCACTAATAAGATTGTGCAACAAATGAACGAACTTTTTTTTTAACAGTCAATTGATTATCCATAAAATAGAGTGTCATAATAGATTTTCGATGGTACTTTTAATACGCATTTAACGTCACGATGTTCTTTTAATGGAGGTTCACATTACCGCATAGAGAGAGATTTTTATTTCACAAAATTATCTAAATGGAAAAATCTTCCCCCACCCCAATATATAAAGAACTTGCTTAAGTACCTCCGAATTCTATCTTTCTAATGCATCCTCGCAGAACAGATAACCTCCCGTGCTTTAAATGGTTTCTTTTGTACCATTTGCCCGGCAACCCAATCAAATTTATAGTTGTACCGGTTGATCCTCAAAGCCCACATCAAGAAAAATCTAAGCGCCTTAATTGGATCACAGCGCGAGCCCGTTGAGATATTCCAAAAGGCGCAGCTCTAATTTCGACGGCAAAAGAGCGCGACAGGTACTAATTAAATTTGAGTGATAAAGACCTTCCACTAATAATTTCCGACGCTTTTAAAAAATCTTAATCTCTCCTCGACCATGACATCAAACGTTTTACCGCGGCCAATAGAGTTTAATGCTCAACGCTGTCTTGCCAATGATCCCCTCGAGAGCGAATTTTGAAGTCTTTTGAAGGATCAGAGAGAACGTGAAAGGGTATATCCAAGGTAGGCGATGCTTTTATGCATGGCAATGAGAGAGCGAAATTTCATGAAGTGATGGCATCATTTCATTGAAGAATAATTAGTTTGAGGTAAAAAGGAAATTTAAACTTGAAAAGAAATATACAGGCTGTTTATTGCTTAGTTAAAAATGGTCTATGCGTTTAACCCTCTAATACTCACAGTAAGAGATTCCCAAGCAATAAAATTATTTTTTCGTTCAAATGGTGATCTTTTAAGTCAAACGAAATAAATATGATAAAAAATTGTGAAAAAAGTTATTTTTTTTAATATATATATTTTCAATTGTAGCCCCCATGATCTTACAACTCTTCTACACGTTAAAAATGAAACTTGAAAAAATATTTTGGATCTAGTGAAAAGGCATATATTTTCTTTTTTTTGTAAACACCAATTATTTTTTTTTTTTTCATATTAGATATTATTAAAATAGTAGAAAAACTTTTCATTGGAAACATGTTTTCATTGTTGACTTCATCCATGTTGCTTCTAAAATATTTTTCAATCATTAATGATGGCATCTTTATACTTCCGGCAACATATATAATGCCGACTACTTCCGGCAACACTATGTTTACTCATGACTTTGGCAAAATTGCTAACTAATGCTGAGTAATCTGTATTGTTCCTGTTTGTGTATGTGTGTTTTGCAGTGTTTTTTTTTAATTATTTTGCTATCAAAACACATCTTTTTATAATTTTCTTAATTTAGATTCTTGTTCTATAGTAGGATAAAGCCTAAAAAGTGTGAAAAGAATATCTCTTTTGATATGCCACACAACCAAAATCCTACTATTTTGATTTTCTTTAATTATAATTTACTGGTTATGGCTCCGGATGAAGATACCAGTGGTTATAATTTCGATTTCATTCTAGTTTCACATTGTTTAATTGGACTTTGTTTGGCTCAGCATCTGTTCCCCCTCACCAGCATCTGTTTCCAACACGAGGTATGTAATTTTTGCATCGGCAGTTATTTACTTTGTGTTTTACTTATTAGGTATACATATATATATCCTATTTTACAACGCGAAATTTTTACTTACACCAAGGTTCTGGGAACACATCCCTCGCATAATTGAAGACTCCACTGTACTCCGGTTTGTTGGATTCACGTCAATTTATGGGCCCTCACATCGTGATGGGAATGCCCCGTTGTGAAGGAAGTAAATGTTCGTTCTTCGAATTTTCCTTTATTGTATGTATTTTATTGAGCCACCCCTCTTTTCATTAAATCATATAAAAACACAACCTTTTCCCCCACCATGCAAGACTTTCCGGAATCGAATACCTCCCTAATTGCACTGCAGTTCAGCACATCACTGGGAAGAACTTCGCCCTAATTGCATAGTTCAAATTTTTACAAACGCAATTTGCAGAACAAAATGAAACGATTTTAAAAATACATTCCAAGACCTCATACTTTTTTTTTTAACAATTTTTTCCTTCTACCTCCTTTTTTTTTTTAATTGCGCATTAAAGATTTACTCCGTAAAGCCGAAATAACAACTCGAATATCTTCAAAAGCGCCGACATAAAATGCCGGAGGACACTTTTTTTTTTTAAACCTCTCCACCCAAAGTCGGGTGAGTGTATGTTTGTCGGAAAATGACACAATGAAAAAAAAAAAAAAAAAAAAGAAAGAAAAAAGAAAAAGAAAAATAATAATAACTGCAATGAAAGAAAATTATGAGTATTCCTTCCAAAAAATTCAAATGTAGAAAGAAATAGCTTTTTAAAAAAAAAAACAGTCACAGAAACTTAACCGTTAATCATTTGCACATCCCTTAAAATAAATTTAGCGAATTTTTCAGTTTCTTAGAATTAAAAAGGAAAGCAGGAAAAAAATATTTTACGGATTTTTTTTTTCCTCCCGTGTCATTCGACAGAATGCATAATGAAAACTAATCTTAGTAAAAAAAGTAGTAATAATAAAATAATAAAATAAAATAAAGTAAATAAACAAAAATAAAGTAACGTTTGTTGAAAGAATGCGGTAAAAATTCAAAACAGGAGATTTGTAATTGCAGCAATAAACAATTCACTGGTCAGAAAAATTAGTGATATTTTTTTTAGGCTCTCTTTTTTTTCCCTCCTTTTCAAAACAATTCGAGCTTTAGAAATGAAACTAAATTAGAGAAACAATGCTAAAGTTAAGATTGTTATTTTCAAAGTTTTTTTAAAATCTCTCGTTTTTATAAAATTCTTTGTACGAAGTAAAAGAAGTACTGTAACAGTGAAAATTTTTGTACTTAAGCTCTGTCGGAGAAATTCGTTTTGATTATTTCTAAATTTACTTTGACAACTTTCTGCGCTACATATTAACGTATGTGTGCAAGTGCGCATGAATATACTATGCATTTTGATCAAACGTGAACGCATTTGACTAGGTTTGACGAGACGCCTGTATGAATGCATGAATGTGCGTAAATATCTCATACAACTCAAAAAAGGATTAGCCTAACGGTACAAAGTTTTGTAATGTGGAGTGGGTAAATACCCAGTCGGTACGTAAATATTTTTTGGGTATTTACCCCCAAACTGGGTATTTTGGAGAGAGGGAGGTATTTGAAGCGTGAATAGGCGATTAATTTTTTTGTCTCAAACTAAAACATAAAATTAATGTATAATAAATATTAATAAGTGCATTTCATGTTTTAAAAAATAACAAAAGGAGATACTTACATATTTATTGTTTAATTATGTTTCTGAGAATTATCAATATCAGCTATATTCCAATAAGGTATTACAGGTTAGTTTAAAATTAAATGCATGCTCATGCTACTTCTTGCAGGGGAAAAGACAAAATTTTAGTTTTTTAATTTATTACCTAGGATATAAATATTAACTTTATCATTTATCAATTGAACGGATTTTAAATTGTCTTTCCAAAAAACGCAATAAACATTAAGTAACCCATTTTGTTCTTTTTTTTATCATACATGAAATATACTTAATAATTACGGACTACCCAATACATCTATTCTACCTTATTGGCCCACTACACACACGAGCACTATTTGCAGTAAGTGCAAACAGCGGAAGCAGTTTAGGAACTTTCCCAGCATTTAATCAGTGATTCTGCTACAAATAATGAAGATTTTTTTCTTTTTTCTTTAAGTGTTTTTCCGGCAGTGTGAAACAGAATACTGTTTAAATTTAGTATAAAATATATTTTTTTTATTTATTTAATCGCTTTTTCTTTGGAAACTCAGACCCCCCTCCCTGCTTCGTCTTTCAGCATTTTTTTTTAAAAAACCTTTTCTTTTTTTTTTAAATTTAGAACATTTTTTCCCCGTCGTTAAGAGTTTCTTTTCCTTTTAATTTGTTCCGCCCGAAGTGTTCCTGGCGGTCTCTTTGAAGATGCCGAAGCAGTTTCGGGGCGCAAAGTATAAAAGTGTAAAAGGCTCCAGATTTCTGCTTGAACGGATTTTTATCGCTCGTGTAGGAGATCGTATTTTATTGACACTTTGACGTCGACACAGGTATAAATACGTTTTGGGAGACTATCACGGAACACGGTCCGGTAACTAATTTCGAGTCATTTTTTTATGCTAAATTACATCATTGCTGTAGTTAAAACTTTTTTTCCCCTTTCCAATGGCGGGCCTCTGCCCCTGGATGCATTGGCCACCACTAAGGCCGGAGTTGTTGGTCTCTTTATTAAGGGAGCACCTAGTAGATGGACCAACGTCGCCCCTATGAAGGGTTGGACGTTGTGACAGCCACGCCTAGTCGTGGATCGAACCCCGACCGCCGGGAGTTGAACCCGAAACCGCAGTAAGGTGCTTTACCCACCGTACAATCCGATCGGCTTAAAGCTACTATTAATAATAATAATAATTAGTATATCATTACTATTTTATTAAAGTTGCTATCATAATTATTCAAGAATAAAAACCCATTTTGCTTGATAACTATCTTGGCGCTTTATCGCTCTTCCGATTGATGGCTGTGCATCGTGTGAATACGCGTTACAAATCCTTAAAAAGCCTTCTGTCCAAGGCACCCCCCGGAAGGCAGATGCCACTCGTGTCGGCTTGCCATACCACACAAACATTAAAACACATCCCAGGAGGCAAAGATGTAAACAGAAACTGAATGTTTACCAGCCTTTTAAAAACAAGAAGAGCAAAAATCATTTACATGAATCATGCATTTCAATCGCTTACAAAACATTTTCCAATACGATCTCCTTTGCGCATATGCTACTGATAACCGTAGCCTGTTCGCTACCATTGTTACAACAAATTGACAGCAGCAATTCCTCTTCTGTGTCCGCCGTTGCTTCTTAGTTATGTATTGGAATTCTGCAGCTGACCTAGCGATTAATCAATTTAAGACACGTGTCGGAAAGCAACGATAAACACAGAAGGGTAAATCACTCTGCCCCAGTGTCCTAACAAGAATGATAGAAACAGGATTAAGCTAAGAAGACACTGCCTTTTAATCACTGCCCTTTGAGTCAAAATATCTGAGTTATTTGTTTTCTTCTTCGAAAGAGCTATGAATGTAACCCGCACAGCTTTCGACCTTACTAGCAAGACAAATGCTTCAAGAAACAAAGAGATTAGATTGAAAAATAAAGTACAAATGCAAGTTCATACATGTTTTCTTCAATATACATTTAAAACAAGTATGATAACTCGAAAATTTTGAGCTACTGAGTGTTCACGCCAGTTTTTTACATCAAACCGCCAGTCTATCAACACTGTGGCGTGCTTATTATGTGATGATTTTATATCAAGTAATGCTGCCAAAGCCAGTCGCTTTACAGCCTAGTATTCCCGTGAGCACCTCATTTCGGAGTGTCATAAAAGAAAATTATAAATTTCTTTTTTTTAATAAAAGTTTTTTAGTATTAATCTATATAGAAGAAGCCATGGAAAGAATATATGAGTATCAGTTAGAGAATCGTATCGAAAAATTGAATTTATTTTTGATTATTTAATTATATGCTCAAAAAAAATGTGTCGAGAGCATCACACAAGCACTGCTGAAGGTAAAGCTAAATATATATTTATCTTTCAAAACAAAAAATAACAAATAAAACAATGAAACTACTCCACTCAACTCCCGAAAAAGAACAATAAAAGATGAAAGAAGAAAAAATAAGTTGGGGGAAAAATTAAATTTAAACGATAATTTTCGTAACATCCGTAAAAATGCTTTTAAGGTTTTTCCTAACCCTCCCCTCTATCCCCGTGAATTAAATAACAAAAAACTCAACTCGTCGTCATTAACGACAAACTGTGTAATGGAAATGTTTTAAGGTAAGTGGTAAAAAAAATCCCCCCAAAATATCAAATTAAAGGTACGTAATTGTAGCAATATACGGTTGTAAAACGATTCAGTGGGCTGGGAAATAAGTTTGCAGATTTTTTCTTCTGTTTCTAACTTATTTTTAGTAGTTTAAATAATTTAAGTGTTTTATTTTTCATTCATTTCATTTTTTTTCGATTTAAGGAACGGCCAGTTAATGCCCCAGAACATGTAGTTAATAAACCGCGATTTTTTATTTGATTATTCATTTTTTTTTAATTCATTGCTTTCTTCATAAGTAAAGCTAAGTGCAGCAAACTTGTTTTTTAATGTAAGTTTTAAATGGGCAATAGTAGACAAAATTTGATGCTTCCATTTGCAATTAAAGAAATAAATCTATACGGTGTAACTTCAAAATACAACAGGAATAAACTTCAACTGCAATGGCTTGATAGATATGCTTCTAAAGATGGCTGTCTCTAATTACACTGTTGAAATTGCGTACTTTTAAAAACATTTAAACGTATTTTTTCTTTAAGGCTATAAATTACAGTAAATAATTGACACCTTTTCTCATTAAAAAAAAAAGTATGAAATATTTACTTTCTAGGAAATGCTGGGGGAAAAAACGAAGCATTGTGAAAGTTGCCACAGGGGAAAGAAGTATTTTAATTTTTAGCCAGGGAGGCAAAGAAACAGACACTGAGAGATGGTAACAACGCAATTAAGAAGTTACAACAATCGACAAATAGAGATTTTTTTTCTAGAATAGGCGCATATAGAGCCACTAATCGAGATAACATTTACTCTTTCATTACAAGGGTTATTTTCAATTTTCCGGAAATAATTTTATAAAGTAAAGCAGTAGTACAAAAAAAAAGTATGCAAATATGTTTGCTAAACTAATCATATAAGTAAAACTGAGATGGCATTTGTGAAAAAAATAATATAGTTTCATTGATAGCCTACTAGCTGACCTTTTCAAACAAATCTCTGGGATAAGCAGGGCCTGATTATTGCATGGGCAATTCGGGCATTTGCCTGAGGCCCCCAGATTTGTAGGGCTCCCAAATTGTTCAAAAAAATATTCTCTACAAACAGTGTGAATTTTTCTGAAAAAACATTTATTCATAGAGATTTAGGTAGAATTTTAAATTAATTTAGAAATTGTGAAGCTTTCTCTTTGTTTACTAAAATACTGTTGTTTTTTCTTTTCCTTTTTTTTTCATCATTTACGCTTCATATTTAAAAAAAAATGACCTATCATTTGCGGGCATTTCATTGCATTATGACTTTATGATTCACCTGGGTAAATGATACCTGGTTATGAATTTTTATTATGCTGAGTATCGAGTTCATAGCTGTGAAAATTTGTAAATTAAGTTTTCAATAATTAAAGTTCATATACAACAGCAATGTGCGTTTGCCAGACCCTTGTGTTGGACAATAAAGGTCATAATGACATTTTAATATATGTAACATGCCCATTCTTCAAATCTTGGGGAATTTTTGTGTAGTCGGAGCAGTCGGTTATTAGGACCAAACTGATCCTATCCTGATGTTGCCCAATTAACTGGAATCGACTGATTACGATTTTTAAAAAATTGTTAATTTATTGCTGTATTTCCTGGTGAGGGGACATCCAAAATGTCTCAAGTCCCCGGGCCCCGGGACAAGAACAAGGGTGACAAGGGTGACAAGAACACTGCAATAACAAGCTAAAAGTGTGTATAGGCATGCTCGACAGGATTTGGATTCGATGATCATGCTGACTACTTCATGCACTGATTGTTTCCTGCTAAAGATAATCAATCAGCTCTGTACGGCTTAGAAATATCGTCATTAACCCTTTAACGCGCAGTGTTCCCGCTCTGGGAACACCAAACTCAGACGTTTTGACTGTTGCCAGTCACGAAGAATAGATTGGATTTCTATAAAAATAGTTGCGGGTGACATAGCTACACGAGAATCCTTTACTTTTTAAGCACGTCATTTCCCGTAAAAAAATTGTCACGATTCTTTTTAACAGCGCTGAGATCTGCTGAAAAATGAAAGAATGCGAGAACAGCTGAATAGATGGCCCAATGCTGAAAAAAGGGCAGCCGTTGCCATCGCTCCACTTAACTACCAGCAAGATGGCGGGCGATCGAAACGTTCATCGCATGCCACAGATCTTGAGACCCTTTTTTGACGCAGCTGGATGTGCGGCACAGCCAGCTGCGGTCTCTAGATCTGTGGCACGCGATGAACGTTTCGATCGTCCGCCAGCTTACTGGTAGTTAAGTCGAGCGATGGCAACGGCTGCCCCTTTTTCAGCATTGGGAAAGGGTTGCGCCTCAAAGGGTTAAGCTGGAAATGATTAGACATATCCTCAACATACGATACGCTCACAAGCATCAAGGATGTCAACGCTATAGGTCTGAGCATTCATACTGTCCCACCTGGAAAGACATGAAGGTCTGTCTGTCCACCCAAAGAGATTCCACCCCAAACACAGACAAACCCTGCGTATACATCTCTTTTAATGTTTCATGGGTGATAAGAGGTTCCAAAAAGTGTTTTTAATGCAACATAAAAGTACAGTCATTTATTATCATTTTTTGACTCATAAAATGAATAATCAGATAAATAAAATATGTCTTTTCATATTCCATTTTATGATGACATTATTTTATTGTAAAAGTCCCTTTCGTTATTTTTTTGTTCTTTAAGATGGAACATCATTACATCATAAAAATTCCGCTTAAGATGCATATGAAAATTAAATTCATAGCCAGTTTTTCAGTTCCTTTAGTAGTTTCTTCATTTTGCCAAAAATTTAAAACATGACCATTAAATCCACCTAAAAACTTAATGCTCCCCTGAAATATCATCAAAACATTTAATTTCTTTTCTACCAATCGATATTCTATTTTAATATTCACAAGCATTAAAGGGGAAAAAACATGGTTTTTCTAGCATGAATATGGAAAACGCGAAGATTAGAAACATAATGGTGGAAAAGAAATGATTCTCATCTCAAGAACTTTAATCATTAAATGTACACTAATGGAAATATTAAAAAAAAAGTGGTTAAAATGAATCAAATTACAGCAATAATTACGGCAATTAGAACACACATACGGAGGAGTGAATAAAAATAATTACTTTTTTACTGTAATTCAATTCTTGTTTTTTAAACAAAATTATGCTTTATTAAAAGGAAATAAAAATGCAGATGATAAAATACCTGGAATCTCTTGAAATATAAAACTGAATTCTTGAAAATTGTATTATTTTTTCTGCCTTGTTTTTTTTTCTGTTTACGGATCTGAAGAATTTTTAATTTTAATGCATTTATTATTTTTTGTGTTAAATATTAGTTAAGGTTCTCCATAACTAAAATAACAACAACAAAAAAGGGAGGGGGCATGAATGCATTGTTACGGTTATGAAATTAGAAGTAATATATATTAGAAAAAAGAACGGAGGAGGGTAAATTAATGTTTATTAAATGTTAGAATTGTTGCATTTGTAATATCCGGTAACATATTTTAAAGCATGAAAAAAAATTCCATTAACAATTACATGCCACACTATTAAACTTTTAATTAAGTGTGAAGGAAATTCTTATTCAGTTTGATTATTTTTCAGTAATATTAAAATAAATCAATCTAGAATTAAATTTCGTTTATAACTACATTAAATCATTTAAAAGTTAAGGAAAATATACATGTTACATTTAGCACTCATTTTTTCATGCAGCTTTTGAATTTTAACTAGAAGTAAAATAGCGATGGCCCGCAATATTGGGTAATTGCAATAGCTGAAATATTTAGTTAAATATTACATATATGTATAGGTATTAAAAGAGTATGCATATGTATATGCCTCTTGTATATATTGGATGAATTTCTGTATCATTTTATAGAAATTAAGAGAATTTAAATTTTACTCCAAATTGCACAAGCCCCACAGCATAATTAACCGATTACATTAAACTCACGTAAATAAAATACTTGAAAAAACACACAATTTCTGCACGAGATACAAAGTTGTACGCATTTGAAAGCGGCACTTCATTTTTCTTTTCTTTTTCGCAGTCTCATGCCACGGGAGGGGGAGGGGGGTCGACTCTGGAGTGTTCTTCAGAACAGAAACACAAATATGCTGTCAAATCATGTCATCTGGAATGACGTCTTTATGTACTTTGTTCTTTGGGAAAATGAGGGGATGGAAAAGAACAAACACATTGTTAGCAGATCTCCTCGAAAATTCTCCCTCAAAAACATTCAAAATAATTCTAATGCATTGCGCTCTATGGAAATTTTATAGCTACTAAACCGATTCTAAAACTTAGTTACACTATTCCTGAGTATTATTGTTTGTTTGTTTGTGGATTAAGACCGATTGACTGCACTAGGGTCCTAGGCCTATATGGGGTATTCCTCTGTGGGGAACTTTCTAAGGGATCCTAGCCCGTATTTAAGCGAGGTTTTGGAGAAAACCGCGAAAAACTGCGAGCGGCTAGGTCGACAGGCTCGACCAGGGGTTGAACCTGGCACTTCCAGCCTTCCAGTTTTGAGATTAGAACTTCTTAGACACTGGTGGGACCCTGAGTGTTATAGGCTACCTTTTATGCATATATCACAAATAGTTCTTTTACAGGGATACTCATAAGAATTACATTACACTCTATGTGTATCTCTGTAAGTACTGAACCGATTCCAAAACTTTTTTCACCGTTAGTAAGCTACACTATTCTTGAGTATTATAGGCTAAAATTCATACATGTAGTGCAAATAGTTCCTTTACAGGAACACTCAAAATAATTCTAATACATTACGCTCTCTGGGTATCTCTGTAACTATAGAACCGATTCTAAAACTTTTTTGCTAAGAAAAAGCTGCACTATTCCTGATTAACGTAGGCTAAAATTCATGCTATAGCATAAATATTTCTTTCACAAGAACAACAAAAACAGTTAGCAAATACTGTCGTAAATGTATTCGCCAAATGCCTGAAAAAAAATCTAAATTTAGTAACTCTGCTTACTCTCTTATTTTAAATGAAGTATACTACCACACATTATACTTCATATAAAATAAGTAAAAAGCAAATAATATTTAAATGCAGTTTCTTTTATCGCAAACATATGTGTTATTCACACATGCTTAATTTCTTTTGGGACCTAACTCTAAAGCCGACGCCGACGAAGTCGCGGGTAGCAGCTAGTAATTTTATAAAGTAAAACAGTAGTACAAAAAAAAAGTATGCAAATATCTTTGCTCAACTAATCATATAAGTAAAACTGTGATGGCATTTGTGAAAAAAATAATATAGTTTCATTGATAGCCTACTAGTTGACCTTTTCAAACAAATCTCTGGGATAAGCAGGGCCTGATTATTGCATGGGCAATTAGGGCATTTGCCTGAGGCCCCCAGATTTGTAGGGCTCCCAAATTGTTCAAAAAACTATTCTCTACAAACAGTGTGAATTTTTCTGAAAAAACATTTATTTATAGAGATTTAGGTAGAATTTTAAATTAATTTAGAAATTGTGAAGTTTTCTCTTTGTTTACTAAAATACTGTTGTTTTTTCTTTTCCTTTTTTTTTTCATCATTTACGCTTCATATTTAGAAAAACTGACCTATCATTTGCGGGCATTTCATTGCATTATGACTTCATGATTCACCTGGGTAAATGATACCTGGTTATGAATTTTTATTATGCTGAGTATCGAGTTCATAGCTGTGAAAATTTGTAAATTAAGTTTTCAATGATTAAAGTTCATATACAACAGCAATGTGTGTTTGCCAGACCCTTGTGTTGGACAATAAAGGTCATAATGACATTTTAATATATGTAACATGATATGTAACATGCCCATTCTTCAAATCTTGGGGAATTTTTGTGTAGTCGGAACAGTCGGTTATTAAGACCAAACTGATCCTATTCCGATGTTGTCTCATTAACTGGAATCGATTGATTACGATCTTCAAAAAATTTGTTAATTTATTGCTGTATTTTCTGGAGAGGGGACACCCAAAACGTCTGAAGTCCCGGGACCCCATGCTGGTGACAAGAACAATGGAATAACAAGCTGAAAGGGTGTATAGACATGCTCAACAAGATTTAGGTTCGATGATCATGTTGGCTTTTTCATGCGCTGAATTATTTCCTGTTGAAGATAATCAGCTCTGTACGGCTTAGAATTATCGTCATTAACCCTTTAACGCGCAGTGTTCCCGCTCTGGGAACAACAAACTCTGACGTTTTGACTGTTGCCAGTCACGAAGAATAGATTTGATTTCTATAAAAATAGTTGCATGTGACAGAGCTCCACGAGAATCCTTTACTTTTTAGCACGTCATTTCCCGTAAAAAAATGGTCACGATTATTTTTAACGGCACTTACATCTGCTGAAAAATGGAAGAATGCGAGAACAGCTGGATAGATTGCCCAATGCTGAAAAAAGGGCAGCTGTGCCTGGCCACAGCACCAGCATCGGTCACGACGAAACAGTGAGTCTCTAGATCTGTGGCACGCGATGAACGTTTCGATCGTCCGCCATCTTGATAGTAGTTAAGTCGAGCGATGGCAACGGCTGCCCCTTTTTTCAGCATTGGGAAAAGGTGTCGCCTCAAAGGGTTAAGCTGGAAATGATTAGCCATATCCTCAACATACGATATGCTTACAAGCATCAAGGATGTCAACGCTATAGGTCTGAGCATTCACTGTCCCACCTGGAAAGACATGAAGGTCTGTCTGTCCACCCAAAGAGATTCCACCCCAAACACAGACAAACCCTACGTATACATCACTTTTAATGTTGCATGGGTGATAAGAGGTTCCAAAAAGTGTTTTTAATGCAACATAAAAGTACAGTCATTTATTATCATTTTTTGACTCATAAAATGAATAATCAGATAAATAAAATATGTCTTTTCATATTCCATTTTATGATGACATTATTTTATTGTAAAAGTGCCTTTCGTTATTTTTTGTTCTTTAAGATGGAACATCATTACATCATAAAAATTCCGCTTAAGATGCATATGAAAATTAAATTCATAGCCAGTTTTTCAGTTCCTTTAGTAGTTTCTTCATTTTGCCAAAAATTTAAAACATGACCATTAAATCCACCTAAAAACTTAATGCTCCCCTGAAATATCATCAAAACATTTAATTTCTTTTCTACCAATCGATATTCTATTTTAATATTCACAAGCATTAAAGGGGAAAAAACATGGTTTTTCTAGCATGAATATGGAAAACGCGAAGATTAGAAACATAATGGTGGAAAAGAAATGATTCTCATCTCAAGAACTTTAATCATTAAATGTGCACTAATGGAAATATTAAAAAAAAAGTGGTTAAAATGAATCAAATTACAGCAATAATTACGGCAATTAGAACACACATACGGAAGAGTGAATAAAAATAATTACTTTTTTACTGTAATTCAATTCTTGTTTTTTAAACAAAATTATGCTTTATTAAAAGGAAATAAAAATGCAGATGATAAAATACCTGGAATCTCTTGAAATATAAAAACTGAATTCTTGAAAATTGTATTATTTTTTATGCCTTGTTTTTTTTCTGTTTACGGATCTGAAGAATTTTTAATTTTAATGCATTTATTATTTTTTGTGTTAAATATTAGTTAAGGTTCTCCATAACTAAAATAACAACAACAAAAAAGGGAGGGGGCATGAATGCATTGTTACGGTTATGAAATTAGAAGTAATATATATTAGAAAAAAGAACGGAGGAGGGTAAATTAATGTTTATTAAATGTTAGAATTGTTGCATTCGTAATATCCGGTAACATATTTTAAAGCATGAAAAAAAATTCCATTAACAATTACGTGCCACACTATTAAACTTTTAATTAAGTGTGAAGGAAATTCTTATTCAGTTTGATTATTTTTCAGTAATATGAAAACAAATCAATCTAGAATTAAATTTCGTTTATAACTACATTAAATCATTTAAAAGTTAAGGAAAATATACATGTTACATTTAGCGCTCATTTTTTCATGCAGCTTTTGAATTTTAACTAGAAGTAAAATAACGATGGCTCGCAATATTGGGTAATTGCAATAGCTGAAATATTTAGTTAAATATTACATATATGTATAGGTGTTAAAAGAGTATGCATATGTATATGCCTCTTGTATATATTGGATGAATTTCTGTATCATTTTATAGAAATTAAGAGAATTTAAATTTTACTCCAAATTGCACAAGCCCCACAGCATAATTAACCGATTACATTAAACTCACGTAAATAAAATACTTGAAAAAACACACAATTTCTGCACGAGATACAAAGTTGTACGCATTTGAAAGCGGCACTTCATTTTTCTTTTCATTTTTCGCAGTCTCATGCCACGGGAGGGGGAGGGGGGTCGACTCTGGAGTGTTCTTCAGAACAGAAACACAAATATGCTGTCAAATCATGTCATCTGGAATGACGTCTTTATGTACTTTGTTCTTTGGGAAAATGAGGGGATGGAAAAGAACAAACACATTGTTAGCAGATCTCCTCGAAAATTCTCCCTGCCCTTCGAAAAAGACAAAGACATGACTAGTATTGTAGAAAACATAAAATGGTAAATGTAACGAATCTGAACTAGACTGTCTCCCTTCTTTTCTATGGACGTGGATTTTAACACTGTAGTTTCTCCAAAAATCTGAAAGCACTTTGAGATATGGAACAAAAACAGGAAATGTATATTTTTTAAAAAGTTTCTTTTGCCTTTTATAACTATAGCCTTTTCTTATGTATTAAGTGTGGTGGAAAGACGTGTTCGTTTTTACATAAAATGCAAACAAATAAATTTTCAGCAAGTATTGAATTACAAACAAGCTGTGCCGAAGCATAGGACTCATATTTGATAAATTTTAAAGCGAGAATTTGATAGATAATATTTTTTTTTTTCAAGAAAAAAAATGCCCACCCTAAACTTTTTTTTTCATGTCCACCCTCCTTGGGGGATTCCATTGGAAATGTTCTGAAATCGATTTTTAGGTATTCGTGAGTATTGTGATTTACAGAAAGAATTTTTAGAATATCTAAAAGACGACTTCTTTGAGATCACGCAATACATGTGAAAAGAACGTTTTGGCTCACTATCTACCACAAATTACGAATTTTAGAAAATGCTCGACAATCTAGTACCTACGCTGTAAAACTCACATCCACGCCAAGTTTCGTACTACTTGCTTCAGTAGTTTTGGCTAAGCAAAATACTGACATAAGGGGACATCAGTTTCCGGTAAGCTTAATAATTTTAGATTTGTTGTTCGATTGCTAAGCAGCAGTACAGTAAACTTCTCGGGGTCTTGAGCAAACGTTGTTTAAGAAAGGCTGGTTTTTGAAAAATTCATACTATTCATTTACCAGAAAGTTATTTAAATAACTAGTCGCCAAGGTGGACATACCTGGACTCATTTCAATGAAAATCATGCTTCTTGTTTTAACAGTATTTGTCATTAAATTTATTTACGTTAGGGTAGCTACACATTTTGGATGTCATCATAAAACCCGATGTTGAAACAGCAGATGGCTAAAATGTGCTTAGGCCCAATGCATGGTGATATTTTTTAGATGGGCGATGAATGCGCCAAGTATTGTAAATTAGATATTTTAAAGCTGGGAGAAAGTCCGAAAGATCTTGCATTTATGTGTATCCATTTTTGTTATTTTGTAATCTAGCTATACTGCGTGCCATATGCTTGCTATATTTGGCTTCATTGAACTGTTAATTTGGATTTTTGCACATGCGTTATTGTTATAACGCATGTACTAATGTTTACATCTTTAGTACAACCTGTACTAACGATGTACAGGTACTAATGTTTATGTACTAATGTACATAATGTTTACATTGTGTACTAATGTTTACATCTAGCTGTTGCCGTTCGCAGCGTACAAGTACCGTCAATATTGGTACCGCATACGTTAGCGTATTATATAAGTAGATTGTCAACAATGGCAACTTCTTTTCATTGTCTGAAGATTTTTCGGCCATTCACGCATGCACGTAATCGATAATCATTTTGCATTACGGTTGCCATTAAAACAGTTCTTCATACATTATTATACATAATCCTTTGTAAATTGGCGTATTTGGAACCACCATGAAATATTTCAAGCTGTGACCAAATTATTTCACCGTAGCGAAAAATTATTTCCATTGTAGAATAGTATATATTTGCCTCGAGAGTTTGGCAAATTCTCGCCAAATATAAAAGGCATCGTTAAGTTCGGTTCAGTTTTGGAAACTTATTTTTTAGCAGCAAACATGGCGATAAATTACCAAAAGCATCCAACCTCGGCTACTTTTGACATACCGCCGCTGCTTGCAAACCTCAAAGCTTGTACCAAACATACACTACGATTTCAGAGCAAATAAATGAAAGAAAAGCTTATAAAAAGGTACATTATTATAAAAATAATTTTTGATAATTATTTACACAAAAACGGTAGAAAAAAAGAGCTAGCGGGGGAAAAATAGAAAATATTGGTTAGTGAAATTGCGACTAAAATCGCATGTAAAATTTGTCAGGTACCTTTATTGTACACTGCGAAAAAAAAACAAAAATGTAAGGGTGTCCGAGAATTGAGTGACACTTTATAAAATTAAATTTTATAAAATCTAAACACAGTAGCATTAAAATGTAACTGAGTTGGCCACTTGCAAAACTGGTTAAGCGCCACACAGATTTTTTTTACAGGCAGTGAAAGAAGCTTCTGTAAAATTTATTTGTCGAGCTGATTGCTTGAAATTCGGCATTTCAGTGTAAAAGTTGTTCCGAATCTAATTCCATCAGTGCTTTTCCTAAATTTGGTGTAGTTTTTATGATATTTAATTGATTTGGATTTACAGAGTTTTGCTGCTATATGAAGAATTTATTAAGTTTTGAAACTACGAATTCATCATCAAAGTGCGAATTCATTCATTCTAGCTCCTTCAGTCATCACAAAACATACAAACAGTACAAATTTGGATTAGGTCAGTTTTGTAAAAGCCATCGTACAGAGCTGATGCTATCCCAATTGATTCTCTGAGATGCATGTTTTTTTGTCCAGGGATAACAAAAAGTGTTTTCTTTGGTAGTTGGACATCGGAATGTCCAACAAAAATTGTAAAATTGCAGATGTAAGCTTGCCATGAATACGCTGCCTGATCCAGTACCATGAGGAGAGGAAAATTTTTACGGCAGTCGAATGATAAAATGATTAAAAAGCAAAATTATGTATAAAAATGGACTTAATAAAATACACAAGAAACACATAACGTGAAAAATATTGATACAATGTTGCTAATAATAGAAAGAACAATGGAGGGAAAGTGGAATTTAACGAGTTTTGCTGCCAAAGAACATGTATTGAGTAAGAGCAGCTGAGGATACAACGAGTTTTGATGCAGGTCGAATCAAATGGATATAATGAATTGTGCAGCAGTCAGCAAGATGGATTTACAGAATTTTATTTTAACGTTTCAGAATTTGTTTTTCTAAAGTTTTATAGGTGGAAATGCACAAAGGTTGATTTAAAGAAAAAAAAATGGTATTAGAATCCTCGGAATTTAAATTCCCGGTTCGTACTTATAGTTTTTGTTAAATTTAATTCTTTAAGTGTTCAATTCACCGGACACGGGCACCCTATATTTTAAAATTCTAACTCGACACACTCATTATGACCAAATTTCTTGCGTCTCTAATTTACATTCCTGAGCAATTTGCTTTTCCAAAGCAGAAACTGTTATGTTTTCATTTAACTTAAACGCAACGAATTGTTTTCATAACCACCCCTTTCTTTCTATTTAAAATTTCTTCCTTTCTTTTTTTCCAGCTAAATCTACTGATTTACTAATTTGTAGAAGTTAATATACCTAATAATCAATTATACGAAATTAAAAATACAAAGGGAGGTCCGAGAAGCACTTCCAATAAATGAATCAATAGGAAATTATATTTTTGCGAAGAGGCTTTACCAGATAAGAGCTAGATGATCAATAAATTTTCAACATTGTTCGGTTAACGAAATACATCAACTGAAATAGCGAGGTTATTATAAACAAGAAAGATAACTCATGCATAGTGCTTATTTTAAAACATTTTCCATCACGATCTTATTTGTGCTGACGAATGATCAACTTCTTCCTTCCCATCGTTGCAAACAAGCAACGATAACGATTTCTTTTCTGTGTCCATCGTTGCTTTTTCGCTTGAGTGTTTCAAAGCCCTCACTGCGGTGGTTTATTATGACGAGGGGGGGCGGCAATCCAGTACTTTTTTGGGGGTGGAGAAGGACATTATTTGAGGAAAATGTTTGAAAACTATAAGACCTTTCGACTGTTTTTAAGTCATAAAAGAAATGAGGAACTAATTTTTAAATCATTTGTAATATACATTAAAAAAATCAACATTGTAATGAAAAATTATTTTTGCTGAAATCATTTGAAATCGCATGTACGACAAAGCCTTTTAACTGAATAAGCAACGTTCTGAAATTGGTATAGTTTAAATCCTATATATACTAACTTGATATACATATACTAAATATAAATGTTTTACAATAACATTTTCTTAATATTTGTTTTACATTTACAGGAGGGGCCTGGCCCCCAATGCCCATCCTCTAAATACACCGCTGCTTCACCTTCGGGCCCTGAGTATGCGATATTACGTAAAACATTTATGTGGAAAACGTGAAGTGTAACCAAAATTATGGCATCCCAGCCAAATTCATGTTAGTTGTTACTTTTTATTTCGTATTTTTTTATGTAACCATTCCGACTTCCCACCCACCGAACCCTTATTTTACCGCAAATTAAAATATCGGAACCTGAACCTGAAGAACATCCTCCTCCCAACAGAATGATGATCATTAAGAAAAATGTTTCCCAAAATCCATGTGACCTTTAAGCAGCATTATTGCGCAAACTTTTCAACTGTCGTCATCCGTTTCTGGGGAGAGAAATTTTCACCAATCTCACCGGATTTCGCCCTTTTTTTTTTTCTTTTTGGCAACAGCGCTCATTGCTCCCCTTCCCCCTAGGAGTGCAGTGCGTGGAAGCACAAATAACACAAAAACAAACACTCTTGTCAAATGCTGTCAAATTGAATGACACTTTTATGCATTCTCCACAAAAGTTGCAGAGGGAGACGGGGGTGGGGGGCGGTAAAAAGAATAAAGGTACTGTTAGTAGGAAATATTGTAGAAATTCACTCCCCCACCCCATTCGCTCATGAACAACTACTCCCTCCCGGAATGATTTAAAAATAAAAAAATTTCACTCCCCCTCCCTTTATCCCCCCCCCTTCATTTTAGTTTCTCTGTATGTCGCTTCCCACTTTACTTTACGGGCTACAAACTGCTGTAGCTGGGATACGGTATGGAATTTTCTCTTCTTTTTTGCTTCATTTTTCTTTGTTCGGGGAAAAAAGGAATGGAAGCCATAGAACGAACCGTAAAATCTGAGAAAGTGTTCCACTGCCATTTTTTTGTTCCTTTTTCTGCTGGAGAAGTGTCGTTCCCTCTTAGGATTCCTTTTTGGTTGTCAGGGTGACGGTAAGGGTGGTCCTCGTAGCTCTTTTCCAAACGCCCCCCTTTTCCACCGAGTTAATGTTATTACTCGGAAAGTGTTCTTTTGCGACAGTAAAATGGAGTTTTTAGAGGAGGCGATGCCTCGAAGAAAAGTTTTCGGAGTCATTTTATATCATGGGCTGTCTGTCTCTCACCAAACCCTCCGTTTCCCCCAAACCCCACCTTTTATGTCGGGTTTTTATTATTTTCTTCTTTCAATTTCAGGTAAAGGAGGAGGGGGAGGTTTCGTCGGTGGTGTATATCTCGTCATTACTTGCCAGTTTGCTCGTTCCAAGTTGTAAAAGTAAGAGCAATATGATAAAACTTATCTTCGAAAATTAATGTAAAAAGATCTCAAAGATTGGGACATGATATCAATACAAGATATTAGATGTGCACAAACATCTATAAATAAACGCGCAATTTCCCCTTCCTTATTCAGTTCAAAGGATATAAAAAAAAAAATAGTGAGGCAAATTAAGCAATGCTTCCCAGCCTGGGATGTCGAAGTAAGACGAACACTAAAGAGAGGGGGGGGGGGTTATTTGCCTAGGGGGGCGAGTGCCTTGGGAAGAGGACATTTTAAAGGATTCTAACGCATATTCATTTACATCGGAATCGATCGACACTGCATTACATTACCGAACTTACTCCAGACGATTAGCTCGACAGCTGTGCGGTAGGCCAGAACCCTGCACCTTCAAACTTCAGTCATTAACCATTTTCAATGTCTTAACCACTCGGCCATATAAATACCCAGAGTAAATAATGGAAATGCAATCTTTTAACGTTTTTCTAGTATACGGTACAATAAATTTCGACATGAAACGAAATCTCACATCTTCAAAACTAATTACTTTTTAAAAATACGTATTTGTATTCAATTAAATTTTAATACATCACGTGACTCAAGTATTATTTCCCACTGTCTTGCTCCTTTTGTCAAACGTCCTGATCAACTGGCAAGCAATCAAAATTAGAACTAGTTGTTCTTGACATAATGTTCTTAATTATTTTAAATTTAAGGGAATACTCTCATACATCGAGTTTTTCATGCAGCGCATGTTGAAAAATAAAATCTTCCTTTGATATTTAATTAAAACTCTTCTTTCCAATTTTAAATATTAAGAACTTGTTTGAATTTTTAAATACATATAATGTTAAATCAAGTTATTCTACTCGCATATGTATAGTGGAAAATAAATAGAAGACATATTTTAAGGACTTTATTTGTTAAAATAAGGATTTTAGTGCTGATCTCATGCAATGTTCTAGCTTTTATTTCATAAAATACACATGAAAATATTACAAATCACTACATGGCTAAAAACAAAAGAAAATAAATGAGAGCTAAGTTTCCCTTCACACTTAAAAAATTTTCAGATATAATTTGAGATAGCTATAATATTAACAAATCAATATTTTGAAACTTTCTGGAATATTATGTACCTTTAACTTATTTTGAACTTAATGCAACGGAAAAATGCCGTTGTATCTGTTTCATGGCATAAAAAGTAATTTAAAATAAAACCTAGTTATACGGTGGTTAACGGGTAAAATTCGTTCTGAAAGTATTACAATTCAAACATTACATATATAAAACAAATTTTTTAAGATGCACAAGAAAATTATAACTTGTATTTAAAGCTCTTTTAACCCTTTGAGGCGTAACCCTTTCCCAATGCTGAAAAAAGGGCAGCCGTTGCCATCTCTCGACTTAACTACCAGCAAGATGGCGGACGATCGAAACGTTCATCGCGTGCCGCAGATCTAGAGACCCGTTTTTTGGCCGTAGTTAAGTCGAGCGATGGCAACGGCTGCCCTTTTTTCAGCATTGGGCAATCTATCCAGCTTTTCTCGCATTCTTCCATTTTTCAGCAGATGTCAGTGCTGTTAAAAATAATCGTGACCATTTTTTTACGGGAAATGACGTGCTAAAAAGTAAACGATTCTCGTGGAGCTATGTCACCTGCAACCAATAGAAATCAAATCTATTCTTCGTGACTGGCAACAGCCAAAACGCCAGAGTTTGGTGTTCCCAGAGCGGGAACCCTGCGCGTTAAAGGGTTAACTATAGGAAAGATTAATATAAAGTTAAAAATGCGTAAAAGAATCTAAGTTTCAGATGTGCAATTAAAGTAAAAGTAAAAAAAAAATAAATAATAATCGAGGGTAGCAGAAGAAAAACAAAAGCAACAGAAAAAGGAGGAGTAGATGTCTCATTACTTATACACTGAATTGTAAATACTGGAGCCACGACAGTAACGGGATTTTTTAAAGGCAAATACGGGAGCCAGTATAAACAGATCAAAATAGGTCTAAGCCACAGCTAAATGTGAGTTCTTTTAAATTCATATTTTTTGTCGTGCGTAAGAAGAATCTGAAGCATTCACTTAAAATAGATTCATTTTCTTAAATAGTATATTCAAATTGTACAGTCAGAAAATAAATATATATATTTTACTTTTAAATATAGCAAAAAAAAAAAAAAAAACCTTCAAGTGATTTACTAGCTGCAGTAAAGTTTTGAGAGATGCTTTTTTGCAGAACAGTGAGAAATACAGTAATCCTTAGACTGATTGTGTAAATTTTGAATGTATTGCACGGTCTGTTCATAAAATAATATTTTTAAAAAAATTAAGTCTCTCCTCGTTTGTAAAAATACTTATAATAACAGCAACTAAAGTTTCATTGTACCAGATGTATTGAAACATTATTCTTTCAATGGTATTAGAATAACAACATATATAATTTCTACATTACATGCCTTTTTAAAACCACTAAAAATTTTGTTACATGCATTGGATTGCGTCAACATGTGGAATGACTATCCAACCACCATGCGTCACATCAAATGTTCACTGTAAAAGATAATAGTAAAACTCTTTCTTGTGCTTAAAAAAAAAAAAAAAAAAAAAAAAAAAAAATTCAAGCGTGCTTTATCAACGTACCAGAGCACTTAAGGGAAATAAGATAGAAGGAAATTGCATCCATAAGATAGGCATTGGGCAATCAGTTTTCCTTTCAGAATTTTGGTAGAAAACGAATATCCCACACGTAGACTGAAGTGGGAAAGCCGTCTTCCTATCGATGGTAAGATAATTTATCTTTGCAAAAAATGAACAGAGGTTTCTAAATTAAAAGAAAGAAAGAAAGAAAAACAAAGTTTTCAATTTTAGAAGAATCACATTATCATTTCTTTTCGAAATTCTAAGCATCATTGGATAATTGTGTCAAAAATCGATCTCATAATATGAAAAAAATAACGCTTTTTTCATATATAAGCTAGAAAGAACAAATCAAACGGCATAAAAATAATTCAACAATTTATATTAGATATTCAAAAAATATCTCGTCCATTTATTCAAGCGTTGTATCACGTATTCTGACAAGGGAAAAAAGAAAAAAAAAACTATAGAAGACTAACTATTTTATAAGAAACTATTTTATAAGAATTTGAGAAAAAAAATCGTGATCATAGAAGGAGTTCTAACGCGTATTTACGTTACATCTCGAGAAAAAAAATTGCACAAAACTCCAGAGCGCTAAACCGATAGCCGCTCGCAAGACCAAACCCGAGATCTTCACACTTCGGCCTATACCATGTTCACACCATGTCATTTACCATGTCTTATCACACTCGGCCATGTTCAGTAATGAGAACAAACAGGTTAAACTTAGGTTCGGTATTAAAAATGAAATAAAGCATCCCTTATAATAGAAATCACCCCTTCCTTAAAACTTTTCTGGATCCGCCAATGCATGTGGTTCACTCAGTCATTTATTTCAATAGAGAAACAAAATTTCCCGGTAGCCCTACTTGCAAATCCTTTAATACACCTCCCATAAAACAAAGACGAAGTACGCAACTTTAATGGAGGGGGGGGGCGATATTGTGATCCCATGCGTAGCTATGACAACGCTCAGGAATTCCCACAATGAACTACAAATGGCAAAAAGCTCGCTCTAAAGAAAGAATGCGGGAGGGGAGGCATCGTATCTGATTTGTCAATTCGCTCCGTATGCTTCATCTGCTCCTAGGGGGCACAGGATTGTAGGAGGGAGAAAAAAATAAAATGACATTAGAAAAAAAAATATGTTACCATGCATTCCACGGAGAAGGATTTTTTTTTTTTAATAGAAAAGACATGCATGTCTTACATGATGAGATATGTGTAATTATTCTGCTTTCTCTTTAGTTACAAAAATTCTTCCTATAAGCTCTCGCACTATATGTAGTAACATAAAATATTGTAGGGGTGTCTACAAAAATTTCTGAACGTCAATTTCCTGACTTTTTTCAGATTTTTGGTAGCTTACGGGAAAGAATGTCCTGACCATCAGACCATATATTTTGTTTAAAAATTCCCCAACAGTATCACCCCCCTTATATATTCAAATATTTTGCCACTTACTTGAAATATAACTGTAATATTTAGTAAATTTAAGTATAATGTAATTGCTGATCCACTTAGGTTAGAAAAATTTTGCTATGAATTTCAAGTCAGATACTGGTAAGTTCACATTTAACAATATTAACCAACAATGCTTGTGCAAATTTCAAACACAAATTTTTATCTTTTGGTCTATTGTACGTTAACCCTTTGATTCGCACAGCCAGCTGCGTCAAAAAAGGGTCTCTAGATCTGTGGTACGCGATGAACGTTTCGATCGTCCGCCATCTTGCTGGTACTTAAGTCAAGCGATGGCAACGGCTGCCCTTTTTTCAGCATTGGGCAATCTATCCAGCTGTTCTCGCATTCTTCCATTTTTCAGCAGATGTCAGTGCTGTTAAAAATAATCGTGACCATTTTTTATGGGAAATGACGTGCTCAAAAGTAAAGGATTCTCGTGGAGCTATGTCACCCGCAACTGTTTTTATAGAAATCAAATCTATTATTCGTGACTGGCAACAGTCGAAACGTCAGAGTTTGGTGTTCCCAGAGCGGGAACACTGCGCGTTAAAGGGTTAAAGCTGAAAGCATACAGAGTGATGCTATTAAAAAGTTCTACATTTTAACACTCGCCATTGACAGATAGCTTTTTGACCCTCCTGTCACAAGAAACACTGAGCCACAAAATGTAAAACCCACAATTATTCTGATTTATTCATTCTATCTAAACTTAAATCACCTTTATCAGCATTTTTCACGCTCTAGACTCAGAAAAAAAAACCCAAAAACCTGGCAAGAAATTTTTATGTGGAGAAAAATTTATTCGTTTGGCGAATTTTCCTGACCCCGTTTTGCATTTTCCAGTCTTTTTCTAGACTTACCTGACCTAGTTCCCAGCTTCCTCGCATTTTCCAGACTTACCCGATTTTCATGACCGGTAGACATCTTGTCACAATGTAAATAATATATTGTTAAATTATAAATTTAATTTTTTGCATTTACCATGCTTTTATAAGAAGATAACTCGGTATGTCACAATTTGGAGAGGTCTTTTAATTTGAAATAAATAAAAAGTGGATACGGTCAGTCTTACCAGTTCGGTATCACTGATATGATTACATATTTTAATATTTATGATATCGTAATAATACAGCCACATATTTTCTTTTTAGTAGACACTTTAGTATTTGAAAATCTGTATGATAAATATGAATTAGAAAAGGTATCAAGAATTAACAAGATTTTTTTCCCGAACATTTGAACATTCTCAATCATTGATAAATTTAGAAAAAGAAAACTTCATAGCAAATTCTAAGGATATAAAAAGGGGTAAACGCGATTGCTAGCTGAACTTTTACATAAGTTTCAATAGTATTATTTAATGCTTCGAGACAAAAAATATGTATAACAAAAAAATTACTTACAGACGTACCAAGCTCTCAAAACTAAATAGTCTGAAATCTGATTTTTAAGTCAAAAAGCCTGAAATTTTTTATTCATATCTTTTCAACATAATACGAAAATATGATAAATACTTTTCTAAAGCATCAATTGTGCCCATGTAAAGATAGAACAGTAACCCCTCGTTATATCGCACCTCAATATAGCGTGCATTCCGATAAATCGTATTTTTCGTATATCTTTCGTATATCCTCTTTTTAAGCAGAAAATTAGAAATGCATATACACATGTGTATTTATAAATAAAATTAAACTAAAAAGACAGAAGAGTTTATGTCTGAAGTTACTTTCTGTTCAATTTTCATTTATTTAACATTGTTAATTTTATTACATTTTACGTGTATTGTGTTAATAAAAGTAAAATTTTTACCATATCCTCCGATCCCTCGGATATAGGGCGCCATTGGATACATCGCATATTTTTCTTGTCTCCCGAGAAGCGCGATATTGAATTGTATAATATAAATTTAATTCAAAAAATTTGACAAACAAATATCGGAAAATATAAAAAAAAATCAGAATACACATGAGATAAGCTATTCATTTGTAAAACTCATATCGGTGTATAAGTTTTTAATATCTATGTATGATCTTATAACTCCCAAAAATTGATACGTCTGATTTTTTAACAAAAAATATCAGGTTGTAACGAAAGTTCTCCGCCAAATCTGCTTGAGTCAGCTCATGCAGCACCCAGCGATTGAACTTGTACATGAAGTTTATGTGATGCATAGCATGGCTAATGGGCATGGCATTAATATCTAACTCTTTAACTAGCTCTCAAGTGGTTAAATACTGATCTTCTTCCACAAGTTCTCGCAGGTGGCCCTCATCAACATCAGTAGGCCGGCCAGAGAGCTCTGCTCCTTGAATATCATAGACCCCGTTTTTTAACTTTCAGTACTAAACCTTCACAGTGCCATATGATACAACAGTAGAATTTAAATTACACACATAATTCTTTGACATTCTGTAGCACTTTTTGCAACAGGACTGGAAGTAAATGATGGTTCTAATCCAGTAACGTGATAGTTCCATTTCAGATACCTTGTACTTAATGATAACGATATTTTTGAACAACACAGTGTTCTAAAGCAAGTATCTTTCTTTCAAATGACAAATATTGTTCGACAAAATATGAGCAAACACACCAACGTGAACTGTTTGCAGACGATATTTGTAGTGGCGGGAAACTTTCGTTACAACCTAATACTTTTATTAATCCCGTACAGCTTTAGTTTTTTAGCATCTTCCTAGAGAAATAGTTAGCATAACTTAATGAGCATTCATTTATGTAATTTAAACAAATTCAAATGCATTATTTCAGCTCTCTTCAGGTGCTCTCATGTTATTGAGTCTGATCATTCATGAAAGGAACGAAAAATAATCTTTTTAATTTCACGAATAAAATTTGGAAAAGTTGCAATTTCTGAAGAATCCCCCAACCCTTTGAAGCGCAGCCATTTCCCAATGCTGTAAAAAAGGGCAGCCGTTGCCATCACACGATTTAACTACCAGCAAGATGGCGATCGATCGATCGCCCATTTTGTGCCACAGATTCAGAGATCATTGAGTCAGCTGGCTGTGCGGCACTGCACAGACAGCTGTGCCAAAAAATGGTCTCTAGATCTGTGGCACGCGACGGGCGATTCGATCGACCGCCATCTTGTGATAGTTAAATCGAGCGATGGCAACGGCTGCCTTTTTTCAGCGTTGGGGCAGTCTATCCAGTTGTTCTTCTATATCCAGGTATTTCCATCGTATTCTCCCGTTTTCAGCAGATGCTAGTGCTGCTAAAAGTAATCCTGACAGTTTTACAAATAAACGACCATTTTTACGGGTAAGGATGTGTTAAAAAGTGAAGGATTCTCGTCCAACTATGTCACCCTCAAGTATTTTTATAGAAATCAAATTTGTTCTTCGTGGCTGAAAACATTCAAAACGTCAGAGTTTTGTGTCCTCATAAGGTCAAAAAGGCTAAGCTCATGCAAAAATCCTGAGACATGTCACGTCGGTACATATATCGATACCGTCTCATACGTTCTCATAGTGTTTTTCAGTTTAAATCTGCACAAAACATTAAAGGCAATACGGAACGGAAGCAATCCCTTTTAGACAAATCTTACTATATTTTTCGCTCGAAGCCTCCAACATGATCAATACGATTATCACTCAAAGGGGGTTACAAATTAATTGCATCTTCAGAAAGTATCTTTTCCTATACACGATCCCCCATCCCTTCTCCAATCCAACGCATCTTATTTCACTAACTCCCACAACCCTTTACTCCCGAGTCCCGCAATATTTACTCCTACAATTACATCATAATGCTTTCAGAATTAGAGCACTCGCCCATTATTTACTTGAGGGGAGAAGGAGGGAGGGGCATTGGGGTCATAAATCTTCTTGGGTTCCAGTTATGGGAGAGAAGAGAACCGCTTTAACCGTGTTCTATATACTTCGTATATGGGTATTGAGTGGAGATGATGTGGCCAACTCTGATCGAAATCAATACACTTGCGAAAGGTCGGAAATTTCAGGAATTGACAGATTGTTTTTTGCACTTTTCTTGTCGTTTTAGATGTTTTTCATTCAGATGAATTACCACTTTTTTGTTTTATATGTTGCTGACCATCTAAAGCGCACCCATTTTAACCCTTTAATGCGTGGTGTCCTCACCGTGAGGACACAAAACTCTGACGCTTTGACTGTTGTCAGTCACAAAGGAGAAATTTGATTTCTATAAAAATACTTGAGGGTGACACAGTTACAGGAGAATCCTTTACTTTTTAGCACATCCTTTCCCATAAAAATTGTGAATTATTTGCAAAATTGTCAGGATTACTTTTAACAGCAATGTCATCTGTTGAAAACTCGAGAATATGATGCAAATACATGGATATAGAAGAACAACTGGACAGACTGCCCAATGCTGAAAAAAGGGCAGCCGTTGCCATCGCTCGATTAAACTACCAGCTAGATAGCGGTCGATCGAATCTTTCAGTCTGGATTGCTGGCTGTGCGCGTGCAGCTAACTGTGCCAAAAATGGTCTCTAGATCTGTCGCACGGGATTAACGATTCGATCGACCGCCATCTTGCTGGTAGTTAAATCGAGCGATAGCAACGGCTGTCCTTTTTTTTAGCATTGGGAAATGGTTGCGCTTCAAAGAGTTAAACATCAATATAGAATAACAGCAGCTGAACATGCTGCTATTGCTCGATTTATCTACCGGCAACATGGAGGTCGATCGAATCACCAATCATGTTCCACAAATCTAAAGAACATTTTTAACACAGATGATTGTATGGATGAAGAAGAAACTGTTACTTTTTATTATTTTGAATAAAACTTCTTATAAAAGAATATTTCCAATTAATTTTAACTTTCCGCCCTTTTACATTAAGAATCCCAATCCGCGTGGTAAATGCTTCTAAATAGCAGTTTCGCGGATTAAAAGTCAACAAACTCAGAATTCTCTCACAGAACTTGAAAATTGACAGACACAGCATGTTTTTTTATCCAGGAGCGAAAATTAGAATATTTAACCAGTGACTCCATGACTTCTCTGTTCCGTAACATTTATCACTGGTTCGTATACCGTTCGAGATTTTGAAAGATTTTATCGCATTACTTTATAGGTGTCTCACAGGTACAGCATGTCTTCATCCAAAACTCTCGTTCCTAACGCTGACATGAAACGCGCTGTTTTCATCGTTTCCCTTTACTTCGACGCATAACCCTTTTCCAAGCTAAAAGAATCGCATTATTTTACTACTATACCGTTTCCCAGCATGGCAACGCTCTCGCAGAGCACCAACTTCTCCATATATATATATATATATATATATATATATATATATAGCATCCCTTTTCATTATTTTCTCTGCCACATCCGTTCTATAAATCGTCCCCTAGTTATATATACAGGCGGTAAGAAGAAGAAGAAGAGAGAGAAGGCTTACTACAGCTCTCCTCTCCTTGGTACGATATGCGTGCGTGATGCTGAAGGACGATCAGGCCGCGCTGTTAAAGGGGAGGAGGCGCATATAAAATGCAAGACACACTTTAATTGTTCCGTTGCAGCGAAGACAAATTGAGCACACGCACGGCGCGGCTACGACGATAAGTTCGAGGTTTCTGCTGGCTAAAAGTTGCTGCCTCATATATTTTCAGATGCATAAAGTTTTATAGGTGTGTATTAAGATTGCTCTCCTGTGTTATTTCATATGAGAAAAAATCTAATGTGGATGCCACACGACTTCTTTGTACACTTATTAAATCAAAAATATTTTCGGTGTACTTCATCTAAATTTATTTTATTTAAAATATTCCCAATACTGCAATAATACTAAGCCAAATATTTGAGATATCGCCAAGCTGGGTTCAGTTTGAAAGATTTATCTTTGGCACTTATATTGTCGATATTTCGCCAAAAGCAGCCCAGCTTGAGATAGCCTGCGAGATTTTTGGCATAGCCGAAACAGTGATTGACCACGGACTTTTAATGAATTGAAGGTATGCATTGACCTTAATGTACTGAAAGTCTTTTGGGTGACCCAATAAATAAATTATCCGGCCAATTGCAATAAAAAAAAGAAAGGCACAATTAGATGTTACAATAGTTCAAAATACAAAATCTCAACATTCTACGTTTATTAGGATTATTTTCCGGTCATATTTCAAATACGAAAAAAGTGGATTTTCAGACTTCTTTCTCTGACTAACAAGTAACGCATATATTTTACGTAAGGACTGATAAATAGTGCGAATGAATAAATCAATAACTCTCAAATTCATGAAACTTTTGTGTGTTTTTGATATGCTTTTTTTTTTTTTTTTTGAGAGTGTACAGAGATGAACATTCAAATTCCCCTGGAATTTATAATTTGTCCAATTTTACTTTACAAAAGCATTTGGTTACAAATTAGACTGCTTTTAAAACCAACATTTAAATATAGTGTATGTTATTTCAACCTTGAAAAATTTATACACTTTTGTTTTTAATTTCTATTACATGAAAAATTTATCTAAAGATACCTGGAAGAATTTTAAAGGTTATTTAGTTCTGGAAGATTGCAGTTGTTAAAAATACGTCTTTACTCGACAAATCATAAATTACTTCAATCTCAGTACATTCTTTCTATTTGGTATAGCAAGGAACAGAAAATGGAAACGCACAAACTTTAGATATATAAGCGAAAAGTCAGAAGATAATTTTATCAAGCAAGGGTTAATGCCCACTTGTGTAAGAGTCAATGCACACTGTCACAGCGAGCTGTGTCAGAAAACTTCTTTAGCTCTGTAGTGGCAGATGGGAGATCCGATCGACTGCCATATTGTTGGTAGTTAAATGGATAGATGACAACGTTTTTCAGCGTTGGAACCCTTTAACCCCTTAACGGTCCTATTATTTTCACGAAAACGGTCATAAAAGTGCCTATTTTTTATTTCAGAATATTGTTTAGAAATAAGTGCATGTACAGCTGCGGAAAAAAAAGGCCCACTTGCTCTTTATTTCGCCATCGTTCGTCGTATAGCAAAGTCATATATACCATTTGTTTGCAAATAACGCGTACTTTAATTTACTATTAATTTAATTTGCATAAGGGGGCGTCTTCATATTTAATTCTGCATCAACTTCGTTTTTCTCAATGGCAACCCCATATTTTGACTTTATTAAACGAAAGAAAACCTTCAAATTACCCTAAATATAAATTTTCACCAATTTTCTACGATAATTTACGGAGATATTGCGAATTCATTTTTGCGCGTTTTTAAGGGACTTTCTGCAAATTGAAAAACGCTATTTGTAGGTTCCGAACTTTTCGCCTTTCATTTATTTCGCTCGCGAGAATTAAAAGAAATTAATATTATTTTCAAGGAAAATATTGTTCCCATCTCTCTTAAAGTTTTTTGTACTGAGAATATCAAGGGTAGAATAGAATATTTAGTCTGTGGTCCAAATGACCCGTGAGTTCATAACTTCCTTGGTTCGTACACATGATTTAAGGGAAAAATGCAAAATGACTGCTAAGGATTTTGAAAATCTTTGTAATTTTGAAATTGTTATTCTGTGTTTCCCTTGATGTTTCTCTTAGACAGCTGAAATGATGGCAGGAGTTAGAGGCTGCTCCCTGCTCTTCTGACTACAAGCATGAATATTGCTCGACTCAGCTATGTTCGAACTTAAAGAATGGTTTCATGATTGAAAATTTATTTATTTGAATTTCATGTAAAAAACGCAATTACTTTTTTTGTCGACCCAATATTATCACTGTGTTTGTTATTTCACTTTCTTCATTTAATACTATCGCCTGCAATGTGCAATATTCTTAAGACTTTTGGCGGTATTTTAATTTATAGTTAGATGAAAATTTTTTTACAGAAAAACGTGATTTTGAATGTTTGATAAAGTATGGGGAATTCCAAAGACCTAATGTTTCCGATATTAAAAAAGGTCACATTCATGCCTGGAAAGTTAAGGATGTTAGTTTTTCAGAAATAGGACGTTGTATTAGAAGACATACATCTACTGCATCTAATTCTATAGCTGGAAAATATTTTATTTGGGGGAATATGGTAGCGGACGCAACAATACACGCTTTATAGAATCCCCAACAAACTGTAAAAACCTCTAATTTATTTGCTTCAAAATTTGATATTTTTAATACTGGTATCTTTTACTGTGTTTTTGCACAAAATAAATCTAATTTACATTTATTTTATGCAATTTTCAAAAAATTTTCTCTTAATAAATTTATATATGGTCCCTTAACTCATGAAAATAACACATTTTATTTAATATAAATTAAACTACTGAACGTAAAAATTTGAAATTTTGCACAGCCATGTAATATTAATTTCTGCATCTATTTCCATCGAAATTTGGCTAGGTCGCTATTCATAATTTTTTGAATATTAATTTAATAATTCATAATTTATATTAATGATTTATTAAAAATCATAATAACATTAAATTATTTTTGGGTCGTTTAGTTCTAATAGTACGAATAAAAATCAGCTTCTTACTACCAATATTATATGAGATATGAATTGAAGTATGAAAAAATATTTTAACATAGGGGGAGGGGGATTTTGGGTGCTCATAACTCACTCATTTTCTGTCCAAATTTATTGAAAATTGGTGTCCGGGGTTAAAATGAGCTAAATTTTTGAAATATGAAGTGAAATCTAGGGGTTGCTATTGAGAAAAAAAAAGTTGGTGCGAATTTTAATATGTAGATGGCCCCTTATGCAATTTTTATGCATAGCAAATTAAAGTGTGCGTCAATCGTAAACGATTGGTATCTGTAACTTTGCTGTGCGACGAACGACGGCCGAAAAACGTACAAGTGGGCCTTTTTTTCCGCAGCTGTACAATATGTGTATTCATTTCAAGGTTTTGGGCATTTTTTTAGCGCAAAAGAGAAAAAAAAGTTACATTTCCAGGAAAAGCCAGCATTTGGGGTTTCTGGTACTGAATGTATATTTTTTAGTAAGCAGGGAATCAATAAAAATATATATTTCAAATACTAAAGGAGAATTTTATGAAACTTACTTCGTAAAATAAATAAATATTTGTAAAGTTTTCTGTGAACATAAGTAAAAAAAGTGAGCTAAGATTGCACAATGCATAATACAAATTCATGCATTTGAGTACTGCTACCATCTATTTAAAAATAAGCGATCTCCGAATTAATATATAAAATCCGTGCATAAGAATAGGGCAGTTTCAGATTACGTCACAGTTCAATCCTGGTGGAATAATATGAGGTTTCTATTGGTTCATTCCAGTTCCTGGTGGATAGGCGTCACTTCAAAAACGAGTTTTTATTGGTAGAGTCCATTGCTGGTCACGTGGTTGAAACTGCTCTACAGAAATGCTCGCATCTTTCTGGAGCATAGCATTTGAACACTCTTGCCCAAAAATATGACGGGCGCGAGAAATAGAGGGAGAAAGCTTATGGTTAAAGGGTTAACCATATGTTTTTCCGAATACCAGTGAAAGCGCTAAGATAAGGAAGTCACACGGCACTGTGATGAAGATCACATATCTAATTTAATAATCATTTACTTTGGCTTTCTTTAATGTAATCTATCCAAAATTCAAGAATTCTAAATCACTTCTGTTCTCATTTTTCTGCCATTTCGGCTTTTAAATCTGTATATTTACTTTTCCCTGTATGCACTATTCTTTTTGTTCTTCATCTCTTTAGACCGGTGGGCTAAAAATAGATTATATTACGTCCGTTTGCAAAATCAACGTTTTTTTGATTTCCCTTCCTTTGGCTTGGAGTTGGCGTTTTTTATTTCTTGTTGCCATACCTTGTCTTTAAAATTATTTGCTCCCGTTTACGTCATTTTTTATTTTATTGGATTAACTTTTAGGGTTGCTCTGGAATTGGCATTATTGATATCAGCCAAGTGTTTGTTCTCGCCAATGTGTAATTCTGTGCTGGCGTAATTTTTAAATCATTCCACCTTAATTTCACTGTCCATATAGGACGTCATTTTATTTTCGCTGAGCCACCACCGCCCGTTATAATAATGTTTCAATAGTATATGTTTAATAAAATAGTTTCAAGTATTTAACGTCTTTTTATTTTATTGCAACTATAAGTGTATTCGAACCTGGATTATCATGTATCACAACGCAGTCTTTAAATTTAAATCAGCCCAACCAAATAACTTCTTTACAGGCACAACCACCGTGCATCAAAGGCATAACACATTAATCCGTAAGTTTCAAATAAGTATGGAATTTCCTCCCAAAGTCCTTATTTTTCGCGCATAAAACGAGAGTGCCGTTCCTCCATTTCACCTCACTTTTGCACACAAACCTTTAGAACGCTTCTATGGCAAAACTTCTATCTCCTTTTCATTATTAAGTCAGGCAACAACATAGATCTTCGCCAGCTAATAGAAACTGAATTGGCAAGAAGAGAGATCCTGCTCTCAACTGCTTCCCCAGATGCTCATGTGTAACGTGTAAAGGGCGATCGGGAGTGCTATTGGGGAATTGCATGTAAAATGCAAGACGCACTCTAATTGCTCCGTTGTGGAGAAGACAAACTGCACGGTTGCATGCACATTTAAGTCTTTAGCGCACATCTTGCAGTAAGTCACATTCTTTGCACTCTTAACCGCTGTTTAGATGGTAGAATAGAAAATCTGATGAAAAATGGCTTCATCGTTTCTGACACGTAAAGTTTCACGTGTTTATTAGGATATGGGGTCCAAGATACTGTAACAATTCAGATGATTAAAAAATAAAGTCTGCCGAAGAACTAAAACACATTTTAAGGAATGTAAGTTTTATGTGTTTTGAATATGCTCCAAACAATAAAAGGAAGTGAACTCACAACTTTTTAATCATGTATTTCGAGCTAAGCTGCAAAAAAGACGATATAAATCAATAATGTTACATCGAAAATTCTTGAAGTAACTTTCTATATTGCTATATTTTTTTGTATCTAAACTGAAAGTTCATGGACGATTGGCACAAACCCGTTCAAAATCTTTGGTAAAAGACGTGCTGAATTATGCTCTCCCTTAAGTAAGTCGACCAGTCTCTGCGAATTCGTTTTTCTAATGATTTCAGATGTGTTTACAATGCAACTCAAATTATCCAGAATTTCTACAAAAAAAAAAAAAAAAAAAAACTGCATGTATTAGATCGAACTGGTAGAACAACTAACTAGTTCATTAATCTCTGTATTATTTTTGAAGTACATTTCATAGTAGGAACAAAATGTTCAAACTCACGCCATACATTTAAAAGAAGCATGTGTTACAGTGAATCTCTTATTTTATTGTTATGAAATGTATACTTAAATTTTCAAGAGTAGTGTTAGCATTACGATATAACTTGATCACATTTCTTAATAGTAAGAAAAAGAAAACTTTTAAAACGCGTAATTAAACGTTTCACTGTTTATCTCTCTTTCTACTGACAACAGATGGCAGCACAGCAGTCTAAGCATTCAATCTCCTTAAAAATAAAAGTATATTTCTTCTTTCAAAAATATAGTAAAAAGATGAAAAATTTAAGCTGATTCCTCCCTTCATCTAACAGAAACCCATATAAGAAAACTACTTCTGCCAAAGTCCCTTCTTAACTTCTCAAGTAACGCTGGCATAAAGCAAGGGTGTCGTTTCATCATTTCACTTCACTTCTCCTCAACCCTTTTCCAGCAAAGGACACCGCATAATTTACTCCATGTTTGGGGTGTGTGAGTGTACATGGCAACGCTCTCAGAGCATGATCGTCTCTATCCAGCCTACCTCTTTCATTATTTACTCCGCAACATCACGTCCCATAAATCTTCTCCCTAGTTATAGGGGAGTAAGAGACACTGAGAGGGAGAGCTCCCCCCCCCCCAATTCCTCCACTAAGATCTAAGTGTGCAACGCTCAAAGGTGATCAGGCGTGGTATTGGGAAGTGCGTATAAAATGCAAGATGCACTTTAATAGTTCTGTTGTGGTGAAGAGAAACTGCACGCATGCATGCACGTTTGTTTCTGTCGACGTGTTTAACCCTTTAACCCTTTGAGGCGCAACCCTTTCCCCATGCTAAAAAAGGGCAGCCGTTGCCATCGCTCGACTTAACTACCAGCAAGATGGCGGACGATCGAAACGTTCATCGCATGCCATAGATCTAGAGACGCTTTTTTAACGCAGCTGCGTCAAAAAAGGGTCTATAGATCTGTGGCACGCGATGAACGTTTCGATCGTCCGTCATCTTGCTGGTAGTTAAGTCGAGCGATGGCATCGGCTGCCCTTTTTTCAGCATTGGGCAATCTATCCAACTGTTCTCGCATTCTTCCATTTTTTCAGCAGATGTCAGTGCTGTTAAAAATAATCGTGACCATTTTTTGACGGGAAATGACCTGCTAAAACGTAAAGGATTCTCGGGGAGCTACGTCACCCGCAACTATTTTTATAGAAATCAAATCTATTCTTCGTGACTGACAACAGTCAAAACGTCAAAGTTTGGTGTTCCCAGAGCGGGAACACTGCGCATTAAAGGGTTAAGGAGCGGTGTCCTCGCCGTGGGGAAACAAAACTCTGACGTTTTGACTGTTGTCAGTCACGAAGAATAAATTTGACTTCTATAAAAATATTTGAGTGTGGCATAGTTACACGAGAATCTTTTACTTTTAGCACATAATTTCCCGTAAAAATTGTTAGGATTAAAAATATAACAGCACCGGCATCTGCTGACAACTGGAAGAATACGGTGGAAATACATGGATATAGAAGAACAACTGGATAGACTGCCCAATGCTTCAAAAACAGAAACGTTTCTCGAAAATGAATACTTTTATGTCATTATCAATAAGCGTCCTTGCACTATATAAGCTATTACTTCAAACGATATAACAAACATGGAAATTTGCTGACTAAAACGTAACACATAATTTTTGACTTCACACTTTAGCAATCGAATTGAGGATTATCAAGAATATGAAATTGAAGCTGTTTCTTTTCTCTTGTTTGAGTTAGACAAAAAATAATCAATACTGATTAACATAATATAAATGAAAATTGAGAGAAAAAAATAAACACTCGCTCAACGTCTCATGACTGTTTCATGAGCTATTAATCAGTCTTTTTCAAAAGAGTATAGTCCACGCAAAACTGAAGAAGTCAAATAATGCTTTGAATGATATACTTTTAGGAAATCTAATATTCATAAAACCAACGTATGAAAATTCACTAATGTTCACTCCCCTCCCCTCCCCCTCGCTTGCTGAAAAAGAAATCCTTTTATCTACCTAAGCAGATAAAGGGTTAAATCTTTTTAAAATATGAATAAACTATGGTAAAATTATACATACATACATACATATACAGGGTTGTCCAAATTAAACTTCCCCAACTCAGAGGCCTGTGTAGGATGTTGTATAGGGTCAAAATGTGATGAAATTTTGAAGAGAGACACTTCAGATCACGCGCTCATGATTTATTAAAAAAAATATTAGTATTTGCCAAATATTAGTACAAGAAATTGCCGATAGGTGGCGCTGTAGAACTTGTAATTTGCATATTGCAAAAACGTGATTTGGAAAAATAAAGCTTCTGCGCAACGTATCCAAAAGACGAGCCCTACAAATGTAGAAGACAGGCACTGCCCAAGCAGTTGTTTCCAACTCGCTGATGCACAATGGCGACTTTAAAAGGCGATGTTAGTGAAACTTTTCTACCAGAATGACGAGAACTCCTGTGCTGCGATAAGAGCATTCCGTCGGCTAAAGAACTTACGCCGAGGACCAACGATACCACGCGCTTTACGAGACATGATGAAGGATAAGTTCGAAAGAACCGGACAGCTGGGAATTTTACTAGGTAGAGGACGACATGTTGTGGATTCTGCACGCGTACAAGACGTTGCTTTGGCGGTCGTGGACGCCACTAGCCAATCGTCACATGGTGTTGTCAGTGTGCCAACTTTTTCTCGTGCTGTTGATATGCCCTATTCGACCACGGCACACATATAGAACATCTGTAGAACGTCTTGTTGATCTGCAGCGCCACCTATTGGCAACTTCTTGTACTAATATTTTTTTTAAATAAATCACGAGCGCGTGATCTAAAGTGTCTGTTTTCAAAATTTCATCACATTATGACCCATACAACATCCTGCACAGGTCTCTGAGTTGGGGAAGTTTAATTTGGACAACCCTGTATTATACATATCTGTAAATTAACGGAAAAAGTTCTAGTAACTAAGTTGCAAGAAAATGTCCGTTCTGTTTCCCAGGTTTCCGTTTTCGTAGCTTTTAGACGAACATATATATATATATATCAGGCTGCATTACCTACTTTTAAACTCATGCACTTCTAAGACTGTCTAAAATAAGAGATCAATGGAAGCAATCAATGGATGCAAAAAGGGGATCTCCAGCGCTGTGTCTTATTGAGGAAGTGAGTAAAAAGATAAACATATTATGCAGCAGCGTAAGTCCAAATAAAATTAATATTAAATATTTAAAACTTTGTAAAATAACACACACAAAACGTAAATATAAAACTGTACGTATGTTTCGGATGTAAAATTTTCCACACACAGTGCCGTAGGGACTGAAAAAGGACTTTCAGTCCCTTTGGCACTTCAGTCACTGTGGACTTTCAGTCCCTGCCAGTGTTGTGCGGCACTGTGTACGTACAGTTTTATATGTATATTTATGTGTTTTATTTTACAAAGATTTAATTATTTCATCTTTTAAACACCCGCTTCTGGGTGATTTTTGTTAAAACGAACATTATTTTTCAGGGTTACAGTTCTCGAATATTTTGGAAATTTGGAATTAAAGGGCTTTTACTCGTATTTATGTATAAACATATAAAAATCTATAGGAAAGATTCACTCATAAAATATGCTATCGATAGACTGGAAGCATAGAGCTGTTCTGAGAAGAATTTATTTTTACCTTTCCATTCAAAGTAATTGAACGCTGAATATTTCTTTCTGAAAAATAACATTAAACGCAGCATTTTTATTTCCCCGTATTATACTACTAGACTGAAACTATTCAGTTGCTTACATAACAAAACGAAATGTATAAGAGCAGAAATTCCTTCTTTAGATTTCGCTAGAAGGAGAAATACGCGAACAAAAGGCAAAACGTATATGATGCTTTTTTTTTTTTTTTTTTAAAGAAGAAGAAGAAAAAGAAACATAAGCATATATTTCTGACACATATAGTAACCGTTTCTACGTAGTTAAAATAAAGGAAATTCAGGAAAAAAATAATTCTTATCTCTTTGGAGCAAAAAAAGAAAGGGTGAAAAAGCTGGAATAAATGTACTTCCCTTGTTTTTAATGTTGCTCTTTTGTAAAATATAATGTTTTTGAGAATGGCTTCGGCTTCTGCCATTATTAATGGCTTTAGAAACACTACGTGCTAAGTTTTGTGTATTTAAGAAGCGGAAATAATATTTACACTCGACAGAAAAGAGTTTTGTGTTATACATGGAAAAATAAACAAAACGAAAAAAATTAATTCAGTTTTAAATCGGCTTTTTAAAGCATGCTTGTAGTAAAACTTTTTAATTTTTTAGCATACGCAAACCTTCAAAGCTCTCTTGTGCTCATGCTTTTATTTCCTTTTATTATTATTATTATTATTATTATTTATTATTATTTGAATGCTCCTTTTAAAGTATTATTCATTTTTTCAATCTCTCACTGTAAATAGAAAAAAATTAATCTAATTTTTAAATAATTTTATCAAGAACATTACTCATAAAATAGTGAAAACGATTTTAAAAACATCTTTACATCAATGTAACTCGAAAGTTTACAGAAACAATTTTATTTTACAGGCATAAGAAGGAAAATGTTCCTCATACACTACTTTTCTGCCGCAAAGGGACCTGCACAGTGAAACCAGTTTTACAGGCAAATGCAGAATGTAAAACAGTCGATTACTCATTAAGTGTCAAACTAAAAATTCCCTTTTCATGGAAGAACAGCGCGAAAAACCCTAATAAAATTAATATCTGTTGCACTTCATTTAATTTTTGAAAGCTTGTTATAAAATGTTCAGCAGCAGAAGCAGAGATGCATCCAGAAAGGGGTTTTCAAGTACAAGAAGGAAAATATTCATGTTACTGAACTTATCTGCAACAAAAGTGCCTGTACAGTAAAACCAGTTTTACAGTCAAAGAGAGAATGTAAAACAATTGTTTACTCATTAAGTGTCAAACTAAAAATTCCCTTTTCATAAAAGAACAGAACGAAAAACCTTAATAAAATTAATATCTGTTGCACTTCATTTAATTTTTGAAGGCTTGTTATAAAATGTCTAACAGCAGAAGCAGCGATGCATCCAGAAACCTGTTTTACAGATACAAGAAGGAAAATATTCATTTCACTTAATTTATCTGCAACAAAAGTGTCTGTACAGCAAAACCAGTTTTACAGGCAAAGAGACTGAAAAACCACTGATCCCCTACTACGTGTCAAACCATAAATACTTTTTTCGTTAAAGAGCAGCGCGAAAAACTTCTCAACTGATTAATAAGACATATTTTTTTCCATTTGAATTCTTTTTAAAGGCTTATTATAAAATGTTTAACAGTCAGAAGCAGCACAACATCCAGAAACCTGTTTAACCGGCACAAGAAGGAAAATATTCATAAGTGAAAGTACTAACCTAAGAAAAATATCGTTACAGACCATTTATCGTTGCAGAAAGGTCGAGCTTTTGAACATTAATTTAAGCACCGAAGGCGTTTTCTAATCATGAAAATAAAGATAAAATATAGTTATCGAGCAGAATAAAACTATAGTCATGACATCAATGGGCAAGTTTTTCACTCTGAGTTAGAAGAAGTCGGGTGATGAATTTATTTTGTAGGAGTTAAGTTTAACGCATGTACTTAGCACATTAATTACTCCTGTTGGACTGGTGTAGGAGTTTATTGTATTACACATTCTTTCACGATTCACAAAATAAACTTTTTATATAAAATACTTACTATCAATATGAAAATAGTAAAAATAAGTATAAAATATTCATGTACTATTTTTATTCTAGCATAACAAAAAAAGTTACTTTTCTTCAAATGGCAGTGTTTACACCATGCCTTCACGGATCACGGGCTTTAGCATATTAAAAAAAAAAAAAATCGATGATCAAGGCTGTCGGTATATTACTAAAAAGATTTACAAACTTTTTCCCCTCCTATTATGCGATCTTTTATTATCGCACATTCTGAACCATCGCGTTTTACTTACTTTAAAATTTTTTGCAGAAAAGTTAAAATTATCGTCATAGACAGGTTCTAGTAAAAAGCAATATCGTCATAGACACGTTCAGAACTCATTGAGTAAATAGGAGTTTCATAGAGACCAAAGAAAATGTTATTAAAAACAGCATGAGTATGCCCAGATTTCAGTGTTATACTTACCTGCCACAAAAGTATCTGCTCAGTGAAACCAGTTTTACAGGCAAAGAGAGAGAATTGAAAAACATTGATCAATCACTATCACTAAAGCCCACATTTACACACAACTTAAACTGGCGGTTCAACCAACTGTTCAGCAAATACCGCTTGGAAAACTCAACTGGTCAGTCCGAGATTCATATTCACCGTTAACTGAGGAGAAAACGTTAATGAACCTGAGGTAGCTCAACCCAGGTTGAAACGGGATTCGGTTTAAATCGAAATGCTCACTGGCCAAATTTCGCGCCTGTCCACGTGACCCCATAATTGTTCTGCTATCCCTCTCACATGACTATTTGCTGTAAAAAAGGGAGAACCAGTTCTTAGATGGGATGGATGCGAGAAAGCTAATGTTTCGAGGAAAAGGTCTGACTGAGCATGCTTGGTTATTCGAACTTAGCTCTTTAGCAAGGTTGTGTTTTAGACTTGAAGGGTATTATGTTCGGTTAACTCCAGCCCGATCACCGGTGAATACCATTTGAGCACTCGGGATTGGATGGTAAATTTGCTGAAAACTGGCGGTAGAGATAGACTGTGCATATGGGCGTTAAGTGTCAGAAAATGTTCATATTACTTATCTACCGTAAAAATACTTTCACAGTGAAACCAGTTTTACAGGTAAAGAGAGCGGAAAAGTATTGGTCGCTAATAGACCAAATATCGTCTACATCCCCATAAAAATATAGATAGAAATGGAAAAGGGAGGTGGCAAGAAGACAAATTTAAAAGTAATACTGAAAAATATTACACTTAAATTGTGAAAATTTTATTTATTTGCTAATTTGTGTGCTCCGAAGGGGTATACGAAAATAAATCCATTTTGCAGAATAAAACTTATAAAAACACTGAGCCATTTAACTTTAGTAAAGCTCAATAATAAGAAAAAAGCTTTCTAGTTATACTTTAATCTATTTTGACCATTTGCTGTAGAGTACTTAGCAGTGAGGAGCAGCAGTGCGCAAAGAAATGGTTTTACGGGTAGAAGACGGGAAATGTCCATCCTGTGTACTACTTAGCTGCCGAAAAAGTGCCCGAAAAGGGAAACTACTGATAAATAGATAAAGAAAAGTCATTAGACAATCATAGTGTATCGCGCGCGGAACACGAAAATTTAAGCCCTCCTCTTCTTCCCTCAAAATAAAAAAACTCATATGTTAAAATAAAACAAAAGACCTCAAAACGTATTTTTTTAAAACATGAATGTGCTTTGAAAGCGCATGCCGAAATTAAACCGCTTTAAATCTTACATGATGATTTCAGTATTTAACGGGAAATAAATAATTAAGGAGTTGGAGAAATAAAACCTGCTTGGAGAAATAAAACCTGCTAGAATGTCTTGGTGCACAAATTAGAACTAACGAACCACGTTAAAGACTGGAAAAAAATCCAGTATGATTCTTGATAAGCTACCCTACATGCTGTAATAAATGAAAAAATACTTTTCCTTTTATGAAATTAAAAAATTAATCCTAAACTTTTTCGAAAATTGACACATTTTACAAAATTTTCGATTTATTATATTATTTTCGATTAACCGATACAGGTTTATATTTTATTGCAGTGTACCTTGCAGTTTGTGGGGGGAAAAATGTCCTAAAAATTCTCAAGTCTCTTAATCATATAGTTTATTTGTATTTATGTACCAAAGTCACATGATTTTTTTTTAAACTACAGTCTTAAGAAATATTTCTAGCTATACCTTAATCCTTGTTGTAAAATGCTTAACTGTTAGGAGTGGTGACACTCAAAAAAAACAGGTTTCATGGGCACTTGTTCATCGTATACGACTACTTATCAGCAGCGCAGGTGCTTCAACAGTGAAACCAGTTTTACAGGCAAAGAGAGAATAAAAGATCATTGGTCATCATGGTAGGCAGACCGATCAGTGTGTGAATAAACCCAGTAAGTGAACATTTTGTACATTAAGTAAGAAAAAGGGGGTTTAAAAAGCTTTTCAAGCAACGGATTGGAAACAGTTACTTTCTTCCATGCAATAGGAAGTAATTTAAAGATTTATTAGCTTCTCTGGTCACATGTCCTTCTCATGATAAAATATTTTTCTGCTGATGTGTATTGTACTATATTCCTTTGCTGATTTAATTATGTTATTCCAGTAAATGAACAGTACAATGTCAATGCCTGTTCATTTACAAGGCAGTTGTACTATTTTTTGTTTTAATCGCCTAATAACTTCCCCGATATTTTTTAAACATAAATTGCATATGGCAAAAATTGTGCTCACACAGATAAATGCGAACGTCCACAAGGAAAAAATATATTACGATTAAAAAAAAAAACGATACATGCTTAAGTGTTCATTTACTGGACAGTTTACTCCACCAGACCAAAAATCACAAGTAGATAAATAATGAAAATGAGAGGAGAAGAAATTTTAAAATATTACTGAAATGTATGCGAATAAACAAGTTTCACAAGCTATACCTCCACTCTACAGAGTCTCGAAAAGTCACTATCTCTTATTTTACTAACTTGTCTTCAAGTCTAGCAAAAATTTATCTGCTACTAGAATTGATTAGAATCTTTAAAAAAAAACTGTTACAAAAGTAAACAATAAATTTGTAATTAAGTAAAGGAAAAACGCTACGAGGACAGACAGAAAAATGAGAAGGAGAAGGAAAAACTGAATAACATTAAATTGTAAAGGTATGATTTATTAGACATCAACTAATATTCATAATAACAATAATAATAAACTGATCTATACATTTTTGTCTCGAAAGAGCATATTCCGACAAACAATAAGAACAGAAGATACGAAAGCGCACGTAATCATTTCAGAATTCAACTAAGAACATTTGCTAACCTCATTTGAACGAATACATAATACTCCTTGTTTAGTTACAAAATGCTTAACAGGCACGAGTGTATAAGAGCAGAAAAATCTGTTTTATGCGTATAAAAAGGGAGGGCGGGATGATATTGCATCTTATTTATCTGCCACAGCAGTGAAACCTGTAATACAGGTAGAAAAAAAATCCGTACTTACACGACCGATAATAAATCTCGACCTAAAGAAAATTAAAAATGGAATTTTTATCCGACTTTTGCCTTATATTAAAAATGAGTCTCCTGTTTAATGATAGTAAAAATAATTAGTAATGAAATCATTCATATCAAGGACTTTCTAAGGGGTAGGAGGGGTTACTCGAAAGAAACTTCAAAGAAATTTAACAGATTTGACCTTTAAGGAAAGAACTAGCTCATTGATTAAGAGAGAACTTTGCCTCACAATGGCAAAGTGGTTATGTCACTAAAAATGGTAGACCGCCGAAGTGTGAAGGTCCCAGGTTCGGGTCTAATCGCGCGGCTGTCGATCTAGATGTAACGTCTCCAGATGTAACGTGAATACGTGTTAGAACCCCTTAGAAAGTCCTCCTACCAAGGCACTCTCACCCCTGGAAGATTGCCCTAGTATAGCGTTGCCATAATCACACACAACAACAACAAGAGAGAACTTAACAAATTGTAAACATTTCCACATAAAAATTTTTAAAATGGCGGGGGGACTCCTAGCCGATTCCTTGTTCGTTTCACAACAAAAACGAAACTACTGTTTCCTTTAATCTACTGAAGTAAAATCTCTTATTTACATTTCTTTTCTTCATCTTAACCTCTTTAACCGATGAAAGCAAGCTAAATAAAGAAGATTAAAAAAAAGGAAAGGAAAGGAACTTGGGGTAGTGTTTTCTTGCAATTCTTCGTATTTACAGCGCATAGCTTTTTACGAGAGTTTTCTCTTTTAGGGCTGTAACGTTAACTTGACGTATTTGGACTGTCTCTCAGAAGCTGTGCGAGCACACAACCTGGTGTAATAAAAAGGAACAAAGTAGGATAGATTCGGCCGTAAACTTTGACAATAGGCCGGAGAAGTCTTGCTTGCTTGGCGACTTTATCACATCCCCAGTTTCTCTGAATGGCGGAATAAATCTAAAGGCGATAGGAAGGAAGTGGAAGAGGATATTAAAGGTAAATTGTACGATGCTGAAACTGCAGGGCTGAGACCGTCATAAAACACAATGTGAAGCTGGGTTCCTGAAGTTTGTTTTCCTCACTCTCTTTTCTTAAGTAGTTGTTAGAACCTGACTGTGAGACATTCTTTGTAGTTTATTTGCTAGCTCCTTTGTTCCGCTTATATTGTATACGTATAAACAACACTTCTGTTCATGTTTGGAAGACTGAAAGCTAACGTTAGAAACGATATTTTACTTTTTACAGCAAACACAACCTTCGCTAAAAACTAACGTTTGAGATAGTATTTTACTCTCCGCGGGGAACACAAACTTGAGCCAGGGATATTCCAGTAATACTTGTAGTAAATGTTTTTTTAAAGTACTTTTATTTGTTTTTCCTTTCAGTTTATAAACATGACCAAGATTAATACTCCTACTTTTTCTGACAGGGCAGTAACTTAAGCTTACTGTTAACCTTACTATATTCTAAAAACATATTGGTATCGGTACATTTTGTAGTAGATAACAAAAACATAGACATTTTCGGTATGCTATTTTTGAGATTGAGCACTGTTACAAGGTTATACACATACTCAAATTATAATCTAGATGTTTTACAAAGGCTACATATGAAACTTTTAAAATATGAGATATTAATTAAACATATTACCACTCATTGATTTTTACATTAGTAGAATTTCGAAAATTTGAAAATGTAGAAATGTTTTACACACAATGGTTTACTGTAAGCCAATTCTGTCTAATCTAGTAAAAAAAAATGTTCTAGGAGATACACTTTCTGTAGTTTTTCTTTCCTTTTACCTGACTACTACCATACAAAAAAAAGTTTTAAAAAGGAAAAGTTTTGAAAGTATAAGAAATCCAAAAATATAACTTTTTGCTAGGGGAAGGAGAATAAACCGTTGGCACAATTGCACTTTTACCTCTTAATTAAGTTTTTTTGCATGAAAATTAATTTTAAAAACTTTTGAAATTACTTGACGACCGTGTTTGGGTAGTGAAAGCAACATGTTTTGTAAAGAACATAATATTTAGGGTAGTTATTTAAGAATCCGTTGACAAAAATAATAGTTCAAAAATCTTATTCTAAATTCTTCTTTTTTTCCACAGAAAAGCATCAGAATGTAAGTTTCACCTTCAAAAGTACAGAAGACCTTAACGACTGTAAAAATATCTGAAAAAATTATATTAATAGGCAAATGCGACCTATTGGCAAATGCAACCTTTGAATAGATCCTGTGATTACACAGAAAGTATTAAGAAAAACAAGATTTTCGTACAGGTGATCAGACAATTCATTCTTATATGTCAATATCATACCTTTTAAATAAACATATTCCTAATCAAAGATACTGAACTTGGGGATAGGAATGTTTTAGACTGTATTCTATAAACTTCGTCATGGGATTCTTAGCGACCATTTAACCACGCCAAATAGTCTCCAATAATGGTATATTTTGTGATATAACTCTAAATTTGGTTAAAAAAATGTTACACGAGAAATAACGTAAAGTGCGTCTATTTAGTTTACCTAAATTGTTGGTCGAACTGTGGAGGGTTTTTTTTTCCACGTCCAACATAAAAAAAAAAAAAATGCAGCAAGTGAAGAACTGGAATAAACGTTAATCGGACTATGCATAAGCACAAATTCTGAACCAGAACGTGTATTGCACCAATATAAAAAGTGCGGTCATGATCAGAGAAGACGAGTGGATTGTGTCACGGGTGGCAAGAAGCTATTTGGGACCGACTGATATACAAAGGCTCGTTTCAGAAAAACAAAATGAAAGAGTGCCAAAGTGTTGAATTTTGCCGTCTTTACAGACAAAAAGGTAAGAAAATCTTACCGTTCTCAAAAGACAGAAATTTAAAATGAACGTGATAGTTAACGGGAGTTCCTGGTGATCTTATCGCGAAGTAGCCAGATTTCAGTCGTAATTTGCTATTAAAATTTAATAGGCATATTATGGATTTTTCAATATTAAATTATTCTTAAAATCTCCTCCAGAAGTCGAGTGGCTTTTGTTTAGTTCCTCACACTGGAATATCGCTCAAATTATGATAACTTGAGTTCGGATCTGTTTTAACCCTTTGAGGCGCAACCCTTTCCCAATGCTGAAAAAAGGGCAGCCGTTGCCATCGTTCGACTTAACTACCAGCAAGATGGCGGACGATCGAAACGTTCATCGCGTGCCACAGATCTAGAGCCCTTTTTTGACGCAGCTGGCTGTGCCCAGCATCGGGAAATCTATCCAGCTGTTCTCGCATTCTTCCATTTTTCAGCAGATGTGAGTGCTGTTAAAAATAATCATGACAATTTTTCTACGGGAAATGACGTGCTAAAAAGTAAAGGATTCTCGTGGAGCTATGTCACCCGCAACTATTTTTATAGAAATAAAATCTATTCTTCGTGACTGGCAACAGTCAAAACGTCAGAGTTTGGTGTTCCCAGAGCGGGAACACTGCGCGTTATAGGATTAAGCCCTTCGGGCGAGCTGTTGGCAACTTTGTTCCAACGTAAAGGCGGTTCTCTTAAAATTATACCCAACCTGTGCCGAGGTAACAAAGAGGGCACACCAAAGGGCATGCGCAATTTTATTGGGCTTTAATGGCTTTTTAAAGGGCAGTACAAGAAGAATTCTACAAAAAAAAAATGCTTCAATAAAAAGATGGCCCACAAGAGAAGAGGACTTTCAGTTCTTCTCTGAGTTTACCGGAAATCTACGGGAATGAAAACATTCTGCATTTTTATTGCAGCTGCACAAGTGTTGTCTAAGTCTTAACTTTGAAAAGACCCCCGATATTTCCTCAGTACTTGATGGTACCATTGGAAATGCTTAGCTAACTAACCTCAAGCCTCTGTGGAAATATCAATATGTTTTACAACCTCGTGTAAGTAATCTGACACCACATAACAAAAGTACTCATAAAAAACTTAATAAAAGCAATATAGTAAAATATTTGGATTCCACGAGTGTGACACTGATACTTATCACTTTCAACCCAGGTGATTACTCACCTAAACATTTACAGAGCACCAATGGCACTGATTCTAGACTAAAAGTCTCTTTAGCCATCTCTTAAAATTTAAACATTTGGGGGGGGGAGGGGGAAGCGCTTTTGTATACAATTAAAGCACAATATTTTATTAAACTGAAATGTTTATAACATAGTAATACAACTCTTTTTTGGGTTGTTTATGGTATTTCTGAAACACTCAACTTCATATCTTATTGTTATCAGCATAGATTCTTGCCAGAAGAGATATTCCCAAGCATTAAAGTTTCCGCTGCTATATACATGCGTTATGATGAGATAGAAATTCATTCCTCAGTTAGCATTTAGCTTGCATTATGTCAACTTCAGTCTAAGCCTTACACATTTGCTACATTTGGCGAGCGTCTTGGCCCCATTCTAACCACCATAAAAGTCCCAGCATCTGGGGCGCTGCAACCCTCGTTCTTTTACACCGTACAAATGAAAGCGGGGCAATTCCTTTTCTTCTTCTTCTTCTGCTTCCAATTCCCGCTTTTCTTTATCAAGACTTAGCGCGCGGGGGTGGAGGGCCAGCGTCTTCTGCTAAGGGGCCCCATAAATCAGGGGCCCGATTCATTGCAGGCACCTCGGCGGCAATGAAGAGCTTGGCTTTTATTGGGGGCTTCTATTTACTAGACACAAAGATGTTGCTTGATGATTTTTCGAGCTGAAAGCCGTTGATTGGATGGCTCCTTTTTAATCAGCTTTTAGGGCTCCGGGCGGGATGAATTGGTCTTGGGAGCAAATTGATGTCAAGAAGTGCGGCGGACAACTTTTCTTGGCGAAGAGTTCTGCGGGGGGACCCCCATCAGCCTGATTAAATCCGGGTTTCTCATTATTATTTCGAAATTTCCGAACAATGTCATTTACATGCGTTTGCAGATAAAAGAAGAAAAGCGTGAAAGAATAAAGATCCTTGAGGAAGCAGGAGAGGGGTCTTTTCACAACAAAGCTAGACTGCCTAACAGTCACGCTTATCACATTTTTGTTTTAGCTGATTTAATTCAGACTGGAAAGCTGATTACCTTAAACTACCCGGGAAATTACGAAAAGTAACTGAGAATTGGAGTTCTAAAGTCCCCCGTCTGAATCGCAGAACACGAACAAAGCATTCAGATTACTACGGCAATCTTGGTGTGTTAAAACGAGATGTCTACATTAGACGAAGGTATTGAAAAAAAAAAATTGAAAGTTGAAACAGACCATGAGGGTACACGGAAATACTATGGTTGGGTTTCGTTTGCAACATAGTTTAGAAATTAGAGTTATAGGTGGAAATTTAGTTATTTTTCAGGTTTAAAAAGTGTTTTTACCTTTGTTTTTAAAATATATTCTATTGTTATTTTTTTTTTAAAGTTTAAGATATAATTGTCATAGAAGTGATGCACTATCTGGCCAAAAGTATCCGGACACCCCTAAAAAAGTGATTCTGGCGGGTGACGCAATTTGATGCATAATCGAAAGCTATAAAAGCGTTGCTAATGGTTTGTTAGGTTGTATGTATGCGTTTGTGAAGCAATGAGTAAGTCAAAGGAACTTAGTGAGTTCAATCGTGGCAGTATAGTGGAATGCCCCCTTTGTGGGAAATCCGCTCGTGAGATTGCAGACATTCTACAGAAGCCTAAATCCACTGCGAGTGATGTAATCGTGAAGTGGAAACGTTGAGGCAATGAAACTGCAGGAAAACGGAGTGGTAGGCCGAAAAAACTTAGTGAACGCAGCCGCAGAACTCTCAAAAAGGGTACTGAAAAACAATCGCAAGTCCTCGTTGGTAGAAATTTCTCAGGAGTTCCAAAGTTCATCAAGCGTTAGTGTTAGCAGCAGGACTGTTCGTCGAGAGTTAAACAACTTGAGATTCGATGGTCACGGAGCCGCTCACAAGCCGAACATCACTCCACAGAATGCGAAGCATCGATTGTAATGGTGCAGAGCTCACTGTCAATGGACTGTGGACGTGTAGAAAACTGTTCTTTGGAGTTGAATCTCGCTTCACAGTCTGGCAGTCGGATGGACGCGTCTGGATTTGGCGAATGGCCGGTGAACTTTTTTTGCGTGACTGCATTGTGCTGACTGTTAAGTTTGGTGGTGTCAGTATAATGGTGTGGGGGTGTTTCTCGTGGTTTTGCCTTGGTCCGTTACTTCCTATGGTTGGAAACACGAATTCTGCAATGTATATGGACATTCCGAGCAATGCTGCACTCCCAAATCTATGGCAATATTTCGAGGAAAGCTCATTTCTTTTCCAGCAGGATAACTACTCCATTCACACATCGAAGCTTGTACAGACGTGTTTGGACGAAATGGATGTCCAAAAACTGAACTAGCCTACTCAGAGTGCCGATCTAAATCCCATAGAACACCTTTGGGACAAATTAGAGCGCTTATTACTTAGCCAGCCAAATCGACCATCCACACTACAAGCACTCACTTAAGCTGTGATGGACGCCTGGAAGTGAATTCCTACGGCCATCTATCAAAAACTTTTGGAGTGTCTTCCCAGACGTGTGCAGGCTGCAGTCGGTGCAAAAAGGGGACCAATATCATATTAATATGTGCCTCAGGACGCTCTAAGTCCATACCACTAGATGTCCGGATACTTTTGGTCAGATAGTGTAGCCCACCCCACGTCCATTTTAAGTTATTTTTGTATGGTACAATTCGCACTGATCGAGTACATAGTTAGGCTAAATTATGGGAGTTTCAGTTCAGATCCAAGTAAACAAGTAAAGTTTGATCAAATTGCAGTTATTATTCTTCGGTTAAAGTTTAGGAGCTAATTACATCAATTTACCAGACATACAGCAGCACATTACATTAAACTGGCTCCTTATTATTTCTTCGAAAAAGATTTAGAAATATTACAGAAAACTTCATGAAGATTTTATCGTTAAGCCACGCGAAAGACCATTTGAGGCTTCTGCGGATTGCCTCCAAAACGACTCGAGCAGTAGTCGAGTAAAATGCACAGGGGACTCATATAGACTGATTTCATTTCAATTGCCCCCATTATTACTCCGGGCACTTTGAAGGGGAGAACACGGATATGGCTTTTTCCTATCGAGTTAACATCTCGTAATCGAGTTAGAAAGCCATAGCCTTAGCTTTCTTCAAATTGTTTGAAGCTATACATGCGAAGCCAGAAAGTTAAAAGAAACAGTTATCGGTGTATTAAGAAGAATTTATTTTTTTTCTCGTATAACAGGCAACACTACAAATAAAAAAACACAGAAAATTAAAGTTTTCGACTTGGAAAAATTAGTAAAGAAGAAAAGTTTAAAATTCCAGCTTTCTTCTCCCAGGATTTAGTCTATTTAAATCTCCTTTTCACCTTTCATCTTTCATAATAAGAATAAAAATGACTCTTTTGCGTTTTGCCGGACCAAAAACTTGTTCATAACTTCGCAAACTAGAACTGTATGGTTAGTTAAACAACTGTTTATTTTGTTTTTTAACTGAAAGAAGATCGAACAATTTGCGAAGAATCAATTTATGAAATGGATATATTTTATTTATTTTTTTATGAATGCACATTACAGCCAAAGTTTACGTTAAATTATTCTAAAGGCTAATGTTAAAACAAAAGAACTAAACATTTAATCATGAGAAACGTTAAAAATTAAAAATTACTCTTATTTTTCAGGTAATTCAGGACATTTCGTGGATAACATCATCGCACGAATTTTTCTAACGAAAAGACAGGTATTGCTTTGATTTAATTACATGATACTTAAAATTTTAATCCCAGCGGTATACATGCATATAATACTGTAATCAAAAATCACAGAGAAAATGTCAAGCACAGCACTGTCGAAGAGAAAATCTTAATTGATTTTTGTTAATTAAAAATACTAAATCCAATACAAGCACGAAAAAAAAAATAATAAAACCCCAGCGAAAACTATCTTCACGACATTATTCTTAAAAATACTGTTAATTACATCACACGAGAAAAAAAGGAGGTAATATTAAGCGGATAATAACCCGAATTATAAACCATTTTTATAAACATAGTTTTAGTTTTTCTAGTGCGAGAGTGTTAAATATAATCAAATTATAAACCCTTCAAGCTACGAGATGACATAATATTTTCTTTTGTAAACGCATACGATGTATAAAGATTCTAAATGTATTATTTTTGAAATTAGAATCCAGGTTCTAAAAGAATTGAAATTGCTGTAAATCACTGTTTTCAATTCCCTAAGATTGAAAATACACATTTTTAGTAATTGAAATTACTAAAAATAATATTTATTTAAAAATACTGATTTTTAGTAATTTATTTGATTAGTAATTGAAAATATTAAAAATCCAGTACAAGCAAGATAAAAAAATAATAAAACCCAGCGAAAAAAGTCTTCACCATATTGCTTTTAAAAATACGGTTAATTACATCGCATGAGGGAAACAAAGGGTTTAAAATTAAGCGGGTAATAACCCGAATTATAAACCATTTTTAAACATAGTTTTTTCCCCTAGTGTGCGAGTATAAAATGTAATCAAATTATAAACCCTTCAAGCTACGAGACGACACAATATTTTCTTTTGTAAGCGGGAACGATGTATAAAGACTCCAAATGTATTATTTCTGAAATTAGAATCCAGATTCTCAGGGAAATGTTTTCCGAGAAATACAGCTGTTCGTGCAAACTTTTTGGACAGCTTGAAATATCCGCACGAAGTACTCCTGAGCGTAATTTGCGTGCGACAACGCTTTCCAACTTGCAATTTTTGACAGATTTATCGGCTATTTTAGAATAGCAGCGAAACAGCGGAATATTGATATAAAAAACAGCTCATTCATGTCACAAATAAGTAATGGTGGGGAGCCTATTTAAATGGAGATTTCCTGATAGAGAAAAAAAAAAAACAAGATAAATGGGTTGTGAAGTATGCATATTTCATTTTTAAATTTAAGATTTCGGTGATAAGAGATGGAAATTTTGCATGTTGCATGCTGAATTTAATAACTTATCTTGTACAACACAGTTAGAAAATAGAGCCGTATAATCCTTTTTCGCTCCGCCATTGTTTTTCCTTTGAGAGAGTTGTATTTATGCAAATTTTTACTTCTAGCATTTTGCTGATACTTATGCATTATTTTAAATTACAAGAGGAAAGCTACAGTAAATAAAAATACTACAACTGCCAAAATTTAAATTTTCTTCTTTTGCAAAATGGACACAATATATACATATATTTCACACTTACATATCAGTTACTACGCAAACATTCCGCAGTGCATGTTTTTAACCTTTTAACGCGCAGTGTTTCCGCTCTGGAAACATCAAACTCTGACGTTTTGACTGCTGCCAGTCATGAAGAATAGATTTGATTTCTATAAAAATTGTTGCGGGTGACCTAGCTCCACGAGAATCCTACATTTTTTAGCACGTCATTTCCCGTAAAAAAATGGTCACGATTCTTTTTAACAGCACTGACATCTGCTGAAAAGTGGAAGAATGCAAGAACAGCTAGCTGGACAGATTACCCAATGCTGAAAAAAGAGCATCCTTTGCCATCGTTCGACTTAACTACCAGCAAGATGGCGGACGATTGAAACGTTCATCGCGTGCCATAGATCTAGAGACCCTTTTTTTGACGACAGCTGGCTGTGCGCGGGCACATCCAGATGTCGTCAAAAAAAAGGTCTCTAGATCTGTGGCACGCGATGAACGTTTCAATCGTCCGCCATCTTGCTGGTAGTTAAGTCGAACGATGGCAACGGATGCTCTTTTTTCAGCATTGGGAAAGGGTTGCGCCTCAAAGGGTTAATGTACTTTACGAAATTTTGACTATTTAAAATGTGGCAATTTGATTTTATAGTTTTCATTACTTTCTTATTTATTGAAACTTCAGAACACAAATTTTCACTCGGCTTTATTTTTGACAGCTTCCATCTCTGAGGTTAGTGTTTGGCTCATTTTTTAATTTTAATGTTTCAATTCTCTAAAAAGACATCAGTATAGGAGAGCATCTTTAAGCAGGCCAAAAAGGTTCAATTCCACATCCAAATCAAATGTTGCAATGACACGGAAAAAAACTAAAAAGACGCAATGAGACCTATTATAGTGACAACTCTACAACACGTGCTTCAGCAGAGAAGAGTTTTAAGCAAACACAATTAGTTATTCAGTTTGATTTTATTTCAGCACCTTACATATTCTTTTACAAATCCAGCTTCTTTGTCAAAGTATCTCAGCATTCCCCCTTTCACGCAGCCATATACGTAAGCATTTAAGCCTCTAACGGTCTTATTAATTCTGCGAATTCTTTTCTTAATAAACGTACATTAAGAACAAAAGAAAGACAATATCTGAGCAAAACAAACAAAAGACCAAGCATCATCGTAGTAGAACATTGTCTTTTATAATGTGACAGAACATTAGATTAAATCCCCAGCCAGAATAACGCCACATGTTGCTGGCATAACGAAACAAAATAAATAACACTTCATAATAACGTACTTTCTCCCCTTTATGATCTCCTGGCATAATCTGCACCATAATCCCCCCCGCAGTTTTAGGTTTACAGTTTTACCTTTTGAATCCCGGAAACCACACTGGGATAGGTCCATAATTATCATTCTCCCGGCAAAGAAAACGACAGTAAGAGCCCACAAAAAGGAGTTTTACATATTATCGCAATATTAAAATCTAAAACAATCCCTTAACCGCCTCCCACCCCCAACCACTGGAGCCAATATAATGCTGACCATTAAGTTTTGTTTGTTAATTGAATGTGGTTAATTTGTGAGAGGGGTGAATGGAGATGCCTGTGGCCGTTGTGCTAATGGAAGGGGCTGTAATGGCCCCCGTTTGTAGGAATTACAGGACGATAATGAACCAGAATGGGGCGTGTTATCGCGTATTAAATTAATGATGAAATCGTGCGACATTTATTATTTTGCGGTCGTTAAGTTGGAGAAGAAAAAAAAGAAAATGAAGCAACCACGCAGTGTGTTATAAGGATAAACGTATCCACAGAATATAACTTCGACTCAAGGTCTTTTAATTAATTTCTTAATAAAGATTGGAGCTTCATTAGCCTTTGAATGAAAAAAAAATATATTCAGTGTGTTAAGTTTACCACACTAAACTTTACCACAAAGGAAACGTTACAAAGATCATACAGAAAGACGAAGTTTTCGTGGGTGACACCTGAAACGTGACACCTCTCGATAAATACTTATAAAACTTCACCATTGCTTGTTTGTTTGTAAGACTACTATCAATTATCTACAATAGGTATTTAAGCTCAGGGAGGTGCCCTCCGTGGGGGGGCGGCTTTCTAAGGCGTCCTAACTCACATTTATGCTAAGTTTTGGAGAAAACCACGGAAAACTCCGAACGCTTAAGTCGACGGACACACCTGGGTTTGAACCAGGCACCGTCCGTCTCCCCGTTGAGAGCGCTATGCGCTCGACCACCGGTGAGGCACACAAATTCTGGACTACCACAGCCTAATTAGCTGTTAAACTAAACTAAAAATACTAAACCAAAATTTATAAAATAGAAAACGTACTTACAATTAATTATTTGAGCACTAATAATCTAATTAGCTATTAACCTTAACAAACAAAATAATAATAACAAAGCTATAAATCATACGAATCAAATCTTAACCCTTTAACGTTTTGATTTGCAAACAATCAATAGGATTCCAATAAAATGCTGAAGCAGGACATAGTTACACGAGAATCCTTTTATATTTAATACATCATTTACCATAAAATGATCGGTTATTTGTAAAATGGATGTCAGAATTGTCTTTAAACACATTGTCTATCAGAACCGGTATCTGCTGAGAACACAGCCGTTGCCATCGCTCGATTTAACTAACAGCAACATGGGGAGCGATCGAATAGTTAAATCGAGCGATATCAACGGCTGCACTTTTAGACATTGGGAAAGGGTCGCGCTTCAAAGAGTTAACCCTTTGAGGCGCAACCCTTTCCCAATGCTGAAAAAAGGGCAGCCGTTGCCATCGCTCGTCTTAACTACGAGCAAGATGGCGGACGATCGAAATGTTCATCGCGTGCCACAGATCTAGAGACCCGCCATCTTGCTGGTGGCAACGGCTGCCCTTTCTTCAGCATTGGGCAATCTATCCAGCTATTCTCGCATTCTTCCATTTTTAAGCAGATGTCAGTGCTGTTAAAAATAATCGTGACAATTTTTTCACAGGAAATGACGTGCTAAAAAGTAAAGGATTCTCGTGGAGCTATGTCACCCGCAACTATTTTTATAGAAATCCAATCTATTCTTCGTGATTGACAACAGTCAAAACGTCAAAGTTTGGTGTTCCCAGAGCGGGAACACTGCGCGTTAAAGGGTTAAAGGCTACCATAAAAAGTTCTCTTTCCACTCTTTCGCCATTTTCAAAATTCACTGTGATATAAACCAAATTTTTCGAATCCCCAGAATTCAGATTAAAAATATACTATATAAGAACACTAAAAAATATCTGCTGTTTTTAAGGTTAAAATTAAAAAAGAACTAGTAAATAGCATTCACAAATAAAAAAAATAGCACAATACACTCGTTTCGGATAATATTGAACATTTTACCCGCATGTTACTGAATAAGGGTGGTCCTTCGGTATCTTTCAACGCGATCGTACTGTACTACTTATTATTTATGCGGGTTATTTATACAGCTATTTAATAATTTCAACTCAATATGCATGTGGACAACTGAGACACGAAAGCTTATACAGACTCCTTAATGATGTTAGGGATTATAGACGTAATTTTTACGTTCTAAAGCGCAATCGTTATGTTAAAAATTAATAATTTATGTACTTTTTTCTTCAAGGGTGAAGGAATTGAACCCTCAACACACCCTCTCTTGTGTGCCTCCACTGTACGTAGTAGAGAATAAATTTTAAATATACTCAATGAAAACAATGGAAGAAAATTAAGTTTACTTTAAATCTGCATACAAACACGGACTTTTATTTGAATATGTAATGAATGCGTTAATAACAGTATATTAAAACACGCTTCAGTTAAAAAAAAAAAAAAAAAACTAGAAAGCAGAAAATTATCGCAACCTCGGAACTTCGCCGTAAGTGCAACTAAAAAGTGAACCCCTCTAAAAAGAAAAAAAAAAATAGAAAGAAAGAGAAGGGAATTATTCCCTTACACATAGCCCAGCCGAGACGACTTCTTGAACTCCATATTAATCCAATAACTGCCGCCAGTGTACTATAATAAGGGGTTTGTATGCAAAAGCATTGCGGGGGCGTTTAATACCAGGCGCGTTAGATAATGGTAATTAAGTTTGACAGATATGCGGGCGAAAGGGTCCCCTAATAACAACGAGGCAGAAATTGATTGAAGTGGTTCAAGACTTGTGACCTCTAAAATTCAGAGCAGCAAACACGCAGATAGGAGGTTTCTGAAACAAACCTCCCCCCCCCCCCCAAACTTTCCACTACCGCCTTTCTTGGTCGACGTCCAAAATTTCACACTGGCGAAGTCGGATTCACGATGTGCAATTTCATCTTGTTTATTCCTAAACCCTCCGCCCGTGAAGCCAAGGGAAAAACCGTGAAATTGAAAACTGCTGCGAGTTCCAAAAAAAAAAAAAAAATGTTGTTTGTACTCGAATGCATTTACTGTACTATTAGTTGTACTTCCTACTGTAAAATGGTCAGATTGAATTGATTGTAATTTCGTTTACTGGACGAATCTGAAACTGAGAAATTGAGTGCGGTTTTAGTTTTACACGTACCAGTGTCAAGCCTCTAGCTGAAAGTTCCTTGGTCGTTAACCGTTTGAGGCGCAACCCTTTCCCAATGCTGAAAAAAAGGGCAGCCGTTGCCATCGCTCGACTTAACTACCAACAAGATGGTGGATGATCGAAATGTTCATCGCGTGCCACAGATCTAGAGACCCATTTTTTGACGACAGCTGGCTGTGCCGTCGCAGCCAGCTGCTTCAAAAAAGGGTCTCTAGATCTGTGGCACGCGATGAACGTTTCGATCGTCCACCATCTTGCTCGTAGTTAAGTCGAGCGATGACAACGGCTGCCCTTTTTCCAGCATTGGGCAATCTATCCAGCTGTTCTCGCATTCTTCCATTTTTCAGCAGATGTCAGTGCTGTTAAAAATAATCGTGACCATTTTTTTGACGGGAAATGACGTGCTAAAAAGTACACTGCGCGTTAAATGGTTAATGGTAAAACAGTAATTTTCGACTATACTGTCAATGTGTTAAACTTAGAAATAATAACTTTGTTTTACATAAAATTTAATTAATATTTAAAGATTGTGAGAGGATTTCAGACACCAGGGATAACAAATCTTTGTGACTGGGGTTGACCACCTGGCCCAGGCATATGCATATCTGCACCCCAGAGCCCATGGTAGCAAAGGCGCGGTTGGGCAGCGCAGGCCTTGGCCCCGCAGTGGGCTGTTCCGCTAATGTTTGACTTTCACTTTGGGATAAAAAATCGCTTTTTGTGATTTTTTTATTACTGTATCCAATTCAAAATCGAATCACAGAAGTGTACTACCATAATCGAAACTGAGTAAAGTTTTTTTAGATATTCCTAGGCTGTGCTCTTGAGAACTCCATGTCCTATTATTGCAATAGAAAATCTAAATTTTCTAGGAAGAGCTAAACTCATTCTAGGATTTCCTAGGGTGGGCTTTTAGCCTGTCCGAGCCACCTTGCCAGTAGCATAGCCAGGATTTTTTTTTCATATGGGGGAGCTGTGCATCGATATTTAAGCTAAATAAAGGGCCAGATTTCGGTGGGGGGGGGCTGCAACACCGTCTGCCCCTTCCCTGGATACGCGCCAGCACCATGCAGTTACACCAATAGGTATGACAGAGCAAGGTATGCAATAGCTTCTTTACTGAAAGATATATTATTCATTAATTTTCATTCAAATCCAATTTGTTATTACTTTATTGTAAAGATGTCAATAATAATAACAATAAAGTAATACAGGCAAAAGAGCAAAACTATTGTTTACTTATACGGGGACTATAGCCGATCCGGTCATTACACCCTCCTGTTCTACACAATATTCCCAGGCCTCCCCACCGACAGTTATAAAAGCATGTATGCAGATTATATGCAGATGCAGTTAGACATAAATTTTAATGAAACATTTTTCATAAGTGGACAAAATGTCACGAAGGTATGTTTGTAATTACTTCACTTAAAAAAGAAGTTTTATATCCACTAATTAAAATATCCTTGACTTTTTATAAGTTATCTTATTTTTAATTTTACTATCACATATTTTAAATGGGGAAATATTTGCTTTACTCTTAATGAAAACTCTTTTTTTTTAAAAATCAGCTGAATAAAACCAAAACTGCTGATTTTAATCCACTGCTAAAATTTGATTTGATAGAATATTAATATTTAACAGTCAGCATCATTATTATTATTATTGTTATTATTATTATTATTATTATTATTCACCTTAAAGTAACAAAGCTTTTTTTCTTTCTTCAACTTTCTTCAAAACAGATTAACCCTTTAATGCGCAGTGTTCCCGCTCTGGGAACACCCAACTCTGACGTTTTGACTGTTGCCAGTCACGAAGAATAGATTGGATTTCTATAAAAAATAGTTGAGGGTGACCTAGCTCCACGAGCATCCTTTACTTTTTATCACGTTATTTCCTGTGAAAAAATTGTCACGATTATTTTTAACAGCACTGACATCTGCTGAAAAATGGAAGAATGCGAGAACAGCCGGATAGATTCCCCAATGATGAAAAAAGGGCAGCCGTTGCCATTGCATTTCAGCGTAAGACTTAACTACCATCAAGATGGCGGACGATCCACAGATCTAGAGACCCTTTTTTGACGTGCCGGCACAGCCAGCTGTCGTCAAAAAAAGGGGTCTCTAGATCTGTGGCACGCGATGACCGTTTCGATCGTCCGCCATCTTGCTGGTAGTTAAGTCGAGTGATGGCAACGGCTGCCCTTTTTTCAGCATTGGGAAAGGGTTGCGTCTCAAAGGGTTAAGAAATTTTTCGCACAATTTAATCGGCTGACTGACATAAACATCAGAACGTTTCTTGAATTTCTCTACTTACGTACCTCTCCATTCCTATACAAGATTTGTGTTATGCACGGCACAATATTTCATCGTAAGTATACGAGTACCAGCACTTACATACTGTCGCACTCTATCAGGGTCATCCGTCTCGTAAACAAACCACCCGAGAATCAACATAAGCATCTTCCAGATAGAATAATTCCTCCCCGAACGCTGACAGCAAAGCCATCTCAACTCTTTTCCTTCTGCTTGGCGGTGCGCCCCCCCCCCCTCTTTCCACCGTTTCGAATGATCGATTCCAACATATATATCCGGAGCACTGCTAAGTTTCGGCTGGGCGCATTTGTCAAAGCTAATTACTGCCATTCTGGGAGAAGCAGAGACGGTAAATTGATTGCCGGGACTTGGGTACGCACACAAACGGCTGGGGAGGGCTGTGAAATGTATCCTGCCTGCCGGACCGAAAAGTGAGCTTATAAATTTTGGTTGCGAAACAGTTTTGTACATTTCCCGTGAAAAAGGGCGTAATTGAGTCCTTAGGGGATTTTGAAACTTCTGATTCGTTACGTTCGGCGCCAATGGTTGCAGTTTGTTAGTTAGGCTTGACCTAAAGATGTAGAGTTTCTCTGGATGATCTAAGTTAATAATTTTTCCTTAAAAGCCGATGATGATAAGCCACATCTGGACGTCACTACAGTAAGCCATTACAGGGACTTTGGGTAAAGGGTCTTTTTTCTAGCGAATTTTACGACTTTTTATGACATCCATCGACTAAAAAGAGGTCACTTAACCGAGTAAAGAGGTCGCACAACTTGACATTTTGGGTGTTTTGATTCACGAAGAATACATTTCATTTCAATTAAATACTTAAGGAGGATATCTAGATAGACTGCCCAATGTCGAAAAACTGCATCCGATGCCATCGCACGATTTAACTACCAGCAAGATGGCAGTCAATCGAATCGCCCAGTGCGTGCCAAAGAGAACCGCCGCACAGCCGGCTGTGTTCAAAAATATTCTTTAGCTCTTTGGCACGCACTGCGCGATTCGATCGACCGCCATCTTGCTGGTAGTTAGATCTTGTGATGGCAACGGCTGTACTTTTTCGACATTGGAAAATGATTGCACTTCAAAGGGTTAAAACATCTTTAGAAAGACCCTTTATATTTGTTCCGGTCGTGAGAGTTCATTATGCAAATGTAAAAAAAAAAAAAAAAAAAAAAAAAATGTCACAGATTTAGATTTTAAGGGCAGTGATTCAAATTAAATATTTGAGTGCTTTGTTGACCTCAACCTGTTCGCACACATCGCGACAACATCGGTTCTCTCTCCAGTACCCACCCTTGCTTCCCGACATGGGCCTTTCTGTACTTTGAGTACTGCGTTCCAGATTCAAAGACCCGTTCCGGAGAGCAACGATGGAGGCAGAAATGGAGAACCGCTGCCGTAGCGTCCTTGCAACTGTGACAGAGAACAGGCTAAAATGCTTCTTTTGTTGCGTCAGGCTCGCGATGGAAATCTGCACCCCCGTTTCCAGTGTCACACATGGCACGTGCCCTACCTACCACAACTTTGTTAATCCTTTAACGCGCAGTGTTCCCGCTCTGGGAACACCAAACTCTGACGTTTTGACTGTTGTCAGTCACAATGAATAGATTGGATTTCTATAAAAATAGTTGCGGGTGACATAGCTCCACGAGAATCCTTTACTTTTTAGCACGTCATTTCCCATAAAAAATTGTCACGGTTATTTTTAACAGCACTGACATCTGCTGAAAAAATAGAAGAATGCGAGAACAGCTGGATAGATTGCCCAATGCTGAAAAAGGGGCAGCCGTTGCCATCGCTCGACTTAACTACCAGCAAGAGGGCGGACGATCGAAACGTTCATCACGTGCCACAGATCGAGAGACCCTTTTTTGACGACAGCTGGCTGTGTCAAAAAAGGGAATGCGATGAATCAAAAAAGGGAATGCGATGAAAAAGGGGACGCGATGAACGTTTCGATCGTCCGCCATCTTTATGGTAGTTAAGTCGAGCGATGGCAACGGCTGCCCTGTTTTCAGGATTGGGAAAGGGTTGCACCTCAAAGGGTTAAGAAAGAACCAAAAGTACGAAATCTTGCACAAACACGCTCGTTTGCTATTTGCATACATTCCCTTCCGTGAATTTTATGAATACAGAAAATATCGATATAATGCCACCTTAGGGACGATCCCCCCCCCTTCTCCAAACTAGCGTTTGATCTCTCATTTTCGGTGAGCGCACGCGCGTACACTGCACACACACAAAGGCAGACAAATTCGATATTAAACCATTCTACTAGAATAAAGAACAAATTAATTTGTTTTGGAGTTTTGGTTGCACGGGTGATATGAATAGCAAATAACACCCCGGGGAGGTGTTATTTTAGTGGAGCTCTCGCGGTTTCAAAACTATGAATAATTCATACTTGAAAATTATTGGGGGAAAAAATATCCTCACGGGAGATATGGGGGGGGGGGGTTGCTGTTGTTATTTTTCCCCATGACATAAGGATTTCATAAATGTAAGCGATAAATGTTAATATTTCTGAATGTTGAAAGTCAGTAGGCAGAAAGAATTATTAAAAAATACAGTTTTCTAGATCTTAAAAAAAATATTGTTTTTCTCCAATTTACTTTTTCGGGTTTGTAAATATTTATAAGCCAATTTGAAAGCAATCTTGTAAAAGATATTGAGATGAGCTAGTGAAATTTTAATGTTCTTTCTTCTATATGTCTATTGCAACAATGTGTCATTTTGACTCGTTATATCGATTTTTGTTGCCGCTTTCAAGCAATTTTAGATTTTTACATTATTTATTTACTTTTCGGCAACACTACCTTGGACACATATCCCTTACTGCCGCAAATTTATAATTTTATAAAGACTCATGTCAATTAAAACTTCAATATAAACAACTGATTGATGAAACTTATTGGAATTTCCTATTTCCTTGAATTTAAATGAGACTGTTGATTTTAAAAGATTCTAACATTTTCGAAATTTTACAGGAGAGGAAATTTTAAAAAAGGAAAAAAAAAGGAAACGAATCATTCCGATATATTACAGAAACTTTGCCGTTTTATGTCAGCGTAGCTGTAAATGACAAAAGTCTCGTTTTAGTACCACACCATGCGACTGTCTTCATTTTATTGAACTATTATGTAAAAAAGAAAACGCTAGGAGTGTAGAACTCCCCTTTTAAAATCAATTGACTAAAACATTTTTACTTTTTTTTCTGATATTTATTTCGATATAGTTACAGTTATTTACACTTAATTTTGCGGCTATGCGTGATAGTAGAAAGTGATAATAATAAATTAAACACAAATCGTATTATTAATAATGTAAATATTAATTTTTGTTACTTTTTAAAATACTTATGATTACATGTTGGTGTATTCGAGGTATGCCTTTTTTATATTTTTTTTATTAGAAAACGAAAATTTTATTAACCCTCTTAACGACATGGAAAAGGGTGAGAATGTTCATTCTATGATCAGTTTAGTCAATTCAGTCAATTGCTTGTCAATTTGCGTTACGCTTGTGCGAGGGTGGGTCCCAGTAGGCATTCGATGATCCTTATATGATGCTGTTTATCACATATATTCAATTAGTAGGGGTTTCAATGTCCTACTGAAAATTTAATACTTCTAACCATTTTTTAATTCTCTGTTACTTATTTATTATTTCGCGCTATTAGTATTCAACTAAGCTATTTTCCATCTTTAAGCGATACCTCTAAGGGTGTCAATCCAGGTGCTAGGTCACTTATCTGAAATTCGTTGAAAACTAGGAGACCACTCATAGGGGGGTAAAGTTCGTCTGCTTAATAGGCACCCCCATAATAAAATGGCCAATATCTGCAGCCCTTGGAGTGATCAAGCCTACAGTAGGCCGCTGACCTGGCCATTAGACAGAAAGAAAAAAAAACTTTTCTTGGCATAAACTCTTTTTTTTTCTGAAGTTCTAACATTTGTTACAGTTCAAAGCAGTGTTTTATTTATTTATTTATTTATTTTATTTTCTGCAGTCTTAACATTTGTTAAAATTCAAAGCAGTTGTTTTTTTTTTTTTTTTACATTTTTACATATATAATTATACTTACATATATAATTTTACATATATATTTAAACATTCTTTAAAAAAATAGATATTTTTTTTTCTGTTTCTTTCAGCGGATTTTTCAAGAAATGTTTTAACGGGAGATAAACATACTGCCGAGAAAAATCTCCCAACGAAAAGAAACAAACTCTTAAAATTAAAAATTATCGATTAGAGAACAAAAAACCAAATTAAAAAAATAAAAAAACACTTACTTTCCGCCGAGAGCTGGAAAATGAGGAAAAACTGGAGGGAAATTCGGAATGGTAGCCGGAGGCTGTATACGACCTGGAAAAGATGGGGGGAAAAATGTACACAACATCAAAAACTCATCAAAAGTCTGGGGGGAATGTTTCTTTTCCCTATCCCCTCACATCTTGATTAGAAATTTTTATACATATAAAAAAATCAAAAAATAAAAGAAATACATAAGAGAGAGAAAAGTCTTACTTCATTTGCATAATACAGTTCAATTTTTAAGCGCTTTCCTGACTTTCCCAGAGATATAAACGACATTAAGAATGTTTTTCGCCAGCGTATTTGCATAGAAATGAAATTCTAATGAAAACGCTTTTAGAATTTATTTTTCCAGTTAGTGAAGCGAAGGGCGATGTTTTAGCGTCTTCAACTAATTGCTTTTTTGTGAAGCGAAGCGGTGGGATAGGTTGCAGTGACCCAAACATTTTGCTGTGCCGAGTCTGCAGGGTACATTTTAACACGCGCATGTCTTTTGCGTTATGTTGTTAACCCTTTAACGCGCAGTGTTTCCGCTCTGGGAACACCAAACTGGAATTTTTGACTGTTGCCAGTCACGAAGAATAGATTTGATTTCTATAAAAATAGTTGCGGTGACATAGCTCCACGAGAATCCTTTACTTTTTAGCACGTCATTTCCCGTAAAAAAATTGTCTCACGATTATTCTTAACAGCACTGACATCTGCTGAAAAATGGAAGAATGCGAGAACAGCTGGATAGATTGCCCAATGCTGAAAAAAGGGCAGCCGTTGCCATCGCTCGACTTAACGACCAGCAAGATGGCGGACGATCGAAACGTTCATCGCGTGCCACAGATCTAGAGATCCTTTTTTTGAGTCCCCAAATAGCAGCTGGCTGTGCGCGCACAGCCAGCTGCTAGTTTTTTAAACTAAATCGCTAGCCATTTGTTAACCTAAATGTTGATATCTTCAATAATGATAAAAAAGATATCATTGAAATAATGTGAAGTACTTTCTGAAGGTGCGATAAAAAGTGGAATACCGTACTGTAGGTCAAAAGGCAGAACTGTAAAGTGAAGCATTCAAACACCACACACTGCCCTTAGTACCTAAATCAATAACTGATTTTTTTTTTAATTAGCCCTTTAAAAGCGCTAGCAATGTTATATTACACCATTTCAACGGAGCGCATTCTTTTACAAGTTTTTCTAACATTTATTAGTTTTGAATCGTCTGAAACATAAGAACACCTCCAAAATGTATTTTGCAAGCTCACCTGCCTTATACACTTTGCCGACGACTTGACATAGGTGTACTCATAAATCCTCTGTACATCTATTTATATTGTATTTGGAGGATAAAAGACTTATGGTAAAGGAAGATTTATTTCTTATTTCAGTCAGGCTGCTGATAAAGGGTCCAGGTTACCTTTTGAAATTTTCCAGGGTTGGATACAAAATTCCAATATTCCCTGATTTTTCCATGACATTTTTTTTTCTTCCTTCAAAATAAAATTTCCGGACTATTCTAGGTTTTCAATATTTTCCCTCACCAGTGAGCAACCCTGCTTTATTTACCGACTGCTGTTAGACCTTATGTAGTGAAACAATTTGGGTCACCCTGTAAACGAAAGCTACTTTGTTTTTTGCCATGGCAAGCTTACACGAAAGGCATCTATCCACGGGGTGGGGGAGTGCCTTGGGTAGACAACTTAATAACGAGTTCTAACGCCTATTCACGTTACATCTGGAGAAAACCACCCAATACTCTAGACTATTAGATGGACAGCCGCGCGATGGGACCTAACACTTCGGCCAGCTAATATGTTCAGTGACTTATCCACTGGGCCATGGTGAAGCTAAGCTATCCATGCTATGCACGTCTTTTTCAACTGGATACATGGTATAGGCCACAAAGGTCCGTAGCGATCCGTGTATTTAGAAAGCACGGACAAAAACAAACAGAAATCATAAACACAATTCAATTTTGCTGGAAAGTGTTTAACCCTTTGAGGTGCAACCATTTCCCAATGCTGAAAAAAGGGCAGCCGTTGCCATCGCTCGACTTAACTACCAGCAAGATAGCGGACGATCGAACGCGTTCATCGCGTGCCACAGATCTAGAGACCTTTTTTGAAGCAGCTGGCTGTGCGCGGGCACAGCCAGCTGCGATTCGAGCGATGACACCGATGGCACTAAGTCGAGCGATGGCAACGGCTGCCCTTTTTTTCAGCATTGGGCAATCTATCCAGCTGTTCTCGCATTCTTCCATTTTTCAGCAGATGTCAGTGCTGTTAAAAATAATCGTGACCATTTTTTTAACTGGAAATGACGTGCTAAAAAAGTAAAGGATTCTCATGGAGCTATGTCACCCGCAACTATTTTCAATAGAAATCAAATCTATTCTTCGTGACTGGCAACAGCCAAAACGTCAGAGTTTGGTGTTCCCAGAGCGGGAACACTGCGCGTTAAAGGGTTTAAAAAAGGGGGGGAAAGAAGGATAATGTGTTGTATAAACGATATATTTTTTTCAAATGAAGAACAAAGAAAAATGACAAATTGATGTTTCGTAACAAAATTATGCTACATGGCGACTATGTTAACGGCAAGCAGCCACAGGACAGGGGCGGTAGACAGATGGGGCATCATTCAAGTCAATATCGAGGAGGAAACAGTTTCGATCTGCTGGCTACACCCTTAATTTTTTTTCTCTTCTCGCTAAGAATCGATAGTGGAAAGTGAAACGTTAAAAGTAGGAAAAGAGGGTAACAATATATTTAAAAAAAAAAGTTTTGATGAAAGGGTTCAAAAAGTTGAAGTTGTATGCCACAGTGCATCATAGAAAAAAAACAATGATGTAAAGTTGTTCTTACTCAACAATACGTTTAAACAGTGGCGTACACATGAGATGGACAGGGTGGTTGAATCCTCCCCCACCTCTCCTCATCTTTTGGACACGTGTTTAATATTAAAATTTATTCGTAACTTTCCAAATAGTACACGTACATTTAGTACAGAACAAAAGTTTCAGGTGGTAAGAACGAGTCCGTGATAAAGCGATACGAGATGGCACACTGCTTCATCATCTACAAAAAGCAGCATGCAACCAGGCTTGCTGAAAATTTATTTGTTTGAGTTTTATGTAAAAAACGGACACGAATTTTCGGTGCACCTAATAATTATGATAAATGTTTATTTCAATGGACAGAAAATGAAGGTCTATTGATGTAAAATCTTAATATCGGTTGACAGAATTTCAGGTCTTTGCCACAGTTCGATATTGGCTGTTAATCGGTCTTGACGAGAGATTGGTTCAATGCCGTTAAAGACGGGATTCTTCAGCCCTCCACTTTTTTTCCAAGTGCGGGCACTTGCTCATCAAGCATTCGCTACTACAGTAGAACTCCAATTATCCGAATCAATTGGGTCCAGACCCCATTAGGATGATCAAAAATTTGGATAAATGGATTTTTCAGAAAAAAAAAAGGGTTTAGTATGTATTTTAGTAAATTACTGTATGTATGTATGTATAAAATTGGAGAGAAAACTATTTTTAAAGAGCTTTTAATTAATTAAATGTAAAGGCAATACTTTTACATGTTAAGCCCATTTGAAATGCTGTACATTAGTACAGTATGCACTTACCGTACTGTAAATGAAAGTCATTGCTTGCTGAACATCTCGGTCAAAGTAAGCTGTTTGACTGACTGCATCCGTTTCGGGCAGCCAAGTCGCGCATTCGCTTGACAGTGAGAAGTTGCGAGTGGTCACAAACGGACTGACGCTGCGTCCACTTCAATGCAGTTTCAAGGCCGGGAAATGATTCATTAGCAGATGGTCCCGTGTCTGCTTCAACTTCGACATTTAGGTCATCTTCTTCCTCGACACTTTCTTCTCTCACACTTTCAATAAGTTCATCATCCTTTAGAATTTGAAACCCAGGATCTGACGAATCGCACACCTTCCACTCTACTGTATCTTCAGCACTTACTTCTGAACATACAGGAATTTTATGAAGAATGTTTCGAAATTCCTCAAGTGACAAGTCATTCTCATCTTTTCTTGGCTCTTCCCTTTCCATTTCGGTCCTAATTTTTTTTTTTTCTGAAATTCTGAAAACGATTCGGAAAATCAGCGATTCGGATAGTCGGCGGTCGGATAATTGGAGATTGGATGATTGGAGTTCGGATAACTGGAGTTCTACTGTCCTAAGGTCTGAATTATTGGTAATTTTATTGTGAAAGCACAAAGGGTAGCGACTAACGTTACCCCTATGAAGGGACGGATAAGTTAACATTTTAACCCAAGCCAGGAACATAAGATATGGCAGAACAGTTCTTTAGCCATTATACCACATGGCGGCTTGGGATTTTTCGCCTCTGCGACTCGCTCCTTCAAAAGGCAGTTAGTTCACTCTCGGATTTTGTCTCTCTGTGTGATTTGTTTCACCAGTATTGGGAGCATTTATAAATTATACATTGTACGTATCTCAAAATTCGACTTTCTATTTGCAAATACATATTTTGATTAAACACCGAAAAAAAGGAGGTCAGAAATATTATCAATATAACATTCGTTAAAACTTGTATAATTTTAAGAATAAACTGGAAATGCATCAAAATCAATAGCGTGTAAGAACGTGAGCGTCAATGTAAAGTTAAATATTCGCTAAAACAAGGCTAAACAAGGGAAAACTCTGTTAAATATTTACTTTCAATATATTCTTTATATTAGGAGCTCATATTTCAGAAAAATCTAACCAAAATGTTAGCCAATATTTACTCAAGATTACACATATATTTAAAATAATATTAATACAATAGCTATGTTAGCCCAGCTGGGAATGTATTGGAAAAACTTTAAAAATATTCATACTTTGACTACATCTCATTTTAATTTGTTCTCAGTTAAAGTTCTAGAATTTGGGCAGCAAACAGAAAATGCCTGATATATAAACCTAAAAGGGGAAAGAAGTCAATTATATCGACATTCTGGAATAAAATATGCTACGAGGCAAAACATAGTCTTGACAACTGAAAGGGCAGGGGAAAAAAAAATTTGCATCTCTCAAAAAGGCAGTATCGGGGGAAAATTCGATCGGCTGTTACGTTGTTTGTTGTCTTGTGGCGGCCGATCAATGCTTGTAACGGAGACATTCGAAATAATGAAGAAGTCCAGAAACAGCATTTTAGTATCAGTGAAATTTATGCGAAATCGGGAGAGGATAATAACTCTGAAATACTATTGTGATAATAACCGAGGGGGTCGGGGGGAGTGGGGGGGGGAATCTGAGCATTCTTTCTTTTAACCCTTTGAGGCGCAATGCTGAAAAAAGGGCAGCCGTTGCCATCGCTCGACTTAACTACCAGTAAGATGGCGGACGATCGAAACGTTCATCGCGTGCCACAGCACAGCCAGCTTTCTTCAAAGACAGCTGGCTGTGATCTGTGGCACGCGATGAACGTTTCGATCGTCCGCCATCTTGCTGGTAGTTAAGTCGAGCGATGGTAACGGCTGCCCTTTTTTCAGCATTGGGCAATCTATCCAGCTGTTCTCGCATTCTTCCCTTTTTCAGCAGATGTCGGTGCTGTTAAAAATATTCGTGACAATTCTTTTAACGGGGAATGACGTGCTGAAAAGTAAAGGATTCTCGTGGAGCTATGTCACCCGCAACTATATTTATAGAAATCAAATCTATTCTTCGTGACTGGCAACAGTCAAAACGTCAGAGTTTGGTGTTCCCAGAGCGGGACACTGCGCGTTAAAGGGCTTTGCTATTTCGAAAACACATTTTTATAATTCATTTTTCGTAAATTTTATGTTCATACAGTAAAATATGCTTTAAATTTCCGAGATGAAAAAAAAAAAGTTTGGTTCACTGATCTTCAGCTTTTACTGAAATGTTCTGGCATGTTTTGTTAACTATGCAATATATGTTTACAATAATTTACTCTTCAAATTTAAAGTTTTGAAATCGTATTAAAAACGATTTTCTCTTGAATGAGGTTGCTTCTATTCAAATTTATTTTTTCTAATATTAAAATCGCCTAAGCTTAGCAATATGAGAATTTTTTAAGGGGATTTTTAATTCCGAATGCTGGTGTTTCAAACCTAGGCCCTTACATTAGTGCAAAAACTGAAAAATAGCTCAAGCGCAAAGCTGGACCCCATCGGAGCCTTCAAAAATCCCTGTTGTAGAATAATGATGGGCACAGAATTGAAGTCACCGTTACATCTTTGCGACGATGGACTATGAAAAAATTAAACCTGGATTTAATGGGTATTAAAATTCACAACAATCCCCTCTTACGTACTCAACTTCTAAACTTGTAAAAAAAAAAAAAAAAAAAAAAAAAAAAAACCTACATTTTTGCTCTTTTCCAAGCTATTCGGGATTGTACGAGGCTATACCATATAAGGGGAAAAAACGGTTTGTAAAGAGTACTGTTTGGTTTTTACTGTATGATGCCGTATTTTTTCATGATTTTAAACATGCCACAGGAAAAGAAATAGTCCACAATAAATTGCCAGAATTTCATCGTCTCTTCTGGATACAATTTTGAATACATATAAAAAGTGTAGACAAATTAGATTATAAAACAGGTTTTTGGTGAATGGCAAAGGAAATCATCAAAACTCCTATCATTCAAATTGATTTGTGCATATGAGCTCACAGCTTGCATCATCATAAATGTTCTCTAGCATTTTTGAAATAACAATAAAGCCCGCTATGGTTACATTTTTCAAGGAGTGATTTATGTTTGTTTCTTTGATGGTGTAATTTCTCTTATAAGAAGTTTATACTTCAGCATTTTTCCGTTTAGAGATATTTACTGAGTCAGATCTCTCTCTTTTTTTTTTCTCTTACTTTTCCCATCGGCATCTGAGCCTATATTTTCACTTTTTTCTTTTTTTTGAGATATCTAAAACCTTTTCGTTTTGAAAACGTTTCTTCTTCTCCTTTTTGGAGGGGAAAGGGGTTATCACCTTTGCGCACCATCATGTACATGCGTGCGCCATGAAATTCTCGTGACCCAAAACCATGGCATACATGTGTATATCATTATTCTGTTTCAGTAACTGTAATTGTTGTTTGGTTATTACACCATGCGTGGAAGTTGTGGATTATTAGTGTGTTGTGTTGGAACATATATTCGGATTAGTGTGCTTCTTCAAGAGGAACCGCTTATAAATCCACGTCAAAGAAAGAACAAACACAAGGGGAGGCAATGCCTTGGGGGAGGACTTTTCTGGGTATGTAGCGTGTATTCACGTTACATCTGGAGAGAACCCTGAAAACTCCAGACCGCTAGACCGACGGCCTCGCGAGAGGACAGAACCCTGTTCCTCCACTTGAGCCATCTCCCAATGTCAGTGGCTTTAACCACTGTGCTACACATTGGTTTGTGGATTGGTAATATGAGCTATATCTCATGTTGATTTATCTTTTCTCTTTCACCTACTAGATGGCGACAGTTGTTCATAAAAATTGCAAGGAATTACAAGGTTTTGAGCACTTAAATGCTAAAATGAACGTGGTCAGCAAGGGGTTAAAACTGGATTCTTTGTTGCTTTGAAAGAGCTTTACAAAAATGATTTTCATAAAAACTGAAATAGACTGATGATTCTCAAAGATTTATATGAAGATATACAGAACAAAATGGCCGGCTAGTCTACCTGATTCAATATTTTAACATATGGAAAACATTTCACTCAGTCAAACATGGATGTCAGGATGGATGGGAATCTGATCTTCTTATGCAGTTTGAAACTAACACCAAACTATTTATTTACTTTGCACAACTCTACTCACTCATCTACTCATTGGGTAGATGAGTGATTTTGCAATTACTCTGACTAAAGGGGAAACCACTTAAAAAAAAAAAAAAAAAAGAATAGAAGGTAGATTCTTTTAACTCTTATATTTTTATGTATAAAATTATTAATTAACACCTCATTTTAGAAAATGAGTTTCATTCTTGTCCATTAAAACTTTACAGATAATACTCAAAATTTTTACATTCTTTTGTAAAGCATGCAACCAAAACTTTCTGGAAAATTTTGAAAGAAATACACTGAACTTTTTATGAAAAAGAATCAATCTTTGTCTTTTAAAAATTAGAGGAAACATTTTTAGTTTTTCAAGAGAGGATATTAAACAGCAAAATCCACCATTAAACAAGTGTTTGATGCGTTGACCACTGTAGTGTTAAAATCTTATTGAAAGCACGTTAAACCCACCTCCCCTGAAAAGTAGCCGGGCATTTGAAGTTTTCTCTGAAACATTCTTTGATTACGATAACTCTACGGAGGATTAAACTAGTAAAGCACGTAGTTAAATGTGTATTTAAACGAAAGAAGTATATCTTAAACAAACGAAGAAATCTAACTGCCGTTTAACCCTTTGAGGCGCAACCCTTTCCCAATGCTGAAAAAAAGGCAGCCGTTGCCATCGCTCGACTTAACTACCAGCAAGATGGCGGATGATCGAAACGTTCATCGCGTGCCACAGATCTAGAGACCCTTTTTTAGAGCTGCCTGTGCGGCACAGCCAGCTGCGTCAAAAAAGGGTCTCTAGATCTGTGGCACGTGATGAACGTTTCGATCGTCCGCCATCTTGCTGGTAGTTAAGTCGAGCGATGGCAACGGCTGCCCTCTTTTCAGCATTGGGCAATCTATCCAGCTGTTCTCGCATTCTTCCATTTTTCAGCAGATGTCAGTGCTGTTAAAAATAATCCTGACCATTTTTTTTACGGGAAATGAAGTGCTAAAAAGTAAAGGGTTTTCGTGGAGCTATGTCACCCGCAACTATTTTCATAGAAATCAAATCTATTCTTCGTGACTGGAAACAGTCAAAACGTCAGTGTCTGGTGTTCCCAGAGCTGGAACACAGCGCGTTAAAGGGTTAAGAGGATTGAAGATGGAGAGAGCGTACAATTTCAAAACCCACAATGCATTTACATTAGTTTACGACACCTAACTACTTCTCAAACCATACCGCACAGTGACAAATCACACGTGACATGTCCGACCGTAAAAATAACAGAGAGGGCGGTACAAAACTCTGGAAACTTCTCTCAAAAACCACCCCACAAACTATCCATTTTCCAAACCGCGCCGGAAAGGAAAAGCATCTATTAAACTGACATTTGACAGCGAAAACATAGTGCCACTGTCACATATAACCCTAACTTAACGACATTAAGAAAAAAAAAAAGGAGGGATTTGCATCTCCCAGTGAAAGTCAATATTGGAAAAATGGTTCGATGTGCTGTTGCTTCTTTCTTTATTTTTCTTCCACCGTGTTGGTCGATTCTAGTAAAAGATACGCTCGGAAATAATGAACTGAACCCAGAGCCTCTTTTTAATAATTTTTTTTTTTTATGCGTTCAGTTTGAAATAATGAAGACTTTTTACTGGAGGCAAGTTGTTGAACTTAGTTTGACAGCAGCTTATAGAAATGAAGAGAATGTTGCTGAAATCCAAGAAAATGATTTTAAAGTATTATCATGCACCTCTTTTTTTTTAAATACATGAATGTAATCAATAAAGGTGCGCCAACATTAACGTAAAAGACGACGTAAGACAGTGTTCACTGTTCACGCGATTTCCCTTTGCTTGCCATCCCAAATGATCGAAGAAGATTAGGCATAGGGAACCCCCGGCTGACAATCCTGAGGTAAAAACTTTTTACGGTATCCAAGCTGACATTTTTCACCATGTTCATAAAAGCGTCTGGCTGTTTGTTTGTTGTCTCCAAATGATAGCCGTATTAGTGGCAGTAGCCCCACCATGGCCGAGTGGTTAACTCACTGAAAGTGGTAGACAGAAGGTGCATGGTTCAAAACCAGATCGCGTCCGCCGACCTAACCATTCGGACTTTTCCGTGGTATTCTCCGAAACTTAGCGTAAATACGGTAAATATGGGTTAGGACACATTAGAAAGCCCCCCCCCCCTTGTGCTGTCCATCTGTCGTGGATTTATAAGCAGGCTTCGGGCCAACCACACAAATCCGAAATGCATGTTACACAAACAAACAAACAAACATAGTGGCAGTTTAAATTATAATGTTATTTTCAATTAATTTAGAACAATCTGAATTTTAAAAAGTACTTTTATCTAAATAGTTTCTTTCGAACTTGTTTATTTTTCTTAAGTGATGCCACTTAATGTTCCATTTTAAATTAATGGAGTGAGTTTCTGGAATTAAAAAGTACACGATTAATTTCCGTTCTCTGTGCTAGTAGAATTTCCATTGTACTGTCCACTTTATTCGTCGAGCATTTATAAGCGGATTCTGAAATCAAGCGAACAAGTCCGGTAATAAATTTTCCAGATGCAGAGACAGCTACACGGCTAAGAACACTAAATACTTCATCAAGGTTTTTACTAAATCTACCGGGTGTTTCAAAAATGACCGGTATATTTGAAAAATCAATAAAAACTAAACGGGCAGCGATAGAAATAAACCGTTTGTTGCAATATGCTTGGGACAACAGTAAAGATATAGAAGAAAACGCAGTCTGTGAGTTCGCCATTCTGTTAGTCGCCCTTCTGCTGTAAGCGTGTGCTGTTCACAGATTGCAAGTTTGCTGTGAAAAAAATGGTTTATTCCTTAGAACAGAGGATTTTTCTTGTTGAAATTCCACCGAAACACAGTATTGTTGCAACAAGACGAAGTTTTCAACGGAAGTTTAATGTAACCAAAAGACCGAAAAGCGATACAATAAAGGATCTGTGTGAAAATTTTCAACGCACTGGGAACGTGAAGAATGAACGGGCTGGAAAGGTAGGGCGGCCGCGTACGGCAACCACAGAGGACAATGTTCAGTTTGTGCAAAAGGTGATCCAACAACGACCTCTGGTTTCCATTCGCCGCGTTGCAGCTGCGGTCCAAATTAAGCCAACGTCCACGTATCGTCTCATGCGCCAGAGTTTACAACTCCACACAAAATTCAAACTCGGCAACCCCTCAGCGCTGCTTCCATTAATGCAGGAGAGACATTCGCTAACGATATGGTGCAAAGGATTGATGACGGCGATATCCATGTGGCATTTGGTTTACTGACGAAGCTTATTTTTACCTGGACGGCTTCGTCAATAAACAGAATTGGCGCGTATGGGCCATATTATGGCTGTGCATGGTGGATATGTGGAAAATATCGTAGTTTAGATTTTTCCAGACTGCAGCGCCATCTGTTGTGGAACATTGTAACTAATTTTGAAAGTTTGTCTGCTGAAAATTGACTGTTGTCCCAAGCATATTGCAACGAACGGTTTATTTCTATCGCTGCCCGTTTAGTTTTTATTGATTTTTCAAATATAACGGTCATTTTTGAAATACCCGGTATCTTCAATTTCCATTTCCCCTGGACGTTTGTGTTTCACCAAATATTGTGCTGGTAAAATGGTACTTTGAAATAAAAATGAACTTTTACATGGGAACAACTGAGTATAAGGCCTAAAAAAGAGCTTGATAAACATATAGGGATGGATGCAAGGCGAGACGCGACAGAGGTTCACAGATTTTATGTGAGACAAAGCTTTGCAGCTGTTTTGCGAGACGAGACGGACTATTTTCTTGTCGTGCGTCCATCCCTATCACAATATTACTGATGTTGTCGTGGAACATTTATTTTCGAACTCGTGTGTTTGGTTTCACGATAAATCCCGTTGGAGTGAAGTGGACAGCGCAGCGAAAGTTTTCACTAGCACAGAGGAAGGAAATTTAAACAACCAAGGCATGAGTAGGAATCGAACCCACGATCATACGCTTAGACGATTGGCATGGAGTTCTTAGCATTCAAGCCGCCGGTCCCCTATCACTACATAACTTAGTTAAGAAAACACTCTCGCTAAATAAACTAATGTAACCTTACCAGCTTTGATGTAACCTTACCAGGGTACCGGCAACTGCAAGAATATGTTGAAAATATATCAATCAATATAAAACAGAAAATGGATTGCCTAATACGGCCACCTGTGTCAAAAGTGCTCCTTCAATCTGTGAAAAGCGATGCGCGATTCGATCGACTGCCATGTTGGTAGTTAAATTGAGCAACAACGGTAGCACCTTTCAGCACTGAAACGGTTGCGTTTCAAAGGGTTAACGAATAAAAGCCTACGTCAGTGGTACAGGGACATCCTGTATAACTCAGTTATAAAAACATTTAGGGCAAATGCAGTAAAATCTCGTTATAACGAGCTTGAGAATTATGAATATTTCAGATTAACGACTATAATATTTTTATTTACAGAAAATCATGTAGTACAAATTCGATAGAGATATGAATACAAGGAGATGGCATTAGCTATCTTCTGTATTGGACGAAATGAAATAACTGTGTTGGTCTGAGTATGGCAATTATTTTGTTGGTTTCTTTTTAACCTTAAGCCAGTGTTCGCTCTGGAACACCAACTCTGACGTTTTGACTGTTGCAGTCACGAAGAACAGATTGATTCTATAAAAATAGTTGCGGTGACATAGCTCCCGAGAATCCTTTACTTTTGTACTGCATTTCCCGTAAAAAAATGCTCACGATATTTTTAACAGCACTGACATCTGCTGAATAGATTGCCAATGCCACAGACCTAGAGACCTTTTTTGACGACAGCTAGCTGTGAGCACCACACCAGCTGTCGTCGAAAAGGTCTCTGCACGCGATGAACGTTTCGATCGTCCGTCATCTTGCTGGTAGTTAAGTCGAGCGATGCAACGGCTGCCCTTTTTCAGCATGGAAAGGTTGCGCTTCAAGGGTAATAACAGTGAAAGATCACGATTTAAGGATTAAAAGTAAAGATCACCATTATATGTTACAGCAGTCCTAATACACAATCTCAGCATTCTACAGTTAAAGTTTTACGTTATGCCAATTCGTATTACTCTTGGCGCCAACTTCGGTGACATTACTCTTAAATCGGAACTGTCATCATAGATGCACAGTCGTACTGCAATGGGGCTAGCATAGGCGGACGTTACAGCTTCGGCTTCACGACCAGATAGCTAATGCCGTCTCCTTGTATTCATATCTCTATGACAAATTCAATTACAATGAAATTTCATTTTTACGAATTTTTTCAGAGCAATGAATTCCCAAATTTCGTAATACCGAGGTTCCACTGTAAACGATTGTTGTTACACTCACCCGCTTTGACGATGAGGATGCCCGTCGACTCCACCCGGGGCAGGTGCTGGGGCGTCTCCCCCCCGTCGTTCTGGGCCTGCTCCCTGTCCCCGCTCAGGGCCTCGCACTTGTAGTAGCCCGTGTCGTGGATGTCGAGGTTGGAGATCCTGAGCCTGGAGCCGACCTTGCCCGGGCCCGGGTTGTACTTCTTGATCTCGACCCGGCCTTTCTCCTCCTCGACGGGGGCCTCGTTCTTGTACCACTTGAAGTAGACGGGGCCCTGGCCCAGGACGTCGCAGCGGAGCTTCACGCTCTCGCCGCTCTCTCGAGTGATGTTCACCAGCGATCGCTCCAGGCGCAGCTCCGACCGGGGAGACGTGGAAGGAGAGCCTGGGGTGGGGAAAAAAACCAAGAACGATAAGTGATGCATCGACTACAAAATACTTCACACTAACAGTTTATCTACAGGGTGGCCATAATCAAACTGCAAGTGTTCAAGGGTTGCTGGAGAGAAAACTACCGAGAATATCCCAGTGAAATTTGGTATCTACACGTTTTAAAACATGCGTAAGTCAAATATGCAAGAAAAAAATCGTCATTTTCACCCGATAGATGGCGCTGTACCGTATTTCAAAGCTCACCGATGGCATATACAACTTCCAAAACAGATAGACAGAGCATAGTGACATTCTAAGAGGCATATAAACAATATAAAACATCATTTACAGTTTATCAAAATTCCATACAATTCGCTTCAGTAATTAAATTTTTACGGTAACATGTAATCAAAAATTAACGTAAATTAAAATCACAAATTAAACAATTCATAAAGACGCTTTGGAAAACAATTAAACCATTATTTATTCTCAGTGACACTCATTCGACCTCTTCTAAATCGTTTCATACGACGGTATTCTTTCAGAGTAGCTGAATAATTGCTACCATTCTGATAGAATATCTTCACTAACAATGCACTTTCCTTCTTATTCAGAGTCATGATTGACCATTACTCAAGGTGGTCTTGTTTTTACATTGTTCGATGGGCTTAAAATTTGCATATAGGACGTCCATAAGCATTGAAACACGATATAGCGCCATCTATCGGGTGAAAATAGCGAGTTTTTTTTATTGCATATTTGACTTGCGCATGTTCTGAAACGTGTAGATACCAAGTTTCACTGGAATATTTATTCCTGGTAGTTTTCTCTCCAGCACCCCTTGAACACTTTCAGTTTAATTATGGCCACCCTGTATATATATTATATGTATATATATATATATATATATATATATATATATATATATATATATATATATATATATATATATATATATATATATATATATATATATATTTATATATATATATTAAGTGCTTGGGAGCTATTAGTTTAACACACGGATTTTTAAATACGCGGCGCAACGGCGAATCACTTTTCGAAGGTTGCAAGATAGCAACATAGTCGCCAAGATTGACCATTTCTGGCGATTTTTTATGACCATGTTTGGCACCAAAAAGTAAGTCTTAAATAAATCTAAGAATAAGTCTAAAATAAAGACTTTAAAAACGTAGTGGTTCTTTTTCTCAAATGAAACACAGCGGTGTACCAATAATTAAAAAAAAAAAGTGGAAGGACGCTCATTTTTGAGAAATTTAACTTAAATATGCGTAATTAGTTGAATGCAATTATTTTTAAGTAAACAAGTATGCTTTTTAGCACATTTTTGAGTGCTATTAATTTCAGAAACTTATTTTTGTCTACTCAAAAAAAAAAAAAAAAAAAAACCCGGAGAATCACTTTTCAAGGGTTGCCAAGTGTTTGTTAAAGGTCCCCATGATATGCTATTTGTGGTGATTTATCATCACGTTTGGCGGGGAAAAGAGTTTCTAAGCTGAACTTGGCTTGGTGGTATCTTCCATATTTGACGAGAAACTGCCAAACCTTACTCTTTAATGAATCACTGTTACTGTTAATGGGAATATTAATTAGGTGTCTATATTAGTTTAAGTGAAAGTGAAATATAGTTAGGATATGAAGTAAATTGTCAAACAGTTTTAGTAGGCAATTTTAATATAGGTTTCAATTTCAAATAGCAAGGAACACAAACGGCGCGCCCATAGATTATGATGCACTTTACAACGTAATGGAGAAAAGAAGACAAGTAGGACCAACGGATGGGTTATGACGCTTATGCGCATACTTCACAACTTGAAAAAGTCGTCATGCGCGGCTAATATCCAAGCTGTGCCGTAATTTGAAATCGGTTTTCTTTTTTCAAAAGAAAAAAAAATAATGCCTGTTATTTTTATTTTTTTGCTTTTTCTATTGAAAGATTGATAAAGAAATATTTCCCTTACGCTTAATTTTACGTTTCTTTTTATCACTCGGGTGCTATTTCTTTCAAGCACGGGATTTTTGTCTACGCGGCGCGCCGTGGTCACTTTTCCGTTTCATCCATATTTTCTGCAGTGATTTGATATTGCTAACGGAAACATGGACTATCCCTTCAGATGATTTTCAAATACCAAGATTCACTTTAGTCGAACGGATAGACAGTGGTTTCCAAAACAGAAAACCATCTGAAGTTATGATTTTTATAAAAGGAAAACTTAATGAAACGCTTTACCCGTGCCTACACGAGCCAGATCAATGGTGTTCAAATGATCATTGCGTATATTCAAGATAAAGTGAGATTTGCAGTTACATACGCTAGTCCTCGAATGAAGATAAATTACATGCTATATTCGAAACGTTGCAGAAGGAGGATGATTGTAAGACTGTTTTAGTAGGAGATTTTAACATAGAATTAAATTCCGATGAAGGATCCAATTTCATAACTGAAGTGGCAGTGGGTACTTTAGATTTTCCAATGCGCATTCATCCAAAACATTTCACCACTAGGGGCCAAACAACAATGGATGCAATTTTCAGCAACAAATTATGCGAACAGGAGTCTATATGAGCAATTACAGTTATCATTTTCCTCTATATGGCAGAATTCATTGAATGGATTAAGAAAAATTCTGAAATTCTTCCAGCCGAATGCGTAAATAAAATCTGGAAGAATTTTAGATTATTCTTACTATTTTTTATTTTATTTTATTTTTTTATTATTATTAAATCTCTGGCAAGATTTATCACCTTTTTAAACCCCCCCCCCTCCCCTAAAGAATGACCTTTATCTAATGCATTTTTTGAGAAAATGCTACTGCAATGCAAATTTGTTAAATCTATAGAAAAAATAATATGACCATACTTACTAGTAATATTTTTTTCTACTGGCACCTCTGCTTTCTCACTTGGAGCGTCAGATTTTAATCTAGTAATAGAAAAAAATAATACAGTGAGTCAAAAACGATCATCCTGTGTGCAGAAAATACAAATGTAATCATCATGTTTATTCAAATCCATAAAAATATAATCAAACAAGACAATTCGAACCGTTTGAGTTAATTGTTCTCTTCATTTAAAAAATTGGCAACTTCATTTTAAAGTAGTCAGAGGGTGAAAGGTCGAGGCCACAAGGATACCAATCCGTGACTTTTCCCTTAACTATCGAATACGTCAACGCCATAATCGAAAATAACTTATAAACAAAATCTATATAATCGAAATATTCGTCCAGAAATTCAAAAGCGTCTTGTGGAAGATGAGGACGAGCCCCATCTTGCATGAACCATGCCATGCCTAGTCGATCATCTAAAGCTAATTGAGTGTTGACAAATTATTTTAGAAGAGCAATATATCGGTCAGTCATTGCCGTTTCTCGTAAGAAAAAGAGTCCCAATGATGCCTTTGAAGGAGATTGCAGCAGCTCAAACGGTAAGTTTTTACTTTGTGCAATGGAGCAGTCATAGGTGCAACAAATGAGTGTTTGCAGTGCCCCAAAATTGCAAACTGCGGCTGTTACCGCGATATCTTCGAAATATGATTGTACTCAGCGTTTGAGCGGTCTTTATAGGTCCATATTTTCGTTTGTAGCGTCATCTGTCGTCGCAATTTGCAACTAAAATTTTGTGCCTTCTGAATAAAATTCTGACGATTTTTTTTTCAATGAGCATGCCAGTTTCATTCTTCTGTCTATTACCGTTTCTCAGTTATTTATTTTCAAAATTAAGGGGACATAGCACCTTTAAACTTCTAAAAAATCAATTTTTCAAAAGTAATTTTTAAAAATAATTCAGATAGTTAGGAATATATTAAAACAAACCGCATCAAAATCGAACTAAAACTACGCCCGCAGCAATTAAAAGTAATAAAGCTCTAACATGGACTTTTCCAATAAACGCAGTGTAAAGAAACTTGATTTTCTCAGTTTCTGATTTTTGCACTTTCCCACAAAATTAAAAAAAAAGTTATGAAATTTTACATATTGGTTGTATGTACATATATTTATTCTCTGAACCTCAGATTTGATAATGGGACCAAAATATTTTATTTTATAACATGATAAATCATAAAAATCTCAATAATTTTAAAATTCTGTCATTCATCATGTTATGAAATAAAATATTTTAGTCCCATAATCAAATCTGAGGTTCAGTGAATTAAGATCTACATGTACAACCCATACGTAAAATTTCATAACTTCCCATTCATAACTTTTTTTTTAATCTTGTGGGAAAGTGCAAAAATCAGAAACTGAGAAAATCAAGTTTCTTTACACTGCGTTTATAGGAAATGTCCATGTTAGCTTTATTACTTTTAATTGTTGCGGGCGTAGTTTTCGTTCGATTTTGATGTAGTTTGTTTTAATATATTCCTAACTATCTGAATTATTTTTTAAAATTACTTTTGAAAAATTGATTTTTTAGAAGTTTAAAGGTACTATGTCCCCTTAGTGTCCTTCGTGAAACCCTTCTCTATGTTAACAGCGACCCTAATATATGTCTTATGCACCTTTCGGGAAAAAATTCTTAAGCACAAAAATGTCCTCCAAAGTGGGCCGAAATACGTTTAGAGGAATATTGCAATTTTCAGGATGATTAAGATTTCTTCTAGAGTGTTTCGCAACTGTTACAGGCAAGTTTACCGAGACGTCACGAAGTTACGTGTCAGTGGAACTGGTAGGCAAACCAGTCGTTGTAATTGGTGCGTTTTGCCCACCAATTCTCGTGGTCAATCTCAGTTAAGCGGTCTGTAAACAGGAAACTTATCTATACGTTTAGTATAAGCATGCATAGTAGAGCTCCTAAACGTGGGTTTACGGCCGGTTATCTGCGAGGGGATCTAGGCCGAAGGGGGGGAGGGTTGCCCTCCGTAGGGGACTTTCAAAGGGGTCCTAACTAGTATTTGTGCGAAGTTTCGGAGAAAACCACTGAAAATTCCGGACGGTTTGGTCGACCGACGCAACCTGGGTTTGAACTAGGCACCTTCCGTCTCCGACTTGAGAGCGCAAATTCGCTCGGCCACTGGTGGGGCTAGTACAGCTTCTAAGGGGACATGCTACATTTTTTCAAGTTTCTTAACACAATTCTATTCGTTGTTCTTAAGATAAGTTCTTCAAAAGCAGCACTATTTCTCAAAGGAACAACAACCTTAAGCGAAATTTTAAATGCTAAATTGCGCCTTTTATATTTTTTTTAGCAAACTAAGGTCTATTGACTTATTTTTCTCGAACTCGGAAGATTCGATTATCAAACCCAATCCTTCCATAAAACTAAACGCAATCTAGATTAATTCGATAAAGCGCCTGAAACTCCACGCAAACCAAACACTCTGGATGAGCCATTCCAATAAAAACAAACGAGATTCCATCCACCTCCTCTGTAATCAAGTAGCCTACAATACTTTTGGGATAGGAAGGGGAATGAGGAGGGGAGGTTCGAATTTACTCCCGGAAAACGTCTTTATTAAAAATTAACTCTTACCCGCCAAATCAAATCAATCCTCCCCCCCCCTTTTCGCAAAACTGCTCCTGGGGAAAAATCACCTGTTTGTCAGTCTCGAAACTCTATTAAAAGCTAGTTCCCAAAACAAATAGAAAATTCAGTTTCAAAAATTCCTACAGTTTTAAAGTCCCCCCCCCCCTTTTCTAAAAGCAGTATGTCTACAGACATTAGTAGTGGAGTTAATTTCCCAATCGCAAAACGAAGTTTTACTTCGCCGCAATTTTGTACTGAAGAGAAGTGAAGTGAAGGGGGGCGTACCCGCCCCCCGCACCCCTTTCCCCTTCTCCTCAACCTTGCAAGCTCGTGATTACTGACATTCATTACAGGCAACCAACAGTTAATTAAATTCCGGAAAGTTTTGGCGGATGGGGTTGCCGGGCGTCAATCGCGTCGCCAATTTTCGCCAAACTCATTTGCAGGGTTTTCTCTTCCGAGTTTTTATGTGTTTTTTATTTAATGTTTTTTTCCCTTCATTTTTTCTCATTTACTTTTGTTTTGTACGCGTGTAGAACACCGTTTTCGGGAAATTAGAAAAATATTTTTTTTTGCGGGAAAATTCCAGAAAAAGCGGCGATAATTGAATACTGTTGAAAATCTTTCAGGACTGTATAGTAAGAAACAAACACTAAAGGGGTAACCGTTTCAGTAAAATGCGGTGTTCAGTTTTGACTCTCATTCTTCTACTTTATTTGTATTGATAATCATCTCTAAGTATAATTTCGCACGATAAAAAATAGGAGAAAATGTTTACTTGAATAAAATGAATTTAGATTAATTCAACTACACTTAATTAAAACAGTTTCACGAAAGAATGCTATTAAAGTAGTTAATTTTAAAATGTTTAAGTTATTTAAATTTGCTGAAAAAAAGTCATCTGGAGGCTCGAAATACACTGATCTCTAAAAACTATACTAAGACCTTTTTTAATTAAATTATTGTTTTACCATTGATTTTATGGGAGGCAGCATTGATTGCCCCATAAAACATTGAGTTTATGGGAGAAAATAGGTCATTCTATGTTTACTGGTATTTATAAAAAATGATTCTACGACACCTGTTTTCATTGTTTATTGAATTGTTAAAACACTAAATACAGGGATTGCATCTTAAAGGTTACAATAGACTTTCAATCTTCACGTTTCATTTTTTATGAATTACCAGAAAATTGCAAATGTCATAAAAAAAACTAATTATATTAATGTAATTGAAACCTGACATCCTTAAAAAATGCATAAATAACAATGTGAATTTGAAAAAAGTTGCAGCCGCACCTCTTTGAAATGCATTGGAACAAGCTTTACCCATAAACTGCCTTTTAGATAGTGCAATAAATGTTGGTAGTGACTGTAAATATCTAAAATTCTTAAATAAAAATTCAAGGATTTACTGAAAAAAAGAAATACGTTATATTATACGGATGTTTGGAATCAAATAAATTATCTTTGCATTAAAAAAAAAACTTTAGTATAAAAAGGATGTAGCTCCAATTATTAGTCCTTGTGCTACTCAAAAGATAAAGATGCCTGCCTCCTTTAGTTTGTGTTGAATATTAAACATTTTTTTACATTTTTCCCGCAAACCTGAATAGTTAGTGAGTGCAACTCCTTTACCAGCAAACAATTCAGTCGTTAGATCACAATTAGTTTTTATTTAAAACTTCCACAAATCTGCCTTTACATAAGATCGCAGTTATAAATCATCGGTACTTCTTTCTCATTCTTATTTTATTGATGTCGTTAAAATCAAGATGCACTTTTAACTTTCAAACGAGTAGTAAAATTATAAACGCACCAGCAGCACTTAGGGATACGACACTGAGATGGGTGCAACGTATTAAAATTGTCAGCCTCAGATAACTATTTTAGCCAACAAAAATTTAAACACAATATAGAAATTAGGATAATATAATTAAAGCTTTGTAAAACAACACACGTAAAAGGTACTCATCAAAGTGTATACGTGTTTCGATCAAAGAATTTTCGATTTTCATCAGCACGAGTAGAAGTCCAAACACAGAGTAGTACTGGGGACAGAAAAATGTAAACAGAAAAAGTGGGACAGTATAATTGGGACATTATTTGTTTTAAACATTATAAAATTTCTCTTTCTAACAACCGCGCTTAGTGGCGAACAAGCAGGAAGATTATAGAAGTAAAGTTTTATAGCAAACTCATCAATCAAGCATTTTCATAACAAAACAGTCCAGGCTAAGCGTATATACTATTTTGGAAAAATAATTCTACTGTTACTCGTTACATAGATAAGCAAGATGGTTAAAATTACGAATCCTTTTATACTGGTTGAAAAGTGTTAAAAAACCTAGCATACATGTGACCTAGATTCTAAATAAATAATTTTCATTCTAAAAAGATTTACATATATATAGATTTTTAAAAAATTATCCGTTTGTTTTCCATGCATTTACTTTTCTCTGTCCTCTAAAAATCGCTTATCAACTTTTCATTGTAACTTCAAATGAAACTTATCTCTTGAAACAAAAACAATGGCGGCAGAACGTTCAGGCAGTTACAAGAATACAATGAAGCTATCTCTGACACACGGAAGCTCGTGGAGCCGCGACAGAATTTATCTCTCAACTCTTTCTCCATTTATAATTTTACGGGTTTTTAACCGGATGTTTATCGCGCAGTATTCGGGAAACTCTGCTTTGGAAACGCCGCTGTTCCAGACATTTTTGTATAATCACTTGCATACCACGTGGCGATATTAAACGGAGGAATAAAAGTTTATTTCGGGGAACTTGAATGATTCGGCAACGGCGATATCTCTGTGAATAAAGCAACAAGAACTTGCCGTTGTTTTCTGCGAAAAATGGGTCATATTCTCTTTCAGTGCCATCTTTAACCCTTTAACGCGCAGTGTTCCCGCTCTGGGAACACCCAACTCTGACGTTTTGACTGTTTCCAGTCACGAAGAATAGATTGGATTTCTATAAAAATAGTTGCGGGTGACATAGCTTCACGAGAGTCCTTTACTTTTTAGCATGTCATTTCCCGTAAAAAAAGGGTCAGGATTATTTTTAACATCACTGACATCTGCTGAAAAAAATGGAAGAATGCGTGAACAGCTGGATAGATTGCCTAATGCTGAAAAGGGCAGCCGTTGTCATCGCTCGACTTAACTACCAGCAAGATGGCGAACGATCGAAACGTTCATCGCGTGCCACAGATCTAGAGACCCTTTTTTGACGACAGCTGGCTGTGCGTTCTGGTAGTTAAGTCGAGCGAGGGCAACGGCTGTCTTTTTTTCAGCATTGGGAAACGGTTGGGCGTGGGCCTCTAAGGGTTAAATCGAGCGATGGTAAACGGCTGCCCTTTTCTCAGCATTGGGAAATGGCTGCGCTTCAGAGGGTTAATTCGACGTGATCGGATATCCGTATCTGTAACCAATGGCATTCAGGGGGGAAAAGAAACTGGTGATGATAAAGAAGAAAAAGAGCGAAATCATCAGACTCCCCCTTTTTTCCAGCTCAGATCTGATACGTATCTTTGAATGACATTTGAAATTTGAACAATACCCGTGTACAAAAAATAATAATTATTTAGTCCAGTTCAGAAACTGTTTGCCTTGTAAATATAATTCATGACGATGAACATCGAAAGGATATTAAGAGGCTGATATTTTTGAAATATTTACAAAATATTGCCAATATGTTCAGTGGAAAACCAGTATGTTCCGACTTTCGGAAGTACATTTGAAATAATTCAACAGTAAAAACAGAATTGGAGAAATATGTCTAGCGAATATTTTCACAGTGATATGTACCCAATGTTGATATTACATAAGAGGTATTACTAGTTTATCTAAATATTGTATTATTATTATAATTATTATTAGTATTTTTTGTAACATACCCTATCCAATGTATCTCTAATATTCTGTAAATATTTCAATAATTTTGAGATCCCAATACAACGAGTAAACATTATTTTGCTCCCACGAACATTTATCTTGTATGAATTCAGAGAAAAAAAGCAGTTGTTTATCTGCCCCCCACCCGAAAAAAAAAAAAAAAGCCCAATCAGTCTTTGATCTACGCAGCAGCAAAAACCAAGCAATATATTCACTTTTATATACACATATATACATTTATATAAGTGCATTTAGAATCGAATGGAGGATAAGGACGATCAAAGATAAAAGCCTTGAATAGCAATGCAAGTAGGGAGGTGGGGGGCGGTATCCTTTCCATTGCTAGCGGCACAGGGATAGACCTTTTCCACGGATACAAATGGTTTTGCGAATTGGATTACACAGTACTGCTTTCAGGGTAATCGAAAACAGGGGGGTAATAGAACGGGCCTCTTTTAAAATGGAAGCGAAAATCTCGACTATCAGGGCGATACACGCAGCATCGAAAAAAAGTGGAGGATAGAAAAATTCCAATTCACTTTTAACCTATTCAATTTCAAATACGTAAGCCACAGAGCGGTGTAAAATTTATTATAATCTTTCGGTTGCAATCAAACTTCAGAGTTCTAACAATTATAATGCGGTGATATCTCTATACTAGATGATAAGAACTGATGTATGTAGAGTTACTTCTAGTGCATTAAAAAAATTGTGATTAGCTACCATTAAAATTATTAAATAAGCAAAATTTAAACTAAATTAAAATTTTAAAGCACTCATCTTACTAAGAATTTTTTACTAAACCATTTCTGTGAAAGCTGCCTATGCTGTTTTTTTTTGGATGCAATCGTTGCACAGGTAGCAACAGTAATTAACAAGTGTGATTTTAAAGTTGTACCTTTGAAAAACTGTAGGCATCATAGAACTTTTGAACAGCTTTATAAACAAAACAATACTGTTTATTATTCGAAAAAATTAATATTTATAAAATAATCAATAATGTTTGATCACTAAATGCGCTATGCGCGTATTATAACAGAAACCTATACGTCTCATACAACTTTTAGAAAAAATTCTTAAACACAAAAATTGACAGAACAGTACCCATCAAGAGAAATACATCAAAGTACCTTATGTTCATTTCCTGAATCTTCTGTGGTTTTTAAGTTCACCGTTTATAAGCGTCCATACTTTCGCTTGTAAAGAGACAGCCTAAATATTTTAAAGTCTCTTGCACAGATGGATACCTTAAAATACTGTTCAAAAGCTGGAAGATTTTTTGAACTAACAGGCTTAGTACTCTGAGGTGTTACTTCAATATTCCAGCAAAATAAGTGATGTGAGCAAATAAAATTCTTACAACGCATTTTTTAAATTACTCCTGTAATTATTTTACAGTGTTCTGTTCCCAAATGCGAAATTGCTACCTGCGTCCTGTTAAAAACGCTTAAGGGGACAGCCTACTTTTAAAATGCCTAAAAAATCGATTTTGAGATTTTTATCTCATTAAATAGCTTACTTTATTCTAAAAAGATTGATACCAACCATTTTTCTGTATGACATTTATTTGTTGAGATAAAAAGGAAAATGTAAACGCAAGTTGGGCAGCATGCTGTAGAAGCTGCATCTAAGGTTGACACTCAAAGCATAAAAGAGGGAGAATAGAAATGTACAGAATTTAATTTAGAAACTCGAAGAGCCAGAAAATGCTCATCAGTTCTCAGTTTGAGGCAATAAAAGAAAACGAAGGCATTGTGCATGAAAGCGGAAAATTTTAAATCGAAATTTCATAAAGTGAAATAAAATCAAATTTTTATGTTGCAAAGTAAAAATAAATAAATATATATATATATATGGATATAATTATTAAAATAACTTCAAAACATGTACTTTACCAATATTAATGCCTTTATATCCTAAAAATGTATCTTTTGTTAAGGTATGTACATATATTTTCATATTTACAATTGTCGAGCTTTTCTTTAGACTGATGTTCCTTAAGCCATATTAAAACATATTTTGGGTTAATCATATTAAGTACTCCGTAAAATTATTCTTAAATAGTAAATGTTTCATTAGAAAATGTTTTTAACTTTTAAAAATTAAAATTTATGTTCCAAAACAACAATTTGAACTTTAATTGGCGTTTTCTCAAAACACTGTTTTTCAAGTTTGCGCGCATGATATTTTAAAAACTATTTAAGATATCAACTTGAAATTTTTCTCAGGCATTTATTCTAATATAATGAACAAAATGAACTAAAATGAAATGGTTGTGTTTCATAGAAAAAAAGTTATGATTGTAAAACTATCAAAATTTTTATGGTAATTTAAATTTTCAGATTAAATGATTTTTTTAAATTTAAATTATGAAAATAATTAAACCATTTTAGGTTAGATTGTTAATTTGAATGTCTTGTTTAATTTAGAAAAAAATTATGAGGTTCAAAGGAATTCTACTTGAGATATCTTGCGCGCAGTGGGAAAGTACCCTTGAATTTTTTTTTTTCCCAATATTGTGTGGTAAAATAATATTTTTAAAATTATCACCTTTATAATAAATTAAAATAATATTTTTAATCAATAGAGTAATGTCATAGTAGTTAACTGAAAAAAAAGTTATGTTTCTGCATGCATTCATTATTTTTTTAAAAATTATGAAAGTTGATCTAAAATTTATACATTTTCCCATTCTTAAAAGTAGGCTGTCCCCTTAAATATAAAACAGAATACCAATTAGTTATTTTATTTGCGAAAAAATAGAAAAATTGTATAAATATCTACAATGTATTCTTATGATGCAACAACATTCATATAATTTAATTCATGAAAAGTTTAAAATATAAAAAACGTAACTATGAGATTAATATTTAAAGGTGTTTATTTCCAGTGTATTCTTAGTAATCAGTAAGTATTGAAAACTAATACTATGCAAATATTTGAGAATTTTTAACGCCATAGGAGCAATACTGGAACCCCATATTAAACCCCAAAAATGCTAGGAAAATTTCTGTATTACATTAGGAATTAAAACACATAATTATGCAAAAAAATATATGAATCAGTATACAAAAATTCAGTTATATTAAAAAAAAAACTATGCAATGAAAACCAAATTAAGCACTTCCAATATAATTACCAGAACCTGAAAAAGAATATTTCTACTTTTCTGATAAGTCTCTAAAATACCACAGAATGTCTAATTTCAAACCTAATTAGAAACTACTTCGGTTGCCTAGATTTTTTTTTTTTTTTTTACTCGAGGTATTATACTAATTCTCCATTCCTACTACTTTTTTCCTCTTTTTCGAGATTTTTCCTTTTTTCTCCTTCCCTATTCCATCAGCGGGATGATCTTTGAATTCCGGACATTCCCTGTTTTCAGGAAAACGTGAAGAAAAGTAATTAAAGTTCAGTTAATTAGACGAAACACTCTCCCAGATTCCTCCCTTTTTACGGCAGTGATGCAAGAAAAAGAGCGAAATGGGAATCGCTAAGAGCTTGTAACAGGGCTGGGGTGGAGAATCGTGATTCAAGCAGAGTTCGTGTAATCGTAATCGATTATAATCGATTGCACTTTCTGCGTAATCGTAATCTAGTCATAATCTAGAAATATAGTTTTCCGAATATCTAATGTAATCGGAATCTGAAAACTTAAATACCCGTATAATCGTAAGCTAGAAGATTGAATTTCTAGATTATGATTAAATAATCGTACTATACACTGTAAGAAATATCTGTATTTTACCACCCATATTGCTGCAAAATAATACAGCACTGTGTGTTGCAAGTCCCCTAAAATGGCGTAATGTGACATTGATCAGCCAATCACGTAAAACCTATGGCAGTGATTGTATGGCAACTAGCACAATCTTACATCAGAACGTGTTAGCGTTACGTTTTGCTCTAAAATAATACAACACTGTGTGTTGTAAATCCACTCACAAAATGGTGTAATGACGTTGATAAGCCAATCACGAAGAACATTGTGCTGTAGACTGTGAAAAATTTGCTATACAAAGTGTGGATAAGCGTAACGTCAACATCACAACGTGTTGACAATACGTTTACCCACTCGTTATGCTGTAATCATGTTTTTCCAGTGTAGTCGTAATCTACGCATACCGTAATCGTAATCACTTGAGACGATTATAGGATTGCATTCACTCAGTTTAAGTTTTTACGTCAAATAAAAATAACAGAAAAAAGCATTAAACTGTGTGTGAAGTCTTCGTTAAATTTCTCGGGAGTCCTGATTTTGACAGTCTATTCAAAAAGGTTAAAAAATCTTGAACCCAGGTTTAACATGTTCATTCACCTTGTTACAAAAACGTGAAGTGAAAAATTATCCTTTCAATGGCTAGCGGTGCTTCTACTCTTCCGTTCTCTCTGGTCCTAGCAATGCTTTCCGATATCTACGGGAGGCGATTCAACGCTAGAGACAGCAAGGAGAAAATCTAAGCTGTTTTATTATTGCAGGGCATTTCTTAAACAGGTTAAACCTGTATTCAAGGATCATTTTATGTGTGTTATTTTATCAAGTTTTAATAATTTTATCAAGTTTTAAACACCAGTTTCTTTTGAGTGCTTTTTTAAAATCAGTTCTGTTCTCTGTGTAAAAATTGTAGTATTAGAAAACTGTGAATGCTCACAAAAAACTTTTTTAAAATCGTAATTTAATGATAATCGCACCATGCGTAATCGTAGTCAAAAGTTTCTGCAGGTTATATTATTGAAATCTAATCGTAATAGACAAACTGATATTTGAGATTAGCGTAATCTAATCGTAGTCCCCATACGAAAAAGAAAAGTAATCGTAATCGTAATGGATTACGTACACTCATGACCGTTTCGAAGTCTGGATACAAGTAACATCAATGCAACGTTAGTGGGGGTGGCATAAAGAGTATCTCAGTATAGAGTCTAATAATTCGAAATGGACTGAGAACTCGTTCCATGATAACTATTATTATGCAAGCAGGTTAGTTACAAAATCGTTTATGTCACAAAAAATTCGGGAAAATTTATTTATTTTTCAACGACATAGAGCTAGCTGCAACACAAAGCCTTCACATGGCCGAATGCGATATCCATCCGCGAAGGGTTAACCCAATGAGAGGCCACTACCCCTAACAAGCACATCACAAACACTCATGTCTATGACGAGAATCGAACCCTTAACCAAAGTGTGGTAGATTGATGCATTAACCACTACACAACCTAAGCGACATTTATTTATGATATGGTTGGTGTATCGATATAGATATTAAAATGTAATATTTTATCGCACTCATGCAGCAGCAGTAGTGTCTTTACTCAAAAATTGTCTTTGTGTGTGTGTGTGTTACCATCAGCAGACCTAAAAAAAATCTATAACGTAAATTATCTTAACTATAAAAATGACATTTGCAACGTGTAACAGAATACAAATTCCTATAACAGATGGAAACAGTTTTACGCAATTTCAGCAACTAAATTACTGCAGCCAAAATTAGACGACCACTCACCCGTTTTTTTCGCACATCTTAAGAAAAAAAATATTTAAACATTTCTTTCTTTAAAATGTAAAAAATATGAATTCTATGTTTAGGCGCACCATGTTTGTAACTTATCGAAACTTTATTTGTTCGAATTTAATGTGTATATATATAAATATATTCTGGTACACCTGATACTTCTGTTAACATCGATTAGAATTACATACATAAAAAATACATAAAATAATAAATCCTTCACAAATCCTTTCCCTTCTGGATCTGTGTGCCGTTCGTTCACTCCAAAACTTTCTTCCTAAATCTCCGACGATAGAATTTATTCGGAATCTCTTCCACTATAAATAATCTTTCGCCGCAAACTACTACTTCCACCATTGACTAATGACCGGTAACGGAGATTCCTCATGATGTACTTTCCGCACGGAAAACCGATGAAAAATATCAAAGTAACGGTATCAAAATTATTTCTGGACCTAATCCGATTTTCGGAATATCGTCAGTTATATATATACTTAACCGTTTTTAGATAGGGGTAATAACGGAGAAAGTGGGGAATTTATTCCGGACGTAGATTTGCAGACATATTTTATAATATTACTTATTTTAAAGCTTCCCTCCCCTAAATGGCTATATGCTACAATCGTAGTCAGCTTACACACACACGTATATATATATTTTCCTGGATTTGATAAATAATGAAAACGGTAACCGTATTCGCATGGTGATGGAGAGGAAGAGCTATTTCGAGTAATTCAGTTTTATGGCTTAGAAATAAGTGTTTCAAGTAAATTCTTATAGACATTAAGTAACTAGAAGTTAGGTTGTTGGTAAAGTAAAGTAAGCTTTTCGAGCTTCGAACATGTCAAACAAAAGTTTGAAACTTGGAATGATCAGAGTATTTATTATTTTTTAAGAAAGGTTATAAAAACAGTAAATGCTTATAAAACCTATTCCACTTACATATGCATGTTACAAATTAATAATAAATTAATAAGCAGTACTTTTAAAAGTTTTGTTTAAATAACTTTAAAGTTGTACAAAATTTACATTTATTCGCCCATAATGTTGATGTTATAAATACATAGATACGTTGCGGTATTATAGAATCGTCAAAATAGATAGTAATTCTGTTATACAATGGCTGTTTGAAATAGGTATAGTATTTGCTACACTAACAGCTCTTTAAGAAGTTCTTTTCCCACATAATTACTTAAATTCATAATACAATGCGCATCGGTTATAACGGACCTGTGATATAACGTACTATCGGTTATAACGTCTGCAAACGCATCGGTTATACCTAGAAGCTAGATCCCGATTGAAGTCCTATATTTATAATGTTATTTAACTTCGGTTAAAACGCACTTAACAAAAGTACGCACTTAGACTATAGCGTACATTTTATACCAAAGCCAAAAATAAAATTTTGCTTTTCTTAAGAATTTTATTTCCTTGTTCTCGGAAATTTCAGTACCTTCAAAAACACTCGTTGTCAGTTTTCTCTAGCGAGATGAATTGTGCATGAATGAAGGGAGCGATCTTTTATCTTTTTCGCCTGCTAGGTAGGGCTAAGAACAAGACCCTGTTTTTTATTTGTCATTCATCAATGTAAATGCCTCCTGAAAAGCCCTATCTATAATGATACTGATGATAGTGAAGATGAAACAGAGGAGCCTATACCAAGTATACCCCACGTATTAAATGCTGCAAAAACATTTTCAAGATTTTTTGAATGCCGAATTAATGATGCAGACTAAAAGTCTATTATGGATATCCAAAACGGTCTTTTTAAAGTAGCATCTGCCCATTTAAAACAAAAGAAAATTACAGATTATTTATCTCAATGAAAATGGTAAGTAATAAGGAATTTTCTCTGTTTAATTTAAATTTTAAAAAATCAGACCAGTTTAAAACACATATTACAATGAAATTATGAGCCCACTTTCTTTTTTTGTGTAATATTGAATCTAACCGGCGGTACTGCTTATAACGTACTTCGGCTATAACGTACTACTTTTTTAGGTCCCGTGAGAATACGTTATAGCCGGTGTCTACTATAATTCCATTATCATTGATAATAAATATCATGATCCCATTACACGTGTTTAACGCAAAATTTTTTATTGAATTAAAGTTGCACACACACAGTGCATGAAATAAGTTATGAGACTACTAGAATTACAACCAAGCTAAAAAACTTTCTAATTTCACAGTTACGAGGATTCAAAATAATCCCCTTTACAAACCAAATTCAACGTTTAGATAGACCATACTGATTGTTCGAAGAACGCTAAAAGTCCTGATTGTGTGTATGTCCTCCAGTCTGTTGATTACAGTACGTTGGATGTCCTAAATGTCACTCAAACCTTTTCGTTTTAAAATCCATTTAATTTTCGATAATTGAAAAAAGGTCTGCAGGTACAAAATCAGGCGAATAGGGTGGGTGTTCGCTCACTAAGACCTGTTTCGATTTAAAATTCAATTTCAAGGGTGTAACGAAGATTATTGATTGGCTAGTGTAATTATTAAATTGCGTTGTTGCGGTTAGAAATCCAGGTTTGAATACTTAAAACTATTTTATTTAAAAGAAACTATTGAAACATTAAGTTATTACAATGGCTGGTGGTGACTAGGGAAATAAAAATACGTCCTATAAGGACAGCGATAATAAGATGGAATAATTACGCCAGCACAGAATTACATATTGGCGAGAACTAACACTTGGCTGAGATAAATAACGCCAATTCCAGAGCAACCATAAAAATTAATCCAATAAAATTAAAATATCGGAATCGCGAGCAAATAATTTTAAAGATGAGGCAGGGCAACAGAAAAAACTTACGGCAGCAGGATGCCAAACAGGGGAAGCAAAAAAGTTCGTTGCGATTGCAAACGGACGTAATATAATCTATTTCTAGCACAACGACGCCACCAGGTCTGAAGAGACAAATAAACAATTAAGAATGCTTTCTAATGCTATGCTTTAATGCATACGGGGGAAAGCGAATATACAGATTTAAAAGCCGAAGTGACCGAAAAAGGAGAACAGAAATGATTTAGAATACATGATTTTGGATAAATTACATTAAAGAAAGCCAAATTAAATGATTATTAAAATTAGATATGTGATCTTCATCACAAAGGGTAATGCGAAGTAAGCAAATTCTCAGTTTAGATGTAATGCTAGTTATCTTATCATTTATTTTTGGCACACTATATGGGCATTAGTGTGTGATTTTCTAATCATAAACACTCTATTTACTGTGGCACATCAATAAACATTTTCCCTTTACTCGCTTTTTTCGGGTAGCACTTTATTCCTTGATTAGTGAGCAAATGCAACCTAAGAAAGATACTCGGACGTATATTTCTTCTAGACCCGGTATCCACTGGACGAACAACAAACAATATGTGGAGGGAACGAACGAAATTGCAATTGACTTGAACAAATCCACCACAAACTATCTATCTACTTGCCGTCTCAGCTTATTTGTCAGGAGGAACAGCTTTCCCCTAAGTCGGAAATGACAGGCTTTTCCCATCTTGGAACGATGAAGAAAGAAAAAAAGCACGAAAAAATATGTATTAGACCGACTATCGCATCTGGTGGCCCATTAAAAGGAAAGTTGGGGATGACATCATCTATTAAGCCACTCACAATAGGCGAGCAGAAGTTGCCAAGCTGTGTCAGATATTATTATACATTACCCAGAAGCCCCCGGAGGTGTGCGCCATAAGAAATAGCAAAATGGGTGCCAATATTTTGGAATGTACCCAAAAATATGTAAGTTACAAAAATATGTAAGTAGGTGTTTTTATTTTTTTTCACGAATAACAATTTAAAAGTATTTAAAATTTTTGGATATCCATTATTATGTCACACTGAGACACAACAAACACAGGGAATTTTTATATTATTTTATAATTCATTGGTTGGAAAAGGTTCATATATTATAAACTTATTAATATTTTAAATTTGGGTAGTGGAAAAAAAAGAAGTCGATGTGTGGTTAATAATATAAAATTTATCACTTCACAGCAGCAAATGGGTGAACACGCTTGCAGATTGGTTCCCAAGTTGTCTATCAGTTCCATGGCAATAAAATTACAAATCTTGATTTTTTTATTTCAATTTCTTAGGGGCTTACAATATCTGTTGGTCATTTCATTCACGCCTTATGTTTTCTTTAATTAAAATTTTCTTATGAAATTTATAAAGAACTCAATTACAATCCAATGCTCTAGTTATTTATAGTTCACGTGGTAAATATACGCATTACTTTTTTTTCTTCCTTAATTTAAATTAGGGATGGACGCGAGACGAAAAATAAGCGTCTCGCGTCTCGCAAAATAGCCTAAAATCTGTCTCGTCTCGCAAAAATCCCTATATCGTAATGTTAAAAATGTGTGTCTCGTCTCGCAAAAAAGGTGTAAATCTCTGTCTCGTCTCGCAAAAAAGTCGTCTCGCGTCCATCCCTAATTTAAATTATATAGAAATTCTTAACTAACAGAGTAAATTGTGGAGTCCCATAAAAATTTGTTAACAACATGAAGACGATGTGTCAGATGTTATGAAAACATCTGACACATCTTCTTAGGCTTAAGAAATGTATATACACTGCTGGTATAAATATTTCTTAAGCCTAAGGAAAGAAAGAAAAAATAAATATAGACGATAACCACATTGTTTCAGTACAATTTAGGTATGTATGACCAGTAGCTCCTTTGGATAACGCATGCGCATTTCACGCATTGCAGATAGATTTGAAAGCAAATCATGTTTATTACGTTTCATTTTATATGTACAAAATGATCAGTCAATATCGATATAAACTTTAATTTAAAAGTTGTAGTGATGGATAAAAATATATTGTAACACTTGAAACTTATGTTACTTTAAAATAATGTGATTTGCTATTAGAGGTAATATAGTTTTTTTTTCCCTTCAGAATATTTTTAAGAAATTATTTGAGTCTGCAGACAGTTTTACATTATATCTAATGCGTTACTCACAAGGCTCCAATGCTGAGCCTCGAAACAGAAAATCCAAACTGTTTGAGTTTCCAAGATGATTATTTTAAATGCACAAAATTGAAGTTCCTAAACCACAGAATTAAAACAGATACGGAACAGATAATTGTCATATGGCCATCGTCTCTACAATAAACCAGCAGAATAACAATTGGGAAAAGAAGAAACTTTTATTTCTCTAAAGTTTAAGGAAAAGAGATATTTCAAAATAAAGGCCAAAAACAAATTTGAAACTTCGATAGCGTACGCATTCAAAGAACAAGAAAAAAACATATATTACCTTTGGAAAAAAATCTACTTGGTATTCCGAACCACAAATGAGTTACGAAAATATTACCACAGTTCATTTTTCTCGTTTTCTCCGCGTGGTATCGGTGATACGTATAACTGAGCACGTACTGTGTGTCAGTGTATATATATATATACGTGAGCCTGAGATTGATATCAAAAGTTGATCTACCCTCCTGAATAATTTTAAGGCCGGAAGAGATTTTGCTTTAGCTCATCATAATGATGCATTACTAAGCCTGATATCCATTTAACAAATTTTAAGAACTTAAAAATTTTTCAAGTTTTCTTTTCACGAAATTCTCAGCTCTATTTAAACAAACTTAAATTTTTAAACACTTTACGTTATTTTCTATTTAAGCAAATGTAAAACTTATAAAACAGCTATTAAATTTACTTACTATTTACTACTAATTTATTTACTATTAAATGTTACAGATTTTAAACATTGTTGTATTTTTAGCCCATTGACACCCAGCGATCTAGTTTTAGACGGTCCCAAAAATACTTAAGCATTAATTTATTTTCCTATATTAATTTCTCGAATAATAAATCTGATTTCCCCCAAATAATCAGAGATAATAACGTAAAATTAGAATATTGCACTGTCTTATTCGTATTTTTAGAAAAAGAATAGCATTCTTCGTACCACACAAATGTTGTCCCTCCTCCCTACATATCTTCCCCAATATATACATATATATATACCAGCGGCGTAGCCAGAAATTTTTCGTGGATGGGGGTTACGACTACTACAACTTATATATATGTATACGTATGTGTGATAATGTAGTGAATAATATACATTTTGTATGGCAAAAAATTCCTCAAGGAGGGGGGGGGGGTTATGAACCCCCTAACCCCCCCCTTGGCTACGTCCCTGATATATACCGTAATGATTTACGTACTAGTATAACACAGAAGTGCTGCTTCAACATTAACCCTTTGAGGCGCAACCCTTTCCCAATGCTGAAAAAAGGGCCGCCGTTGCCATCGCTGTCGTCAAAAAAGGATCTCTAGATCTGTGGCACGCGATGAACGTTTCGATCGTCCGCCATCTTGCTGGTAGTTAAATCGAGCGATGGCAACGGCGGCCCTTTTTTCAGCACTGGGCAATCTATCCAGCTGTTCTCGCATTCTTCCCTTTTTCAGCAGATGTCAGTGCTGCTTAAAAATAATCGTGACAATTTTTTTACGGGAAATGACGCGCTAAAAAGTAAAGGATTCTCGTGAAGCTATGTCACCCGAAACTATTTTTATAGAAATCAAATCTATTCTTCGTGTCGTGACTGGCAACAGTCAGAACGTCAGAGTTTGGTGTTCCCAGAGCGGGAACACTGCCCGTTAAAGGGTTAAAATGTAGTATCTTTCTCGATCAGGACCCCTGACTAGCCCCCACCCCTCAAAACAATCATATTTATGTCGGTTATGAGAAATTTATTTATGTTTAAACGATTAGTGGTATCAAAAGCAGAAATTTGCTAAAACTGAAGTTCAATGTTTTATGAATGAATTAATCCTTTTATTGTCCAATTACTTAACATTTTAATTTTATTTTTAAAAATGTCTTAATAAATCTTTTTTTTTGAACGTTATTTTAAAACATGTTTCTATTATTTTTGAAAGTAAAGTATTTCAATGACTACACTAAACAAGTTTATGCATGTGTTTTTATATATGATTAAAAGCTTTTTTGCCGGCTTGAGTTCCGGAATACTATTTTTCCTTTAATATTTTTAGGAAAGGAACATGGAAGAAGAAACAGATCGTTGAAAAAATAGCAAGGTCTCCCTCTCCCCAGAGAGTTCATGACAAATTAGTTTAGGCCATTTAATGGAGAAATTCTTTTTTAGCTACTGTTCAGACTCTCATAATGTCCAGAACGACATTGCAGTTTGGGGGGGGGGATACAAATCGTTAATAATACGGAATCGGATTGCGTTACAAAGGGCTATAACTCAGAAATGGGTGACAACGGTTGAATGTACGGAAGATGAGCTACAAGATATAGTCTCCTGTCATAAGTAGTTTAAAAATGGATACCTAAGAGGCTTATCTGTCATTTGAAAAGTTTTATATATACACTGTAATTTATCTTTTAAATAATTTAACATGTCGACATTCCGTGCAAAGACACAATATATTGCCTTGCAGGAATTCCGCTGTGATTTAATTCTAAGATTGCTATTTATTTTTTATGTATAATGTTTCGATACAAAGGTTTATAAAATAAAATTTTCATTATCTATCATTAATCGGGTCAATAAAATAATCTTGAATAACGTCTTTTATTATTATAATTATACACACACATTTGCTGGTACAAATATGAATCCAATAAAATTAATCATTTTACTTTTAATTATCATCCTAGAGTGCAAATTACTAGCTTATAAATATTTACATATAAATAAAACAAGCTCTATCGAAAATGCAAATTTCCATTTTCAGTTCAAAACAATTCAATTATATAAATAATCCAGTATGCGAAATTCCTAGAAACCATTAATCATTCCTCTAATTTTTCTATAAACAAAATGCGAAAACAAAGAATATATACCACAACACCACAGCTTTGACATATCTCATTATAAACTGGGCACGATTCTCCATTGACTGTCAAAATTAATCTAGCAAGATAAATTAAGTTCTGTCCCCTACAAAATAAAAACTTAAATAAAAGCCCTTAAAACAAAAACAATAAAAACAAACGCAATTCAAATCTGAAAGCGGGCATATCCAATTCTCTCTTTCTCCAAATGGAGTATAATTCACCATCAAAAGAATACTTAATTTTACACCCACGACGCTATAAATGGAAAACTTTTTTGCTTCCGAACCAATCACGGTTTTGCCAAAACCGCCATTTGCATCAGAAAAGAAGAGAGAGAGAGGCCTGAAACTTAATCGTTCTTATAAATTAAGCCTTGCGATAACATTATGAAAGGAACCATGGACAATATCTTTCTTTTCGGTGTGTGTGACGCAGTAATCATCAGACGGGCAGAGACGACAGCTCCTTTCTTCAACTCAATCAAACATGATTATTTGCTGGCTATTATTTTTCTTTGTTTAATTTGGAAAAATGGATGGCAGCAGTTTGTGTGTGTTATACGGCGAGACTTTTACTAAATGGGGCATAGCGTGCTCCTCCAATTATGAGGAACTTTCGCTTATAATTGTTTAGTTTTCGCTAATGGATAACTAGAAAGAAATGGGTGTGGGGGAGGGGGAGGGATGGAAAGAAAAAAGAATTGAAAAGAGAGAGAAAAAAAGAATTATGATGAATTGAGATGAAGAAATATTGGATGATGAATGATTCAGGATAGTAAATGAAACTGAGGGGGTAGATGGTGAAATTAGTTTCAGCCGGACTTGGAGTTTGTTTTGGTATGAAACAAGATTGATTAGCTCAGTGGGACGTAAACGAGACTTAAGGGGTAAGTCTCAGTATTGTCACTATTTTCAGACTAACATTATGGACTTCATTTTTAAATATTCTATCCGTATATTCCTCAAAGTTCCATGGAAAAAAAAAAAAAAAAAAAAAAGGAAAATCTTAGAGGATGTGACATGTATTTTCTAACACTTTTGAAGAGTTAAGACTGGCACAGCAAAATTTATTTTCATTGCTAGAGAAGTTTATCCTGAAGTTATAATTTTTATTTAAGGCTCAAGTCTTAAAGCCCAGAAGCACTTCAAATCCTTTCACAAGTCCATTTATTCATATAAGAATCACGGTAAATTGTAATTTTAAGGGTTTTCCGCAAATTGCACTGTGGACTGATACTCACTGTAAAACTGCATGTCACATGTCACTTTCAGAAAAAAACATAAGAACGAAAACTGCCTTTCCAAAATGGACCTAGTAATTCTTGTTTAGGGAAATGTTGCAAAATATTCCGTATGTTTAGCATTTTATCCTGGGTGTTTTGCAATTTCTATAGGTCCATTATATGTAACAGTTTACATTACAACTTGTAAAGACGCATTCTAAATTTTTCCGAGTCCCTACAGCAATTAATTTTTTAAAGCTGTTCAAAAATTGCATAATCTCTAAAACAACATTTCCGACTTTTGGTTCAGTAGTTCATTGTTCGAATTTCCCTTTTCGGACATCTATGTTGGTCATAATCATTCAGATTTAGATATGAGCTAGATTTAGTATGCATGAAACAAAGGTATTGTTACATAGTTAAGTTTAACACAGGTACCTAAAAGTGGGTTCTGAAGTGCGACCGTGAGCACAAAAAAAGCCAATCCCGAGGACACTTTTTAAAAAAGTTCCTTTTCCGAAAAAATGAGTAAAGTATAGGCTGTTGCCAACGCGATCCCAGGACATTATGACTATGATAGCATTTTACTTAAATCAGTATTTAAAAATTAATATACAGTAAAACCTCGATATCTCGAAGTGGAAGGGGCGCCGGAAAAATTCGAGATATTGAGTTTTCGAGATAACGAAGTGAAATAAAAGGGGGGTCAGTTTGTAAGGGGAAAAACATTCATTCGAGGTATCAAGATTTTCGAGATATCGAGGCATTCATTCGAGGTATCAAGATTTTCGAGATATCGAGGTTATATTCTATACGTACATAGAGAGCAATGGTAAATGTAAAAATAAGCTAAAACAAAATTATTACAACAACATAATATTAAACTAAATATTTTTCTCTTATTATAAGTTTTTAGTCTGATTTAATATCACAAGACCTATTATAGGCACATAAAAGGGAAAAGGTGGGTTAGGAAAAAGGAATTGATATTATAAAAATTGCACAAGTTAATCTAATATTTAAATATTTAAAAAAAATTGATTTTATGTGCGGCCCCATTACTTACACACTTTTATGCAACTATTTTATGCAATCCTGTATAATTTAAACTTACCATAATTCAGAAGTAATATTTGAAAATAATGTGTTAAAAAATTCACTGCACTCATTCCATTCATTACATTCCATTGATTAAAATATCATCATTCACCTAAGTTTTTTAAATACTTCACAATTAAACTGTAAAGTTAATCATACTACAAAATAGAAATTTATATAGCAGAAAAATTACAGGCATTTTTCATTTCAATAATGAATTTATATTGAAAAAGAAAACTTTCTTTTTTAAACGTTAGTATTACGTTTTTTTTTAACCACTTTGAAACAAAAATTCTTGAAACCAACAGTGTAAGGTATTATTTTAAACTTTTCTCCGTAAAATTATATTTCTAATATATAACACATATAATCCTTAAAAAATATAACGTACGGTAGAAACCACGTACTTTTCTTTAAATCCTGTTTGACGTATATTTCTTTTCCGCTTTAACTGAGGCGTTCTTTGCTTTATTTTAACGGATGATATATATTGAAACGTGATATAAAATGTTTTTAATACTTTAGAAAATATTAGATGTTAGGGATAAACTTCAAGTAAGAAACAATGGGAGCCCTCCCCCCCCCCCCCCCCCCTCGCTCTCTCTTTTTACTTTCTTTGAAAACTTCGCGCTTGCTTAAGGTATGTAGTAAAAAAACCGCCATTTTTCAGCATAGCAGTTTTCGTCTATTTCTTTTTAAATGTTGCCACTTTCAGCCTTTTTAAATTCGGATTAAATTTTCTTTCGAGACCGTTCATGCTGCCAGATGCACACCTTACTTTTCCTCTTTATTTTTTTCTCTATTTATTATTTCTATTTTATTTTTTGATGAAGTGCCTTACCATTTTTTTAAGAAGAAATCTTTTATAAATTGTTTGACTGTCGTCGTCTAAAATATCAGAGTGCCATATACAGGACTGCAAAACAATCAGAGAATTTGATGTGTTTTACACAAGGGCTGAATATAGGGATAAAAGCGTTTCTTAAATTTTTTTTTTGTTTTTTTTCCCACTCCTTAAATTTGTGACACGTTAGTTACAAGAGCTTGCTGCATTAGGTCATGAAGAAAATAAATTTGGGTTACAGATTAAAAATGCTATGAATGCCTAATTTTAAGTAGTCAAGACGTGATTAATTAATTCATTTATTAGTATCAACATTATCCTTATTTACTAAAAGAAAATTCAAGTAAATAAATAAATGTGGCGGATTAAGTTTTTTATTTTTTCATTTAAGGATTTTCCGTATTTAAAGGATGAAAAAGTCCATGAAAATGTTTTTCTGCTATTGTGTGAACCGATTTTTTAAACCAATTTTAACAGCGGGTTATTATGGATTTAATAACTATATAATATAAATAAATAAATAATTATAATAAAATATTATTAGTGTATACGCCCATTGTTATTACAAATAACCAACGAATATCAGTAATAAAAATCCATAGACGTTTCCTTGTATTATTGCACCGAGGAACATAGGTTTTTAAAATCTAAATCAAAGTTTGGAACAAAAATAACTTCATCCTGCAGCTCTGCTTTTCCTTATTTTATAAAATCCTTATAACATACGACAATAAATAAATAAGTAAAATAAAATAAATATATTATGTGCTTTTTTCTCCCTTTAGTGGGAGAAAACATACTTCATTAATAAGCAAGGAAAACCTTGAAAATTCAAAGCTTATAAGATGAATAGAATGTGTTTATCTTAAATTTTTTAATTAAAATTATTTTTTATTTCACGATTTATTTTATTTTATTTATTTTATGTGGATGCAAAAAGTGTCTCTTTTATCATACGTAGATTTTTTCTATTCGAATTTAATAGCTAACTTCATTCAAATGTGTTTTAAATCCTCAAATAGTATAGCTGCATATGAAATGCAAGTAAATATTTGTACAACTGCACATAAATAATTATAGTAAATTACAATGGAATTCTGTAACTAATCCGAGCAAATGTTTGTTTGTCTACATCAACAGAGATAGCAAAATGCTGATTAACTACACAAACAATACCAGGATCCAAATTTTAAGAAATTAAAGCAAATAAAATAAAACTAACTTTTGTATGACTTTCTTTACAGAAAATCAGCTGAACGGTTTAGAATAACTGCACAACAATGATTAATAAACACGAATATTACGTGACTGTAAATTGTGAATTATTAATTATGTAAATGAATAAATTAGATTTAATGTTAAACACTGAAACTGCACTTTTAAATTACATGAGTAAGCTTATAGTACATGCATAAAACATCTTTAAAACGTACTTTATTTTAGTTTGTTTACGTTTTTGATACAATTAAATTTCTTTCAGTGAAAACATTAAAACGAATAAGACTATCTAAAATCAATTTATTATTAATGTTGTAAGTATTCCTACTGTTATTGTTATTATTAGTTACTATAGCTGCCATTTAGAACTTTTGAAAAATACGCTAGTCATTAAACACTTCGCATAAAAATTGCAGATCAATAAACTCTATCAAAATTTCAATTAAAAAAGATCATTACTAAGATAAAGAACGGCAAATATGCATTTAAATTTATTTCCTGCAAGACATTTAAAGTAACAACATCCGATAGGGTAAAATTCATTACGGTATAAAGAATGAAAAAAAAAATCTATTAAAATTTCTATCCTCTTTTTAATTCACAAACAATTCTCTCTTCTGAATTCATTTCTTTTCGACTGCGTTTTAAATTGTTCTTTATCATTATCGAACATACATGTTGCCAGATGCATCATTTGATCCCTGCTTCCATTAAAACATAAATACAAATACAGGTATATATATATTTTTTTCTTTTGGCGGTTTATTAGTTGTAAATGGAGTATTACACAAGAAGGCTTTAAAAAATCTACTTTTTGTAATATGGTTCCCGAGGCCGTTAAAATAAGTGAGAGCTAATCATTGAATAGATTTTCTTTGTGTTTAAGATAGCTAAAAAAAAGAAAGTGCACACTTTAAAAATCCATAGCTTTAGGTGTCGATTTAAAAGCTTTGAAAATGGTTTTATGATAAAAATGGTTGAAAACTAGGAAATCTGTTGTATTTATCGATTGTCACAATCGGTTGAGGACCGAGATGCAAAGAATGAGATATGGTGTGAACATATGATTATGATGAGAAAGTTCTAGCTGAAAGCAAATTTTGACTACTATAGTGACTAAATGTGCTGTTATCCATGTGACCTTTCTTGTTTGTGTTCTGCTTTGATAATTGTTCATAGATATTACAGATGAACTGGCTTTTTCTATACTGTAATCACATACAATCTGACAGTTACAGCTGTTACTTTTGGGCTATCTGTACGTAAATGACTACAGTAACTGATACCAATTGATCGTTATTCCAACAGGAAAAATGTGATCATGAGTAATAAAAAAAACAATGAAAATGTAGAACATTTCCATGTAAATCGACTGGCGTGAAAATCACAAGTTCGATTCGGGCTATTCGCAGACAATTGCTAGATATTTTCGGGCTTTCTCCCATCTCACAATCACTAAATTTCGTCAATAAAATGAATAAAATTTCAAACAATAATATATTGTGTGTATATTGCTAATTTATTGTGTACGACCATACAACGTTATTTTAGCTCATTAGAAATCGATAAAACCGCCCCTCGTCATTTTTGGTCACCCACAAAGACAACAAAATATCGAGAAACTAGTGGCACATCTATGTTTTTTGGATAAGTCAAAGCGGAAGGGGGCGGGGGCTGCCCTTATAGTGTGGGAAGAAAGCAGAACTGTACTACAGTAATCGGTCTGCTGCTTAGAGCATTTTGACGAGACATTGCGCGTACGTCAATTGAGTAACAACCCATTGCACAAATTCTGCTATTGTATTCCTATTATAGAAAACAATGATCTTTACTCACTTGAAAACATAATATGCTGTTGGAAAATCAAAGTCAAAATTTTGCCAACCACCTTCAATCTTTTAAAATCATCCAAAAATTTTATTTTACTACTGTTGTTTGATGTTAAGTTCAATTTTTCCCACTATATTAGAAATAGATTACAACAGGTTTTTTTTTTTTTTTTTTTTTTTTTTAATGTCACGCAAGCACAGTTGCATGCAAGATGTAATGTTCATGAAAACAGTCCATTAAATTGAAGGAGCGTCTTCGGGTTTCAGATCTAACGGCAAACTAACAGAACATCCCGTGTTGACTTCACTGTAATGATAATCTTCAAGTAGTGACAGATTTTATCTTTTATAGCTGCTCGGCTTTGTTTTCTGTCCTGGTTTTTATAAATAAAGGGAACAGAGGCAATAGCTCTAAAACATCAATCGTTTAGCTCGTGTATATTAGCAGATGCCACTATCATGAATTGGGGACACATTAGGTAGCGAGCATGAGTAGATCAAGTAAATCTGAGAGATACACGAGCGACAGATTAAACAAGTAACTTCTCAGATACACGTCTCTGGGTAACGAAATGATGCCTTAATGTTGGAAGATGTCTCTATTAAATTGAAGTAGGACACTCTTTGTGGGAGTCTCATGTATGTGACTTTTGGTGGTTTCAGTGAAGAAACAGCAAAAATGAGCATTAAAAAAAATATCATGGAACCTAACTAACTCCATTTTATGACGGGCAAAGCAAGGATGATTCGCTTTGCTAATGTACACAACTTAGATTCTAAGTAATTATCTATACTATAAAGCGACTCCAATACTTACAACCTTAATGGTTCACACATATAAACCGATTGTGGCTTGTTTTTTCTTTTAAAAAATATGCATTAACAACGCAAAGAAAGAGAGAGAGAGAGAGAATGAATTATATTTTTACTGGTTTAGACAGTCTTTTTGACCGACATTTTGTTAGCACAAGAAATTTTTTTGAAAATGTTAATGTACAGTAAGCGCCTGTTTACCGAATATCAAGAAATGATTTTAGCAAATTTAATAATGATTTTTATTAGAAATTAAAATTTAAGTAAAACTGCTTTCTTATAAATTAACTTTTAAGCTGGCAACTCCTGTACATAGATCTATAATTGGAGGCTTTAATGCACTCATACACACTTTTAAGCATTCATACGTAAGTCATTATCTAAAGGTTATGCAGCTGCATTTCTGTAAAACCGTTAGCAAATCCAAATTATTTTTATGTGACGTAATGCTTTTATGGATTACATGAACATCAGGATGCGAGTTTCAGCTTTATTTCAATCCTCATGATACCACACACTTAAATTAAACATAGGTATCCATCCCAATAAATAAGACAACGTCAGCCGATAGATATCCCCCGATATCACAATTTATATGCAAATGAGATTCACCGGTGATGATGTCACAGAACATCAGTGCTGGAAACAAAAAATATTTTCTGATTGAGAAAGCAATCTCGGTGAGAGCACTTCCCCTGTCTAGGAACCAATCTATTTTAATCCACCCGTTAAGAATTGCATGATATTATTTCACGCACACAGCGATCTGTTTGACCCGACCGCCATAACGCAACCGTAAGTTCAAACGCCCCTGCCCACCATTACGGGAATAAAAAGAAAAATTTACGACTTTACGCCCCGCTTAATACTCTTTCGCGTATAAAGTTCCCATCCAATTACGGCCCTGAGCATGAAAGAAAAAATAAAAAGGAATGAAATAACCTCTAAAAAATTTGTTCCGAAAGCTCTCTCTCGCCCCGTCTTCACCATCGGCATCAAATCCCCATGGAGCCCCAGCATCCCGGTGACGTCACATTCTCCTCTCTGTTTGCATTCTGATAAGGTCCCCTCCCCCACTGGTGGTGACATGTCTCTCCCGAAATCTCGCACCCCCTCCCCAAAAACAGAAGGTCCCTCTAGTGCCTCCTTTTGTTGTCAAACCGAGTACCCCTGGAAGCAAAAGCCCTCCTGGTATATATTAGAGTGTTCAATCATTCAATTCCAGTCCGCTGTCACGGTTTTGACTGACACGCCGGTATTAGCATAAAATTTGCATACGTATTAATTCCTGCATGCCACTAGATGGGGAGGAACGGTGAAGTTTAATCGCATTAGGACTGTTGGTGTCTGTCGTTGAGGGGGGCGCTGATTACTTTCGAGTAATTGGCTCGCCGGGATTATTGAAAATAAAGTGTTGTGCTAAGAAGCAGAGTGGAAGAGTGACGTTTCTGCGGTCTTGGCATGTAACTGGTAAATCGTGCCTTCTGGAAATGGGAGACGAATGTGTTATGCGAGGATGCAAGCAAATGCAAGTGCGACTGTGCAAGATTTAATTCGCTCGGTTATGATGAAAGATAAAATGAACAAATAAAACATGAAAAATCCGAATCGTCTTTTAAAGGGTTTTCCATTAACCCTTTGAGGCACAACCCTTTCCCAATGCTGAAAAAAGGGCAGCATCGCTCGCTCGACTTAACTACCAGCAAGATGGCGGACGATCGAAACGTTCATAGCGTGACACAGATCTAGAGACCCTTTTCTTGACGCAGCTGGCTGTGCTCGGGCACAGCCAGCTGCGTCAAGAAAAGGCTCTCTAGATCTGTGTCACGCGATGAACGTAGTGATCGTCCGCCATCTTGCTGGTAGTTAAGTCGAGCGATGGCAACGACTGCCCTTTTTTCAGCATTGGGCAATCTATCCAGCTGTTCTCGCATTCTTCCATTTTTCAGCAGATGTCAGTGCTGTTAAAAATAATCGTGACCATTTTTTTTACGCGAAATGACGTGCTAAAAAGTAAAGGATTCTCGTGGAGCGATGTCACCCGCAACTATTTTTATAGAAATCTATTCTTCGTGACTGTTGCCAGTCACGAAGAATTGATGTTCCCAGGCAGAGTTCCAAGGCAGAGTTTGGTGTTCCCAGAGCGGAAACACTGCGCGTTAAAGGGTTAAGAGTGATACAAGTTAAAAATATATAAAAAAAAAAACGCATAAATCATTCAGTGAGATAGAATTTTTTTTTAATTAGAAAGCTTGCATTGTGCCATTAAGTATGAAAAATAATATCGTTCATGTGAGCACCACTATTTCTCTGTACATACCGCATTCTGTCAACCCAATTTTCCATCACTCTTTCACATAAATTTAGTGTTATTTCACGAATAACACGTTCAACGTTGGTTTTTAATTTCTCAATTGTTATTGGATTATCAGCATAAACTTGTGACTTAACATATTCCCAAAGAAAGAAATCACAGGGTGTTAAATCACAAGAACTGAATAATGTCGTCGATGAATTCTCAAATTTCTCTCAGTATTCACATATGAACACTGATTTTAATAAAACAATTTAATAATTTCGAAACAATTGTTCAAGCGTGTATCTTTCCATGATTAGATGGCATGCCATACTGAGCACAAATGGTACAAGAAATGTAAAAAAAAAAAAAAAATACGCAGTGTTGCAATTCTAACAACTTAAAATTGTATTATCAAAACCTTTACTACGTAGTTAATTACTAATTTTAACGTTTAAATCCAAGAATTAAATATTAGTCCATGCTTTTCTGTTAGAAAAAAAACATCTTTAATTTGCAAAGGTATAACTTACAAAATTTTAATTTTAAAAATATAGTAGGCTGTAAAAAGGACAATTTTTTAAGCAGCAAAATGTTTCTTTTTTAAATTCCCCTTTAAAAACACGTTAAAATTTTTAATAAATGTTTTAAAAATTATAGAATTCCATATATAAAAGTAAGACAAAAATTACTTTTAGAATTTAATACATGTTTAAATGAAAATGTTCACTGCAAAAATATTTAAATTTCTTTTCCCCAATTTCAATTTAGTGTTTGTTTTTAAATAAATAGGTGTGAATATTTCAAAATAAATTAACCTTTAGCTCGCAAATTCATTATAGACGCCACCCAAAAACTCAACAACTAGAATAAACAATCTAGTCTCGTAGCAACTAAAATGTCCCTAATAGCACACATGGTCACAAAAGTGTCGCTGTGACGTCACAGAGGGTCACAATTGCCACAGGACTGTCAGATACTAGTCACATTGTGACTTGTGAGTGGTGTGACTCCACTGTGTGGCCACTGTAAAGTTTATTTGCGACCAGTCAACAGGTGACGTCGCCGTGGAGTCACCTTGCGACTAGTATGTGATCGGTAGCTCAGTGACTCCACTGTGAAGTCACTGTGTGACTTTTTTGTGACTACTGATATTTTTGGACTTCAAAATGACGGCACACTGGCCGCTTTTGCGACTTTGGAAACAGACTCATTTTTTTCTAATATTTTGTAGCAATTTCTTTCGTGAAACATTTAATAAATAAATCCGAAAATGATAACGAGTAATTCAATAAAATCTCGCAGTTATGAAGTAATGGAATTTAGTTTAATTTATTAATTTTTAAATTATTTCGTTTAAACAAGACAATATTATTTTTAAAAATATTATTCTTAAAAATATTAAAGTTGAGAGTTCTAATCACAAGAGAAAACTAAGTATTTGTGAGTAAAATTAACAATTTCTTTCATATCCCTATGGCATATATGTTTCGATAGCGTATGTAGGTTTAAATTTTGGATGGGGCGGGGGGGGGACTATCTGGTATTTTAAACCTTATTGTTACTAGAGTAAATACAAATGTCTCAAAATTGCTGTTTTTTAATAATTGCTTTAAGTTTTCGGATGGGGCCTGGGATCCCCCTCCTTTAAATACGTCCCTGGTATGTTTGAAAGTTCCGCTAGGAAAATTTTCAGGTAAAACTATGGGTCTAAGTCAAAAATACTTTATTTATTTTATCTAATGCATGTTTTTTCAATTAATTTTATTTATTTTTAGATGAAATCCATGTTAGGCAAAATATAGCAAATATATAAATCTTATCCTTCATACCTTAATATATATAAAACCCCGTAAACATGTCGCACATTACAAATTTATTTCTCATAACCGAATAAAAAATTTCAATAAATCATTAGTTTTTTTTTTTTGGATGAATACTTAAATAAAACAGCACATTATCTCCTGAAAATAATTTATGTGGAAAAAAAAAGATCACCAAAATTTTTCATTTATATTTATTAATTATGGTATTTTCCCTCCATTTATAAAATACTCCAGAAAAATTTTAAGTTTCCAAAACAAGGCATGCCAGAAATAACTTTTGCAGCAGTCAGCTTAGTTTTTAAAGCGTTTTGAACAAGATAATCACAGCGCTGAGGTAACGTGCTGGCCTATGAACGAGTGCGTCGGGGGTTCGATACTGATACTGAGGCGTTTCATTCCGTGAGAGTTTGGTGCTGCCATCTAGTGCATGTTTTCGGTAACTCTTTTTTCGCTGTCGCAAAACTGTCCCAAAGCGACTTCTCTGAAGGGTCGCAATGTGAAGTCACCGCGGGGGGACATAGGGACTGTGTGGTGACCCTGCTGCGGAGTCACGGCGACTGTTTGTAACTCTATTGTGACAGTATTGTGTGGTCGCATTTCAGTCAGAGGTTATTAAGGGTCATGAAATATAATAAAGGAAATTATGGTAAAGGAAATTCGAAAAAGTTTTATAAATAAACAAAATAAAATCAGTAATAACTAATAATAATTGAACATAGCTTTGGTCCCCATTTATTCTCATATCCAAAACATGTCTAATTTCACGTTCACCACATGTATGCAATATTGCAATCACATATACGTCAAAGAAACTTACTGCCCCTCGTCCTTTCCCTACTAGAACTAAGACAATCCCGAACTTGCGGACACGCATCCAATTATAAACGCGTCCTCCCTTGCATTTGAATATTTGCCAGATTAAAACCAGGGTCCTTTTGGGCTGACCACCACCAACAGAATCTTATTACAGTTTCCTCCTTAACAACGGTGCTCAAGCAGCAGCACGCTTTGGCCGGGCCCTCGCTAAGAGAATGAAACACAGCGCGGCTCTTTAATTGGGGGTGCTCGATCATCCAATTCAGCAGCACGTCAAAGGATTGAGCGACGACGGAGAGGGGGTATTAGCATAAAATTTTCGGAGGCATTCAGTTTGACCTGCCACGGGAATATGGATGGGAGTTTAGAGAACATAATACAGTCGCCTGATCTTTCAGGGGGTAATTGCATTAGGGTTCAGACAGCGTCCACTCTGGGAATGCGCTTGCATGGGCCTACGATTGCGCACAATGGAGCGAGGAGGCGAAATACATTGGTGAAATTGAGATACGGGTTTAATTCGTTCCTTGACTGGGCTCGTAAATCTAAATACTACTATCGATTTCCCAATTTAAAATTAACTGAAATTCGATTAATTTGCACCAGACCCAGGTAAACCTCTCCAATTTCATATAATGAAAACTGCGGGATAAAGAAGTAAGTGCTATTACAAACATGTATTTCGTGGTTAGATACTAAACATACACACCTGCTGAAAAACAAAAAGTTAAAATTCAAATACAGTGGAACCTTCCAATTTGGATATACCATAAGTTGGACACTTTTCTGGGAACGGAACGTGTCCATAATAAAGAAATACAGTACCTCCATAAGTTGGACACCTCTGAAAGTTGGATATTTTTTGAGGGAACTGCAGGCCTCCAACTTACAAGAAGTTCCGCTGTATACATATGTATGAGAGCCAGCATGTGGTGTAAAATCTTTTTTGGTACTACTGGAGTCTTGTCATCGTTACTTGTTTTCAGATTTTGTTGATTTTACATAATTTTTTTATAAATTCATAAGCAGCCTTAGATAGACCATGTGTATATAGATATATTTCAAACAACCACATTTAATTTTTAATGAATCTTATCGTGTGTAAAAATAAATTACAGAGAACAATAAATTAACCGCACGCTTCCTGAACTGCAGCAATTAATTTTAAGTTAGAACAGTAACCATATAAACCAAAGTGCCATTCAGCACATGCAGACACTTTTGCATATTCCCTCCTACCCCTAATTATTTCAGCATAAAACGCAACTGTTCTTTTGAATATTTTTTTTCATATTTCCTGAGGTCATTTTTCACACATCCTGGAAAAGGAGAGGGGGGAGGGGGGCAGGAATCACCTTTATCTGATACCGCAGACGCCTTGTGTAAATCCCCTCATAATAAATTGATGGTGCAGAGTCTGACGTCACGCACTCATCTCTGTATTTACACAAGGGCAGTCGGTGACGGTCCTGCATAAATCCTTGCACTCAGGCTGAGGCAGAGAAGAGGTCCCCCTTCAGCATCCCTGCTTTATTTTTGAATCAACTTCTGCCGCGCTCTGTGGCAACACAGAGGAATGAAGGACCCCCTTCGCTTAATTGGAGTATTCAATCATGCTATTCCTTCCCGCTGTCAGAGATTTCACTGACGGAGAGAGGAGATATTAGCATAAAATTTGCTCTGGTATTAATTCTCGGTGCCGCCACTGCATATGAGGAGGAGGCTTTAAAAGCATTAGGGCGTAGATGAGAAGGGGAACAATGATTATGTCCAAATAATTGGTTCGTGAAAGTAAACTCTCTGAAGAAGTTGGAGATCAGCAGATATGAGCCTGAAGTATCCAATAACGGGGCTGTGGAACAAACCTGTGAAATAGTTGAGTAAAATATCACAACCAGGGAGGCATCCAGAAAAAAATTTCGGTGGGGGTCCAACCGGTGGAAAAGGAAGAATTTTTCAAAAGAAAGATTTTAACTTTATAACTTTGCTAACAAAAATCAAAATTTAAGGGAGAATGCGGATTCCTAGACTCTCCCCCCCCCCTCTTAAATACGTCCTTGATCGCAACTGAAGAAATCCTCTAAGTAAGACGGTTTTTACGCTATCTTCTCATAAAATTCAACTACGCTTTCATGAGCTAGACAGTTTTGGAGAAATCCTAAGTGTCTAACTTTCGAAGGTTTCATAGTATAAAATACCATTTACACAGGTAAGAGAAATACTATTTTTTCTTCTTTTTTTTTTTCTAATGGCAGGCCTCTGCGTTGAAGGCATTAACTACCACTACCAAGATGTTGCTCTCTTTAAGGCCATTGCCCACACCCAGCGATTCCCGAGGTTACAATGTATTTGAATGGAGATATTTGGCCGCGTCTTCTCAGGCGACACATGGGCTGTCCTCTACCGAACAATAGATGAGGTGTGAAAGCGCAATATTATCCACGTTCCCCAATTACCTATTGTCCGGAGTATCTACCTCTTTCTCTGCGGTGCGAGAAATTTATTGCTTACAAGTGATAATAGGGCGAGCGGCTCCCTCTCTATGTGGAAAGCGGCCTTTATTATGGGCCAACGTCGCTCCCTATGAAGGGACGGACAAAATGATAGCCACGCCCAGTCGGGGATCGAACCCCGACCGCCGAACCCGAAACCGTAGTATGTTGCTTTACCCACCATACAATCTGGTCGGCATAAGTGAAATAGTGCAGTAGTACAAGAGAAAAGTGCTTCCAAATGGCGTAAATTTGAGTGACAAGCGCAGAATTCCCATTATTTTAATCCCTTGATGTAAATGAGTCTACTAAATTGATATCACTACCATCCTTTTTCATTTACAGGAAAAATGGCAGTAACAGAAATACCATAATTTACCTTTTAGCATTAAAAAATGTATTATGTACGGCACTGAGTGCTTTACTTAGATAATCCTATATTTGCAGTGTCATTCCAATAATTCAAGAGCAGAAAACGAACTTAATGTACCTTTAAAAATAACAAAATCGAATATTTTAATATAATCAAAGTTAGACAAACAGAAGATTTCTACATATTTTGGGCGTATACATGCTTCATCTTATCTGTATATTTTATTTTCCGACTTCACTTATCCCTCAGATCATCTTATTTCTGCCACCTGCATGGCACATGGCGACAAAAAATAAGGATAGAGGAGGAAATAAAAAATCGTGGAAAAAATCCAATCTATATCCCGTACATCCAACACCCCGAAACCGTGGTTCAGGTCTCAGCAATAACTGTCAAATCTTTTACCCGGGGGATATGCGATCTCATCAAAGCTATCTGGGAGATTATCTTTGGGGGTGGACAGTTTCCCTTTACACACCACCCCCTTTTTTTGTGCCTCCAGGGGCAATAGGATATACCACATTTTTCAGTGACACACGGTAGCTAACCACTACAGTTTGGAAGTAGAATTTTTTTTGTGGATGGTATTTTAATATATATGTGTGCTCTTTGTAAAGCGTGAAGAGGGCTTGAGTTACATTTGGTACACATTTGGTTGTGCTTCACAGGAAATCCCAAGTTATGGGAAAATATCTGACAAATGCCTGGAGGCGGAAAGATTGATTGTTGAAGAGATTTGAGGGTTTCCGACATCAGATGAACAGATATCAATATTTAGAAGACTTATGATTATATTTACCCTTTCCAATATTGCATTGCCACGCATCGCAATACCATTTTGAACTTACTACAGGGGGGGGGGCTGCTCCGATTTAAAATTTTTATAAAAATAATCCTTTAAAGAGTGTTTAATTGAAAAATTCGCTTATACAAAACACTGCTGATTATATACATATTTTTGTTTATAATATCAAATCGGTAGTTAGCACTACATTACTACTTTTTTCTATAGAGAAGTTTGAAAAATATTGCAAGCATCAAAACTTCTCAATAGACTTTAATAATCTGGAGGGTGGAATGATTGAAATCTTTCAAATTTGCTTTTAACTATCTTTATTGAGTAAAAAAAGAAGAGTACATTTTAAATGACGAATGAGCACGAATACAGTCACAAATTCTAATTGAGTATCTAATTGAGTAACGACATTTTGGGTAAAGCCATCGACCACGGAACGTCCAGGTTAATCATTCGTGGGTGATCTTGGCTGCCACAACATTCTTTGATCTAACCATTGAAAGAGCAACATACAGCATTCTATGAGAAAATATGGGTTCAGGAAGGTAAATGCCAACAGTATGAAATAAAAATTGTAAAAAATGTCGAAATTCCTGTAAGATACAGAAAATCTAATCCGCCAAATAGCGATCGCACGCTCCGTGCTTTATTATCTTTTCTCATGCTATCCTCGATGATAAAGATCCAATATCAGATAGAAAGCTGAAAAATTAAAGAAATAAGAGATAAAATGCCAAAATAAAGAAAGAGTTTATAACTGCGGTCAATGTGGTTATTGTGATTTACTAACCACAATATATTTCTATGTAGAAAAAGTTGAAAAAAGTATCATTATTCATGAACGAGCAGTATTTTTCTTCCTTATTCCATAAAGCACTTCTTTGAAATCGAAATCTATATTAAAATATACGCCTAATAAAACTGTTTTACAATTTTCGGCAAGCATATTCTAACTATACTTCATCCTTATAAATACTGTTCCGAATGTGCATCATAATCCATGAGTATGCCGTGTTTCTCTTCTTTATTCCAAAAAATACTTTTCAAAATTGAAATCTATATTAAAATCGCTTACCGAAAGAGTTTAACAATCTTCGTAAGGCATATTCGAACTATAACAAGTTAAAGATTGGCGCAACAGCCCACTTACGCGACCAAGGCCCAAGCTGCTCAACCACGCCTTTGTGACCACGGGTTCTGGGGTACGGAAGCGTAAGCCTCGGCCCCCTGGTGAGGCAGACGCGAAGCTCCCAGCTTTTAACTCCCAATCAAGCTTGGTACTCATGTTATCAACCCACTCAAGGGATGAAGGGTCGAGTCAACCTCGCCCAGCCCGGGAATTGATCCCCGGACTTGTGGCATGGCAGCAGAATGCGCTAACCGTTACACCACTGGTATTATACTCTAAATACACTTCACCTTTATAAATACCGTTTGGAAAGTGTACCATAACCCACGAGTAAACCGTATTTGCCTTCCTTGTACTATAAAACAATTTCTTGGACATTAAATATATATTAAAATTGCCCATCAAAACTGTTTTATAGACTTAGCCAAAGCATATTGTAACTATTGCCAACTGTATCTTTTGTTGTAAGTAAATAAATTACAGCGTTTGACAGTTTCTAGCCAAATCTAGTAGATATCGCCAAGCTAGTCTCAGTTTTTGAGGACTTACTTTTGGCACCAAGCTTGGCGGTAAATCATGAAAAATTGTAAAACTTGGCGCCTTTCAACATTTTATTCTCCCTCCTCTCTCCCACGCTATCTGACGCTTCTGAGCATTTATCTGTATAATCCGTAATGTTTGAGAAATATTTTTTGCAGCCCTGTAAAAAAAACTCTCTCTAAGTCTTATATGCATCAAAATCAATTCCTGTAGTACGACGTTAGTCTTTAATATGTGTACCAAGTGTGAGCTCAATCGAATGCCCCGTTTAGGAGAGTGCGCACTTTTAAGTACATACAAATGCAAAATATGAAGGCATGAAACGATTTAATTAGCGAAATAATAATAAAATACGTCGGAATTCGAAGAAAGGAGTGACGTGACATGTATTCTGCGAAGGACAATGAACTAATCCGCCAAATGGCTTGCGCGCATTCCCTGCTTTATTTGCATTTTCTCGATCTGCCTTCAATGGTAAAGATCCAATATGAGATAGAAAACTGAAAAATTAAATAAATAAGAGATAAAGTACCAAAATAAAGATGTGCATTCGTCATCCCGGAGTTTGCATTAGATATATATAACTCTTAGAGACCCATGCATGGGAAGTTCCCCAACATGCGGCGATTTTTTTGAGGAACAGCTTATGTATTTGCCGTCTAAGGCTATTTTTCATAATTTGGTGACTTACATATAATTAATCATTATTTCGTATTAAGGTTGCCAATAAAACAGTGCTTTTTATTTTAACTTGCTTAAACTTCTATAAATGCGTAATTAACGCCGCCAAATAATTTATCTTGCCAGCATGTTGCAAATGCCCAAATTGAGCCACAAATTAAACTTCACAAAAAAGACTTTTTAAAAATATGTATAACCGTGCATGGCAAAATCGCATTTTGAATTATTTTACACTTTTAACATACTGGGCTACCATTTTGGTAAACATGTGTGATAGACGTCAGGACGTAAGTGGCGTCAGGAAGATCGATGTGTACTGCTGGCTCCATCTCTTTTTGTTACTAGAAGCTTAAGGAAGGTATTCGTCTGCCCGGAACAACAATGAAAGGAAACGGAAAAAATACTCAAAAGACTGGTGTTAAACGATAAAGTAAATAAAAACTTTGTAAAAAAACACACATAAGAAGTAACAGGTAAGTAGATACATACGTTTCGACTAAAAATTGTTTTAGTCTTCCTCAGTCAAAGCCCTTCGTCACTAAGAACCGAGGGTTCTTTCGGTTCTTAGTGACGAAGGGCTTTGACTGAGGAAGACTAAAACAATTTTTAGTCGAAACGTATGTATCTACTTACCTGTTACTTCTTATGTGTGTTTTGTACAAAGTTTTTATGAAAGGAAACTTTTAGTGGGGACGGAAGTAGAACACGAAGTCTAGAATGTACAGATAAGAAATTATACAACTGCAGTGAAGAAGCTTATTAATCCGTCTTTTAAATGCCAAAGTGTACCTTGTTGAAGCGGCACTGCATGTCTTCTCTTCCACAAATGTGTATCTCGTCTAGCGAAATCTGAATGCAGCAATATTATTGAAAAACAATCTATTTTTACATTTTTTAAAAATTCTATCTGTATATCTAAAGTGTTTTTACCTTCATCTACGTTTGGTTTTATACATTATTCAATGGAATAAATATAATCCTCTAAACTCATGTTTAAAATACTGAAAAAAAAAAAAAACTATCGGCAAATTATTTTTGCCGAAAGATATTAAGGTACGTAAAAGCAATATAAAATTGTATATGTTTATTAAAAAATATCCAAATAAATAAGAGTTTAACAAGTAAAACTATCGACGCCTTGTAAAAAAATGGATAGCTTTGTACCTTGCAACAAGGTAAAATTGGGTTTTACAGCAATTTAATTTGACTAATTTCATTTTGATATATTTCGGATATCTTCTGCCATATTTATCACGACTCGTGGCTTTATACCATAAAGCCATAAGAGCTTACCACTTTTCTAATATTTAACCATAATATAGTTAAGTATTAGATAAATGGTAAGCTCATGTGGAGATAAAAGAATATGATTTGTGGTGTGGCAGGATTAAAGCTGTTGTTGGAAGAATTTAAAGGTTTTTCTGAGGATATCGAGTGAAGAAAATTTTTCAAAAAGAAATTCTGGTATCTCTGTATAATAGTAAGTTTCTTTAGCAGAATTTTTCATAAAATATTTCCAGTCAACATTTCTTTATACAGCTTACCTGTATAAAGACAACTTACACACATCAGAAGGTTGTCGTATTTCCAAAGCTGCTTGCATTTGTAATTTTAATAAACATTTCAAAACTTCTCAAATATTATAAAGTGAAACATAACTGTAATTGTACTGTGTTACGGTAAAATTATGCAAGGGCTATCTGCCGAGGATGGGAAGTGCCTTTGTCGGAGGACATTTTAAGGGGTTCTAACGCGTATTCATGTTACATCTGGAGGAAACCGACCAAAATTCCCGACCGTTAGATCGGCGGCCGCGCTATAAGCCAGGCCAGAATCCTGAACCTTAACACTTCAGCCGTCTAACATTTTGAGTGTCTTATCCAATCGGCCATCTTGGGTAAGTACAATGAAACAAAGGGTTTTAGATATAAAGCCGATTAATATATGTTTGAATCTGCAGATATAGTTAAACCGGCCTAAAGGAATACCCCGCTTATTGTAATAAATTTTCAATGTACCACACCGTAATAATTAGTCAATGTAATCCCCGATAAGGGAATAAATTCGTGGCAAGCTAATAAGATTCGTGGCAAATTGGCTATTCCATTTACAGAGTTCGACTGTAAATATGTTACAATACTTGAACAAAGTATAATACATCCACACAAGCGTCGTTCGAAGTGTTTGCGAAGGAATATTCCAAGATTGCGTCATTCGTTAAGACATTCCACTGTTATCACTTTTTCATCTGCTTTCTCAGTCTGGTAACATTTCCAGCACATTAAGGGCTCATTAGAGTGGTAATCAACACATCAGCGATGAATTCTAAGAATTCTGAAGGTTTTTGCAGATGACGCTTTCATGTCATTCAATCCTGTTAAAACCACCAGGGTAATTGAGTAGATATCCGGAGTGGGGTGTTAAGGTCCGCTGTGAAATTTTTAGCCCCCTTTGAAGGAATTTGAGTACTCAGTAGATACACAAAATTTTTACAGGAGTGTGAAGTCTATTGTCATTGTGGAAACAGTTGATTCCTTCTGTAGTTCTAACACAAATGCCAATCTTAAGATATCATTCGGGGGGCTGGCGTCAAAATTAGAGAATATAAATTTGTGGTGGTACAGTAGAACTTCGTTTATCCGAAGCAATTAGGCCAGAAGCTTTCGGAAAATCAAACTCTTCGAATAAACGAGAATGTTTCACTTTTTAGATAACGCACAATTATATATGATATGTGCTTTTTTAGTAAGATCAAAAGTGCTTTATAAAAAGTTAGGATAAAGCAAAATAGAAAAATGAGTAAATACTTAAGAATAATACATAGGTGGGAGGGTCGAAAAACGGTTTTCGTCTATAACAGTATGGGAAAGTTGTGGTAAAACAAATGTTTAAAAAATTTCACTCCGATTGTATGTTAGTTAAGCTTTTACTATATTTTGCCCCCCATTGGGGAAGGCAGAACAAATGTGCTGATCTGAATAGTTCTTTTATCAAAAGTGTTATAGTACTTTTGGACACTGTTAGAACTAATATAGCTTTTATTCTAAATGAAATTATTTTACCCTTCAGTTTTACCTTATGAGACATTTTTTTTTTCACACTATTAAAAATGTGGTAGCAAGTGCAGCTTTGATTGTCGTTGTTTTACATGCATATATTTTAACGGAATTTCTTTGGCATTAGTTCAACAAAAAGGAAAAGGTATTTTTTTTTTGTACAACGAATTTCGGTTAACAGACAAACTACAATAAAAAGTAAAAGTAAAAGAAAAGAAAATAAAGAACAAGGGGCGAAAAAATTCGGATAGTCAAGAAAATACTCATTTTACTGTTTTTACTGCTTATTATTTTTTCTGAAGTTCGAATTTTAATCTTTCCTTTAATGCTTCAGCGATATCTCTAGAGCAATCACTTCACTCGAAGCATTATTTTTAAAACTCCGATCCTCAAACGGGAGACTGTCAATTATTTTCGGGTAGGCTGCTCGTTTATCATTTTATTTTTAGAAGACTCATCGGCTCTAACTTTTGGAGCTCGTTAAGGTTGCGCGAGACACAAGCATACAAGTAAATGCTAGCTCACACTTCTTAAAGAGCTACAAAAATTAGGGGAGACAACAGCCGCAGCTGATTACACACGTGATTCATACATGCAATCAAGGAATAGTTATCTTGAGTATTTTGGGTCAGCTTAGCACCATTAACGCGCAGTGTTCCCGCTCTGGGAACACCAAACTCTGACGTTTTGACTGTTGCCAGTCACGAAGAATAGATTGGATTTCTATAAAAATAGTTGCGGGTGACATAGCTCCACGAGAATCCTTTACTTTTTAGCACGTCTTTCCCGTAAAAAAAATTGTCACGATTATTTTTAACAGCAGTGACATCTGCTGAAAAATGGAAGAATGCGAGAACAGCTCGATAGGTTGCCCAATGCTGAAAAAAGGGCAGCCGCTGCCATCGCTCGACTTAACTACCAGCAAGATGGCGGACGATCGAAACGTTCATCGCGTGCCACAGATCTAGAGACCCTTTTTTGACGACAGTTGGCTGTGCAGCACAGCCAGCTGTGGTCAAAAAAGGGTCTCTAGATCTGTGGTACGCGATGAACGTTTCGTTCGTCCGCCATTTTGTTGGTATAGTTAAGTCGAGCGAGGGCAACGGCTGCCCTTTTTTCAGCATTGGGAAAGGGTTGCGCTTCAAAGGGTTAATAACCTGTAATCAAGAGCGATAATAAGTTCTAGATGTTCAGTAGATAGTTTAAACTGTAGGATAGGTTTGAATTAACATAACACCCTGCACTGAGGCAAGCAATGTGGTGCGAAGAACCGATGAAATCTTCTATCACCTACATAATAAATTTATTCTTTTGATGGTAACTTTTCAAAGCCTTTATTTCTTACATCAGCAAATAATTTTCTGTAGCTTCAACAGATGTTGAAAATACTGGCACTATTATGCTAGTTTTAAGCGTAACAGTATAATTTCTCCGCTATAAAATTAAGAAATGGAGGGGGGGAGGGGGAGGAATCTGATTTGGCGAGACCAAGTAAGTGACGCCGTGAATAGCTAAATATCTTACTTATTGATCTGCCTAATGCGTATTTTGGAATTTTTTCTTCATTTTCAAGAACTAATTATTCTGTAATTATTCATGGGCAATGTAATAAGTCGCAGCATGTAAGTTTCCCACCTCACTCCAATGATGCTGAAAGTAAAATTCAAACATATTCAACAATGATGGTGTTTTAAAAAGCAAACTTCAGGTTTAAAGGTTTCAGGTTATCATTAGGTAATGCAAAAAATATCTAAATCTTTATTTGATACAGAGGCTTTAAAATTTCTTAATTACATTTCTTAATAAGAAAAAATCTGACGGTTCTTGATCGAGCTTATTGAAAATATTTCGAAAGAGGCCATATACGTCAATCTTACTTTACAATTTATATTAAAAATCTCCTCTCCAGCAAGCAATCAGTGCCACACGTGGGGGTAGCAGATAAAACTCAGTACAAGTGTTCCATGCCCGTCTAATGTCCCACTACAAAACCATCTAAACTCAGTTCCCCTTCATCCAAAACACAATTTTCCAAAACGGAATTGAAAAGTAGAGTTGCCACTTCTCTCTTCAGGATGTCCTGGCTTAAATTACCACTAGGTGGCGGGAGCACGTGTCTCTCCTGCTTCCCGCGTATAGTCAACAAAAGACACGTGTCCCTTTTGTCCCAGTTCCACAATGGTCCATTAAGGGGTGCCCTGAATCATTCATTAAATTCAATGAACGCATTTAGTTTTTTTTTCCTTCCTTCCAGTCTATAAAATGTATAGTGGGTGTCCGTCACTTTTTATTCCGGGTGATAAAGTTAGTCGTTTTTTTATTGGGTGACAGTGGGGTTGAGCTGTATGGAAGCTTTCACTGTGAATCTCTCTTTTCCTATTTTCCATATTGACAGCGGGGGGGGGGGGGGGAAGCCTTATTTCTATGAGAGGGAATATGCAATTTGGAAACACTCGTTTTGATAGCGTGATTTAGATGGCAGTACGAAAATACTATGATTATACACAGCTTAGTAAAAAAAAAATGTTACTTTTCCATTTGAAGATTAAAATCCTGAGGCAATGAAACTGCGTTAGTCCTTGAAATTTCCTACAAGCATTAGTTCAAACCTGAATTTTCCAGTGGATGTGAATATTTTATGCTATTCAGCCGTTGACTGTGTTTGTAAAGACTACTTATCAGATTATAATAACTGACAATTTTTAGAAAGCCTTGTTCAGAAACGGTCATTTAAATGAGAAAGTTAAGAAGCAACCTTGAATCTTTTTAGTCGCTATAATGCATTCGATTGGGTAACAACACAAGAAAAGAATAAAATAAAAATTAATGCGGCAATTCTGAAAAGGTAATTACCGGAAAGCTCTGTCCACTCAATTTGCATGTATTATCGAAAACGAGTCTATTTCCAGTGAATTTTTTTGAAATTACATATACTCCCCTCCCATTGAAAAATTTATCAAATATGATTGTCGTATTTAGTATAGCCACACACAATTGTGTTAGCAATAATATTTGGCTGTTTTATACTTCTACTTTTTCAACAAATGGTTGCAGCTCTTTTTCGAAAGTCTATAAAAGCGGAACAAAACTTAACTTCTACTTAAGAAAAAAGAAAAAAAAAAAAGAAGAAGAAAAGGAAGAAAGAAAGCATTTGTTTTTCCTACACTAAACTGAAAATTCAAAATTACATTCTATGAAAAAATGTATTGAGTGCTTACATAATATATAGCCTCCGGCCATTTAGTTTACTGAATGTCGAACCGAGATATAAAATATTGTAATAGGGGGGGGGGGAGGTATTAATTGTACTACAGCGGAAAAAATTCGTTTAATATGCCATATTCTTGGAGGGTTAGAGCAAATCTAATCCCTGAACGGAACGAAACAAAAGAAATTTTAATTAGTTAAAACACTCACAATGAAAACTAACTCCTCTGACACTTGCAATAACAGACATCATAAATCACAATTGCGTCAAATAATGCAAATCTTAATTAACTCCTAGAAACAACGACAATTAGAAGAAACCACAAGCACAATATAATATGCTTCGTGCTCAAAACGTAATAATATTTCGCTATTTTATTTTAATCTTTTTTTTTTTTTCCTTTCTAAACAGCCGAATAATTGCTCCTCCTTCCATGACACCATTAACTCAATGCCACGCTCACTTAAAATTAATACCTGAGCGAGGAAGTGTCATTTCTGGAAAAGATTTATTTTTGATGAATTACGGAAAAAGGGAGAGGGAGGTTGAATTCCTGTTTCGCAAATTCTGCACAGCAGCCTCTTCTTGATATTTACCGCTCGAGTAATTACAAGTACTAGTATTTGTTCTTGCATTCCTTTTTCTAAAGGTAAGAATTTTAAAATGTGAGGATTCTTCAGAACTCTGGTAAGATATTGGCGACAGTTACGAGTATCATTTCGCTTTTTTAGCAACAGCCGTCGTCGCCAAGTGCGTTCTTCACGATTCTTGAGCAAAGGCGTGAAGTAGATTCACCTACAAGAAAACGAAAAAGTTTCATGATGTTTCACAAAAATCCGGCAGATTTGTTTTATGTTGAATTAATATGTTTATGTTTCTGTATATAAACTAATAAATTTCAGAATTTTTTCTAAAGCTGAATTAAGATAGCCGGCTCACGTGGAGCAAATCGAGGTAACATTGCACATAAGTCACTTGAATGATAATCAACTGGGCATTTTGATATATACTGTCGGGAAAAAAAAAGTTGGCTTAGTATTTGGCAGTAATTAATATTGACAGTTCACAATTGTCCGCTAAAAAAAACCTATTGCATATTAAATGCGAGTGTAAATAACGATCATGCCATTATTTTGGAATGCCGAGACGTTTTCTGGTGTACACAGGGTTAAACAATTTGTGACTTGATATAGGTGCACAAGAGTAGCATGGGGATACAGATTTTCATTATTTATTTATCTATGGTGAGCCAGGTCAAAATAATAATACAGTCGAACTTGCTCATAACGAGTGCTAAGGCACAGCGATATTTGCTCGTTATAGCCGAGTACTCGTAAAAAATGGGTTCGTGAAATAATCAGAAATGTCCACCCAGACTTACTATATTACAAATTCTTTTTTATTTCCGCACAATTCAAAACAAGTTGATTAATTTGTTTTGACTGTCTTATTGTCTATTTCTTGTATTATTGTTCTTTAAAAATGACTCATGGACCTTAAATGACTCATGGACCTCAGTTGCACTCTGAAAAAGTTTGAACTTTTCCTGCGCACTCAAAAGCTATTGAATATGTTGCGGTCGTTTCCGACTGAAATGCAGCATTTTCGTCGTTATCATCCTCGCTTTCATAGACTTTGAAATGCTAAAGGAATTTTTCCAAGATAGGAGTAGTTGAGCTGGAATTGGAATGGTAGAGGTCAATAGGAATTTTTTGAAATGCAAAAATATGCCTCGCTATAACCGGGATTTACTTGTTAAAAGCGAGTTACGTCTCCACTGATTTAACATTGTACCAACCAAATATTTCCAATTTCTTAGCTAAATCCAGGTTCTCATTAAATCAGGGCTCATTATTAACGAGTTCGACTATAATGATTATAATAATAATAACAATAATAAATAATAAATAAATAAAAATAAAGGGGAAATAAAATAACGCTTTAGGGTAGCATTTTGCTTTATTGTACATTCTGTTTAGGTTAAATAATCTCTTTTTTTGTATGAACAGGGCCCTCCTCGAAAAAGTTACCCTATCCGCCAATTTTCCGCACCCGCGTAAAGACATTTTTTCATTTTTTCCCAGGCATGCGACAGATGTAAAATCAATCCATAAATGCAGACTTCAGATAATTTTTCAGGTCACGCATCAATATTTTAGAGGTTTATAGCAAAAGTTTTCAATTTTTCCTGGCTTTTTCTATTAAAATAAAATTTCGCGACTATTCCAGATTTTTTAGTTTCTCTTAACCGCTGACAATCCTGAATTTGCGATAAATAACCTCGCTTCAATTCGAACTAATCGCATAAGTATTATCCATACCCGCATTTCCAAGAGAACTTACAATGGTTCTTTTGGAACATAATTTAACATTATTACTGCCAAATGTCACTTTTTCTCCCCGGCATTGAATTTTCAGTTATGTGTATTCTTTTATAAACTTCACATACATTTGTGCTCCTTGAATTAGACGAATGACTCAAATTTAATTAATGACTGTTCATAATGTATTGAGAATGTTTTGGGTGTCCCTTTTAATAAACTACCCAGTCTATTTCAATAATGAAGGGAAGTGCACGACTGGATGTTACTTACAGAATTTGAGTATTTTACATCTAATCATATCTGAGTTATGTGCGATACATATACGTCTATAAGCACATACGTACGTACATACATTCATGCATAGACATAGCTGAAAGTAATCAAAATAAATTCACGGGCGGTCGAACTGGATCATATACGCATATGTACCTCCGTACCTACGGACTTCATGCAGAAAGTTGCCTAAGTAAATTCGGGGATGATCAAAATTGATTTTTCTTTCAAAATCTGAATACCAAAATTTTTACTTTATACAAATTAAGTAAAACTAACAGACAGTGGACAATAAAAGTCAGAGTTTATTTAACAAATTCATTACAATCATTACAATCATGATGTTCAAAATAGGATTTCTTTCGGCTGGCGTAGTTACCAGGATTGTTTACAAACTAGGTTGCTAGGCTTCTTGACAGTGTTCTGGGGTGCGTTAAAAGGCAGGATAGCACCATTACTTTAAAACATATAACATTTGGCTTCTGAAGTAAAAGCATTCAAAAGCCAACAATGCTGATAAAAAGATTTTGATGGCAGCCCTTCGTATTCAACCACACGGTACCCCAAAGCACCGACGGAAGTTGAAGTGTAAATGATAGGAAGAAGATGGCACCCCGAGAAAGACAGAAAAAAAATTATAAAAAAAGAAAGAAAGAAATGGAATATTTGGATTTGCGTTGATGAAGGAGATTGAGGGAAAAGTCAAGTTTAAAAGTCGGAATGCAAAAACTCCCGCTCCCGGATGATTCTTTTTTTTAACATAATGAGTCATTCTAGAAGTAACCATTTCTTTCCGCCATTTTTTTTCTTTCTTTCATTTTTCTGGATGAAGTGAAAGTTAAAGTTAACAGAAAACGGCAGTCGAAAGAATTTTTCGGCAGAGACTGTGTCGGGATAAACGATTTTTTTTTCTTTTTTCCTTTCTGCGGCAGAATTGTAACTAATATGAATTTTGACGGGGTGTATGAGGAAATATATGAAGCGATTTACTTTGAAGTCAAGGGAACCTGAAAAAATAGGTTCCAGATGGGCGTGAAAGTAGAAATGTGTTAACTGGATGGGAGGTCTCGGGTTTTTAAGCTTAAAAATAATCTAGGAAGAGTAATTCCAGAAAACTATATATACATGCGTCAGCCAAATATGGCGGAAAATTTAGTTTATATGCACGATGGAATTTCTCACCAGATGTCATCTGTACTTAGCAGATATTGAGCCAGAAAACGAAATGTGACAGAGGGATTGGCCAGCCCCCCCCCCCCCCAGCTCCCATATTACCATTATGATTTACGTATAACGTAGTATGTGTGTTTTGTGTTATTACAAGCCTACACGAGGGGCATTTCCCTATAGGCTGGGGATGTCTTGTGCGAACGACTTTTTAAGGGGTTCTGCAGCGTATTCACGTTACATCTAGAGAAAACCGCCCCAAAACTCCAGATGGTTAGATCGAAAACAGGGTGTAGGCCGACAACAGCGATCGACAACAGCGAGATCTTCGCACTTCGGCCATGCACCATGTTCAGCGTCTCAACTACACTCATGTCCATAAATTAAGGATAATGAAGTTCAGGCAAAGAAAGAGAAAGAAGCAAAACAAATTTGACTTATTTGTAAAGTCTATTTATTAAACAAAAAGTAAAGAGCAAAAAAGATGCTATATGTTTGACATAATTAATAAAAATTGCAAGTTTTACTCCCTTGACCAAATTTCAAAAAAGAACCTATTTACAAAAAACAGTATAACATGGTTAGTAGGATGGTTAATACGGAGTATGTCTCCCGGACGATGCAATACAGGCCTGACAACGCCTAGGCATGCTGAGTATCAAATGATCAATCTGATCTTGGGGAATATTACACCACTCATCAAGCAATGCACTCCGAAGTTCCGGTAGACAGGTGGGAGGGGGTTGACGGGCTGCAATTCGTCGGCCAAGCATATCCCACACAAGCTCTATTGGATTCAAGTCCGGTGAGTATGTTGGCCAATGCATACGGGTGATATCCTCCGATTGAAGGCATTCGCCTACAATGTTTGCACGGTGAGGACGGGCGTTGTCATCCATAAACACAAATTCAGCACCCATGGCGCCCCGAAACAAACGTACATGTTGTTCCAGAATGACATCCCGATAGATGTGGCCTGTCATCGTTACACTCTGAACATGCAGGTCAGTTCTGGAACCAAGAATAATTCCTCCCCAAACGAGCCATCCTGCACCACCGTAACGGTGTCTTTCAATGGTGTTCTCTTGGTGGTAACGGGTACCTGGCGCTCTCCAGATGAATGTCCGGCGAGAATCAGACTCCAAACTAAATCTGGACTCGTCGGAAAACATCACACAAGACCACTGTTGCGGTGTCCACAATGCATGCTCTCTACTCCAGGTTAACCGCAGGCGACAGTGAGTTGCGGTAAGTGGAACACATCTGACAGGCCTACGAGCATATAGACCAATGTGCCCTAAGCGTCTGTACACGGTCTGCCTTGAAACTGTCGTACCGGTAGCTGAAGAGAGCTGACGAGACAGGTCTGATGCTGTACTCCGTCTGTTTCTTTTGGCAGTAACTGCCAAATAGCGGTCCTCATTCGGCGTTGTAACTCGGGGGCGACCTGTGCTGTAACGTCTACTCACATTACAATCATCTTGGAATCGTTGCCAAAGCCTGGAGATGACACTCTGGGCGATTCCAAGTTCCTCGGATACTTCCAGCTGGGTACGTCCACATTCCAGTCGTCCGATAATTCTGCCACGTAAAACATCATCCAAATGCCTCCTTTGTGCCATAACTATGCGGTTTTTGCACTGAAAGGCTTTCACAGCGCTTGTGAACAATTTTACTTCTTTGCCACCATTCCTTATATACCCCTCTCTTACACTCTCGTCATTGTGACGTACCATACACGCCATCTGGTGGTTTCCTGTAATTTGCATATTCTTCTTCAAGATGTGTGTGATCATTCCACAGGTGAAATTTTTATTTTAGAGATCAATTTCTGTGTGATTCTGAATTATCCTTAATTTATGGACATGAGTGTACTTGGCAATGGCAGTACATGACATAACGTAAAAGAAATGGTTCAACATTAAAATAAAGAACCTTTCTGGCCAAGATCTTTGGCACCCCCCTCCTATTAACACGTGTCTCCCGAGGGTAGTAAAGTTATAAATCGCTTGCGGACGGCTCCCCCGGAGGGTGTTTCCTGTTCCCCCTATTAACAATCATATGGGCGCCCATGGACACATAGTCAGATCTGATACTTAAATGTCACTCTGAATGTAAGACACTTGCTAGATAGTTTATGAAAACCATAAGCATACCTAAAAATAAATAAAAGTTCAAGTAGCATCTATGAGCTGATTTCAGTGACGATCAATGCCTTAGTGACAAATAAATCTACAAAAAGATGTTAACTGTACGCATCTACTATAAAGAAAACTTTAGTATTTTCGATATACGAGGGATTTGTTGAAAGTAAGTTTCACCCTTTTTCTTTATGGGGGTACTCCTAGAGACCCCCTAAATTTTCATAAACTTTCATAAACTATCTAGCACGCCAAGTGAAACAGACAAAGGGGATAAAAATCCAAACCCATTTTTGGTTCAACGATAGAAAAAGTATCAGCAGAGGATGAAGTTCGAGTACTAATCACGATGGCAGACAGTCGTGTCTCAGACAAAATGTGGTCGCCAATGAAAGTGAGTACTGTTATCTTGTATGAATGTGGTCATTAAACGACATTGGCATTAAACCACACACAATGAGGCTGACACAGGATGAGATTCGTCTAGGAGAGATTGGATCACCCGGCCTATATCCCTGATCTTGCACCATTGGACTTGTACCTGTTCCTGGCACCAAAAGGTAATCTCTCAGGAGTCACTTCCAAAACAATACTGAGATGAAGCAGGTTGTGAGATAATTCTTTGCATCAAAGGGAACAGAATTTCACCAGAGCCTGCACGCTACGACAAATGTCTCAATATCGGCGATGACTATGCCGAAAGATAGTTCGAGGTGTATTGTTGGGAAGCTTTGTTGCGTCAAAACTAAGTTTTCAGTGAGAAAAAAAAATTACAGTTTGTTGTAGTACGGAGTTCAAATGATAAGAATTACTTATTTATAGAAAGGGGAAGACAGATGAATACGCTTTTGAGGTAAACTTTTTTTGAATTATCGATTAGAAAGGTTTAATGTAATGAAAACGCAAATTATGTTACCAAAAAACAACGTCATTTTTCAAATACCAGGCTAGCTTCTAACACTGTTTTAGCAAGTTCAACTATGGGAGTATTTTTACCAGAGTGAATTAATTTCGTTAAAAAGTGCATTAATGAAATAACTACAGATGATTTGTTTTCTAATTTACCTATCCCACCTCCCACAAAATTTTACTTTCCAGTCGCTCAAAGGACTGTTATAATCTTATTTATTTTTAATGTGGAGCTTTGAAATGAAAATTTACCAAACAAGTCAGGATAAGAGAAATTTTCAAGTTACAATGTAAAGTTAAATTTTTTTAAAAAAAAAAGAAAAAAAAAGAGAAACAAACAAACAAACAATTGTTTTTACTTACAGCGATATACTGCAAGCAATAACAATGATGGATATAAGCAAATTCCAGGACAATCAATGAAATCCAAATGTCCCATACCAAAATGACCCAACGATAATGCCTTCTCTTTTATATCTGCCCCTATTGGTCAGCAAGAAATATATATTTCTCTTCCCTATATTTATCGTTTGGAATTCGCATTGTGTAACTGTAACCGAAGCCAAATGCTTATTCCTCGGATAAAGAATAATCGAACAAATAAAATAAATAAATAAAAGGAAAAGTCCAGTTTTTTAGCATAGTCTCTCTCCCTTTCTTTTTCCCAAACCATTATTTATTTGTTTTGTGACCGGTTTCAAGTTTCTGAAATTTTTTGGGAGTTTTAAAATAAGAATTTTGAAATAAAATCTTTGACATTTAATGCAGAAAGGATGAGAAAAGATGAAAAATATATCTCGCAGCTTGAACTTGAGTATTCTTTTAAAGTTCTCAAAGACTTTTAAAGTTTTGACATTTTAAAAATATTTTTGTTTGCGTTATCTATTTATATGTGTATATATTTATATTTATATTTATATAGCAATGGTTCATTTTCTGCTGAAAGTATCTCGACAAGTTTAAATCAATTATGTCGCATTTTGAAATAGTTAAATTAAATAAATAAATGCATTTTTCTTAATACAGTTAATGGAATAAAATTATGAAATAAAAGTTTGATATTCTTTCAGATCTTATTTACCTACGACAAGAGTTTTTTTTTTCTTTTTTAAACCTTTCAAAACACTAATGACAAAGATTTAAGAGAAATGTAACAATTACATGTCATTCGATTTGTTAACAAGCATGCATGCCATACCTCTTGAGTATTAGATATGGCAGCAGATTTTCGAAAGAAAATTGAAAAATTCTATGAGGTTTTAGAAACGTCTAATAGAGAAAATATCATATTTTCATGGCAAGAGGTTGCGTCTTTGTCTAAAAAAAAAGTACGCGTTCGGCTCTTGAACCAACTTTATATAAAACCGACCAGAAAAGTTAGTTTCTTTGATAATGATTAGCCGTGTATTGCCATTTTTTTTACTATAATTCTTAGAGAAATTCGAACGACTTTGTTATGATAAACTAGCTTGTTTTGAGATGCGGACGACACCAAAACTTGTATTTTTTCTTCCTTTTGTCTACTTTCAAACAACGCATCTTTAGTGTGACGGAATTTTTTTTTTTTTCAAACAAAAATCTTATTTGTTTAGTTTATCGTTTTTATTCAAGAACGTTTTATATAATATATGTGATATGTACAGATATGCGTCAAAACTAAGTGAAGTACAAATTCGAAGTTTTTGTGATAATTTATTGGAGGTTTAATCTTTTCACTATACCTACTCATAGTTCAGGGATGATTTTATTTTTACTTTTTTAAAAATAAAATTATTTTTTATATAATTCAAGATTGCTAATTAACAAACTCATCAATATTTGCAGTGGCTATGTACGGTATCTTAATCTGTAGAAAAAAACCAACCATTGCCGCTACTGACTGCAGATTTGCTTAGGAAATACTTGTTTCTGTTAATCCAATTAGCTTGGGCAAATCTTATATATATAAAAAAATATGATTCGGTTTTCTTTTTTTTTCCTTTTTTTTTTCTTTGTTCTATAATAAAATATCACCCATTTGTGTTTGAAATTGTATAATAGAGAATTCAGCTTGACCGCTAGCCAGGAGGACTGCTTTTCAGTGACTACATCGTTTTGAGATCGCACTTTATATGCAGGCCAGTGAAAGTTAGAAACAAGTTCCATTTCTTTAGGTGCATCTCCCTCTTTCTTCCGTACACGCACACAAAAACAGATAAACTAATATGCAATTAACTGTTCCCAGAACTTTTTCTCCTCTCTCTTTCTTTATATCTCCCCACCGCCTATAAATTTTGAACAAAATGGGAAAAAAAACTGTCTCTTATAACTGATGAAATATTTTTCACCGTTGTCATTAATTATCCCTTGTATTTTATTTATTTTCTAATAGTTACTAATAGTTTAAGCAATTTATTAGTTTATTTTCCAACAGTTTATTAGTTTGTTTCTCAATACTAAGGACGAGATTCAAGTGAAACACAATTCGAACGTTTTCCGCGTCGAACAGGGGAAACTTCGAAATATATCAATGTTTCTTATTCAACTGAAACAAAACAATCGTGTTTTGATCACGTGACAGCGCTATAGGTTTGTTCATTGGAAGCATTCTGGGGACTGAACTGGGAACTGGGACTGAAAAACGTTTGATTCGAACTCTATCTCGCGCGCGTTTCACTTGAATCTCGCCCTAAGTATAATATCTTGATAGTTAATAGTTATTTATTTTTCATAGTTACAGTAAGGTTGTCTAACCTACTTACTCCTAAGCTAATTTTTCGCTTTTGTTGAACTCTCCCCCCCCCCCGGTTTTTAAGACTGCCAAGACGAGACAGTCAACGAACTTGAATAAAATTCAACATAACCCATTTCTTCTGACCTCTCACGTAACGCTGCATTAATATAAGCGAATATAAAAGAAGAAAAAAAAAAAGCCCTTAACCACCAGTAGAATGCCCCCTCCCCTCCACCTTCTCAGCTGTTGAAGAAATTTTTCGAAACGCAGTTGAGTGATGCGTGAACAAATACAAAGGGAAATAAATAAATTTAAAAAAACAAAAACAATAAAAACCCGAATCTGCAAAACACTAGAAAAAAGAGGCAATTTAGAATCCAAACTTTTTACCTCACTGGTTTCTTCCGGCCCTGCAAGTCAAAGCTTTTACTTGGAAATGCTTATTTTATAGTTCCGGAAAAAATACAGGAAACTTGAAACTCCTCACGAAACAAATAAATATGAGTCGGAAGGAAGGAAAAGGTAATAGGGAAAAAACTGGTTATTTCCCTCTCGTTTTTTCCACTCTTTTTTTTCATCTTTTATTTCATGTGATTATTTTTCATCCATAGTAAGCACTCGGGTTCAGTTACAGTTACACAATGCCGATATCAGACGATAAAAAAAAAGTATAAGGATTTTTTTCTTTCGTTCTTTATTTTTTATTTTTCTTTTGAACCTGGAAAAATAAAGAAATATATATAAAACTATATATAAGAAATCGTCTGATAGTTCGTTTTTTTTTTCTTTCTTTTTCCCCAGCCGTTGTGGACATATGCTTTTTATTGCTTGTCTTTAGAAATACAATGAAATATATATATATTATTCTCTCTCTCTCTCTCTTTTTTATTTTTTTAGTGTTATAGTGAATTTTGGAGAAGCAAAGAGTTTTTGGAAAGTTCTTTAGAAAATAGCAGAAAAATATTGTTATTTTTATTTCAAAGTGAGGTCAATCGCCTTATTTTTTTAAAGACAGAAATGGTTTCAATCCCCAACAACAATCCCCGTTTTTATTTTAAACTGCTGTTTGCATTTCTCCTTCTTTTTTATAACTTCATAAAACATAGCAGCATTTAAAAATAAGAACATTTAAAAAATAAACTAAATGCACATTTATAAAAATGTTATTAAAAGTTTCTATAAAAGTTTTAAAATTCTATAAGATCTGATGGAGGGGGGGGGGGAGGTGGTTGTAGCGGTGGGGAAAGTGAAAGAGAATCTAATAAAATCTGGACATTAAGTCTTTGAATTTGTTACAGATTTTTAACGATTTATATAATTTATTTCCCGTATCAACAATTTTTTATGAGAAAGTTGAAAAAAAAAAAACATTATTTTATTTAGTACAAAGTATTATTTGAAAATCTTTCAGATTACTGAATTATATTTTTATAACATTTGAAATATATACTAATATTTATTATGAAAATTTTAGCTGAAAATTTTTATATAATACTGCTTGTTGAAACTCAGACACATCTTCTCTTTCTTAAACACTTCAAACTAATTTCTCAAAATGTGATATTCGTATTTTCCATATCTCCTGAGAGCAGCAATAAAATTCACTGCACATGTTCATATTAATGTCATCCTAAAAATGCGACAAAAATGTATCGGATTTTTTTTTTTTTTTTTTTTTTTTTTTTTTTTTTAAGATTCTGTTTCAACGTTTATATTTAATGAATATATATGGATACACTAATAAGACTTCTATGTGATCAGGTACTATGTGAACCGTGGCAGTATTTACTGCATAGTTATGCATGCAATAGAAAAGGAATAAATAAAGCTTCAACGTATAATCTTTTGGAATTTTTAATGAAATTTTTACCAAGCTCAAATTCTGATCAGCCACATCTGGAGTGATTACTTTTATTAATGCTTTTCAACAAATAATGTTAACATAATGGCATTCCCCATTCAAGTATGCAAATGTATTTTAATGGAACTTAAAATTCAGATTTGCCAAATTTTTGAGATTCTGACAGCAAGTGTAACACTATTTGTATTATTTCATTTCCATAAAATTTAGAATTATTATGAACTAAATATTTTTCAAGCTACTATTACAAAAGCATGCGAAATTGTTCTCCAGTTGAATCATTTCTAGCTTAAATAAATTGAATAGCTGAAAATAGTTAGTAAATTATGTTTACTGTTTTATTTTAATAGAGTTCGTGATCTATGTTTCGCCAACAGTAATTATATCAGAGTGTGCACCACTGAGGTGGAAATAGTAGCATTTGCAGCCTCACCAGCAAGAAAAGTAGCGAAAATAGCATTCCTTTTCTCAATTTAAATACTTAAGGTTTCTGCTTTTCTGCAGCTAAAAGATGCATTGTTAACATTACAGCTTTAAAAAAAAACGATGCAAACACCATATGACTTACTTGCAAGCCTATCTTATGAATAAAAATGAAATTCTGTTTGTTTGTTTGTTTGTGGATTTGATTCGTATACAAATCCACAAAAATGGACCTATCGGCCTGAAATTTAGCACAGATATGTAAAATAATATAGAATAAATCATAGTCCACTTTAAAACTTTGAAAGTCCACCCGTTCCCGGAATTTAAGAGATTTTTTATGCACTCCACGCAAAAAGCTTTCCGTAATTGTAACCCCTGTAGGGAAAAAAGTGTGAAATAAGGATCGTGGTTGCCATGTGTGGCGATTTTGCCGAATAAAATGTTTTAAATTCTCAAAGTAAAAATAAAAGAATGATAATGATTTTTTTTTTGTTAGTTTATATTCGTAAGGTTATTTTTTTTTAAATTATAATATCGTGTGCATGGGAAATCGGAGCCAGAATAAAATGTTTTATACGCAAAACAATAAGAATTGAAGATTTCCGAGGCTAATAGGTAAATTTTTTTAGTTTGGCGAAAAAATAAAATGGCTCAAAGGCCGATTTTGAGAAAGTGAGTTCTAGCGGTTTGCACAGATTTCGGCTTGGCGCAATTTATTGAGAGCTTAAGGAAATAGATTTTTGAAAACAAGTGCAAAGGTTTTATTAGAATACAGCGTTAAATTTTAATGATCCGTGAAGAAATAATGCAGTTGTTAAGGGATTTCAAGCGATCTACCTCCAGAATTCTCGCCAAATGAGTACATTGATTTAAGTTGGGGGAATTCCGCCAAATTTCAGAAAATTGTAATCTTCTCATTTAGTATATCGGAGTAACGATGAATAAAACACGTTATAGTTGATAATTTTAAAAATTCGGCTGTATTAAGGGATTCCACTTTTCAAATAAAGGCTTGCTTTACTTTTTCGCGGTCGAACCATTTCCCATATTGATTGCTGCTAAGTCAATGCTTCGAATGATTTCCTGAAAAAACGCTTGCAAAATGGCGTATGTTGGCACTTTGGCGAGGCTTAGATTTGAAACTGGATTTTATTTGAGACTGGGATATATAATGACACTGGTTATAGATAAAAATGAATATTGGTATGTGTGTATGAGGTTGAAAAACTCCAGCAGCGTTGAGCACCGTTGCACCATGAAATTTGGTTCACCTAAGTCTTTTATCATGGAGAAGCTTTTTATGCTATCCGTTTTCCTCTAACTTGCCACCAGGTGGCGCAGCAGAACGTCAAATTCTATTCCGTTTAGCCGTTTACTATGCGAATATCGTCCAACCGATTTCGATGAAATTTGGTACACGCGGATATTAGAACACGGAGAATATTTTTCAGTATCCATTTTGCTGTAACTTGCCGCTAAATGGCGCTGCAACGCATCAACTTCTATACCGTTCGACTGATCGGCATAAAATTTCTTATACTTACACATTTCAGCACGAAGAATATATTCTAACTGTGTTCCTTTTGATGTTACTCACCACTAGATGGCACTGCAATGCATTATTATTTTAACTCGCCACTAGATGACGCTGCAGCAGGCCAAATTCTTGACCATTCAAACGGTCGCTAATGAAAATCAGTATAAATAGCTATTTGAACAATGAGAATATTTTGGCGTTATCCATTTTCCTATAACTCGCCACTTAACGGCGCTGTAGCAAATCATTACTTTAATTAACCACTAGATGTCCCTGCAGTGTACCACTTCTCGACTGTGCAAATGATCGCTATAAAAATAGGTATACATAGATATTTGAACACGGGGAAGAGTTTCGCGTTAGATGTTGAACCTCAACACATGAACTTCAGGGCTGTCCGGCCGATCGTCCTGAAATTTCGTATTCATCGATATCTGAATGCGAAGAATATTTTCGCCGTATCCGTTTTGCTAAAACTCACCACTAGATTGCGCTACGCCGCATGGCCTTCTGCGCCGTACAAACGATTGCCTTGAAATTCGGTATGCATGGTTATTGAACACAATATAATGCGATATCCATTTTGCTATATCTCTTTATTACAAGGAATAGTAATCACCACAAATCGTAATATCAAAAAGTCCATTCATTCCCGTGCGAAGAACGGGTACTTCAGCTAGTTAAATTATATAAAATTTTTGATGCACTTTAAACTTGTTTCATTTGAAATTGCAATACGATGTCTGAATAATATTAAGGTTTGATGATTGTTTGTCAAATGTAATATATCACTAAACTGCGTTCAGTTTTGGAAACTTATGTTTGGTAGGCGAGAGTTCACGAGATTTTTGACATGTATTAAGCAATAATAATAGTAATAATGATAAAGAACAAAACTTGTCAACATGTGATCATCAAATTAGTTGCCTAGATTAAAGGACAAATTGTCAAATATTTGAAAATAGAATGAAAATTGCATTTTTTAACCAAAAATCTATCTCAAGTTGCATTTTCTTAGTAGTAGCAAAAGTTTCCTTATTAATTGGTGGTGGACATCCTGTTATATGCATATACCTGTATTAGACTTATTTCGAAAGCGAGGATAAGTGTATATGATTCTGATTGAATTTCAAATTCGTAAATTACTTTCGAATTCTTGAGGGAGTGTTCTGCCACCATTTCTACTTCTTCGGATTGTCTTTGTTTCAGAAACAGTTCGAGTATATGTAGGACACCAAATAAAAGCTACTTATTCAGTGCGTACCGCATAGGTTTAGTTTACAGTTTTCCCAAATAGGACGAGAGAACATTTTGCATCAAAATGGTCGATGAGTAACCATTACTTTTTCGGTGATTCTTTTAATGCTACTTGACATAAACTCTTTCCAATATATTCGAAATGTTTGCAATTCATTCTTTATACATAAACTGGGTAATTATTCGAACTATTCCTATTTCAACCCACTACAGGTATAAATAGTTTAAGAAAATCTACAACACAAATTTATTGCAATATTGTTAATTAATATTTATTTCAAAACCTAAAGAATCGATCGATTGGATCAAAGATTTCGCTAAACCAAAAATAAAAGCCTTTAACCCTTTGAGGCGTAACTCTTTCCCGAGCTGAAAAAAGGGGCAGCCGTTGCCATTGCTCGACTTAACTACTTCGTTTACTGGACGAATCTGAAACTGAGAAATTGAGTGCGGTTTTAGTTTTACACGTACCAGTGTCAAGCCTCTAGCTGAAAGTTCCTTGGTCGTTAACCGTTTGAGGCGCAACCCTTTCCCAATGCTGAAAAAAAGGGCAGCCGTTGCCATCGCTCGACTTAACTACCAGCAAGATGGCGGATGATCGAAACGTTCATCGCGTGCCACAGATATAGAGACCCTTTTTTGACGACAGCTGGCTGTGCCCTGCACACAGTCGTCAAAAAAGGGTCTCTAGATCTGTGGCCCGCGATGAACGTTTCGATCGTCCGCCATATTGTTGGTAGTTAAGTCGAGCGATGGCAACGGCTGCCCTTTTTTCAGCATTGGGAAAGGGTTGCGCCTCAAAGGGTTAAATAGTATTTTAGAATGTAATTAGGTAATCAGGCTCTGCCAAAAGCAAGTTATCATTATACAAAATTCGTGCATGAATGCACTTCTTGCTCAGTCAAAACCTTATAGTCGCTACCATCTGTAATATTCATTCCTTATTGCATATGACTGCACTGAGGGAGCATGGAGTTTTTAATGTTGGCAGTCCTTTACCCTGTTACGGGTAAAGCGGGAGCAAAGAAAATCCTTTCCCGATTGCTTTCCTTTCATCTCCCTGGGATCAATCCTTTCCTCCCTTCCTTTTGCCTCAAGAGGTTAATAATATAACACCCTTTTAATCCGAAAAGATAATAATCATCTTGAAATGATAAGCGGAAAAATAAAGCGCCCCCCTCCCTTCCCACACACGCACACACACACATGGCACCCCCTTTTCTCTCGTAGAAGAAGAGGAGAAAATTAGGTGATATCGCCTTCCCCTCAATCGATTATTCAAGAGAATGGCTTTTGTCCACAAAGTAAGTGGGGGAAGGATTTTGAAATAATAATAATAATGGAAGAGATGGAATAAGGATGATCTTATGTAACATTAGCCATTTCTCGCTTTTATTTCTCCCTGTTAAATCGTTATCCTTTTTTTTTATTTATTATTTTCTGATTTATTTTGCTTTGGAGCGAGTGGCATTGTTACGTTAACCCTTTAACGCGCAGTGTTCCCGCTCTGGGAACACCAAACTCTGATGTTTTGACTGTTGCCAGTCACGAAGAATAGATTTGATTTCTATAAAAATAGTTGCTGTGCCGGCACAGCCAACTGTCGTCAAAAAAGGGTCTCTAGATCTGTGGCACGCGATGAACGTTTCGATCGTCCGCCATCTTGCTGGTAGTTAAGTCGAGCGATGGCAACGACTGCACTTTTTTCAGCATTGGGCAATCTAACCACCTGTTCTCGTATTCTTCCATTTTTCAGCAGATGTCAGTGCTGTTAAAGATAATCGTGCCAATTTTTTTTAGGGAAATGACGTGTTAAAAAGTAAAGGGTTCTCGTGGAGCTATGTCACCCGCAACTATTTTTTATAAATCAAATATATTCTTCGTGACTGGCAACAGTCAAAACGTCACAGAGTTTGGTGTTCCCAGAGCGGGAACACTGCGAGTTAAAGGGTTAAGATAGTGGCTCCTAAACTTTTAAAAACTGCGACGCACTTTTCAGAAACATAATATATTACGATTCATTTTCATTTTAAATATTTCGGATATTTGAAATTGGGGGAAAAATGAGACCATGTTATATCATTCCCTTAAATTTGTGCAAAGTGAAAAGATACATCTGGACGTATGTGCATTCAAAGACTTAACATAACCCATCAACAATTGATTTCGGGAGGAATTATCGATTTAAAAGAGATCACAGTGCCAAAGATTTTAAGGTAGCGCGTAAGAACCACATAGCATCGTTTTAATGTTTATGCACGTATTTTGCGTTGAAGGAAACCGTTTATTAATAGCTAACGGAAGAAATTTATTACATAACAATATCACTTTAACAACGTAATAAGTAAATATACTTCTAAACATACGTGGCAACAAAAACAAAATATAGAAACAAATTAAATGCAGAACATTAAATGTGATAGAGTAAATTTTCAGGGCTTCCTTAGGGGAAAAAAAAGCAAAAAAAAAAAAAAAAAAAAAAAAACGCGAGTGCAAGTGGAGGTGACACCTGTTAGACATACGAATTAATAGGGAAATTACTTAATTTTTACATTAAAAACCTACAACTTATTGTTTAACTTAAAATATTATTAATTTTAAGCTATATGTTTTCAAAAGGGGGGCACTGAAGTCTCTGGAAAAATAATTTTACAATTCTAAGAGCCTGTGAATTGACAAAATTTAAAGACCAGTGATTTGAAACAGAAGGGGAGGCTGGGGTACTTTCACATAATAAAGCTTTGTCGAAACATAATACAATAAACGAAAACATATTAGAAGTTCGACACTTTGAGAAATAAAGAGAAAATTGCTAACGTTTCTCATGATGGCATTTTCTTAACTTCTCATTTTTAGGGATGGACGCCAGACGGGAAACTGGCGTCTCATGTCTAGCAAAACAGGCTAAAAGCTTTGTCTCGTATCGCAAAATCCCTATATAGTAATGTTAAAAATGCTTGTCTCGTCTCGCTAAAAAGCTGTAAATCTCTGTCTCGTCTCGCGTCCATTCCTACTCATTTTGCAATTATTATTATTATTGTTATTTCAAACCATCTTTCGCATTTTGTAAATAAAAACTATATAAAAACCAATCGAGGAGCAGTGGCGTGTCTAGGGTATCGCGGGTAGGGCACTGGAGAATTCACAAGACTTATTACGCGAAGCAACGATGAGTACAGAAGAGAGATCCACTGTCGTTGCGTCCTTGCAACGATGGAAGCGAACGAGCAGGTTAAAATCAATACGACACTAAAATATTTATATTTTGAATCGCTCTCTTTAGAACCTAAATCTATGACAATTTCATTTGCATAATGAACTCTCATGAGGCGACCCAACATAAATGGCCATTCTAAAGACATTTTAAGAATGACCATACGAACAAAGTGATCAGTGTCGTTATTACTACGCCTACAACCAACTAGAACCCTTATAAACTGTGAGCCAGGGCAAGAGCCTGTATTCTGGGACCATGGATTTCGCCTGCCTACCATCCTTGGCGCGCTACTATGGCGTGTTTAATAGAGATGAGTTCGGGCTCATTTTTTGAAGCCCGAGCCCGAGGACTTTTAATCCGAGCCGGCCCGAGCCCGAGCACTATTATTTATGTCGGAGCCCGAGCCCGAAAGTTTAACTAAAGATGAAAAAAAAAACTCAATTACTTCATTGATAGAATACAATAAATTTTGCCGTTTGTGCAAATTAAAGACAAATACAGTTGCAAACTCCCAATGCACTCGTCTTTTTTTCTAATTCTTTGTATCCATTCTTTATCAAAAAATGTCGGATCTCATGACTAACTAAGGAATATAAACCGCCGTTCTAAAATATTCAAAGAACTTCACGCATCTTCTAGGCGCCCGTGCCTCTATTTTTATTTATTCTTTTTTTATAAGTAGTTTTATTTTCCTCATGAATCGTCTTTTAAAAACTGTTTCAAGCAGTATATATAATAAAGGAGAAATTTTTCACGAGCCCGAGCCCGAACACAATTGTGAATTACAGAGCCCGAGCCCGGTTCGGGCCCGGGCTCGGGCTCGGGCTTTCGGGCTCGGGCTGAGCCCGTCTCATCTCTAGTGTTTAAATCATCCAATTATTACACCCATAATTTAATTTCTTCAAACTGCATTGCAAACTGGAAATGCATCTAATTGAATAGGCATACTTTTTTTTTCTTTTTCGAGGTGACCCATAAAAAATAATATATACATTTAAAGTAATATATATATATTTAAAAAGCCAAGTAAAACTATTATTTATTAAACTTGAAGACAACAGTCATAAACTAATTATTTCTTGAAAATATTTAAAAAGTACCATATTATAGAAGCCCTAGGTACGCCACTGCCGAGGGATACGACATCACCTAATTTCCTCGTCTCCTTCCAAGAGAGAGAGGTAAGTATGAGGGAGTTGCCTTATTCCCTCGCTTATCATTTCCAGATTATTATTTTTCCAGATTAAAAGGGGTGGTGTTATATTATTAACCTTATGGGGCAAAAGAAAATACGGGGTTGATCCTGGGTCATGAAAGAAAAGCAATCAGGAAAGGTTTTCTTTATAACTTACAACCGAGAAGGGATGCACCGATAAACTGGATATTTCCACTGAGCGATAGATTATTAACAAGAAGGTTTCGCAAGAGTGTTAGGAACGTATGTAAGTATGTAGTTTTTATAGTACGAAAAGTATGTAATTTTTATAGGCCTTAACCGTTTAACGCGCAGTGTTCCCGCTCTGGGAACACCAAACTCTGACGTTTTGACTGTTGCCAGCCATGAAGAATACATTTGATTTCTATAAAAATAGTTGTGGTGTGGGTGACATGGCTCCACGAGAAAATTTTAGTTTTTAGCACTTCATTTCCCGTAAAAAAATTGTCACGATTATTTTTAACACCTCTGACATCTGCTGAAAAACGGAAGAATGCGAGAACAGCTGGACAGATTGCCCAATGCTGAAAAAGGGCTGTGCCGGGCACAGCCAGCTGCGTCAAAAAGGGGTCTCTGGATCTGTGGCACGCGATAAACGTTTCGATCGTCCGCCATCATGCTGGTAGTTAAGTCGAGCGATGGCAACGGGCTGCCCTTTATTCAGCATTGGGAAAGGGTTGCGCCTCAAAGGGTTTAAGATTCAATCAATGCAAAAGTTACTTATTTAATCTGTATTCTTATTAAAAAATCATTAAGTAAATAAAACCTTCTGCAAGGAATTTTACTAGATAAAACATCTTTTTTTAATTTCTTCAACGACAATTAACATAAAAATCTCTTTACTAAATCTAAAAAAATGAGAAAAAGCAATTAAATATATATATATATATATATATATATAAGAGCCTGAGCCTGTCAGACTTTCAAAAATTACAAGACAAAATGGATTCTCTAAATTGAATATTTGACTGAATATAGCGTTGGTCTCCATCCTACTGGAGTTCGGGGTTACATGTCCTACTATCTGGCAGTAAAAAAAATTACTTTCGTTGGGTACCAAAAAGATATAGCTCCAATCGTTAGTTCTTGTGTCACCCACGAGATGAAGCTGCCTGTGTCTCTAGCTCAGTGGTTCCCAAATCATCTTAACCAGCGGACCACTTTTCCACTTCCAATTTACCCACGGACCATTTGTAGATGAATTCAGTTTTTCTTAATCACCCCCCCCCCCCAAAAGAAAAAAAAGAATAAAGAAATACGAAATTTAGAAATGTATACATTATTATTTTCTTTATGAATTGGGAAATGAATTATAACAGCCTTATTTTCACCAAACCCTTGACACGCGGATTAATCCAAACTCGTGCGTTTAAGTCATCGGTACGATATCTTGCTGATGGCTTTAACTCTCATTTTAGGATTAATCCGCGTGTCAAGTCTTTGTCGAATAAGGCCGCTAGTGTTACGAGTTCTGTTTCTGCCTTTCTGGGATTAATGCGTTTTATGAGCACGTGCTTCCTCAATTAGTTGTGAGATTCTGGGATTCTTGGAGAAATACTTTTCGCCATTGGAAAGGATTATGAAACTAACAAAAACTACTTTCATTTACATAAAGTTATACATTCAGAAAAACGTACTCGCACATTTACAGGAGAAAAGAAAAACCACGGTTATATAAAATTCTACATTTCGACGTATGAATCATCTACAAAAACTTCCACTTCCAGACGGCTTGAAAAACGAGAGAGTCAACGAAACAAACTCCGCTATTAAAGCTTAAAAACACATGCTGGAAAAATATTTTTCCGGCGATAAAATTCAAATTTAAAGCGTTTCACATTCAAAAGGAATAAATAAAGGCTTTTGATTAGTAGGTGTTTCCGCACTTCAGAAACAGGAGAGAAAAGCTCGAGAAAGTGGGGCGAAAGAAAATGCCCAGGAGAAAATTTTAATTTTTCTTTCTTTTCGTCCCCTCCCTCCATTCTTACTCTGTGCGATTCAGGAGAGAATTTCCCTGGGAATAATCGATATAAAACGATATTACACTTCTTCCCCCCCCCCAATCCACGAACGTGAAAAGGCGCCAAAGGCTTTTATTCAATCGGCAATATTTCACAGAAGGATTGGTTTTTTTATTATTTTATTTTTTTAAGATCACATAGCTTTTACGCTATTAATCATAGGAAATAAATCTGTGAAAAAGAGAACGAAAGAAAAAGCAAATAATATGAACTCAGGATTTTCTTTTCTCTCAGCTGATTCTATTTACCGCGAAAACACGCCCGGTGTTATTGACCACTGGGCAGAGAAAATAAAAAAGGTAAAGGTTGAAATATTGATGGAAACGCTGCTCACCCCGATAAAAGGATTTTCAATAAAACAATAAAAAACATGTAACGCGGGTCACGAAAAAGGTTTTCGGTGTTTTCCTTTACATTTATGCATTTTTTTTTATACAGGGTATACACAAATTCATGATCGAAATTTCTGTGAAGGTAAAGCACACCAAGGTGGCTGAAAAACACCTTTAGTGTTCCTGGATCGCAAACTTTATCTCCAAGCATCACCTTTTAAGATAATTAGAAATCATATGTTATTTTTAACAGCGCGGTGTTCAGACAGCAAGCTCGTTGTTTATAAAACTCAGTAAGCAAAGCAAGTTTGAAAATAAAGTGTTTTATTTTATTTAATTATTCATTTATTGGAGGGGCTGCTGTTGTTGCTGTTTATGAGTTGAAATATATGAAGATTAATGAGTGTATGTGTGTACTTACGTGATAAATCTGTGATAATACAAACTAATGAGTGCAGTTGTGGTCGCTATGCAGTTTCTGAGGGAGGTTGGGGAGGTTCTCAGAAGTTCCATTCCCTTCTGATGAAAGAATCTTCGGAGAGCCGACGTAGTTCTAAATGTAATATGACCATTTAATGTTTTTGTCAAAAAGGGACTTTTAAAAATGTATTTAATTTTTAGGTAATATTTTCCTACGTCAAACATTGACATCTACTAATTTGGGAATTTTTCCCCTTCTCCATAACGGCATCTACTAATCGTTAGGTAATATTTTCCCCGCATCTGCTAATTTTTAGGTAATAATTTTCTACTTCAAACAGTTACCAAAACAGTTTTTTGTTTATCAAAATTAATAGATGTAAAACTAATTTTTAGCTAATACTTTTTCCCCTTCAAACAGGTCATCCATTAATTTTTAGGCATTTTACATTTTAGACTTCGTGGGCTTGGATCACCAACATTTTTAAGTTCACGGGGCTATTATGTCGAAGCCCAGATTATTATTTTCCTCTTTCCTAAACATGAGATCTACTAATTTTTAGGTAACAGTATGTTTATTTGTATTCGAGAAAAGAAAAAAAAAGGGGGGGAGGGATGCACGTTGATAGTAAAATACGACTAAAGTTCGTTGTTCGAAAAAAATCATGATTTTGTTACATAAGTACAAATAAACTAATTATGCCAGGCACTGCAAAATTTTAAAACTGTCTCTTTACAAGCTGTACTACATACTGAAATAAACGATAAATCTGTATCAGTTTCAAAACTTTTAGAAAAAATTCTTAAATATCGGAAATTTTCGCAAAGCGTGTCACTCTTCGAAAAATCTTGCAGCTCAGATCCATGTTTAAGAATTTTTTTCTGAAAATTTCACAAAAGCCACAGATTTTTCGCTTATTGCAGTGTGTAAAGCAACTTATGAAGAACCATGTGGAATTTTTTGGAGGCCATGGTGCTATTAATTTATTTCAATTTGTGTACCAAGACTAAAAACAGAGTTTTTCTTCTTCGACATACACCCTTAACACGATTTCTGAAAATGAAATAGAACATTTCGGCTGTGCTCAGAGACAACGGGACAGGCTATAAAAACAGGACAGTCCAGTACAAAAACAGGACGTATGGTCGCATTATCTAAATGACAAAATTTGTGACGTGCACAGCCCTCTCTCTAGGCAAACAAAACTTACGTTAGTCTGAGACCATTTTGTAATTAGACCTGTCACAAAATATCTCGATAATGAATTAATATTTTAGAAATAATTCTTACTAAGCGTGTGCTCAAAACGACCTTTAAAAACTCTCAAACAGTTTGAAGTGAATTTGAGTGCTTTCCGATTTTACTGACAAGACAGATGGTAGAATTTTAAAATGTGTAAAATCTTGTCGGAACAACAGTTGCTGTATAGAAATTAAATCTGTAACTTTTGCAACTGGAACTAAATTATTATCTTTTAAAAATGTTTGCAAGTTATTGAGATCAGACACTAGTTCCGAGGCAAACCACTCAATAAGTTAAAGAATGTAAGCTAAATTTTACTGGCGTAGAACTTTCTTAATATTTCAACATATTTCTGAATCCTTTTCTGAAATATCCCCCCAAGTCACTTTATTTTATTTGTAATATAGATAACAGTTAGTATCACAAAACCAAAAAAACAAAATAAGTAATCAGAAAAATTATGCTCAATAAATCTGATAACTGTGATTTCACTCTCTCTCAGGATCTCGACAATTTGAAATCCCAGAAGCACTTACCTTGGCTATAACAGAGAAAATTGGATCGTTCTTTTCTTCATTGATTACGATAAAGAGATTTTTTTTTCCATCTCATAGTGACAAAAAAGGGAAATTATTTGTTCCTTAGGGGCAGCCATATTATCGAGTTTTTTCTACTTAATATGTTTTTCTTACTTCTTTGTGTTATTTGCTTGTAAGATCATGCATTTTTTTGTCTTTTATTTTTCTATGTACATTTGTAGTGTTTGCTCGTTTGTCATGAATTTGTATTTCGTAGAGTGATCTCGTGTTATTTATTTATTTATCTTGTTACACGGGGGAAATATTTTTGGTTTTTGTTATGCCTTTGAATAATGAAATTGTTTTGAAACATATACTTTTCTCTTTATATGCCCTTTGAGATTAACCGAATATCTGCAATTCACAAAATTGTAAAAATTGTTGATTTCTGGGGCTTATTTCACCCTCGAGAATGAAGTTCTATTTTTTTTCTCTTCATGAATAAATATATTTGATTTGTTTACTTCAAAAAACATTCAAATAACAGCTTTTCAGGAATCAATATATAAATTGTAGTACCAGAGGAGTACCGAAAGCCCCCATAGCCCTCGCAATGTGCGTGTGTGGGTGAAGCTGAAGGGGGTTCTTAAAAGATTTTTGTAGCATTTTTAAAAATGAAATTTAAAACTTGTTCTTTAAAGAAAAAAAAATAGAAAGAAGAAGAGCGTGGTAGCTGAGAAATTTTACAAACCATCCTTTAATTAAACTTAAAGTCCTATTAATCATGGTATTCACCTGGAATCTCTTTTAGTTCCTCTTAATAATTGCGTAGTCTCTTTTTTACAGTACATCGCAATCCCTATCTCTTTTCTGCTTTTATATTGTAATATTACAATTTCCTTTGACTCGTGAAAAGCTTCTGTTACAAAATTATAATGTTGTTTTCCGGCATTGGTGTGTGTTGCTGGAAAAGGGGTTTTACACGAATTATTGAAAGTAAAATGAACATTGGCAACAAATTTGGCGCCCGTTTTGGCAGCCAATAGAAAGTTCTCAAAACGAGTGGAATTTCGATTGTATCTCAATTAGGAAAAAGTTACTGGAAAAATCTAGAAATATGACGTCACGTCCGCTTGGAAATCTGTATATAAGGAACCATTGCCGAGTTTATGTGTGATAGATTGCGGATATTGAGAACAAAGCAGTACGATTGACTCTGCAATTTGAATACTTTTATTACTATGTTAGTTATTGATTAGCCGTTGCCTATGTTACTAAATTCTGTATTTTTGTGAGATTTAGTGTTCCGATCCGTCGTAAAGTTTTATATTCGCTTTTAAAGTTTGCTGGACTATTTTAACTTATACCCACTACCAGATTTTGTAACACTTCATATGTCTATCAGTCATATTTTAACTAAGAAATGATCGAATGTCATTTCCTCTTCTCCTCCCATCAGTATTAAAACTCAGGAGCCATAAAAAATTGAGTCTATTTATGATATCAATTGATAAGTAAAATTTATGCTAATTTGTACATAATGTAAATAATTGTCAAATAAAAATAAAAATATTTCAAGTATATATGGTGTATTATATGTAATGCCGCGGGTTTGTTTGTTTGTTTTATGTTGTGGGAAGCCTACACGAATGGCATCTGCTTAGAGGGACTTGGGCGGAAGATTTTTCAAGGAGTTCTAAGTTGTATTTACATTACATGTGGAGAAAACCGCCCGAAACTCCAGACCATTAGAGCGACATCCCCCAACCCGGGACCTGCACACTTCAACCACTACGATGTCTTATCCACTCGGAGATGGTGAGCCCTGTATTGCAGGGAGACATATATACATATAAACAGATAGAGAAGGGGGGCATACACAAAACTCTGCAGGGGGGGGGAGAGGGGTTCGCGGTACTTCAGTGTGTACTACACGAAAATATGTGGGTTTTCATAGAATTTTTCGGGTTTATCATTATGATTTGGCTGTAAATTATGCAATTTTATTAACAGTGATATGAAAAAGTATATTAAAGGAAACTGCATTTTTGATGGTGTTATGTAAATCAGGACTGATGATGCTTTATAAACGACTGAGTCAACTAAAACTTGTAAGGCAGGCAATAATTTGTTATTATCATTTTCAAATGTAAGTTTTATATACATTTTAAGTAAAGTAAAGTAAAAAAGGTCTCATGTTTCATAAAATATCAAGAAATAGTTGGTTCAAGCTATATTTGTTACCGGTGAAACTTGTAAATCTGGCACTCCATAGAAAAGTACATATTTGTTCAAATAACTCTTACATTTCATGTATTGGCTGTTGCAGGATTGCTGTTAAGAGTGACCGTCAAAATCTTGATTTATAATTATTTGAAAAACTCATGCTTTTTACTGAGCAACTCTAAAGAAACCATGCCTTCATAAATAGGCCATTGCAAGAGAGGAAAAGAAAGAATCTAAAAGAGTTATACTATGCGTCTTAATGAGCATAACTTCTGAAATTAAAACTAAATAAAAAATACAGAGCACTACGTAACCTTTTATGAAGTACAACTTTTCAGCAAACCACTTTATGCTAAAGCGACTTAATACGTTTGCCGACTGTAAGCGTGCATCATTTTGTCATTTATGAAGACACACTCTTTCAAATCTCTCATGCAATTTGGTCATGTTTTAAACTGTTCTCACATAAAATTCGCGAGTGTCTTTTTTTTTAATTATTATTACTTACAGTTGTGAAGATAGCGACAAACTGAGAGACTTTATGGTCTGATAAACTTTCGGACGAATCCCATTGAAGCACGACAACGTCGTCATAATCACACATATTTTTTTTTCTCTTCACAAAATACATAAATCTGGAATATAAATTTTACATATATCATCCCACCTTTTTTAAAAAATCACTTTGAGAAGAGCGGAAATAAAAATGATCAAAGACACCACTTGGCGAAACGCATTTATTTTTCTCTCCCAAAATCGAGCATTTTCTCTCTATCATTTTCCTTTCCTCCCACGAATTTTCTCGAGAATGATCAATAGTACCATCCGGTCCCCCTCTCTACGAAGAAGGGGGGGGGGCAGCACAGGGAAGAAAGAATTCCATCCAAAGCACATTGAATAACAATTGGGAATTATGCAATATTTTAATACCCATAGAAAGCGCCTTCATCAGGGAAGTCTCCTCTCGCAGAAAAGTTATTTTACAGCATAATTTCGGGAAGCAAAAGACAAATGGTCGAGAAATTGAGTCGGCTCAATTCATTTTTCCCCAGTTTTCTGGAAAGTTGGAATCCCCAAGGGAAAATCTCTTTAAGAAAGTTCATTCATAAGGATAATAAATCTTGGACGAGAAGAAGAACGGCAGGAAATGAATAGCTCGCAGGGCATTTAAGGGATATTCCCTGTTTCGGAAACGATTGTTTTACTGTTTTTTAAAAATCCGAAAAAAGATATAAATTCGGCAGATTTCAAAACGAGAGATTTGTGTGGTCTGAAAGAATCGTTAGTGATAGAAATGTATTTACTTACTTGATGGATCTGAAATATAATCATCGTACCAGTCGACCGGAACATAATTATAAAAAAATATGCATATAAATTCGATAAATATTATAAGCTAAGTTATATTTTGGCGTTTTTCACCTTAAAGGTCGATGCTGACTTCCACGTTCCTTGTCTTGACTATAAGGGTTAACAAGCCATTCTTATCACGAATTTACGAGCTTTTAATGAGCAGACGGGATTCATGGACAAAAGCTAACGCGTGAAAACCACAAACCACGCGTCCCACACACTGGAGAGAGCAACGGCAGATTTTTCCCCTCGAGCATCTACTCCAATAGATTAATTACCCCTCCAATCCCAACAATTGCCCGCAAGTCAGCAACAGCCTTAACTAGTACCTTTTTGGGCATTAAAAATATTTTTTTAATTATAAAGTGAATACTACAATACGAAAAATCTGATCTATTTACGAACACTGACTTATTTGTACCTCTAAGTGAGTTGTATAAGATATTATTAAATATATCTTATACAACTCACTAAAAGAAAATGACAGGATCCTAAAGTCATTTAGGTTTCAAAGTGTCTCACACTGTTTAACTTTCCGTTAGCTTGGACTACGATTGTAGACCAGGTACCTGATCTCAAAAAAATTTCGATCATAAGTCAAATTTCCTATGTCAATTTCATATTTAAAATATTGTTCTCCGTAAAAGTGAATAATGTCATACATAATAACAACTTTCTCATATTTCTTTCTAATCTTGTGCTTTTTCAAAAACTAATTAGTTGTTGGCAAAACTGAAGTACGAAATTTGCTCATTACTTGAGTACTTTTTTGAGTGAGTATACCTGGTCAACGATCGTAGTCCACGCGCCTAACGGAGGGTTAAAAGATACAGGCTCTACTACACGGAGACTTTTGTTCTATTGATAAAAATTCCTGCATTATTTTGTTTGCATTTTATCTCTTCCGTTAAATAATTTGGTTTCGATTTGCTTTTTAAAAATGTAAATGCGATTAGCTTTAAGCGTTTTTAAAAGCTCAACTTAAAACGACATAAGAATTGTAAGACGAGATAAATGTTAAAATAAATAAATCTTTGTGAGGTGTTAAACACTTCAATTGGATCCCCCCCCCCTTATCACTCATGAAAAAAAAAAATATTTCAGCTGTTTCACTTCAAAACAATGCAACTTTTGAACAGATTTAAAAAAAATTTAATTGCGCTAAAGATTCGGAAAATTTTAAAAATACCGTTCTACAAGTTGTACTCTGAACTGTTACAAATAATGAATCTGTAGGAGTTACGAAACACTGAGGAAAAAATACTAAACACACGAAATTGCGCGATATTTTCAAAAACAGGTAACTTATCGGCCCATTTTCGAAGGCAATTTTTGTGCTCATGATTTTTTTCTGAAAGTTGAATGACACGTACAGCTTACATTTTTAGTCTATAGCGTACAGAATGCGCTATAGACTAAAACAGCTTAGTTTAAGTCTATAGCGCATTCGGTAAAGAAGCATTATTAATTTTTTCGAGTGTTTAACATCAATCGCTTGTTTTTAAAGCTGTTTAAAAATCCTACGACAGCGATCTCCCTTAAGCAGAGAGGAAATAGAGATGATCAAGTACACCACTAGGTAAAAAGCAATTTATTTCTCTCCTAAATTCGAGCATTTACTCGCTACCAATTTCTATTCCACCTACGGATTCTCTTCAAAATATCAATAGTACCATCTCCTCCCCTGCAGAATGAAGACATAAGGAAGAGTTCTATCCAAAGCACATCGGATAAGAATTGGGAATTAATGCAACATTTTAATACCCAAAGAAAGCGCTTTCATCATGGAAGTCTCCTCTTCCGGAAAGGCGTTCCACTGCATAATTTTGGGAAGCAAAAGACAAATGGTCGAGAAATTGAGTCGGTTCAATCCATTTTTCCAAGTTCTGAAAGTTGGAATTCCAGAGAGAAAATCTCTTAAGAAAGTTGACTCATAAGGATAATAAATCTTGGACCAGGAAAAACGAGAAAAATGAATAGCTGGAAGGGCATTTTGGAAGATTTCTCTTCTGATGCGACAGTTTTGCTGGTGTTAAAATGCAGTAGAACAAGTGTATTTCAAATTTCGCCAATTTCATAATGTTTTCATGTGTTTATTTTTTGCCGATCCAAACGAAGTTGTAGTACTATAGTTCAGAGATGTCAGTGAATATTAAAATGTTTCGATTAAGATAATAAACGAAGAAATGAAATGAATTTCGTTTTATTGGATAATTCTTTATTTAAGATTTTAAATTTAAGTTTAAAAAGTGTGTTTTTTAGTCTAAAAACATTCCAAACGACGTCAGCATTTCATTTCTTCAAACCGAAGCATGGATGCCACAGAGAAAATGTTGCACCTTGCAAAAGTCTTGACATAAACATCGCATTGGAACTGCGGAAGAAAAGGACTCCTTCGTTTTTTCTTTAAATTGAAATGTGACTACGGTGCTACTTGATAATGGAGTACTTTATTTCAATTTTCCACTACATCTCAACTTCACTGCTTGGGCACGTAAAGTTTGGTTTAAGCCCACGTGATCTCACCTGGCTTGTTTTCCCACTTCTCTTTAGCTTTGATAGCTCTGTTTTTTACAATATTTATAGCCTCTGGATAATCAATTATTATTTCATGGTTTCAGTATTATCTTTGTTATTATGTATTAGGTTGTAACGAAAGTTTCCCGCCACCGCATATATGATCTGCTCAAACAGTTCGCGTTGGCATGTTTGCTCATATCTTTCCACACTCTTTTTGGGATTTGGGAAAAAAGAGATTTACTTTCGAACACTGTGCAGTAATATCTGCAAAAAATATATCGTTATCATTAAGTACAAGGTGCCTCAAATGAAACTAACCGGGTCAAAAACATCATATACATCTAATTCAGTTGCAAAAAGTAAGCTACAGAACGTCAACGAATTATGTGTACAGCTTTAGGTACTACTGTTGTATCATAAGACATTGTGAGGGTTTGGTACCTAAAGTTCAAAAGAAGGACTATGACGTACAAGTTCAATCACTGGGTGCCGTATGAGCTGCGTCAAGCAGATTTGGCGGAAAACTTTCGTTACAACCTGATACTATCACTTAATGTTTTACTTGGGATCCCATATTACGTAAGTTTAGCTATTTTATATTATATATATATATATATATATTCTGTCAAATCAATGTTATTTTTGATTGTTAAAAAAAAAAGAAAAATGTTTTTCGTATGGATTTGAACCAAAATTTCAACATTTTGCCTGCTGAGCAACTGTGAAAGAGCAAAAGCATTTCCAACTACAGAATAACCAGTACAATGATGTTTAGCCTGTTGAGCAACTGTCAAAGAGCAAAGGCATTTCAAAGGACAGAATAACCAGTACAATAATGTTTAGCTCCATTTAGTTGCTTGTTGTCATAAGCGAAATCGTTTTCATCTCAATATAAAGATTGGCTAGACTACTAGAACTAACTCTCTGTCAGTTTCAACGAACATCCAAATGAATTCAGTAGTTTTCACCCAACTTTTAAAACATACGTATCGTTTTATTCATACGGATATCTTGGAATTTTTTTGTTTCACGTCACGCAGATATTATTGATTGCACAGGATACTTACGTGGTTGGTAGTTCGTCTTCTTCTGTTTCGTCTGCCGCCTCTATTTTGGTGGCTTCCCGGGCGTCGGGAAGAAATAAGACAGGACTGGAATGCCCGGTTGCCAGCCAACCTGAAATGAACAGGAAGTTAATTTCCACTGCAAATGCAAATGAATAAGATCCTATAACAACATAAACGATAGAATAACAGTACAGACAAGGATAATGACGAATATATACATCGTGTAATAAAACAAATTGTAGAATAATATTAATATTTTGGAGATCGTGTAAATGCGATATAAAGAGTATTTTAACTATCACATCCCATCTCTAAAAAGAAGGGGGGGGTTTCTTTTTAACTACCGAGTCCTCGGAAACCCACTTTTTTAAGATCTTAAGTATAGTTGAGAATCCGCTTAGTGTTTTCATTATTTTCTAATATGGAAACTCTAAAAAGGAACTATAGAACTATATTTGAAAAGAAACTGCAATGGATTTCAAATAGTCGATTTCATTAGTCTTGGACATTCCTTACTAAGAATAGTTAACTTTACCCGCCTCAACATACTTGTGGTTGCTTGCTAATTTTTTTATACGTAACTTAGGTAGCGAAAGCTTCTGAAGGTGCAATATGCGTAATAAGCTCTTAACTTCCTTCGCGTATTACCTATTATAATTTCCAAAGGTACAGTATTCGATAAATATATGGCAACGCTACGCTAGGGCGATCTGCCAAGGATGATGGGTGCCCTTGTAGGAGGACTTTCTAAGGGGCTCTAACGCGTATTCACGCTACAACCGGAGGAAACCTACCCAAATTCCAGACCGTTAGATTGATAGCTGCGCGATGGGACCCTAAACCGGGACCTTCACACTTTGGCCGTCTACCATTACACCATGGCACAGTGACATATTCACTGTGCCATGATGAGGCCTCGATAAATATTGGATTAACAGTACAGAAGAAATTAAATAACCTAATGAATTTCACAACATATTTACGATTAGTATATTTTTATGAAGAAGAGAAAGGAAAAAAAAAAAAAAAAAAGTTCAACATAGCTTCATGTTTATAGATAAATACGCAAACTGAAAAGAGAATGAAATTACACAATACATAACTATGCGTCCGTTCGTTAAAACAAGATGTGGTACATACAGTAAATAACAATGAAAATAGCGGACTAAAAGTGATAGCAAACACTAACGGGTGTGAATAGAAATTCTTCTTAAAAGAAACGATAAGGCCCTTTTAAAAATAAACATAATTAAAACATTCTCATTCAATCTGAAAGTAAAAGGGTTTTAAAAAGGAAATTATGAAAAGGCGAAACTTCATTATAAGCTTTTAAATATTTATCATTATTTTTTTTCTCACTGAAAATTTTCGCTTTTAGATCTAAGTTTTATTAATAAATGTTAATTAAAAGAACATTAATCATCCTATTAAAACTAAAAACTTCAGAAAAATATTGCCATTTTTTTTTAATCACCAGGCATTTTTATTTTCTTCCGATAAAAAGGTAAATATGCTAAAAAAATGACACATAAAAAGTCTGAATGAGTTTTTAAAGCATTAACACTTAGTTCATTCACTGCAATATAAAAAGCTGATAAAGAGACAAGTATTTAAAAAAAATTTTTAATAAATAAGCCGCATACGGCTCAGTTTAAAAAAGCTTGAATTATTAAATGTTAACTTTACATTTGAATAAGATCGATTAATGAGCACTTTCTAACTCGTATACATACTAATGCATAGCAGTTAAATAAAGCTATTTAGAGAAAGTATTAACCCTTTAATGCGCAGTGTTCCCGCTCTGGGAATGCCAAACTCTGACGTTTTGACTGTTGCCAGTCACGAAGAATACATTTGATTTCTATAAAAATACTTGCGGGTGACATAGCTCCACGAGAGTCCTTTACTTTTTAGCACGTCATTTCCCGTAAAAAAATGGTCACGATTCTTTTTAACAGCACTGACATCTGCTGAAAAATAGAAGAGTGCGAGCTGGATAGATTGCCCAATGCTGAAAAAAGGGCAGCCGTTGCCATCGCTCGACTTAACTACCAGCAAAATGGCGGATCAAACGGTCATCGCGTGCCACAGATCTAGAGACCCTTTTTTGACGCAGCTGGCTGTGCCGCACAGCAGCTGTCAAGATCGTAAAAGGTCGAATAATTTTTACTTTCCGAACATGTACCGTGTAAGGAAGGTATTATAGGTATGTAATCATAAAAAAATTAGACTTTGAGATTTTGGTGTATTTACACGTTTGGAGGCTTCTGAATTCTTTTTCGCTATTTTTGCGAGACGTATATATGTGTTTGTGTGTGTGTGAGTGAACACGATAGCTCCTAAACGGTGCATTCGAGTGAGCTCAAATTTGGTATATATGTTACAAACCACCGTCGCACGACCGGTATTGATTTTGGTGTGTATAGGACTAATAGTTTCTTTTCACAGGGCTACGGAAAAGATTTCTTTTACATTATAACCAGTGGACAGAAATTCTTGAAAGTGTGCTAGCGTCTAAACGGTGCATTCGATTGAGCGCAAATTGGGTATGTACATAATGTACAAGCTCTCATGATCTGCAGAGATTTTAGTGTGAGTAGAGTTGATAATTTGTTCACGAGATCGCAAAAAATAATTCTTATACATTACGGCCCATGGACGGAAATCATTTAAAATAGCGTCTAAATGGTGCATTCAAATAAGTTCAAATTGGGTATGTATATTATAAGCTACCGTCACACAACATGCATAGATTTTGTTATGCATAGGAGTTATAGTTTTTGACAGGGCAAACAAATAAGTGTTCTTTTACATTATGGCCTAGACGGAAATTCTTGAAAGTGAGCTAGTGTCTGTAAGGTGCATTCGATTGAGCTCTAATTTGGTGTATATTATAGGTCACGGTCTCATGACCTGCATAGATTTTGGTGTGTGAAGAGATGGTAGTTTGTCTACAGGGTTGCAGAAAGTAATTCTTGTACATGATAGCTATCGACGCAAATCATTCAAAGTGAGCTAGTGTCTAAGTGAGGCATTCGATTGAGCTCAAATTAGGTACTCGTATTACAGGTCACTGTCGTACATACTGCTTACACTTTAGCGAGTGCACAGCTACAGTTTTTTACAGGGTTACAAAAAAGTATTCTTATACACTGTGGCTTATACACTAAGATCATTTTAAGTGCACTAGTGCCTGAACACTAGATCTGATTGAGGAGAATGAAATTTCTTTAAACGCTTGGTAAATATCATGTGTTCGGAAAGTCGAATGGAATCACTCTAGATTTATACGAAAGTATTGAAAGAAATTTGATAAAGAAGTACTTAGTGACAGTCACCCTGCTTGAATGGAGGTTGAAAAAGAAAAAAAAAGGAAAGAAGAAAAAAAGGGAAATTACGCAATTCAAAAAGGTGTAAAATAATATTTCAAGATTATTGACTCCGTACAACTTTTTAATTTAATTTGGTTTTAAATCTCTATTACGTAATTTATCCTTCACAATTTCATTGCAATTCATTGTCATCCTTAGATTTATTTCTTAATTGCAAAATTCCATATACATAAAGAGGTGTGAAGTTCCCGGGTTCAGGCCGATCGCGGTTTCCACCAGATGTAACGTGAATGTGCGTTAGAATCCCTTAAAAAGTTATCCGCCCAAGGTACCCCCCCAGGCAGATGCCCATCGTGTAGGCTTGCTATAACATACAAGCAAACATTATCTTTCATTGGTGTTAACTAACATTGTTATTAATTATTTGCTTTATGCTTCATATCAAAGTCAAATGGCATATAAAAAGAGGTGGGTTCAATCTCCCACACAGAAAAAAAAAAAAAATCCATACATTTTTAATTTTTAATAAAACCTCTCCTCTCCCCTTAAAAAAAGTCTGTGCACGCCACTGTTACAAGTAATTTAAAATATACTCTCATTTATACATACTCTGCTGGAGCGTTTATTTTTACTTCAAATAATCTTTCATCCCAATTAGAAAAATTTATAAGACACAGAACATTGTTAGATTGATGAAGTGCGAAAGTTTAGGGTTCTGGCCTACCGTGCGGCTCTCGATCTAACGGTCAGGAGTTTCAGGTGGTTTTCTCCAGATGTAACGTGAGTACGCTCTAAAAACCTTTAAAAGGTCCTCCGCCCAAGGAATCACCCCCCCCCCTAGGCAGAGCGTTCTCGTGTAAGTTTTTCTTAACACAGTACGTCCACAGCAAATGGTGTTTCCTTAATAAAAAATACAAATTTATGATGAAAAAATGCTGATTTTACTTCACTAAATACCATTTAAAAAAATAAATTATAAATGGTCTCGAATGTACATGCAAAGTAACTGCAGGTTGACTGCCTGTTCATACATCTAAAGAAAAAGTATTGTCAGTTCTGTAGAAGATAAATATATTCGATTGAAAAAATTCCCAAAAAACAGAGATTTTATATTTTATATTTTTATTTTTATTTTTGAACACACGGTGCTCGAAAGAAAATAAAAACACAGAGACAAAATACGTATATAGCGTCCCATCTTTTCGAAGTTTTCGAATTCCATCTCTCTCAACGTCAAAATTCCGTCAAAGGGACCAAGGGAACTGCCTTCAAAATTTAAATAAAGATGTCACCCGTATTCTGCTCTTTTCAAAAAAATGTTCGAAATCTTAGAGAATCCTGAAATGAAAATGACATTCATTTTCCGCTTTTTCTCCTTTCTTGTTTGTTTGTTTTTTCTTTCTTGTGCATGCGCCCCCGTGTCTTAAAAATGGCAATGCAAATGTACCTTTTGTCCTCAAATAAATAACTGTCAAGCTGTCATGGGGGGATTGTCCCTCGCGACTGCAGATTATTTGTGTTTTTAAGCGTAAAATTAAATAGATTGTTAATGCTATATTTAATATTCTTTTAAGTACAATGTTGGGTTAATTGTTGGACTTATTTCAATTAAAATCATGATTTTATTCAGTATTTTAATTAAATTTATCTGGGTTATGGGGGGGGGAGGGTTTGCTACATCTTTTAATCAATTGAAAGTAAACGATTTCTCCAATACCATTGTGCTTATCATAAGATCGTCATCCTCATTTTTTAATTTTTATTCCACAACAAAGTGGCAACACCGACTTTTGTATTTCATCCCCCCCTCCCTCCAAGTCCAATAATTTGTCCTATACCATAGTTAATCTTATAAATAAAAATGAAATTCTGTTTGTTTGTTTGTTTGTTTGTTTGTTTGTTTGTTTATTTGTTTGTTTGTTTGTGGATTTGAGTTGTATACAAATCCACAAAAATGGACCTATCAGCCTGAAATTTTGCACAGATATGTAAAATAATATAGAATAAATCATAGTCCACTTTAAAACTTTGAAAGTCCACCCGTTCCCGGAATTTAAGAGATTTTTTATGTTCTCCACGCAAAAAGCTTTCCGTAATTGTAACCCATGTAGTGAAAAAAGTGTGAAATAAGGATCGTGGTTGCCATGTGTGGCGATTTTGCCGAATAAGATGTTTTAAATTCTCAAAGTAAAAATAAAAGAATAATAATGATTTTTTTTGTTAGTTTATATTCGTAAGGTTATATTTTTTTTTAATTATAATATCGTGTGCATGGGAAAATCGGAGCAGGAATGAAATGTTTTATACGCAAAACAATAAGAATTGAAGATTTCCGAGGCTAATATGTTAAAATTTTTTAGTTTGGGGAAAAAATAAAATGGCTCAAATGCCGAGAAAGTGAGTTCTAGCGGTTTGCACAGTTTCCGGCTTGGCGAATTTACTGAGAGCTTTAAGGAAACGGATTTTTGAAAAACAAGTACAAAGGTTTTATTAGAATACAGCGTTAAATTTTAATGATCCCTGCGAAAATAATGCAGTTATTAAGGGATTTCAAGCGATCTATCTTCAGCATTCTCGCGATTTGAGGAGGATTCTAACGCTTGGCGCTATTTATCGTAATTTAATCGTCTGCTATTTCGGTTATGAATACACCTGCGTATTAGTTTTTGAAATTTTCATTCAGTTGAAATTGTGCATTTTTCAGAGCAGCTTTTCTGCATCTAATGTATTACATCCAGAAAAAAGGATGTTAGAAATATCAATTTTAATTTTGTTTAATAAAACTCATGAATAATAATACACTTTCCAACTTAATGAAAGAAGGAACGAAAATAGGGAAGACCCATGAATTATAACTCTTTATATATATAGCACTTTAGTGCGTATTTAAAAATCTGAAAGTGTGTCAGATTTTCTATGATTCTAGCGCTTGGCGCAATTTAATGAGAGGGTATTTTTAAAAACAAGCGTAGGTTATCTTATAAATAAAAATGAAATTCTGTTTGTCAATTTGTTGATTTGGGTAGTGTACAATTCCACAAAAATGGACCTGTCAGCCTGAAATTTTACACAGATATGTAAAATAATATGGAAAAAATGATAGTCCACTTTAAAACTTTGAAACTCCACTTAAAAACGTTTTCCTCCTGAAGGGTTCCCTTAATTTCCGTTCCCGGAATTTGAGAGATTTTTTATGTTCTCCACGCAGAAAGCTTTACGTTATATTAACCCCTGTAGTGAAAAAAGTGTGTGAAATAAGCATCTTGGTTGCCATGTGTGGCGATTTTGCCGAATAAAATGTTTTAAATTCTTAAAGTAAAAATAAAAGAATAATAATGATTTTTTTAGTTTATTTTTTTAGGTTATTTTTTTTAATTATAATATCGTTGTGCGCATAAGAAATGAGAGCAGGAATGAAATGTTTTATACGCAAAACAATGAGGATCGAAGATATCCGAGACTAATATGTAATTTTTAGTTTGGCGAAAAATAAAATGTCTGATAGGCCGATTTTTAGAGTGTGAGTTCTAGCGGTTTGCACAGTTTTAGGCTTTATCGCTCAATTTACTGAGAGCTTAAGGGAATAGCATTTTTGAAAACAGGTGTATAGGTTTTCTTAGAATACAGCATTAAATTTTAACTATCCGTGCAGAAATAATGCAGTTATTAGGGCATTTCAAGCGATGTAGCTTCAGAATTCTCGCCAATTGAGTACATTGATTTAACTTGGGGGAAATCCGCCAAATTTCAGAAAATTGAAATCTTCGCATTTAGTACATCGAGGTAACGATGAATAAAACATGTTATAGTTGATAATTTAAAAAATGCGGCTGTATTAAGGGATTCCACTTTTCAAATAAATGCCTGGCGGTCGAACCATTTCCATTTTGATTGCTGCTAAGTCAATGCTTTGAATGATTCCCTGAAAAAACTCTTGCAAAATGGCGTATGCTGGCACTTTGGCGAGGCTTAGATTTTGAAACTGGATTTTACTTGAGACTGGTATATACGTATAATAAGACTGGTTATAGATAAAAATGAATGTTGGTATGTGTGTAGGAGGTTGAAAAACTCCAGCACCGTTTCACCGATCACCATGAAATTTGGTTCACCTAAGTCTTTTATCATGGAGAAGGTTTTTATGCTATCCGTTTTCCTCTAACTTTTCACTAGGTGGCGCAGCAGAACGTCGAATTCTATTCCGTTTAGCCGTTGGCTATGCGAATATCGTCCAACCAATTCGATGAAATTTGGTACACGCGAATATTAGAACACGGAGAATATTTTTCACTATCCATTTGCTGTAACTTACCGCTAAATAGCGCTGCAACGCATCAACTTCTATACCGTTCGACTGATCGGCATAAAATTTTTTATACTTACACATTTGATAACGAAGAATATATTCTAACTGCGTTACTTTTGATGTTACTCACCACTAGATGGCACTGCAATGCATTATTAGTTTAACTCGCCACTAGATGACGCTGCCAGCAGGCCAATTTTTGACCATTCAAACGGTGGCTATGAAAATCAGTATACATAGCTATTTGAAACAATGAGAATATTTTGGCGTTATCCATTTGCTATAACTTGCCACATGACGGCGCTGTAGCAAATCATTATTTTAATTAACCACTAGATGGCCCTGCAGTGTATCACTTCTTGACTGTGCGAATAATCGCTATGAAATAGGTATACATAGATATTTGAACACGGGGAAGAGTTTGGCACGATCCATTTTCCCTATAACTTGACACTAGATGTCGCGTCAACACATGAACTTCAAGACTATTCAGCCGATCGTCTATGAAAATATCGTATACATCGATATCTGAATGCGAAGAATATTTTTGCCGCATCCGTTTTGCTAAAACTCGCCACTAGATTGTGCTACGCCGCATCGCCTTCTGCACCGTAAAAACGATTGCCTTGAAATTCAGTATGCATGATTATTGAACACAATATAACGCGATATCCATTTTGCTATATCTCTTTATTACAATAAATAGTAATCACAACAAATATTAATATCAAAATGTCCATTCATTCCCGTGCGAAGAACGGGTACTTCAGCTAGTGATGTTATAAAATTGAAGGGCAGCGAACAAATAACTGAGCCTAGTAACTGAGATAGCTAATGTATTTCATGTCGTTTAATATATATCTTTTAAAACTATTATTTTGTGAAAACGTTTTTTAAGAAAAATGTTCCTTGGAGATTTAAAGCAGACAACACATTATTTTTATGACCAGAAAGATCCACATGAAAAACTCTTTAAATTGTTTACAAAAATTTTGTTCAAGCCAGAAGAACGTTCAAAGAAAGTTTACTCAATTTTTGTTGAATCCAATGTCTCATATAATCAGAAAATCAAATATACATGTTTCATGACATTTTACATTGAAACATTCGACTGATTAAAAAACCAAATTATTCGACCAGATGAACACCGAAATTAACTGGTAATGTTAAGACAAAAATTGTTTGCATAGAAAAGAATACAACTGGATTACTATAACATTATTTGGGAAAGTCTGTTATTTTAAAGGAATAGTTTTATATGGTCAATTTATTTATTATTATATAGTATTAAAATGTAGCATTAAATTATTACAATTTAGCACTGCATTTCCGTAAAGAACAAAAAGGTAGACTTTCGGTAAACTACTTCCTTAATTTAGTTACATGAATGCTATAGAGTTAAGATTTTTCTTGTTTATAACACTACACAGATGTCCATAGACATACAGAAATCGTTATTGAATTTGATATACGCCTCTCTGTCCCGATACATATAGTTATTCGATACCAATAATATGTATCTAATACAGAAAGTTTAAAATTTTACAAAATAAAAAAAATTATAATGAAGCTAAATTTCCTATTTTCAGTAATTCATTTGTTTTCTGTCAAAGGCAACAAGTATCCTAAGGAAAAACAGGAATTATATTTTCCTTTAGTACCGTTTGTTTAATTTTTATTAATAAATTTTTTCTACAAGTAAAAGTCATAGAAAATATAGGTATGACAAAAATAAGTATGAAACTATAAGTATTTTCCTCCGATTATGGAAATTCTGCAATTTTACAAAATAAAAAAATAATATTCAAGCTAAATTTCCTATTTTCAGTAATTCATTTGTTTTCTGTCAAAGGTAACATATATCCTAAGGAAAAACAGGAATTATATTTTCCTTTTGTACCATTTGTTTAATTTTTATTAATTAATTTTTTTTCAAGTAAAAGTTAGAGAAAATATAGGTATGACAAAAATAAGTATGAAACTATAAGTATTTTCCTCCGATTATGGAAATTCTGCAATTAAAGCAATACTACGAGAAGATATTTAAGTACAAACACGTTTCTCACATAAATCACAAGTTTTTATAAAGCTTAGCTACACGTAGTTAAGTGTTGGTTCACAATAAATTTCGACGTGGGAATACTTTCATCAAATGATGCCTAGATTTAACTTGATTCTATTATCCCGGGCCAAATCTGCATTCACCTTTATTACTTTCTACAAAACTACTTAAAAAATTGAGAATTCCGCGTACAGAAAATCCGATTACATCCGTAACAGAAAGTGTACCCAGAGATTCCAACAGTGCACAAATGCGCTTTCCATGCCAGGGAAATAAAACTGCAGAATTCCTCCGCATCTATATTCGGTATGTCAGCCACGTCTCTTCATAAAATACAACTCCTGGGAGATGTTTCAAAAATTTAAATAAGGTGACACAGCACTCTGTCACAGCGAAAAAAACATTCCGGGCGTTTCCAGAATCTTGGAAATGACGTCACATATATATTTCGCCCGCCTTTATCCCTCTAGGGGGCCAGAAGTAATTTCATTTCTGTTCCCCCCTCCCCACACTCCTCCGAGCCCTTTACTCTAAGCTTTGGACGTACACCATATACATACATAACTTTATTATTTTTTGTGGTCCGATCCATCTTGATTAGTGCACCAAATCCAGCTACGGAATTGGGAAGAGAAAAATGTAATCGAAACAGTTCTAGTGTGAAGAAAAAATGAAATATTATCGTCTTTTCCTCATCCAGAAGTTCTTTTGCAGTCGCCATTTTTTAGTTTTTATTTCTGACGCCATAAATCCAGGTGAAGAAATGCTGAGCTATTTTTTTTTTCTTTCTTTCCTGTTCTTTTCTCTTTTAAAAATTTCGTTCTACGGTAGCACAGCTTCGGAATTTTGTTCATATATTTTTTCTTTATGTCTGTGCGTGTGTGCAAGAGAAAGGCACTTTTTGCCCCCCCATGAAAAGTGTCGCTGCAGAAGTGATTTAATGTCACTTTTCCTTTATTTCTTTTTGTGAAACTTCTTCTAAATCTACCTGGTGCGTCGTAAATTTTAATATCATTGTCTTTTTTTCCCTCGAAATTCCTTTATGAAATACTTTCTTGTCGGGGCGGAAACAGAACTGAGGTTCTTTTAATTATCTTTCCCGGGGTTTGGAAAGAGAGGCAAATTTTGCCTTTCTGAGTAATTTTTATCGCTCTGAAAGAGTTTTATGCCCTATTTTTGAAGGTTTTTTTCTTCTATTAAATTAAAAAATTTTCTGTAAAAGAAATTCAGATGCTACTACGGATAGGAAACTATTACGCACACGAAAATAAAATAAATAAATGAATAAAAATTAAAAATAAAGATCATTAAATTTGAATCTTGGTATGAAGTATTTAAACACAGGTAGTTGGTAACTTATGAATTACACCAGTGAATTGCTTGTGAAGTGAAGGCGTTTTAGTACGTAAGTATTATTTGCTTTTTTACTGGTAATTATTTTATGGAAATAATAACAATAGTTGCCAAACCAGTAGAAAGTTTTAAACGTAAAATATTTTACTACTTGAGTGACAATTTTACGATATGATTACGTAATTAATATATTTTCTCCCTGAAAATTTTATAACACACTTAAGTCTATCACACCGTTCGATTTTTAACAGATGAAAGGTATTTAGAAGCCTATATATCTGCATTAAAAAATACTTTTTTTTAAATCGAAATATAAACAAACAAGAAAGATAAATCGTGCTAAGCGCATAAACATATAATACACTTTCCAATACAATAGTCCCCTCCGCCAAATTTGATGATGTATCGTCATAAAACTTTCGAGATAACCTCAAAGCAGCTGTATATCACTAATAAAGTAATTTTGAGAGACTCTGTATACGAGCTTTAAATGTTATGTACACCTTTTAAGTAAAAAATAAACAGATAAAATAGTTTACATACTCAATTGTGCTTGAAACGAATTACTATCACTAAACTGCTATAGACTGTATTGCATTGGAATTCTTTTGAATGCTGCTATAGAAGAACTATTTTGTAATCCTTAATGCTATAAATCAATTTTTTTGTTTGTTTCTTTTGTCTTGTTTCGTTTTAAATAGCCGACTATTTCAAACAGACTGTTTAAAGAATGACTACCAATAGAGCATAATACACTGGAACTTTTTGAGTGGTCCTGTAAACGAGCTATAAATGCTACAGACACCATTTTCAATGATTGGTACATCACATAGGAATAACATATATAAATTTCGGAATAATTGACAAGCATTTACGGCAATTAGAGCACTAGCGTACAGACAAACCGAAATCATAACACTTTTCAAACTTGTTGGAAAGTGTTAAAAAAGTATCGGTAAATAAATTTTTTATCCTTTTTAACCCTTTAACGCGCAGTGTTCCCGCTCTGGGAACACCAAACTCTGACTTTTTGACTGTTGTCAGCCACGAAGAATAGATTTGATTTCTATAAAAAATAGTTGCGGGTGACATAGCTCCACGAGAATCCTTTACTTTTTAGCACGTCATTTCCCGTAAAAAAATGGTCACGATTATTTTTAACAGCACTGACATCAGCTGAAAAATTGAAGAATGCGAGAACAGCTGTATAGATTGTCCAATGCTGAAAAAAGGGGAGCCGCTGCCATCGCTCGACTTAACTACCAGCAAGATGGAGGACGATCGAAACGTTCATCACGTGCCACAGATCTAGAGACGCTTTTTTGACGCAGCTGGCTGTGCGATGGAGGACGATCGAAACGTTCATCACGTGCCACAGATCTAGAGACGCTTTTTTGACGCAGCTGGCTGTGCGGCACAGCCAGCCAAGCGTCGCTGTGCGGCACAGCCAAGCGTCAAAAAAGCGTCTCTAGATCTGTGGCACGCGATGAACGTTTCGATCGTCCTCCATCTTGCTGGTAGTTAAGTCGAGCGATGGCAGCGGCTGCCCTTTTTTCAGCATTGGGAAAGGGTTATGCCTCAAAGGCCTCAATTTCTGATAGACTGTTGCACATCAGAATAGAAAATATTTTAGTTTTGCCAAAAGAAAAATTTCAAAAGTATTAATTCTCATTTAAGGAGCCTTTTTTGGAAACTCACGTAATGGCGGGAGAAGTCACATTCTTATACCCAATAAGTCACAATGTATGACGTGACGATTGAATGAAATAAATTCTAATAGAAGCTGGCATAAGCCCAAGTGGAACACTTATTGAATTTTTTCTCTCTCCTGCACACAATCTAGAATATGGTGATTTATTCAAATAGCATTAAGTTTCAATGTGCGTGGGGTACCTGCTGAAAGAGCAGGCTGTGTCGACTGGCTTTGCGAATTTATGTTAACGTTCGTATTGAGTTTTGGTTCGAAGAGTACTTTGGAAGAAAGTCAAACACAAATTCAGACGATTTACTGCCAGTGATTCAGTCTATAGTTGTTACAAAAAACTTGGATGAAAAAAGAAAGTATTATTGGTTAAACAATTTCAGAAACACAGTTATTCGAAAGAGTGGGTGATTATACGTAAATATACAATATACATAAGTGATCTCATATTTATTCGCTACTGTAATTACCCATACATCAATTACGATGGTAGTGAACTTGTGGGCAAAGTTAGATTTCGTTACATTACAAATGTGATTTACATGCGCGCCCTCTGTTACATATCCTTCGAGTCACGCCTGTGACGTTGCAGAGTAACGTCGCAGGGTAATTGGTAAATAGTCACCATGTGGCTTCACTGTGTCTGTGGCCCTTTATCAGTTGCCACAGCCTCTCTGAGACTTACACATACTGACATATGAAGTCACACAGCTGTATGGAAGTGAGAGTTTTTAACAGTTTTTTTACCATTTAATTTTTGTGGGATAACATTAAATATGACATTAAATTTATTTAGTAATTTTTGTATTGATTAAAATTCTGAGTGATTGAGGGATTAAATAATATAAATTTTCAATCAATGGACAACTTTTTTTTGAGTGCATTCTTTTCCAAGAATTCAGGTCTTAAAATCACAGGCTAAATTCTAGTCTTGTGATATCTCTAAAAAATAAATTCAAAACCCAATTTAAAATAAATACTAATGAAATTTAATAAAAACTGCTAAGAACTTTTCCGAATGCTTATTTATTATCCCGCTTTTACAAACTGTTAAAAATTATTCTTCTTGCTGACAACAATCTCGTCTGCCTGTTCTCATTAATCTCGAACCGCTCAAAATAATTCTCTGAGGGGAAAGTACAGCGCCACCGTACGAGAGTAAGTTTGATTAAGAGGCTTCAATTATTTACCCGTTCTTTGGAACATTTATTATCCCTGTAGGTGATAGATGGTTGCAGGAAATTTTTATCTTTCGCGTAATTTAGTTTGTGGAAGTTTTAAAGCTCAGTTTGAGTGCAAGGAGACGTCGGTACTCGCTTCAAGTTGTTTGCTTTTGCTTTTAGTTTCTGTTATACCCAGCAAAAGCAAACATTTTTTCCCCTAAAAATATCCAACAGGTTGGCTTCAGATACGAGACAAAATAATTAATTTTAAAAGTAAGTTTTAAAAATAAAATAGTAGTCACATAATTATAGTTCGGAGCGTGATATTTGCTCAAAATGTTTTCTTTTATTAGAGATAAATTATTACCTTTTTACTGAAAAAATTGAACACATTGATCCACGATTCAATCCATTCTTTAAATTGAGAAGATAAATAAAATAAAACTCTCACACAATAAGAAATTCTTCAAATCGAATTATAAGAAATGCGCTTATACATAAGTTGATTTCAGTTAATAAAACTTGAATTTATTTTAATACTTGAAAAGTAGTCAAAATGTCTTGATTTCAATTTTTAAGGGTAAAATTTTTTAAAAATTTAAAAAAGCCTCCTAGTTTTAAATTTAAACAATGTTTATTCAATAGCAATTCTACTGAACTTCACAAAAATGCTGATAGATTATTTTTTTAAATAAGAAACAAGAATGTACATGAAACATCTAGTACAAATGTAGAAAACGAAAACTATGTAGCATGATTTCTCAATTGCTACATTCTGTGGTAATCGAGAGTTGTAAACTTAACATTATCGAAGTATCGTATTTAAGTTCCAAATGAAATAAGTTTGAATGAAGTGCATCAAATATTTATGTAATTTAATAGATGTACAGCGAAGTTACTTGATATCATCACCAGAATAAAAATAATAATAATAATAATAAGACTTCGTGTAATTCAATTTTAGTTTTCATTGAGGATTTATATTTAAGTCAGTTTCAATACTACATCGTATACACATGTTGTTTAGAGCTTTACGTGAGGTTTTCTACACACACACCTTTGCACGAAAGAGAGGCAGAAAGGGTCCCATAGGTCCCTCTCCATTATGTCCCTGTATGAAATGAAACACTTCGGGAGCTAAGGGGGGGGGGGAACCCAACTCTATAAAATACATTAAGAAATCTTTAAACAATGACTTAAGTCTTTAAGTGACTCTTTAACACACATACAAATACAAGAATTACCACCGAACAGCCGAGTTATACTATACACACAGGTTATACTGCGAAAGATAGATTGCCATTTTACACGCGAATGTTCCCATGTGGAATGGTTTAGAGTTTCTTTACTTTCCAAAGACAATTTAATTAGCTAAAGGAGCTGATTTATTCACGTCAGCTATACAAAAATAATGAACAAAACGTAGTGCAAATGTACAGTGGAGAATTACGTTTAGATTATGAGGAGGGAATTTTAAGTGTAACAGGAGCTATTCTTTTGACGCCTAAATGCATTCAGAGCCATAAGCAAATTTTAAAAAAAGAAAAGAAAGAGAAAAGAAAAAAAAGAAAAGAAGAAAGATAAGTAAGAACCACTTAAACATGCAAATCTAAATGCACATTTTATTGAAAGGAAAAAAAAAACCTCTTTAGGCATAATCACTGCCGTTATCAACTAAATAATTATTGCCTGCAATACGAGAAGCAGCCATTTAACTTGATTGATTTAATCATTTTATAAAAGAGTAAACGTAAAAAAATGTGCCATATACTTCCTATACGTGATGAGGAGATGTTACAGGTACAGTAAAACCTCGACTTACGTGAACCTGGAGTGACGCGATTTCCAAATCTCGTCGATTCGTCTTTTCTTTACTTCCAGAGTAACCCCAGATTGAGATTTTAATAACATAATTCGTTATATATATATATATATATAGATATATATATTATAAAAACTCGGCTGTTCGAGCCTCTTCAGGGGGAGACCCCCCTGAACCCCTCATAATTTTTTAGTTTCATTATTGCCATATTAAAACGATATTAATTGACTATGTCATTTTATCTCTCATCTTTCGTGTATTTCGCCTGGTAACCCTATGTTGAAATTTTTATGATTGTAACCTGTTTATAGAAAAATACGTGTGATGCATATTCTACAGCTTACGAAATATTGTAACAATAGATTAAAGCTGTTGTGAACTAATAGTATTTAAATATACGTAAAAGTATGTCGCATTTTTTGGGACAATTTTCAATAAAGGGGGTGAAAGATAAAATGACATAGTCATTAATATATATATTTACCGTGCCACGCATTCAATGTACATACCAAGATGGATAGATTTGTTTTTTTCCGCAGTCTTTCGGAATGGAATAGACAAGAACATGTTTGTAGATAAACACGGGTACGAATCTTCAGGAGATTTAATCATTATAAAGGGTTGTAAATATTTAATAATGTCTTTTATAATTCACACGTATTATTTTGTGCATCCCCAATACAAAATAAAACGTTTTACGTTTCTGGTCCAGTTATCAAGTGTTCTTGGACGGAGCGTGATAGTTCTATGTCAACACATTAATCTAACCAATTTAAACTGATTGGGTTTACACATATGGTTACTTCAGAGAACACACATGAAATGAAATTATACTCATTAAAATTCTAATTGAATTTATACTCAAAGCGTACGATGCACATAATATAATTTTTTAAAAATGTTTTATTTTTTTAATAAGCTAATAATAATAGGGTCCGAAACTTTAATTTTTTCCACTAATAAGGAATGAAATATACAGAGATCATGTGTGGAATTACATTTCTACAAAGATGAGCAATATATAACTAACAAAACATTACAAACATTCCACAGCCCTGTAAAATAAAGAGAGCATCTATTTTTATCAGTCAAATCTCATAAAAAAATATTTTCTTTAAAAAAAATGTTATAAAACACTTTAAACTCGAGAAACAAAAAGAAGGCAAAAGCTTTTATTAGATCTAAAAGTGGAAAAAAAAAATAAGGAAAAGAAAAATGTATTTTTTAGATGAAAAGACGATACATTTTATGTGTGTATAAATAAATATATTCTTATAGAACGAATAAAATATGTATGAGCGAGTCAACAGTGCAAAACATTAAAATAATCCAGAGTTTTTTTTTTTTTTTCCTCCTTCGCTAAAAACTTGGCAGAGTACAGCAAAATTAAGAAAAGGCTGCATAAGTTGAACGTATGGGGATAAAAAAAACAGTATTCAGATTTTTTGAATAAATCGATGTGCATTTTAAACAATGTTGACTTTAAAGATGATGGAAGAAAGATAGATGAGATACTTTCCACAAAGTTTATTCAATAAAAATCCAATTTTTTTAAAAAATTGTTTCCGTGCAGATGGGAATTCCGCCATTTTTATTTCTTTTATCATTCGATAAGTTAAGCTTTGAAAAAAAAAATCCGATCCATTATAAGTGAGGACTGAGAATATCAATTTACTACGAGATGAGTCGGAACACGAGTTTCTTTTTGTTCTACCCCCCCCCCTTCCCTTTATTTATTTTCGGTTAAATGTGTCGCTTTCTAACATTGTAAAAACATCGCTAGTTGCACTTGAAACCCAATAACATACGATATGTCATACCAGATGAATAATGCTTTTATGTAACAGAAATGGCATGCACAACATCAATCATAATCTAAACTCACTCTACGATAAATATGAAAAGAGCAATGTAATGATTTCGGTAATTAAATTCAGAAGTATTCCTTTATCACAGCAATACTTCTTGTATATACTATTCTCTTTTTTTTTTTTTTTTTCCCAAAAAGAAATTTTGTTTTTCCTGCTCCCCCCCCCCCCCCACCTTTCTTTGCTTTCGCATTTTCCGTTCTCCAAACGATAAAAATCTGTTCTTTTTTTTTGGGGTGGGGAATGATTTTACTCATTAGTTTCGATGACAACGTTGGCAACAGAAGCATTTTTAGAATGTGGTTAGAAAGAAGAGCCGGGGTGAAAAAAAAAAAAAAGGAAAAAAGAACTGGACTGAAAAGAACTTTTAGATAACACCAAGACAGATACAAAACTGAAAAATGCGATTTCCGACGTTGAAATATGATTTCAGATGTTATCGAGAGCGAAACGAAATGTTTTTTATACTACTCTTTCTTTTTTCCCTCTTTCAGTTAAGTCTAATGAATGTGATTATCACGAGAATTATTCTTTTTGTCCAGTGCTTTTCAACACTCGCTTTGTTTTTCTTCACCACATTCAGATTTTTAAAAAGCATTGCATTACGCGAGATTTCTTTTCTTATTGAAACTGCTTTAGAACTTAATGTGAAAGTTCTTAGGAGAATTCAAATTCCTTTTTACAGAAAAAAAATGGTTTTTTCCCTTCCCCTTTAAAATAATGAATGTAATTTTTTCAAATATAGCATTTTGACAGGGGGTGGATATTGGGATATACCTTCCCATTGCCTAAAGCGTTGCCGATAACGGTGATGATGGTACTGGCCAAAGTTGGCAACTTTTAGCGATTTATCGCCATGTTTGGTGCCGAACTTGGCAATATCTTCGGTATAATTAGTGAGAAATGCCAAACCCTACAATTGTATAATAGGAATAAGTTTTTTTGTTATATTTTAATAAATTCTAGTTTTTAATTTCCATTATCCATAATTATACTTAGAATTATTTTTTAATTCAAAGCATGATAGTTTACAATTCAATTCCCAGACAGGCAACACTTTAAAAAATTATTGAAAACTCATACAGTGAAACTAACAGTGTTTCATACATTTTACTTAGCATTAATTTCATTTGGTAACTTTAAAATCATTGTGCTCCTTTGATGAGTGTAAACATTTATTTCTCTGTAATTAAACATTTTTAATAAAATGTGACAATTAGTTTAAATTACTCATTCCGTTTTCACATGCATTTAAATGCTTTAAACAATAGGTAGATTAAAATTAATTAAAGCTTTGTAAAATAACACACATAAAAAGGTATTTCTGACAATATGATCCAGATGTGCGTGTGTTGAGGTAAACTTGCACGAGGGGTAACTGCCTATGGGTGAGAGATGCCTTGCGCAGAGGACTTTAAGGGTGTTCTAAAGCGTACTCGCATGGCATCTGAAGAAAACACATGATTGCGATAAATAGCATTTTATGTGTGTTATTTTATCAAGCTTTTTAAGTAATTTTAACATTTAGCACCCGTTTTTGTTAAATATTCTTTTTTAGTAACTATGTTAGTTTAAATTAACACGAAATGTTTTTACTGATACAATGATGCTTTTATAGTTAGTTCGAAATAGTAATTTCGTTTTTGGTACATTTTGTCGAAGTATACGCATTTATTAGTTGCTCATTCGGAAATATTGATATAATTAAGACAGGGGGATTTTTAAGAGAGGAAGTTCCGTAGCTGGCTGTGCGGCACAGCCAGCTGCGTCAAAAAAAGGGTCTCTAGATCTGTGGCACGCGATGAACGTTTCGATCGTCCGGCACCTTGCTGGTAGTTAAGTCGAGCGATGGCAACGGCTGCCCTTTTTTCAGCATTGGGCAATCTATCCAGCTGTTCTCGCATTCTTCCATTGTTCAGCACATGCCAGTGCTGTTAAAAATGATCGTGGCCATTTTTTGACGGGAAATGACGTGCTAAAAAGTAAAGGATTCTCGCGGATCTATGTCACCCGCAACTCTTTTTATAGAAATCAAATCTATTCTTCGTGACTGGCAACAGTCAAAACGTCAGAGTTTGGTGTTCCCAGAGCGGGAACACTGCGCGTTAAACGGTTAAATCTTCCTGTAGCCTTATAAGAAACTGGAAAAAAGAGAGAGAACAATTTCAAGTTCTAAACACATGCTGCGGGGATTCTTAACTGACGCGTCCGAACTTCCTAGCAGCAACTGCAGCGGATAGCAACAGAGTGGTGTGCAACCTTCCCCCCCCCACAACATGGGTTCCGAAAATTACAGTTTAGGGCAGTGGGGCGGAAGAGTTTCTCGCGTCGGTGCCCGCAAGATTCCAAATGAAATCGCTTCCACAAATCTCTCATCTTTTCACCCGACTGCTACTAACACCGCCCCCCAACCCCATTCCCTCCGAAACCTTATTTCTTCCTCGAGGAAGGGATCAAACGAGTGAATTTTTCTCAAGTCTTTTGCCCCCCCCCTCCCCGTCTTCAAGATTTTCACGCCCCTGAAAAGTAATTCTCTCCTCGCACATAAAGAAGGTGAGTCCACGACCAGAGCTGTAGGCGCATGCGCGTCAGTGGCTGGATGAATAGGATGGAAAGTGATGTGCTTTCACGGGATGGTGAGTTTTAAACCATTTTTGTGAGAGGGGGAGAATTTGAAGGGATTTTTTTATAATTTTTTTTCTCTTATAGAAAAGCAGCACCCCTGTAAAGTTGAATGACTTCTTAAGATGAAATATTGTGATTCCTGCTTATAAAAGTTACAATCTTTTAAGAGGTGTTTAACCCTTTAACGCGCAGTGTTCCCGCTCTGGGAACACCAAACTCTGACGTTTTGACTGTTGCCAGTCACTAAGAATAGATTTGATTTCTATAAAAATAGTGTTGCGGGTGACATAGCTCCAGGAGAATCCTCTACTTTTTAGCACGTCATTTCCCGTAAAAAAATGGTCACGATTATTTTTAACAGCACTGACATCTGCTGAAAAAGGGAAGAATGCGAGAACAGCTGGATAGATGGCCCAATGCTGAAAAAAGGGCACGCGATGAACGTTTCGATCGTCCGCCCTCTTGCTGGTAGTTAAGTCGAGCGATGGCAACGGCTGCCCTTTTTTCAGCATTGGGAAAGGGTTGCGCCTCAAACGTTAACAGTTTCTAAGACGTAGCAAAATTCAGACGCCTTCCCTAATTCTGACGAGAATCTAAATTGGAGAGGGAGAATCCAAAAAACGGTGCAAGTAGCTCTAAACGTCACATTTGGAGACGTCAAGCTTAAATCACAGAGAGTATTAGTTTTTGAGTTCTAAAAAGATGCTTACAAAATCGGTACGTATCAAAATTTTCACTTCAGTTTAGATGGAAACATTTAGCTGTTGTGTGACTTAAAATGTGACTTTAAAATGAATCACTAACAGAAACAAATGGCATTTTCAGTAAAAAGAATGCCTTAGAAACCAGACATACAAATAAGCATGTTTTATCTAGCGCTTACACATTTGCATATCCACCCACCACCCGCCAATGCACAAAACATCTCTGCAATGTCCCAGGGAAATAACCGGGAATTTTATTTCGAACTAGTTTAAAAATTCAGCTCTTCAAAGCCGAAGTATCCGTCCCTAGAGGCCAAAGCTTTCCGGCGAGCACCAAACAGCCTTTCCAAAGTTTGAATTGAAACGATCTCAAAAAGAATAAATTTTTAAAACTGGTGTTTTGAATGAACAAAATTTGTAAGGCACTTTTCGGGGGGAGAGAAGAGCCGGAGAGAAAGATCTCTTAACAAACACAAAACCCTTGTTAATTAAGAGTTGCTAAAAGCGATGGGAAGTTTTCCTCGCACAAAAGAAATCCCAAGAACAGCACTCTGAATTTTGATGATATAAATTCTCTGTGACACCTCGTAAGGGAAAGTTAGTGAAATGAAGTAACTCACAGAATGAAGTGAATATGTTGTGGGAGAAATGTGTATTATGTTTAAAGCAGACAAACCTACATGATATCTGCATAGGGGAGCAAAGCTCGACTAAGCTAACCCTCCGGTGATTATCTCTGGGCTATCGTCTTATGTGCTTTCAATTAGTGCATAGCTTCGGTATGTGTGTATACCGTAGAGCAGATATAAAGGGTAGAGAGCGCTTGGGCAACCCAAACTTGAGGCACTTGTCTATCAGCTGACTTGTGGCAAGATTTCAAGCGCATCATTCTTTGCGTCCAACTCGCCCTAGTTTTCTGCAGAGCATTTGCGGATACCACGCATCGTTACATTTTTAAGAAAAAATCAGTACATAGCTGCTCTGTATTTGGATACAAATCATGATTGGCGTTTGTAATACGTACACTGACGAGCCAAACTATTATGATCATCCCTACATTTTTCAATGAACTCGTCTGGATGACTTGCAGAGCACGTAATTAACTGGGGGTGGTATTTAACTATTACTGGAGAAGATAAGGAATCATTCTTGCAGTTACGTTCGTGCGTGATGAGAAAGGCTGTTGATCTAAGCGAATTTGATCGAGGGCAGATTCTAAGGGCCCGAAAACTCGTGAACGAGTATCTCCGAAACTGCACGACTGGTCGGTTGTTCACTAACTACCATTGTTAGTATTTATAAAATGTGGATTAATGACGGTGAAACCAGCAATAAACGCCAAGCACCATCAAAGAAAGAGGACGCCGGAGACTGTCCCGCCTAGTACAGCGAAATCGGCGGCAGACAGTGCCTCAACTGACAGCCCAATGCAATGCAGGTCAAAGTACAAGTGTTTCGGAACACACAGTTCAGCGGACACTGTTGGGTGTAGAAATGCGTAGCAGGCGTCCCACTCGTGTGCCTCTGCTTACCAAGCGTCTTTGTCAACTACGCCTGTAGTGGGCGCAGGAACATCGAGACTGGACCATCAATATGTGGAAGAAAGTTGTCTGGTCGGATGAATCCCGGTTTCTCTTTCACATCCCGTCGATGGTTCACGTCGTCTAACAGAGGAACAGCTGCCCCCCTCCTCCCGTCAGCCCAGAGCTCAAACACCGCCATGTTCCAGTATCTCCACTTTGCGTGATTTATCTACCAAAATTTCGAGGCATCCATGCCCAGGCGAGTTGCAGCTGTTTTGAAGGCGAAAGGAGCAGCAACGCGCTATTGAGTAGGTAGTCATATTGATTTGCCTCTTCAGTGTATGCTGATGATACATTTCGCTTGCAGTTTATACTTACCGCTGGACAAATATCGCGATATAGCGCAAGTCTAGTCTCTCTCTTCTTTTCCGTGCCATAAGTCACATAATTAATCCTTACTTTTCCACTCTGATGTATACTAGTACTTCATGTAGAGCACTATTCCTTCCAGAAGCGACTGTTACAGACAACATTTTGAAAAGCCCTGCTGTACACTTTATCTCGTCTTATCTGAAACAATGCAAGGCGAAGTGCTACAGTATAACCACTCGAAAAAAGAATGTTCAACAAAATTGGCTTTTTGAGAGTGGAATAACAAAAGAAAATTTAAATTTCAGATTTATAAGCCATAGTACAAATTCACAGAAAACGGAAGCTCTGATCTCTGTTCCATGAAAGTGAAACTGCTTGATCAGCGACAAAATACACGTACCCTATAATTCTGACATTGCATCCAGAGGCCAAACTCTTTCCTTTGCATTATTTCTAAATGATCTTCATTCATGAGCACTCAAATTCCAGTAGAGTATTTCTTCTTCTTCTCTATTTCTATAACCTCAGAGAGAAACTAACAAAACGAGGAGAAAGACTGAAAGAATAGTTTTCTTTTCAATTTATTTCTCCGTATTTCTAACTGCGACTGTCGCACAAAGAGAAGACTGCCGCTGACTCTTAATGACATAGAAATCTCCCCTCCCTTATTCTACTTGTTTCTACGACAGAATTTTAATGACGCAGATCTTATGTACGTCATTTTCTATTACCCTATGTATGGTACTAATGATAGATAGTTATCTATTCGCCGTTAATTTATACGTAACTGCATAGAGTTAGACGAAGTGTTTCCGAATGGAAATGTTTTAATCGAGTAAGAAATTCTGGCAGATCAGCTGAATCATGCATTTACCAATGTAGTAACCACTTAGTCAACCACTTTACTTTTATTTAGTAACCACTTAGTCACGGCATCGTTATGCTTTTCAGTTGTAGGAATCAGTGAAGACTAAAATACGCAGCTTTCGACAACTTTTTGGGGGTGTATTAGAATGATTAGCTTGAAGGTGTACCATAAACTGTTTTCAGTGGCATAGCCAGAAATTTTTCATGGGGTGGGGGGGGGTTACGACTAGTGCAACTCACATATATACATACATGTGTGTGAAAAGGGAGTGAAGAACATACATTTTGTATGGCAAAAAATTCCTCATGGGGGGGGGGGGTATGACCCTCGAACCCCCCCTTTGGCTACGCCCCTGACTCTTTTAATATTTTTATTTTAACTCACTTGTGCCAGCATATCTTTTTTTGGAGAGCTTAATGGTTTGTTTATAGATTAAGGCCAATTGACAGTATTAGGGTCCTAGGCTAGGGGGAATGCCCCCCCCTATTGTGGATTTATTTTTATTTATTTATTTATTCGTAATCTCAGAAGCTCAACAATTTTTGAGAGGGTGAAAATTTCGCATCGATTACATTCCCAGGAATGAAAATAAATAAATAAAAATCTAAAGAACTTAAAATTTATGTGAATTGGCTTTTCCTTTTCAGTGTACAAATACTTGAAACGAGAGAATTTTTGCAAAGCTTTAAAAGTACACAAAGGTGCTTTCCATTCATATACGTACATCCCATTTGTGAAGTTGTTTGATTCGGAAGCTTTATCTGAAATGGTTTAGATTTATAAACTACGGATTTTCGTTTTATGAGTATCTTTTACGGATAACTATTAAGTAATGTACCTATACCAAGTCTACGTGAAAAATGATGCCTTTCCAGCTGTCATATAAGCATGGAAGAATTGTTCCCATTATGCTTCACTAAATGACTAAAATTAAAAGAAATGAAAAAATTCACAGCTTCTAAAAAAATGTCTTTTTTAAATATAATGCAGTATTCATAAAAGACGAATAAATTCCGGTCATCGCAATCAACCCTATTAGCATATCCTTTTTCAAACCGTAAATCTCTCTCTCAACACAGCTTTTTTTGAAAAGCTCGGTTATAAAGCTCCGAGAGGAGAAACCGTTTTATCCTTCCAATTTTCTTTTTTCCCGCCATTTTCAAGACAACAAAAGAAGTGGTCCTAATGAAATCCTAATAAGAGAGAAAAGGGGAGAAGAGGGAATAAAGAAACAGGCTTTCTCTCCCTCTTTTTTTTTTTTTTAATACTCTCCCACCGCAATTTTTACAAATGCCTTGAGAACAAATACCATGAAGTGCTGATTATATCTTCATGGACCAGATGCTCGTTATTAAGATATATATTTATATGCGCCTTGCAAAAGAGCGCCGTATAATAACAGATTTGGGGTGGTAAAATGAATGGGGCTTTTCCCTGGTCAATCAGAGAAAACCCCCTCGGTTTTATAACAAATGACATTCTAATTTCGGAAGCAGTTATCAGAAGCTCGAGCGAGGAAATAAGAGATGATAATCGCCGCTGATTTTAGACCCATTGCGATGCTCTTCGGATGAAGACCATAATTGAATGCCGGATTAGAAATTCATAATCCAGTTTTGATTGCGCATTCAAATGAAATCGGACAGCCAGACGCTGGGTATTGATTCCTGCTGTTGCTTGAGGTCTGTATTTGATTCGTTTGATGAAATATTTATTTAGGATGGGAAAATCAATTATTTTCGGTCGGATTCTAATTAGGTTTAATATATACTCATGCGATTGCAAGGGCGTTGAAATATATTTATAAGAATTGCAGTTTTAAAAGAAGGCACACATTCTCAAATATTTTTTATTACCCAAGAAAAAATGAAATATATATTATACTAGTTATGAAATTGCAGGATAAATATGATACAAAAATAAATAATCATACTATGGGAGAAAATACTTTTCTGGTGAATTAAATTAAGAAATATGCCTCATTTTAGCTTAAAAATAGAATATTAAAACTAAAAACGAATAGAATATTAAAACTAAAACTAAAACTACATTTTTTAGCAAAACGTAAATTAAAAGGATTTTTTTTTTCATTCATTTAGCATTGTAAAAGAAATGTCATGCAAATCCATATTCTACTTAATTCAGAGTATTAGTACGATGTTAATTCAGAGAATTAGTACGATGTGATTTCTTAAGTTTGCATGCAAATTTCCATGTGCATTAAAAGATCTGAGAAATTCATAAAAACAAATCGAAAAAATCAATCGTGTAATGTGTGATTCCATTAGAGACACGAATAAAGAATTTTTTAAGAAAAATATTCATGTGCCAAAACCAAAGGATGTAAAAAAAATTGTCGGCAGGTACAGAATACTGGTATCGGCAATGATATTTTTTAATTGTAATCCTCATAATTGTTTTTCAAAAAATTTTGAAAAGAACCAACATTTCGCGGAAGATTTTTCACGCCTGTATCAACAGATAATATAACAGCAGCCCAGATGGTGAAGGGGCTAAAGAACCAATTCTATCATGTCTTGGGTAAGGGTTCGATTCCCGGCTTGGTCTTGGGTGTTAACTTGTCCATCCCTTCATAGGGGGTAACGTTGACCCTTATTGGGTGCTCTCATAATAGAATTCCCAATACCTTTGGAGCGTTTTAGTAGTGAATGCCTAATCGGCAAGCACTGCTACAACAATAATAATAACTATAAATAACAGATCTGGAGAAAAATGAATGAGGCTTTTCCCTGGTGAATCAGGAAACCCCCTCATTTCATAACAAACTAGATTGATTTGGGAGCAGCAGTTAGCAGAAGCTCGTTCCAGGACAGAAGAAATGATAATCGCCGCTGATTTAGACTCATTGCGATGCTCTTCGGATGAAGACCATAATTAAATGCCGGATTAGAAATTCATAATTCAGTTTTGATTGCACATTCAAATGGAATCGGACAACCAGACGCTGGGTATCGATTGCTGGTGTTGCTTGAGATCTGTGTTTGATTCATTAGATGAAATATTTATTGAGGATGGGAAAGTCAATTATTTTCGGTCGTATTCTAATTAGGTTTAATATATACTAATGGGATTTCAGGCTTAATTAAATATATTTATGAGAATGTGCAGTTAAAAAAAAAAAAAAACGGGTGGGGAAATTGGATTTATCATGTGATAGATGCTCTATTTGGCGAGGAAGGAGGAGGGAGTGGAGAAAGAACAATTAGACAATTTTTCAAACTTTCTATGAGGTTTACATATTTGTGTTAGGCCGCTTCATTCAAACAAAATTACCAATCATTGCTTGAAAATTATGGCAAAGTGTAGTTAAAATGTAGAGGATCATTTAAAAGCATTTTTTAAATAACAAAAATAGTTTTTGCGATTAATTCATTATTAATCTCAATATTAGATTAATTCAGTAATATTCCGTAAGTCACTTGCTGCTAATTAATTATGATATCTGTACCTGCAAATGCTTTGCACACAGCATTTGATAAAAAAATACTGACATTCCAACAATGGCCCCCCGCAATAATTCTATCCTAGAAATTCTGTAAATTTTACGTTTTCTATATATTTATATTTATATAAATTATGATATTTGCTTTAGAAATACTGAAAACAAATACCATAACAATTACATGAGTCGATTTTTTTCAGAAACGGAAATTAGATATCAGTTATATACTCGACAAAAGAAACTTACCAAAATAATACCTAGTATCCCAGAACTTCATGTAAAAACTTGGAGCGAGGGTAGCGAGCATCGTTTAAAATTATAATAACGCAGGAAAACATGGGAGGAAACCAATAAGTGGCACTGTACGCGAGTTCTCAGTCTCGGCACGTGCGACTTTCTCAGTGTCATAGCTGGCAACTTTTTTTGGAAGATTATCTACTAGTAATTCGTTTTCAGTGATCTGCTGTTTAAATCATTTCAAATTGTTAACCCGTAGCATTCCCGATCTGGGAATACCAAACTCTGACGTTTTGACTGTTGCCATTTACGAAGAATAGATTTGATTTCTATAAAAACAGTTGCGGGTGACATAGCTCCACGAGAATCCTTTCCTTTTTAACACGTCATTTCCCGTAAAAAAATTGTCACGATTATTTTTAACAGCACAGACATCTGCTGAAAAATGGAAGGATGCGAGAACAGCTGGATAGATTGTCCAATGCTGGGCACAGCCAGCTGCGTCGAAAAAGGGTCTCTAGATATGTTGCACACGATGAACGTTTCGATCTTCCGCCATCTTGCTAGTAGATCTAGTTATCTACTAGAAAGATGGCGGAAGATCGAAACTAGATCTTCCGCCTCTAACTAGATCTTCCGCCATCATCTAGTCGAGCGATGGCAACGGCTGCCCTTTTTTCAGCATTGGGAAAGGGTTGCGCCTCAAAGGGTTAATGTAAAATAATAGTGTTTGGAAGTTGTGGTAGATAATCTTCCAAATACAGCGTAAAAGTGTCCAACTGTGACAATGAGGAAATATGAAGTACCGACATTAAGAGCTCGCGTAAAGCGCTACCTGTGCATTTCTGCCCATGCTTTCCTGTGGAATTAAGGATCCTAATGAAGTTGTCTACTTCCACTACAAGTTTGTCCACGAAGTTCGGGGACACCCGATAGAAAGGAAAAAAGGAATAAGCTGACTCTGGTCAATCAGATATATGCCTCAGCTTTCATGAGAAATGAGGCTCTAATTTAGAAGCAGTAAGTGGAAGCTCTAGAATGGAAAGAAGAAATTTTGGTTACCACTAATATAGGCAATACGATGACATATGGATGTAGCTATCAATTGAATACCGAAATGGAAATCGTAGTTTTAATTTTTCATTAAAATAAATCGAGCAACCAGACACGGATATCGATTGAACTTATTTTGATTCAGACACAGACATCAAGCAAAATAAGTTCAATCGATATCCGTGTCTGGTTGCTCGATTTATTTTAATGAAAAATTAAAACTGTGTCTGAATCACTCGATGAAATATTTATTAAGTGCTTCAGGATACAAAAATGAATCACTTGCAAGGGGTAATAGCAGATTCTAAATAAGTTTAACGTACGTACTAATATGATTGTGGATATTATGATGTGTTTCTGAGAATGGTACGCAACAAATCAGCGTGTGGGTCAAAGAGAGGAAAGTTGTTATTCTCTCGATATAATTGCTTCTTTCGGTATTAAAAATCGAATATTTAGACTTTTTGGTGACTGACTGTCGATCTCATTGGCTTAAATTTCCTGCCCATGTATAGTAATGAAATTTGGCAGTGTTAGATGAGAGTTGAAGAAGATATTAGATAAACAGTGAATGCTTCGTGAAGGTTCAGAAAACTCTCTTTAGCTTTAGAGGGAAGAAATCCAATAGTATAAACTTGTGATAGCTTTTTCTCATTCAAATTGTCACGCTACCCAATAACTGAATTAACGCTTTTTGTTATAAATAGAATATGTTACAATCGAAAGGAAAGAAAAAAAAAACTTTATTTGGTGCATAGTTTTTGATGTATCCCGAGAATGCGGAAAACGCATTTCTTGAGCTATGTAATAAAAATGTACAAAATCAGTATCTTGAGCTGTTACAGTCACAGCTTATTATTAAATAAAGAATACGAAATATAAATTAAACTGTTCTAATAAATAATTTTGCACAGTTATTAAACAGAGAATCAAGCACACGTTGCTCCTTTGCTGTTACAAAGTCATAACTTGAAAATCACTTTCAGGAACTTGAAGTTCCATGAAAGTGAAGCAACGTGTCTTCGCCTAAACCAGGGATGGGCAAATTACGGCCCGCCCGAAGGTTTTATGCGGCCCGCGCGTGGAATTTTAATTAGCCGGTCCGACACAAATTGAAAGAATATGTATATTTATAGATTATATATCCATATTAAGAATTATGAAGATGGCTTGAAAAAAGTGCATTTTGATTTCGAACTCAGGTTTCAAGATTTCTGTGTCATTCAAACAGAATTGCATATTTCCCAAACAGCACAGCAAACTTGCAGCAAGCTTGATTTATCAAGTCAACAAGCTTGAATTAAGCTTGAAAATTCCAAGCGTGTAAGCTTAATGCAAGCTTGAATCAAGTGTTCTAGTTTACACTTGCCCAGCTTGCATTAAGCTTGACATTTCAAGCTTAAAAAATTTTCCTAAATACACGGGGCGCCCGCCCCATATACTTTATTTTTCCGCGCATTTTCCCCCTCTATACTGAAACTTTAAGCTGTTCCATCAAACGTCGACGGCTGGGTTCGATCCCGGGAACTTCAGGCTGGAAGGAACGCGTGCTAACCGCTCGGCCATTATTGCCTCGGGCAGCTATGACTAAAGTTTGAAGTGACTGTTGTCACGCCAGATCGATAAGTATGGGCGATGCTGATAAGTTTCTTTTATTTTTCCATGGGATGAATCAAAATTTAAATAATGTTATGTGTGATTTATAGACTCTACTAATAGGGAAATAAGCATAATATAAACTTAAAAGCAGGACACGTTTTAAAACTTTCAATATCGCAACACTCATCGTTCAGCAATACTGCTGGCCAAAATCGAGACAAACGACTGATTTTGAAATCAATTTCGTAGTATAATTGTATTTTATTTTGAAGAATTTCCATATTTGGAAATATAGAATGGGTTTACTTACTTAACACAAATTTTGTGTTAAGTAATCTGAAATCAAAGAAACAGATAGTTAAACGTTACTTCGAAATGCTATATCACAGTTGCTAACATGTATGGAATACAAACACTTAAATCATTTTTGTAAATATTTCTTAAAATTACAAATAATTGAAAAATTTTGCTATTTTTTAACGCTAAAAATTCTCTTTACAAATGTGGTTATTTTCCTACATATTGGTATGCTATATCGATATAGAGCATTTCGAAGAATTAAAAATAAGTTTAAATTAATTTATACAAATGTAAATTTGAAAAAAATTATTTAACTTCTGAATTTTTTTTTATCCTTTGTAATTTAATTTTAAAATTACAAAAGTGTAAGATGTAAGATTTTTGGGCCCTAAAATCTGTAGGCCCTGGGCAGTTGCCCCGTTTGCCCTGCCGGTAATATGGCACTGGTAATAAAATAAAACACATCGTTTACGAACTTTCAGCAAATTTGAGGAAGCTAGACAATTAATGTCCATTCTCTTTCACAGATGGCGCCATCACTGCGCACTTTGCAAGCTAAAATCCAGCTTAAGCCAAGCTTGCATTGCCAAGCCAAATGTCAAGCTTGATTTAAGCTTATGTGCTGTCTGGGTTTTACCATGCCTTTCAAAGTGATTTGTGAAGCAGTGAGGTCAGATTTGCAGCTTGAATTAATTGAATTGCTATCAGACAATCATCTCAAGCAGTTGTTTCTAAATATGCCACAGTTAGAGTTTTACAAATCATTATCGAAAGTAAGTTTCCCAAATTTAATATCTCACGCCCAGAAAATCAGTGCTATGTTTGCTTCATCTTACATATGAGAACAAGTGTTTTCAACTATGAACCTTTGAGAGAATTCTTTCAGAAGTAGACTGACAGATGAACATTTAGCCTCGTTCCTTAGAATCAGTGCAACTCACTTCAAACCTCAATATAAGGAACTTTTAAAAATGAAATCGCAATTTCATTCATCTCATTAACATATTTAAATTGCAATACTTGTATATTGTACTTGAAATTTTAGAAAAATTTATCTTGGCCCGCCAAACTTTTTTTTTTCGATTTTTGGCCCGTGACCGAAAAAGTTTGCCCATCCCTGGCCTAAACGATACATTCGCCATCCTGCGGTTAAATTTTGAAAGCTCAGAAATGATCTCAACGTGTAAAAAGTTCACATCACTGCATTTGTCCCAGAGGTATTTACTCAAAAGTCATGATTTTCGAGCTATGACGTTGTTGCAATAAATGAGCAACATTTCATTTCACATCAAAATCTTCCGGACACCGTTTTGAACATAATAATATTTTTATAGGTAATTAAAAAAAAGTCACCCTATAAGAACAAAAATATTCCGATTCAAACACTTACAGAAAAGGTTGGTTCCCTCTATCTTTTTGAATATATAACAGCGGACGCCTCATAGGGTTGTGGGATTCCATTTTTCATCATCTGAGCAAGCCTTAGTAACGCCGACGACGGAATTTTCTCGAAATGGAACATCCAACCTTTCCCAAATTAACTTCCTTCCTTCATTATTTTTTTTTTCTACTAGATCTTGTGGATACATATTTCACCTTATTAACTTTCCGAGCGTACTCTGTGGAATTCATTAGCTGTTCATAAAAGCTGCACAGGAACGAAACCTTAAGTGTAACTGGAATTTCCAGGAAATCCCTTTCCATTCCTCCCTTCTCCGCCCCCTCCCATATTCTGTCACACCAAAACCACCTCTGCCCCAACCCTTCCCCCTCAACATCTCCGAAACCCAATTAATCCCGGATCATTCCCGGGAACGCTCCGGTGGTTCCCGAAATCGAAACCGGAATCCTATTTCGGAATGAATGCAAGATGCCTTCTTCAATCCCCCGAAAATCCTACCTTCATTCCTCCTTTTCTTGCACAGGAGGAAAAGGGGAAGTGTCGAAATGAGGGGGGGGGGAAGGGTTGTGGCGTAGATGCGTCACAACTCCTCTGAGGGTCGTGAGCGTTGAGCCTGTGACACAGATTGCATCCGAACAAGACTCATGACAGATTATTACTGAGCAAATACCCTTTCACTGTTATAGTAAAAATTTGCATTCTGTTATCCACCTTTTTCAACGAGGATTTATAAGCAGATTCTAGAAACCAAGCAACAAGTCCAAAAGTAAATGTTCCAAATACAACGAAAACAGCTTATTACTCATGGAAAGTAGATCTGCTTGCAAGAAATTGCTTTGTTAAAGCAAAGCACACTACGGTTGTCCGCAATAGGAAGGAATGCCGTGGACGGAGTACTTTTTAAAAGATTGTAACGCGTATTCACGCTGCATGTGCAGAAAACCGTCCAATACTCTAGACCAGGGGTAGCGAACCAATGGCACGCATGCCAGTGATGGCACGCGACACAATATTTTGGGCACCCCACCGATCAAAAAGGTTTGCATTTTAATTAAAAAAAACAAAGTTCACTATGAAGTACCACGATCGAACGGTCACTCAGTCAAAATTATTTGACGGCACGTCTATGGCCTCATTAAACATTTCTTTAGAAAAAATGGCACGTTGATCCATAAAGGTTCGCCACCCCTGCTCTAGAACGTCAGATAGGTTAGACAGGTAGTCAGACAGGTCAGGGTTCTGGCCTTCACATTTCAGCCATCTATCGATATTCAATGTCTTATGCCATGCTGCAAGAAGAGAACCAGTACTAAGGTCACTTAAGGTTTCTAAGATTATTAAAGTTACTAAGGTTAGTGAGGTACTAGGTTTACTGCAAAATGCTAAGGCGTTCGCGCGCGCGCGTACCAGTACATAAAATTGAACTAATCTTCTCACTCTCTCTCTCTCTCTCTCACACACACATATATATTTTTACATTAAATTTTTAAAAATTTATACTACCCCTCCTTCTGATTCCTTATTATGTGCTCTACCTCCTTTTAAAGTTTGTCCGAATTCTTTTGAAAAGCCCTGAGTGTGTTTCAAATTCGTGGGATATTCCCACATTTCTAAAAGCTTTCGACCACTCAAAAACAATGAAAACCGACAGCCAACAAAGCAGCTCCTCTTCCTGTAATAGATATGCGTGTATGTACGTGCAAACATCTACAACCACCATTAACGAAGCCAAAATCAGCGTAACCATTAACTGCCGCACGCATTCTTTCAATTAGTTTACAAGGCGCCCCCATCTCTCGAACACTGGCAAAACCGCTGCAGTGGAGAAGGAAGAAGACATCAGCGGAAGATCCATCCATTTTGGTGGGATCTAATTTGCCTTTCCGCATTCGGTCAAAGAATTAGCTTTTCTCTCTTGTGTACAAATATTTTTTTTTCTTTTTCTCCACGTTTCAAAGGGGAAAGAATGTGCCAAGGATTAATCGCTTTCCTCCGCCGTTTGCTTCTTTTTCTCGTTTCGGGAATCCAAACATGGAGAGGAATTTCGATTTAACTAAAATTTCATTATGTCCTGAGGATTGGAGACGATTGAAGGGAGAAGTCAGCTTGAATTTTTCTAAATTGCGATTCTTTTGAGCTAAACGATCGAGCATTTGTAGCGTGCATGCGCGTCGACATAGAGGGAAGCTAAAAGCTCTAGAATCCCCTCCACACACTTATACCACACCACATGTCATAAAAATGACATATTGAACTCTTCTGTATTGTCTGTCTTGTTCTCTTGGATTATGGGGCTTGGGCACTTCTGCTTTAGAGCATTTTGAACCAACCCCAAGTCCAGATGAGATCGATAGGGGCAGTACCTGCCAAGGGTGTTAATTTCTACCACAGACTCCTGAACAGCTCATTTCAACCTCATTCATGAGCCGATAGATGGCAGCACTACCCAGCAACTCTTCTGTATTACTTATGTGCTAAATTGTTACAAAAAAACCAGAGACACCCTGCACCTCCTTTACAAATTCAAGAGCTCTCTTGAAAATACTCATACTACAGTGGTGGATCTACAGGAAGGGTTAGGGGCCCCCTAAAAGACATTGCTTATAGGTAGGCTTGCCAGATTTCTGAAATATTCAACCGGGATACCGGAATGCCCCCCAGTGTCACGGGTATTCAAGGATACATTTGCCCGACCTGTGGCTGAACGCGTTTGCGCTCTCAACTGGGAGACGGAAGATGCCTGGTTGAAAAACAGGTCGAGTTCGCCGACCTAACCGTTCGGAGTTTCCCGTGGTTTTCTACGAAACTTCGAGTAAATACGGGTTAGGATCCCTTAGAAAGTCCACCACGGAGAGAAATCTCCTCCCCTCGGTCCAGATTCCTGGCCGTAACACTACATTTACATTATCCCCTCAAGGGTACACACTTTTAGCGGGTTTTTGGAGTGTTTTAGATGATAGTTTATTCTCAATGTTATGAATAAATGGTTACTGATTAAGAACCTGAACCAGGGGTATTAATAAATGACACAAGCATCTAAATTTAAACATTTTATTTCTTACATGTTAATATTTATAAGTTGCTTAAGTAAAAAGAAACACTTTGAGGAATAAAAATTTGAACAATACTTATTAGCACACCACCACTCTTCGACAGTTCTCACTTTTTATGCAGTACAGTGAAACAAATGACAAAGTAATTATCCTTAAAAATCCTTCACAGTTAATTATTTTTAGACTTTTTTGGTCATCTATAATCAAATTTAATTTTTATCGGGACGTGAAGTAAACCGGCCGGGACACCGGGATTTTGTCGGCAAACCGGGACTGTCCCGGTCAAACCGGGACGTCCGGCAAGCGTACTTATAGGTAACATTTGCTTCATAATTTATGTATACACAGTAGAGTCCCGTTCTTCCGAACTAACTGGGACCGAACACAGTTCATGTGGCTGCGCCGGCACAGCGAGCTGTCGTCAAAAAAAGGGTCTCTAGATCTGTGGCACGCGATGAACGTTTCGATCGTCCGCCATCTTGCTGGTAGTTAAGTCGAGCGATGGCAACGGCTGCCCTTTTTTTCAGCATTGGGCAACCTATCCAGCTGTTCTCGCATTCTTCCATTTTTCAGCAGATGTGAGTGCTGTTAAAAATAATCGAGACAATATTTTTACGGGAAATGACGATCTAAAAAGTAAAGGATTCTCGTGGAGCTGTCACCCGCAACTGTTTTTTATAGAAATCCAATCTATTCTTCCTGACTGGCAACAGTCAAAACGTCAGAGTTTGGTGTTCCCAGAGCGGGAACACCTAACACTGCGCGTTAAAGGGTTAAGGCCGATCGCCTTGTAGCGCGAGTCCACTATACCATATATATTTTCTTAATCTTTTGCGAGTGTTACATTTTTCGCAGAAGTCTGCGCTGGTATCTAAGATGCGAATAGATCAACTTAGTCAAACACTATCAAACTCGACAGAAAATAAAGGCAAAATCATATTTATCCGCATGGAAATAAAACTCTCTCTCGAGCCAATAAATCCTTGTATAAATATCCAGGCTCCACAGTAAATCTCCACCTCCAGAAATCGTCTAGCGAAACACAAGAATGTGACCCCTGGGGAACCGAGGATGAGAGCTCGTTACTAGGGCATTAGTTAACGAGCTGCTAAGGGGCTTCCAGACGTTTAATTGACTGAGAGTGAAGGGCGCATGGAGCTCTGGTGGGGTCGGGAGGTTTCTGTTCCTGCGGAGGTGGGGAACGAACGCTGACAGGTGCCGTACATTTTTCTTGGTGAATGCAGCAACACTGCAAGATAGGGCGGAGGGAATAAAATATATGTATAACAAGGTCCCTGCTTGATTTCTTAAACAAAAATTCCTTGACTTTTCCATGAGAACATTTCTGGTGAATTTACAGACTGCGTTGTTATGATAATTTACAACTGCCATATGAATAGTGACTATCATGAGCCCTACAGCTAGTTCAAATCCTATTTAGAGTGTTTCAAGTTTATGACAGAGTATTGTTTATAAATGTGGACTTCTGATAATTTTCCACGCATCCTTTTGTGATTTTCTATGATTTTAAGCAAAATTCCCTGACTTTCCCCACGACTTTGTCGAAATGGAATTCCCTAACTTTTTCTGGCTTTCCATATTTTCTCTGACAGGAGGCAACCCCATCTAAAGGAATTTGGTGGAAAACTTCATTTACTAAATTTATGTATCTGTGCAATATTCTACATTCTTCATGACTAGAAGTGAAAGCCCGCTGTGGAGGCAATTACAACGGGAGCTAAAAAAAACACTTGACGAAAATAGGCTTACACTCAATATATTTAATCTTCGTCCACCTGAAATGTATAACTTCATATTCAATTTATTTTTATTATATTGTATTATTGTATTTTTATTATATACTCAAATCGCATTTCATGCTCTTCTGGAAATGCGCGGAAAATTTTAGCATTCGAAAGATTTCGTTATGTGTACACAGCCGTATTCTTATATAAATGCAGATGCAGACGATTTATTTATGAAAAAAAAAAATAAGCTATGTAATCTGGAAAAACTATTTTAAACGAATTGGAATCACACTTTCCTTTCAAAGCTGATGGTCGTGATGAATAGGACGTCCTATCGATTGCAACAGCTCATTTTGTCACGCAAATGACTCACTTTTTTTACTTTCGGAAATAAAATGAAGCTGAAAATAGCAAAAAATCACTTAAAAATGAGGGAATGGGTAGATTTTCAGATTTTTAAAGTAGAAAGATTGTTTTTTTATATTTTTATACATAATTACAAAAAAATTTCAAGCGGATCGTATAAACGGTGTAGATGTTATTACGCTTTTTCTGCTTTTTAATCTTCTTGGAGTGATGGCGGTGAAATATTTATATTAAAGTGGTTGTCCGGAATGGTTACAGAGTGAGTCAGTGAGTCAGGGATCAGTGTAACTATACAGTAGTATTATTAAAATATCTGAACTGTAATATTATTACTGATCTGTTGGACGATCTCCTTCTTTCGGCTATATTACTGAGCTTCCAAATAGTATTAACAAATGATACTGGTGGTATTTCATCCAGTTAGGGAGAAGATGTCTACATTTTTTGAAGGGAGATCCTTTATTCCGACACGAAATCAGCAATATATTGCCTAAAATTGCTACAAAAGTTGGTTCATGACTAAAACGTATGCGATATTTATCAGCAAATGCACCTGGAAAAATATGAATAAGAAAGATTTCAACGAAGGGTACAACAACTGAAGGAAGCTTGTATTGTCGTGAAATTTGAATACATTTTTAACATTTATTATAGTGATTTTCTATGTGTCAAGCGTAGTTCTTTTGTAGAGAAACTGAAAAGCGTTCATCATATTGCTTTCTATAACAAATAAGTAAGTAAAACTGCTTTAACCCTTCCACACAGCCAGCTGTCATCAAAAAAGGGTCTCTAGATCTGTGGCACGCGATGAACGTTTCGATCGTCCGCCATCTTCCAGGTAGTTAAGTCGAGCGATGGCAGCGACTGCCCTTTTTTCAGCATTGGGAAAGGGTTGTGCCTCAAAGGGTTAAACAAACATCTGGGCACTTGAAAAAAATATATATACAGGGTGTGTCACAATTCCTTTCCGGGTTTGGAAGGCTTATAAAAAGTATATATATTATCAATACACTAATATAGTTGACTTTGTTGGAGAAAGAAATATTGCAAATTTTATTTTGCATAGGTCTAGTATGTGAACCTTTCGTGACAGCGAGGGATTAATGCAATATTATCGGGGGGTGGGAGTTAGGGGAGCAGTCTCCAAGTTTGTTCTCCAAGAAAGATAAAACTTGCAATATTTCTTACTCCAGTAAAGTCTTCTCCAAGAAAGAAACATTGCAAGTTTTGTTTCACGAATAACGGGCTTCCTCGTCGTTGGATTGGACGAGGTTCTGGCGACGACAATCGCCTTCTTCCGAGCCACCTCGCTCTCCGGACCTGATTCCAGGTGATATTTTTTATGGGGTTACATAAAAGATCGTGTATTCGTGCCAAAGACGAGACTTAAGCCAAAGGATCACAACTGCATTTGTTACCATGTTAAAACGAGTGTGTGAGTGTGGGAAGAATTTGACTTTAGACTTGGTATCTGCCGCATCACGAAACAAGGACAGATTATAGGGAGGGGAGGGGGGTAAGCTACCGCCCCAATTGAGGAAAAAGAAATCAATATAAAAGATCCTATTTTGCTTCCATAAAATGGATGCATATGTCAGTCTTCAAACTAACCGTCCCCACCGACAAACTAACTGCCCTCCGTTCCCTCCCCCCCATCCCCAACAAATTTGCATTAATCCGTCGCTGTCACGAAAGGTTCACATATTGTACTTTTGTGAAATAAAACTTGTAAAATTTCATTCTCCAATAAAGTCAACTTTATTGTTGTATTGGGAATATATATTTTTTATAAGTTTTCCAAACCCGGGAGGGAATTGTGACACACCCTGTATATATATGGGCAAACTGTTAGGAAGTCCAAATTACTATAAAAAAAAATGCCAATTTACCAGTAAATGAACTTGTATTTAATTTCGCTGGAAAAAACTTAGTATAAACAAAGAGAAACAGCCTAAAAAGATAACTCTTTGGGAAAATTTTTATTCCCCTGAAACACTTTTCCCAACGGATCGAAACGAAGCAATTGAGAACTAATGTGAAAAACAACGAAAAAAATAAAATAAAATAAAACATCCTCCATTTTTTTTTCTCTTCTATTTTTACCCTCTCTCTGAGTTCGAATCGATATCACTCTTTGTTCACTCTTGTCGAGGCAGAAGAGCAACAATTGTTTTGCTTTGTTGACGAGAGGATCGAATTCTACCTAAATTTAACTTCATCGTTATTCTTTAGCGCCATTTTTCTTTTCGTTGTTTTCTACTGATACAAACAAGGAAAAAAAAATCTGTTTCAATATTTGAGGACGGTAATTGTTTGGGTACAAATGAATTATTAATGAATGGAAATTAAAGTTAATAAAACTGTTTTAATTAGAATGGCACTGACGATTTTTCTTCGGCGAGTAAACACATTTTCTTTCTTAAAGAATGTATTATTTTTTAAAGGTCGTTCGATTTGTTAAACCTTTAAAAAAGCACATGAACAGTGTTTTTTTCAGTTGCTAAGATCATGGAGTAAGAGTTCAGTTCTAATTCTTGGAAAATTGACGTAATGGTCCTTAACATCTCTTTAAGTTCAGTTATGAAATAGACTATACATTCAACTAATTAACGGCCAAAAGTAGTAAAAGTTATTCGAACAAAATAATGTCTATTTTAGGGACAAAAGTAAATAAAAGCAATTGTATCACATTACAACTGCGTAACGAAATTTTTAAAGAAGTGTTTCGTTTCACCCCCCAGATAGTAAATATAGAATGCACGTCAGTTATAAAATGTACAGTAAAAATATTTAATTTTTTACGGTTACTATCTACAATCAATAATAAAATAAAGAAATAACTACTAAAACAAGAGTATTCGTGTACATTTCTAAATTTTTAATTAACTTATTTTGTATCATGCGTCTGTGAAAAGTAATTATTATTTTCTAGAACATCTTAATACCAAGAACCCTTCACTATTTCCAAACGTTTGTAGTCAATCGGTTAAAGTCAAATCTTATAGTAAAAACAAAAATAAATGTTTTTGTTCACTTCTCTTCCAGCGCGCAATTAAAAATAGTTCAGCTTTCGAGTGGTGGTGGGGATGGATACATTTTCGAAATCACGATACTAATAAAGCAAGGAGAAATTTTAAAATGGCATTCCTATTTTTTATGTAAAAAAATTCTTCTATAAGTTGAGGGGGGAGGAGGAATCCCACACAAGCTTTGAAAACAAAGTGCTTTTATTCGTATAAACTAGTTTTCGTTTGAAATTGCAAACGATGTTCTAGCAGAGCCAAAAAAGCAGAAAAACAAGATGCCAAGATGCAGAGAGAAAAACATAACAATAATAATAATAAAAAGAAGTACGAGAATACTGAATAAAAAGCTTGGAAACTATTGTTGCTCATCTGCCCAATATATACGAGAATCTCTGGTGGAATATTAACTTGATAAGAAAGAAACAAATTTCGAATTTTTTTTTTTCTTTCGTTTTGCCTCTCTATGTGCGAGTGTGTGTGAAATGAAACATTCATTCCTCTTCCCTTTTCCCTGAATTTTTTCGATAGTGGGGAGGGAGGGGGGGAGGAAAAGGTAGGGAGTGAGAAGGGCGTTTGTAAAGAAATAGTGAGTAGAATTCCAAGATGAAACCGTCTGAGTAGTAGAAATCTAATGTTGCCAGTCGTAAAAAAAAAGAAAAAAAATTGCAGGTTCACTATCAAAATGAGAATGGTGCAAAAAATAAAACTATATTTCGCTCCCATTTCTTCGTGTTTGGTTTGTAAAAAAAAAAAAAAAATATGTTTTGTTGTATACTTCATTTTATTTATTTATTTATTTACTTATTTATTTTTGAAGTGCCGAACAAGCGAAGTGGATAAAATTGTAAACGCCGACTGAGTAGCTCGCAGACGCATGTTAAAGAAAACAATAATAACGCAATTGAACAGCAGTAAAATATGCATTAACTACGGTAGAGTAACGATTATTGAAAATACATAATAATGTGTCAAAAGGCAACAAGACTCGTACTTTTAATGTACATTTGCGTCGAAAACGAATACATGACGTGCTTAAATACGAATTACAATTAAAAATGAGTATATGTGCACTTAAATTTAAGAATTAAGTACTCGGAGCTATTACAAGACATGTACAAGATGACAAAATACTTAGTGCATTTTGCTTATTTCTAAATACCTCGTTTTTACAGTATATAAATTTTAGTGTTTAGTATTTGTAGTTTAAGTTCGAGTGTATTGGTTCATTGAGAATATAAAGGAAGTATAAGATCATGGAGCAGTGAGGGTTCCAAATCGTTAACATAACATACACTACTTTCTTTATTTTTACCCTCTTAATTTCCTTTAACAATTGATTCTGTTTAATCTACTTGACATTTAATTCATTAAATGTCGTGTAGTTAATACAACTCCGCCACTGACAACAAGCTACTGTTCTCTCGACATCAAAGAAAACAGAAAAACATCTCCACGAAGACCAGGAGAGGATGGAGGGAGGAAAAAAAATAGAAGTCTAAGTCATTCATTTTCTTCTTGAGCCATCGGCAGACGATATTCCCGCAGTTGTAGTATAAGTAGAGAAACAAGAGCTTGCGAAGAAGGATTTGAGAAAACACTTGAGTAACAAAAACAATTGCATTTTTCTTTTCCTTTTTTTCCCTACTCTCATCGTCAGTGTTACGAGATCTTCCGAAGGGAAAAGCAGTGAAATTTCTCCTTTCTCATCTCCCAAGATGTCGTCGTCGTCGGCTAAAAGTTAAGCAGAGAGCAGACGATATCTTTGATGATAAGGGATAAAGGCGAGTATATTTCTTTTAACGCCGGAAAGGAAACGATGGCGTGGCATACTGATATCATTGGCTTATCAACCCTTTGAAGCGCAACCATTTACCAATGCTGAAAAAAGGGCAGCCGTTGCCATCGCTCGATTTAACTACCAGCAAGATGGTGGTCGATCGAAACGTTCATCGCGTGCCACAGATCTAGATGCCATTTTTTGACACAGCTGGCTGTGCCATAGCCAGAAACGGCAACGGCTGCCCTTTTCAGCATTGAGCATTCTATCCAATTGTTCTTCTGCATCAATCTTTTTCCATCGTATTCTCTAGTTTTCAGTAGATACTAGAGATCTGTTAAAAATCATCCTGACAATTTTACAAATAATTTACGATTTTTAAGGGAAATTATGCGCTACAAAGTAAAGGATTCTCGGGTCACTATGTCACCCTCGAGTATTTTTACAGAAATCAAATGTGTTCTTCGAGACAGACAACAATCAAAACGTCAGAGTTTTATATCCTCACTGCGAGGATACCACGCGTTAAAAAGTTGCAATGGAATGGAGGAATAAATTATCGCGATTTAATTAGAACTGGTGCTGATATAAGACTGGTTAATTCTTAACCATAAGTATCACTTCTTCTTCTTTTTTTTTTAATCGGGCAGGAATCTTACATAAAGCCTTAGCCTAGGGAGGGAGAGGGGGGGGGGTCACCAAACGTGATAGCCTTTTACCGAATGGGTGGTCATAGATTACCTTTAAAGGGTTTATAAAATTATAAAATTCTTTTTAATTTCTTTAAAAAGCAATATTATTTTCCGCTACATGTGGCTAGCTTACTTTAAGATTTATAATTTCTATTTTTTAATTATACGTAAATGTGTGTACGTGTGTCAAACACTGTATGATAAAGTTGGTCTAGCATTTCACCAAAGTGTGCGAAAAGTTGGCCCCATAAGGTCATCAGGTCCAGGATTTTGTGCTCAAGTTGAACCATAAAATTACGGATGTTAAACCATTGAGACAAAGGTCGATCCAGGAATTGATTTTTCCGGGGTCCTACTTTTGTGAAAACTATACTTTTGCGAATTGCTTTCTTATTTTTCCACCGCAATGAGTATTAACTTCCTCATCACGCACTTTGCCATAACTAAGGCCCAAATTACTGGCCATTTTATGATGGGGAGACCCAGTGGGCGGCCTGAGTTATCGCCTGTGAAGGGACAGACAACTAAACATCCAAGCCTATGCCGGGAATTGAACGCTGACTCAGTGTGTAATACAATGGTTCTTTAACCCCTACATCACCTGGGTGGCAATTTCAGTATCTAAATTTGTGAATTTCAAGATCTATTTTGGTGAATTCTAGTACTAACTTTTATAAAAATCACCTTTTTTATGTTAAAAAAATTACAAAACAAACTTAAATAAAGAGTAAAATGCAATTGAAGGTGCCGTTTTAATCAATTACATTATCATAAAGGGGCCGTTTTAATCGATTGTAAGTTTTTCAGGTGGCCGCAAAACGGACCCAAATTTTGTCTGCATCTATCCCTGAAAGTGGTAAAAAGTTGAAATATAAGAGCGAAAATATTGAACAATACATTCGTAAAATAAACCTTTACGTGGCAAATTTGTCGAAAATGGCAATACCAATGGAAACTAATTACAGAAATGTTTTCTGATTACACTTTTAGAGAGCAGCTAAATGTTTGTGAGGCAACAGATGGAATACAGCCCGTGACTGCAATGCCAACACTCCGTATGTTATTCTCTTAGGCCAAAAGTCTGTTCTCCAAAAGCTCCTAAAACACTTTTTGGCTTCGATACCGACATCATCACCCCATTTTATTTGCTGTAATTAGCAGTAAGATAAAAGCGTATGTTTCTGAAAAGTCACATCATGTTCAAAAGTTCATGATATTTCACCATTTTCACTAATTCTGAAAAGTCAGACTGTAGGTGCTATTCGTTTATAGCTTCGTGAAATGGTTCAACATTAGCGAAAATTCTTACGGTGTAATATGAGACTTACTTCACGGTTGAATGAATATATTATGAATAGATTGTTAATACCAGCACGTAACAATAAATGCATGACAATTTTATTTTAATGATAAATTTATTGCAACTGGAAAAAAGTTTCAAAAAGAAAATAAAATATGTATACCGATATTCAGCAATAAACCATTAAAAAGCCAAAAGTATATTTACATTAACCCCATTTGAATAGCAAAAGATATATATATATATATATATATAATTCGGAATCTGAACTGCAACAAAGGAACTCGAAAAGATTTGAGCTATAAAGTGGGCTTAATATAAAAATTGATTTTCTTCTTTTCTTCCAGAAGTGGATATGCAAAGAAAATATTAAATATGTCTGAGAAATAAAAAGAGATGATATTTTCATCTTTGGTCGAGTTATATTCTGAGCGAGATAAAACCTGAGACAATCTATTTTGACTCGAATCTTGATCTATGCACAAGAGCTCTCTTTTATTCTGAATAGAATAAAATATCTGTTTATAGGAAAATAAATTTTGCTTGAGTATCGCACACACTTGACATTTAAAATAATAATTTTGTAGATATTGGTGAAGCAGACGAAGGGGGAAATGTTTATTTGTATGATTGTATTTTTTCCTCCTCGGTTTTCTACTTGGCTGGTGCTTGTAAAATCAAACAAAAATGATGATGCTAGAGCAAACTGGCGTTGTAATCATCAACATTTATTCTATATTACAAGCTTTCATTTTTTACGTATTATAGATAAGTGAGTAATATAAATGGAAAAAAGGTTCAAAATATTACAGGAAAGAAGAGGTTATTTATGAGGTTGCTTACAAAATTTCAGAATTACATCATTAAAAGTGTCAAAGATATGAAGGTAAATAGACGCTAAGTAAAACGACTTTTCAATGGATCCCAAAAGGAAAAAATCACATCAAATGATTGCATTTCAAGAGACGTATAGAAAATACGAAAGAATTTTATTTATTTATTTATTTTACTAAAGAAATAAACATTTAAATTCAAATTTATGAATAGTTCCTGACAATCTTTATTTAAAGAGATGGTTGAGAGATGGTTCTCTGAGATAGTTATGATGAAGGGCTGAAATTTTGTGCAACACCTCATTCATGAATGGAACACATTTTACTAATCATGATTTTTTTTTTGTACGGGTTCATATAATATTTAAAACATATTAAAATAATTAAAACATATTAAACATATTAAAAAGTGTAACGTTTTGAAAAATAACGAGAGAAAATTTTTCTTTGCGCAGTTTTTTTCGCCACTTTATTTTAAACTTTTTTTCTATTGATATCGCCTACTTATCTCTAATAGATAACGAATTAAAGCGTGTTACCACGTTTAGGGGACATTTATTAGTGCGACATAAGTGCGACATTTATTTAGGGGACATTTATTCTTATTTTACAATCCCATTTCTTCACCTTTGAATCAATGGCTGTTGTCTATGGCTTTTTATATTAGGTTTATTCCCCTAAAAATAATTTCAATAATGTTTAAAAATCAATTTTACGACCAGGCAGAAAAGAGGAATAACTCCAGGACCTTTAAATCAATAAAACCGGTTAAATAACGGTGAAAATGCATTCCTTATATTTGCAATAGTGCCGGTTACCTATCATTTACTAATTGTGAAGTTTTGAGTTAGAACAAAAATAAAAACACGAAACAGTTCTTTAGTGTTTTCTCGAGACAAAGATTGATGAATTGATGGAGGATTTTCCCTCTCATCGGTTCAATTTGAGTAAAAGAGTTCAATTAATGACTTTTCACTTTTTAAATTCTTCAGCTTAAATAGTATTATCGTAATTAAACCTTTCAGACAGGGCTTTCACAATTGAAGGCACAAAAATTACTTGTACTATCATACAGAACGGATATTCTAACTTGTGCACATTAAAGAAAACCAAATTAATTAAACAATAAATATTTAATCAGGTCTGTCAAGGCTAAAATAATGTAACAGCAAACTTACACGAATACATGTAAACTGCAAGAAGAAAAGCATAAGATCGCTCATAAATATGAATATACATAATAATTTCAAACAATTAAAAAAAATTTAATAACTAAACACAAATTTTGCACTTTGAAAACTTTGCTAAACTGAAATGTTACAATGACTGTATCAGTATAAATTAGTTTCATTTAATAGAAGTATTTTATTTGTTAATTTAAAATATCCATAAAACAGGGTCGCCACCAATCTATCATTTGCAAATTCCTGGATATCCAGTGTCATTTCAGGTCAGAATATACGGATTCTACTAGACTATTAATTGCATATTCCCTCAAAAAGATAATTAGTAAAAAATTAAAGACCCCCTCTCTGTCTAGGTCAGAATACATGGAATCCACAAGACCATCGATTCTAAATTCTATGATTTTTATACTGCTTTCAGTTAACCTTAACAAAATTCGGGAATAAGCGGAAATGAAATGACCCAAGAATTTGGTTAGTCAGGATTCACAAATACATTTTTGTATAGAAAAATAACTAAACTGCTTTTTATAGGTAGTAGGTATATGATACTAGTACATAAAGCCGGTTGTTAAGGCAACTACAACGAACGACAGAAAAGAAAAAAAATTAAAATATATATATATATTGCAAAAAAAAAAAAAATATTCTAACGGTCTATGCATGAGGTATCCTGCAGAAGACGTTTTAAGGCGTTCTAATGTGAGTAAACCTCAGTAATCAGCGTAACTATATATTAGGGGACAGATGATAATCAAATGAACATTATTACTTTAATTGAAAATAAAAGCAAAATGTAGTAACTGCGAATAAAATTATGTGAATGTTAAAAAACTATAGGATGGATTTTAAAATCTGAAATGTGCCTCAAATTGCCGCAAAAGATAACTAAATAAATCGGTAAATAAATAAAAACCGAAAATCGATAACTATTGTACAGATAAAGTAAACCGCTGGAAAAGCTGGTGTTAAGCTCAACTAAAAGTATTTTATATGTACTTTTCAAGATGCGCAAAAAGTCTTCTTACACACTACAGTTAAAAATATTGTCTGTTTAATTTCCTTAGCGAGATTTTAGTATACGTGTCACATACTATAGGACTACATACGACAAAATGCATTAGAACGTATGTTAGACAACGTCTCTTTTCAAAACAGCCACAATGCCTGTAAAACCAGTTCTGCCTTCACAATAATGTTAAGGCAGAAAAGCTAACTTCAAGTTGTTTTCCCCTCCCAGTCTCGTGTTTCGCATATGTAAAATGTTCATTAATTATTTGCATAGCATAATTAAAAATAACAACTGAACAATAAATAAATAAAACAGATATTCCGAGAAATGCTCTAGTTGGGTCTGCTTGTTCTAAAATAGAATAAGTACAAGATGAATGTTATTTGAATGAATGATAAAGTAGATTACTTCAAATGTTCAGTTTTATTCTTTGCTAATGTTAACTAGATCTGAGATAGAAGTAATTCTAGGGAAAAAAAAGTGAATTTAAATTAATTATAGATTAAATAAATTTTTAATTAGTGTTTCGTTCTGGCATTTTCGAAGGTAGGAGTTGTTAAAAATAATCATAATAAAATAAAAATATATGGATCTGAATGAAGTTATTAGTTTATTGTCAGCGTTGAATTCGGGCATTGTTAAAATGCACCAGTTTTAATACTTAACAATTTACACAAGCGTTAAATAGAAAAGCCAATTAGAGCAATAAAACGTTTCTTGATAGTTCTTCTTTCGAATTGAGAAGTTTAATTAAATATATTTTTGTATTTATTTAAAAAAAGCAAGTACTCTAGCTCTACTTAATTAAGTCATGGCTAAAACTTAATATGTCTCCATTTTTGAAAAAGTTGATTCAAAACGTTAACTTAACTAGCCATCAGCTATTTACTATTTTTATATTAAAAATTTATTTTAGAGCATTCAGTATTAAACTCTCAATTTTCATAGTCATTTCTAATTCCAAATTTTAAAAACATCATTAACAGAATTTTTAATAGAGCAAAATTCTAGATATCTTTTTATAACATTTTTTGCCTAAAACCTAGTTGTGTATAATCTTAGAAAGAACAACTAGTGATTGTAGTACAACATATTCTATACCAATAAAAATGCAATAGACACTTCGAATAAACACACAAGTTAAAAAAAAAAAAATCGTCAGTTCACCTATGTCCATGCCCTTAAGGATATAAAACGAGATTTACAAGACAAATAAGAAAGGAACTTTATTAATATGTAACAGCAATCAAAAATTACAATCATAATTCGATGGGGAGGAAAAGCATAAAACCACTTAGTAAAGAATAAGCAATTATACGAGTGTTCAACTTATAAATAAGTGTCCATGCTAGAAGGTTTTACTCAATTAACTAATCCTATATAGAGACTATAAAGAGAATGAATTAAAATATCCTTTCTCCCAGGAAAATTAATTATAAAAGACCTTTCAGCTGTCTTCAGAAGAATGAAGAACTGACACGCATGTATTCCCCGTTTGCGTGCATGTACTTACTGATTTGTTGGATTCGAGGAAGAAAAACGAACGAGCACAGAAGCACCATTTTGTTTCTGAGCTCGGGACACAAATCAGCATACATTCATCGTTGAATTCGTTGACTCCTATACGAATGAGTTTGAGTTGACGCCCAAACGAAATCAACACTAGATTCAGAATAGATTAGATGAGATGAAGGGAGGTAAAGAAATGTCTGAATGATAATTATGTGGTTTAACCCTTTGAGGCGCAACCCTTTCCCAATGCTGAAAAAAGGCAGCAGTTGCCATCATTCGACTTAACTACCATAAAGATGGCGGACGATCGAAACGTTCATCGCGTGCCACAGACCTAGAGACCCTTTTTTGACGACAGCTGGCTGTGTCGCACAGCCAGCTGTCATCAAAAAAGGGTCTCTCGATCTGTGGCACGCGATGAAAGTTTCGATCGTCCGCCATCTTTATGGTAGTTAAGTCGAGCGATGGCAACACCTGCCCTTTTTTCAGCATTGGGCAATCTATCCAGCTGTTCTCGCATTCTTCCATTTTTCAGCAGATGTCAGTGCTGTTAAAAATAATCGTAACAATTTTTTTACGGGAAATGACGTGCTAAAAAGTAAAGGATTCTCGTGGAGCTATGTCACCCGCAACTATTTTTATAGAAATCAAGTCTATTCGTGACTTGCAACAGTCAAAACGTCAGAGTTTGGTGTTCCCAGAGTGGGAACACTGCGCGTTAAAGGGTTAAGAAGACTCATTCAAGCCTATATACGTGCATGCACTAGCCAGTCCGGATTACGACAAGTATGAGCATTGAGCCTCCAATTTAAAGGGGACATTGTAAAAAATGTAGTAAAATGTTTAACAGTTTTAACTTGTTTGCTTTCTTCGTTTCCGCGGTTACAGTCCTTGGCCTTGGGCTCATGTGGGCACTCTAATTTATTTAAAGCAGCGTAAACAGAGTAAAAAATGCTTCTCTCTTTTGAGAAAAAAAAGTGTATGTATTAGAAAATAAAAGGATCAACAAGATCTCTCAATGTCCGCCTGAAACTGCTTACATATTTCAGAGTATATCAGAGATCCATCCTTAATAATTACTTATATCTTTAAATATTGTAGCTTGCTTTGATTTTCATGGAAACTGAATTACATTTACTTCATTGAGTATAATCAGGGGATCTGGAGTTGGCTGCAAGATCGGACATTCGTCTAATGATGTTATTACCAGCTTGACGTAAATACAGGAATGAGAAGGTTTGGTTGAATATAGACACGTCAATTTACATGAACCTGAGGAACCGGTTTATCTGTTATTTCAAAAGCTGATTTTATTTTTAACTTAAAATTTTAACAAAGAATTCAAAAGCATTTTCTATGAACTATATTAAAATGAATGAGGAGTAAATAAATAAATAAATAGTAAACGTGAATTCCTTTAGTAAAAGTGCAAGTTGTTTTCTAACCAACCACTGTTCTTGTACAACATGAAATTACAAACACTTAAAATAGAAGCATGAGAAGAATGAATATTGTTTTTTAAAATGTTAAGTTTTAGCATGTAACAACTAAAAAAAAAAGGGGGGGTGAGTTTTCATTTAACCCATTTAAATTTACACTCTCCAACATCTCCCCTCAACAAAAATAAAAAATAAAATGAAATAAAAGTAAAGTTAGAGAAACTTTCATTCTTCAATTTAAGAATATTGAATTAAATATTTAATGACTTATCCACTAGTAGAAAACTATCAGTTTCTTTAGCTTTCTTCATGGTATTGGTACTTTATTAACATGACCAGACCATTATTAGCATTCACATTGCTACAAAACTTAAAAGATATAAAATCAGTAAAGCAGAAGATGGCTGAGGATCATTAATTAGCATAAAATATAGACCCAAGCTCAGACCAAAAAAAAAACACCGCTCTATTTTTTGAAGATATGGTAGAATTCTTTCCGACGCGTTACCATGTAGGAGACACAAAATGGACGACACGATCGAGTACAGTTTTACCCATCATTAGGGCAGTGCTGCTTACGCGTCGGTCATGCAAATTCCTTGCTTAAAGGCGTTACCGTCTTATTTTTGCGTACCGCCTTCTTGTTCATTTCTGGTTGATATATTCGGAAGTGTTTGAGAAAGAATAATTTGTTTGGAAGGCAGAACTGGCGCAATTTGGAAGTGGTATCAAATTAAACGGGCATTTCCTGTTAAGTTCGATTTATTGTAAGCCCAGAGAAAAGTTTATTCAAACTGACAACAGTGCAAGTCACGTAGGCTTTTGCGAAAATATAGAACTGAGGTTGCCTTGTCCTCTTTTTGAGCAACGATCAGTAACGGGGTGTTTACATTCTGAAAGGCCGATGTGGTTTTTCTGACATCAGCCGAGAATCGATGAATGTGTTGGGAAATACTCCTCTTTAAAATGTTGTCGTTACATAAGGCTCACTAGCAGGGGCGTAGCCAAGGGGGGGGGTTAGGGGGGTCATAACATGAGGAAATTTTGCCATACAAAATTTATATTCTTCACTACATTATCACACACGTATACATATATAAGAGTTGTAGTAGTCGTAACCCCCCCCCCATGAAAAATTTCTGGCTACGCCCCTGCTCACTGGAATTCATTTCATAAATATAAGGAAGCTCAATATTCTACAAAATGAACAAGAAATAAAGATACTATAAGATAAACATGATTTGAAAAAAAAAAAAAAAAAAAAGACGAGGATGGGTAAAGTTCAATAGAGTTCATAAGAATTCTGTCAGTCCAATTTTAGGTATTTCACCGAGTCTTTGAGCCTCTCGATTTAAGTCTGAGCACTTAAAAATATGTTCAGCATTCATGAAGTTTACTTTACAGATTTGAATGGTAGTACAACTATTTTCTTAAGGTCTTCTGCCATGCAGTCGTTGCCTGTATTTAGTCTGAAGTTTGGCACGGATACCTTATGGGGTCTGTGGCCCCACGTTTTCCAACAGTTTTGGATATTGGTCCACGATTTACCCACTGACTTTACAGATTGGCATATTTAAGAGTATCTATAATTCTCCTATAATCATGCATTTTAAGGGATTCTGGAGGAACAGGTTTGTTGTTGGAGTGTTCCTCTTTTCGCTAACGAGTCAGCCTTTTAGTTGCCGTTCTTAAAAATGTTAAAACCACAAATAGAATCTACCTATATTTTTCAGTATGTTAACTTGTCATTCTGATTATGTTAATTCTCCAAACACTATTAGAGCTCCACCAAAAAATTCGATTAATCAATTGATTTGTAAGGATGACTCCATCACGAATATGTGTACTGGAAAGTATTTTTTCCTCCCACATTAAATTCGATCAAAGCATGTTTTTAATGAGAAAGCATTTGTACCTAAACAACGTATTCATATTTCCTATATTTTAAAGCAAACATTTCGTAGGCAACTGTTTCACGTCACGAACTTGCTGAGCTTCTAATGCAATTTTAAACCCCCGACTTCAAAATTATGTCGATTTCACTAACAATCAACTCGTTTTTTTCAATTGCTTTTATCTGATTTTACATCATTTATCAAATATGATCTGTGCAACTGACGAAATATTCGAACGAAATCCGTTTCCACAAAGCATTCGATTATTTCACAGAACTACGAGAATACTATTAAATATGAATCTATTTACCAACATAGAAAAATTTCTATCCACCATTTCATTTTGCCAGGTATTACATAAAGAACGCACTCTGGAACCAGTGAATGCAATGAAGGAGATGGGGGAGGAAATGCCCCTCTTCTCTCTGTGCAAACATCTGCAGAAGTTGAAAGGAGTTGAGATGTTCGGAAGCGATAAACAGGGTGCGAGATTTAACGAAAGTTTCTTTTGTGTTAATCCTTCGGGCGTGAGGGTTACAATAAAATTCTGAAGAGCCTGAAAACGTTTTTTTGTGAAAACTGAAGCTGAAAAGAAGGAAATTTTTAAGAAATACTTGTAGTCTGCGTTGTATAGAAAAGATTTTTTTTTCAGGTTACAATTTTTAAAGCTTTTATTAAAAGGGTCAATCGTAAGAACAATGAGTTGTAAACTGAAATCACTTTTTAAAATACTTTAGTGTAAAAATCTATGTAAGAAGACGAAATATTCAATTCTCTGCTCTACTGAAAGTTAGAAAGCATTCAATTCTAGTTCAAACTGGTTTTACATGTGAAGGGTGCAAATGCAAAACTCACACGCTTTACTTTTCAAATTCTTGCAAAATAAAAGCAAAAAAAAAACCTGATTCTTATTAACAACAGGCATCGGAACATTTTTTTCCTGTATGATGTACAGGGTGACACAAAAGGTCGCTGCCAAACATGACATGCTGGTCTATCATATATATAAATGTTCTTGTATAGTTTCTTATTTATTTATTTTTATTTATTCAATAAAAAACCAAATAAAAGTTTTTACAAATATCGCTTTCTTTTAATAAATTTTAAGTACTAAAACGTGTTTTGAAACAATGCGCAGAATCATTATAAGCCATACAAATCTCTTCAAACGAACAGTGATGTATCATTTTCATTAAACATTAAATAGCATGCATACCGCAATCAGTTACTTTGTATCTTCATTAAATCATAATACGTTTATTACGTAGCCCTAGTAATCTGCAAACAAAAACTTGGGGATAGGAAGGGGGCTGGGGGAGAACTATGAACTTTCAGTTTAATTACTCTCACAGGGAAACGGATGTTGTTTTCCCGAAGTTCAAGAAAATGAATTGCTCAATCATTCTTAGGGACGACGTAACCTCTTTTGGAAATCTCGCCGTTTCGGGAATAAGCCGCAAACTCAAAACCCACTTCCATTAGGAAAGAAAAATGATATAGAATTTCAGCCAACGGGAGGGGATGGATCAGTGCACACACAACTTCTGGTTGTGGTTGTGGTGGTCGTGGTAGGGAGGGGGGGGGGGTTCAGAACATTTCAAAAGGACAGGCATCATTTTAACGAGAGTCCAATTCTATCTTTGCGATCAGCAGAATTGTATAATGGCATCGGGTACCCCAGGGGTCACACACTTGGAGTGCGCAGAGTCGTCTGCCCCGGCAGGCGTTTGTTGTAGGTAAACATCTGGCAGCAGGGGCTGAAATCTGAATGCTTTTATTTGGTGTGGTTACCTGAAGAATGAAGTGGGAAAAATATGAATAAATGTCCGTGCGATGGAGGGACATATTAATCCGACCATAGAAAAGCGTTTGAATGTGTCAATGGGGTGAGGTGGAGTACGCTCGCAATTCAATTTCACACCGGTAGATGAGAGAAAGAAGATTTGGAAGCGTCAACAAACCTACACTAGGCACACACCCCCTTCTGAAAAAAATTCCAAAGACGATAGAGACAAGACCAAAAATGGATGAGGATATTGGATTCCTTTTCTCCATCGACAGAAAAAACTTGTCTTTTTCAGGATTTTTTTCGGCTCAAGAGCATGCAGCTGTTGATGGTTCGATGTTCATGCCACTGTGATAAAATTTCACAGCTTCAGCCCAAGCAATTATTTTTCAATATATACAGTTGAACCTCGCCTCGATTTAACGAATATTTTTTTGTCCCGACATAAAGGGTGCTAAAATGCTCTGATTTAATGAATTTTTAGCCTTGGTTTAACGAACAACAATCGCTGAAATAAGATTCGCACTTAAAACTATGAATTTTTCGCACATAAAATTTTGAATCTTTAACACCCTAATCCAAGTGTGTAATACAGTAATTTTTTTTCTCATTTTCCAAACGAAGCAAGTGCCTACGAAGACAACTATACAGAAACCGTCATTTACAATTACGCCGTGGATAACCATGATCAAATGGCTGGATGTGAAGATGTTCCTAGTAATGGAAATTTTACAGGATATGTGTCTTGCGATGTACAGCTAAGTACCTGCGATAGTGAACAGAAAGAGAATGAAGATTCTGAAAGCAGCAAAGATGGCGAAGAAACGTAAATTGAATTTTTAAAAAAGTGACATTCCAAGAAGCAATTTGAAAGCCTGAACGCTTATTTATTTATTTATTTATTTATTTATTTATTTTTTGTCTCACGAGGTTGATGATGTTGTTCTTATGAAGTTAGAAAATATAGACAAATAACTTTGGAAAGTCAAAACAAAGCATTATCAAAGATTTCTTTCGAAAGTGCCAATAAGTATGTACATAGGCGCACCCACGGAGGGGGCTATGGGGGCTAAAGCCCCCCTAAAGGTAGAAAGTTAGAAGTGAAAAGCTTTAAAAAATGAAAATTGTCGCTAATGTATTATTATTTTTTCTTTTTTAAATTGTCTTCAAGTTATTTCTAACCAAAAAAGGCATTTATTTAAAAAAGTTCTTAAATAAATGCTTACTGTTAGTTTTTGAAACACTGTTAATCTCGGTTACAACATCACTGAAAAGATCAGATAATTATTTATGACTCCATACCGAGTTACATTGCTTGTGGGCTTGTGTTCTATGGGACAGTCAAGTGGTACCGAATATGTGGACGTTATAAGAGAGTTGCAACTAATCGAGGTCACACTATAACCGAGTTCAGCAGTATTTGTATGTCGCCCAGTCCCCCCTAAACTAAAATCCTGGGTGCGCCACTGAGTATGTATGTATTATGTATTAAGTTTTAAGAGCAAGTAATATTAAAGAATTTAGATTAATTTAAAGTTGATCGCCTAACGTATAAGTTATAATTTTTAAGCTCTTAGTAAACAATAATCATTCGTTTTTTCATATATATATCTAAGGGTATTTTGCATTGATATTTTTATACCATACTCTTCACAAAATTTGATATTCGATTTAACGAACGGATTTGTGGGCCCCAATCAATTCGTTAAATCGAGGTTCGACTGTAATCAAATTCTACGTCCCTTTCCCTGAACTGCTGTGACCCAGCGTAGAAATTGTAGAAAAGGAGTTCGTTTATGTTCCCTTGCCTACATCCGTGGTCCTACGGGACTAAACATAAGGGCACACCCGTACAGTGGCGCACCCAGGATTTTAGTTTGGGGAAGGGGGGTGGGCTGGGCTATAAATACTGGTGAACTCGGTTATAGTGACCTCGATTAGTTACAACTTTCTTATAACGTCAAAATATTCTGTACCACTTGACTGTCCCATAGAACACCAGCCCACAAGCAATGCAACTCGTTATAGAGTCATAAATAATTATCTGATCTTTTCAGTGACGCTGAAACCGAGTTTAACAGTGTTTCATAAACTAACTGTAAACATTTATTTAAAAACTAATGTCTTTTATGGAAAAAAATATTTTAGAAATAATTTCACGACCATTAAAAAAAGAAAGAAAAAAAATAATAATCAATGAAAAATTTTATAAAAACCAACAAAATTATTCGAATGAAATAGTGTCAACCAAAGTTTTGTTGAATTAACCCTCTCGTCACCCTGAACCTCATATGAGGCTCCTACTTCAAATAGCAATATTTAGAGAGAAAACAATTAAATTTAGTATTTTTTTTCTTTCAGTGATATCAATATCATTCATTCATGTAGAAAGTATATGAGGCTCTTAACTAGATGCATAAATCGTGCCTAGATTGCAGTACTAGTCCATTTAGGTCATTTTTTACAGTTTTCGCTTATTGTTTCAGGAGAAAAATTAAGAAAATATTTACGCTGTTTTTTTACCATTTTTCTTCTTTTTAAGGTAAGTATAGTTTTTTTTTTCTTTTGTTATTCCTCAACCTTTACCTAATATGTGCATCCTTTTAAATTAATTTTAGCATAACAAAATGCTTCGAAAATGCAGAAATTAATATTAGAAAAATCTAATATTAATCGACATAAATATTTTTGCATGATTTATAATAGTATTTAAGATGCATTAAATGCTAGACAGATTTATTTTCTCTGATTTTTCATAATTCGGTGACGAGAGGGTTAACAATGTTTAACTATTTTTTTTTTTCCACGCACATTTTAGTTTTTACGTTTTACTGATACACCACACCCCATACTATCCTCATCATTCAGAATTCGGGAGTTTCGGAGACAATTTTCGCAAGTCACCGAACACGAGCGGCGACGCATCGATCATGCAGGAACTGTGTCGGGTGGGTCAAAGTCATTCGGTGGCAAGCGAAGTCGTGACTGACGATCTTTTTACGTCGGATTATCGTCGGCGCTCTCCTTACAACATTCCGAACACTTATTTGCGAAAGAAAAAAAAAAAAAAGAAAAATCCGGAGGGACAAAATAATAAAAGCAGCCTATAAAAGGTGCCGCCTGTTCAATATACGTATCAGTAGGCAAGCGTAACCTAAGTCTTATAAGTTGCGCATTTGTAGTCTTATTGTTGGGTTTATTGAGAAACATTGAATGTCGTAGATAAAAATTCTTGCTCGCCCATTTGTTCGTGTTTATCTATTGTCTTATTTTACAGAAAAGTCAGGGTATCAATACACATTTGAATTTTGCTGGTGAAATTGGTGGGAATGTTCTTCGAAATTCTTTTTGAATTGTACTAAAACTGTTTTTTTGCATTTATAACAGAAAATAGTCTCGTGTAGATAATAAAACATGTATGTTTTTCTAAGAATGTGCCTGCGTCAAGCGGTGAGTTTTTAGGGTTACATTTTTTGGTACCAAATTCCACAATATAATGCCAAATGCCGCCACACAGCTATTATTCGATTACGCATAGTCCTTGTAGTTCTTTTTTTTCCTTTTATTTCCAAGTCCTCGGTAAAAACTATACATAAAGCTTTGAAAGCTCTGTCATCCATATTGATGTTTTGTGACTACAGTTTCATCGTTTTGATTCATCACTGTAGGAAATAAATTAAATTTAGAAAGGCACACTCCCTTAAATTGTACAGTCTTCCATCTTCCTAGATCGCTAAAAACTAAATTCAGTTTTGCGATAATCACTTGAGTTACATCGTGCAGGTTTTTTTTTTTTTTTTTTTTTTTTTTTTTTTTTTTTACCGTTACCGTTGGCTGTTCTATATACGAGAAAAAACTTCCCTGCATTCCAAACTAATAGCATGATCATTATTTACACCAGCATTTCCATAAAAACCTGAGATAGCTTTTTTTTTGCGCACAATTTAACTTTCAGCAGTATTACTGCTTCATTAAAATGTCAACTTCCTTTGACGATACTGTATGTAAACAAATTCCGTTCAACGTACTAACTAAAGCAGCGTTTCTCAACCTGTGGGGTGCGATCACCAAGGGGGGGGGGGCGCGAGAAAAACCAAAGAGCAAGTAGTGATGCATATTTTTTAAAAGAATCATCGTATTTATTCTCATTTTTACACACAAATATATCCATTTTCGCTTAAAATGTTCATTCAGACTTTACTGATAGCATTATTTTGTACAAAGTTCGACTAAATGTTCATTGTTAAAGATTAAAAAACTGAATGTGATGTGTGCTGAAAAAATATGTGTGTGTGTGGGGGGGGGGGGCACCGTATGTTAGCCTTCGTTGGGGAGGCGCGACGTTAAAAGGTTGAGAACCGCTGAATTAAAGAGTAAAAAGTAACTCTACTTGAGAATTTTACAGATATAAAAAGACCTCCCTTTTCCACGAGTGGAGTATTCATTAAATTCAAGTGAATGTAATCAGAATAATATACAATTGCGTCTTTAATATGCAATGCATTTCAAAACATACTGTAAGCACAGAGGATTTTAAAATTTGGAGGATAGCATATCACATTTGTTATTTGTCATAAAATACCTCATTTTCCAGGATGAGACATTTTCGAAGGAAGGGTGAATTCAATAGAGTGGCTTACCTGAAAAGAAAAAACAAAAACATATTTATATTTCGTTTGCGAAGTAAATATAATATAAAAAACTAATAACATAAGAAAGGCGCTCGTTAAATATACATAACGTAACAAATTAATAACGCAAAAGACTCTCGTTCAGTGTAAATGCCACCGTGTGTAAATATTTTGTCTCTCCAAACGTACTGCAAATAATAATTTGGGATGCTTGTGAGGTTTGTAACATATATATCAGTTTTTGATAACAGGGCTTTCAAAATTCTTAACCAAAGGGGGAACGAGGTTAAAGTGTTTTTCTTACATATACTTTATCTCCAAGAACGAAAAAAAAGCTACAAAATTCTTGCTGTAAAATATAATTCCACGGGGTCAAACAGAACTCTGCTTTAAGATCTCAACAACTTAATAAACAAAATGAAATGAAATAGAATTTCAATGTTAAATTATTTTAAATTCCGTTGTATCGCGAAGCAAAAACAGCAATCAATGTCAATGCAGGACCCAAATCTTTCAAAGGGAGAATACGTGTATCTATTTGGTGCATAGGCGTAGAGTTATATGGGCTCGTGGGGCTCGACCCCCCCCAATAAATTGTGAATAGGGGCTGAGCCCACCCGATAATTTATCACTAAATACAGAAAACTGATTTATACTAACATGAAAAAAAAAGTATTCACGCCATTTACAAACGTTTAAAAAAAACCTTTTCTTGTACTATAGCTGCCCTCGATAGGCTCTGGTTAATTAAAATCAGATTATGCAATGTAAAGTATGAAATGAAGAAAAGTTCAGATGTGTCTAAAATGCACTATCTCATCGAAAATGTTTTTTTTTCCTCCTTTGTATTTTTTACTTTGCTTCTATTTTTAACTTATAACATGGTAGGAACATACTAACTTGGATACTTACCTTACATAGGTGTAGAATTCTATGGACCCATAGAGCTCGAGCGCCTCCAATAATTTACACTTATATATATAGTAAGTCATAGCTGCCAACTACTACGGAATAAAATTAACCACTTTTTGTAAACAATATATTTCTTAATTATTTTTTTCAAAATACTAGTAACCAGCTCGCGCGCGCAGCAGAAAAATTTTGCTATATTTTAAGCCGAAAAATCATGTAGAAAAAGTGGTTAATTATATTCCGTAGTAGTTGGCAGCTATGAGTAAGTTATATGTACTTGAATCAGTGGCGTAGCCAGAAATTTTTCATGGGGCGGGGTTACGACTTCTGAGACTCACACATACGTATACGGGTGTATGATAAGGGAGTGAAGAATATACATTTTGTGTGTCAAAAAATTCCTCATGGGGGATGGTTATGACCCCCCCCCTTGGCTACGCCACTGACGTGAATATATGTGGTTGTGGGGCCCGCCCCCCCCCCAATAATTTTGAAAACTTTACGCTTATGATTTGGTGTTTTGTGTTACGACAAACGTAACGAATCCAAAGCATGTCCTATTGAAACGGTGAGTCTTAAATTTCAAAGCTCTTACGAAGTGTATCAGTTCTATTCTGATAAAGAGAAAATCAACAAAAGCGATAAAAACGCTTCTATGCACAACAGTTTAAAAAAATAAAAAAAAAATCTCGGCTTTCATTTTTTCTCTCTTTTTTTTTGGCTGAAATAAACTTTTTTCCTCCAACGCGTCAAAGTTCAAATTAATTTTATGTTTTTACATTAATTTTTCATTAAAAATACCTCAAAATACCATTAAAGTTTCACGCAAAATAATGCTTAAACATTCGGAGAAGTAAAATCTTTTAATATTTCACATTTCCCACACCAAAACAAAAACTCGTGTTTTATAGTTAGAACACACGATAAAGCACATTCGTAACGGCTTTTACGATCGAAATAATGATGGAATTTATCGCCATAAACTATCTATAACTGATGCCATAAATCTACGCTACGCGAGCATACGATATAATGCTGATTAAACCTCAGTTTTACATTCAGTTTTTAAGAACAACTTTTACGACCTTTCAAAACCATTTCAAGAGGGGGAAGAAAAAAAAAGTTTATGTAGAATACGAAGCTGCTGGAAATGAAACGCTGTTAAAAAGGGAGGGGGGAGGGGGAGAGAATCTCCGAACGATTTGGCCCACGAACTTTGGAAAACCATTAGAATAAATCTTCACCAAGCTTTACAAAGAAAAAAAAATTTTTTTTCCAAAGAATCGTTTCAAAAATATTTTTAAAAAATGGTTTAAGAAAACGGCACACAACGGAATGTCGGTCGCGTGAAAATATTTTCTAGGAGGGACGGAGATGAAAAAAAAATGGGGGGGTATATATATTCTGTTCTTTAAAAAAGACAAATCGTTCACTCGTACTTTTTCGCGCCAAAAAGAGGCAATTTCGCGGGATTTATTTCCCGCCATTTCCCTTCAACAACCCTTCCTCTTCTTCCACAGCGCGGAAGAGGAAGATTTATTTTTCTGAAGAATTGTCTGACGTTAACTAATGTTCTCGTCCAATGATACCCTCGCTATTGTTGTATGGCTGTGTTTTGGTTTTCCATCAAGAAGAAAGAATAGATATACGAAGGTCTTCTTGTTTTTGGTCCAAGGAACAATTTGTTTCAGGAAAGAGTCCATTGACTTTTTATCCAGTTCATAATGGATTAAAATAAAGGAGACCGTCTCTAAACGTTGAAAAAGCTTTTCAGAAGTGGAAAAAGTTAGTTTACTATTTATAAATTACGACAGAGGTAAATGAAAACACATCACAAAATCAGATCTGGTGCGCATTATATTTACAGTACAGAACTTTGCCAAATAAGTCATTCGATCAGATTTTAGAGGGATTATTTCACTTGCTCGTCCAATATGCTAATTACCCACTCACTGCATTGCGAACTAATACTTTATTCCTTACTGAAAAAGTGTTAAAAAGGCCATTTCACCCTTTTCTTTCTTTGAAAGACTTCATATTATTTTACTGTTTAACATAGAGTACAATACGTATGCCAGTTAAGCACTTGAACTTGAAATCTTTCTTTTCAGCAACAATTGCGAAAGCATATTTTCTTTCAGTCTTCATTATGAAAAAAGCATGGAAAAGTCGATAAAAAAACCACACCATTCCTTTAAAATGAAATAATAAAAATAAAAATAATTAATACTTCTAAGTATTTTTTGTATTTTATTTTAAAACGTTTACAGTGATCAAGCTGTATAGGCTAGCTTTCGTCCACAAAACGAAATACATACGCACACACACAGACTAACGATTTTAATATTAGTAGAGATGTTTTGTCGTAAATACTTTCTTGACCCCCCCCCACACACACACACACACAATTTCCAGAAAGTTGGCCACCTTGCTGAGATCGGCTAAGCATACAAAATATGTCATTTTTCATAAAACACCAGAAATAAATTTTATTTGTTCTCTTAATATTTCTGATGATGCTCAAGGTAACTTTTCCAAAGTCGTTTAAACAATGAATGCTGAAATCAGTCAATTCATCGGGGTACTCATTAAATCCCATACCCGTTCCAAAACAATAAATTGTAAGCGCAGGCGAAAATCGGTAATAATTCTTTCAGGGAAGGTCGCAGACCAAAGGTAACATGAAACTGCAAGCAATAATGAAGAGGCCGCGCAATTGCAGACGAATGCGCTAAATTTAATTTTGAGTAACATATGGCAGAGAAATTTATTTGCGTTTCTCCTAAAGGATTTGCTTGAAGGCTTTTCCAGCTGTAGACATTCCCTCGTTTGTAAGATTGTTGGAAGAGGGCCAAATTACTTTAAGACATAATCTATGATTTTCGGAAAAATTACAGTAGTTAGAAACGGAAATTTCGTTCCGCCGAGCGTAGAGTTATGGTTGACGTAGATACGTAAGTTATTCTAGGGCTGGAGGTTCTGAAACTTTTGATATATGCGTGCGGCACCCTTTCTGGTTATACTTCTGTAGTAAGGCATTCCGCCAATGTTGCGTTTTTTAACTAATCTAGTTATATGTTTCAAAACAGTGCAAAGGCAAATCCATATACAATGTTCATAAAACTGGTGCTTAATTTAAAATAAAACATTATGTTCTACCCAGGGGCGTAGCCAGGGGGGGGGGATATCGGGATATATACCACCTCCCAAAATTTTTGGATTAGTAATGAAATTCCGTCTATTTATACACATATAAGTTCATATCCCCCCCCCCCCGAAAAATTTTTCAGGCTACGAGCCTGGTTCTACCCACATAAGAATAAAAGAAACTGCACGTATTTTGATAGGTTGGATGGTTCTGTCCCCTTCAGGAAAGCTACATTAACCAAACGCGAATACAGAGTAAATACAGAGTACTCACGCGAAAACAGAGTAAATACATATCAATAACTGTATTATTACTGTGATGCAGCAGAATAATTATAGGCATAACAGTAACCATATTACTACTTTGGTGCAGCAGAAAAAAATGATGCGTATAATATAGCTGCATGTAGGCATAGTAAATTCGTCCGGCTTCTAGTTTGTTTTTTTGTATGTGCGGGCACTGGACCATCAGTCATTCGACGCAACTAAGACCCAAAGTACTGGTCTCTTTACTATGGAGGCACCTAATAGGTGGACCAGCATTGCCTCCTATGAAGGACGAAATGACAACCAAGCCCATGCCGGGAATCGAACCCGGACCCAGGGTGTGGTAGAAAGGTTCTCCAGCCACTACACAACGGTTTCCTCAAAAGTTCACTCTTTAAGAGCACATACCCGCTGAATCTCTAAAAACGTACGTAGAGTGTTTTTTTTATTTAATTTAAACTCTTATAGGTGTTTGATACAATGTTTCTGATTGTATTACATTAAGGTACCGTATCTAAAATGTCTTTAAAATTGAACTTCAGAGTTATTTTGCTTTTCATTTTACAAAATTCGCGGTAGATTATGAGCTTAAATGTTGAGAAAACAGTTCTGAAAAAGAAAATAATAATAATAAATAATTAGACTAAAGACATATAATTTATCTCTAAAAGTTATTTCTAGGTAATGCTGACAGAACGGTGGAAATTTCCTTTTTTGAGAGAATTTTTGGAATGAATTTACTGTCATGAGAAAAAAGGGCAGGCGTGCAAAGTTTTCAAAGGAAAAAAAAGTCTGAGATCTCTTGCTTTTCTAAGGCAAAAAACTCGAGATTCCTAATGTGCGTATTTTCAGAATAAAATATACACATAATCAATCCAGATATTTTTTCCCCTTCTTTAATACCATGCATGTTCATGTAAACTTAGCATTATCCCGTTACTTGCGTCGTGTAATCTAAATATATTTGAAAATTTGTCAAAAGAATTATCGGAAAATGTAAAACATCAATCAAAATACAATTGAGAAAGTAGTCCCAACTAAAAATTATATTAAGATACCTTATAGCACTTCCAATAACATCTGAATTCATAATTAAAGAAAAGTACTAATCACTTTAAAATTTCTAGGTAAATAATGACCATTTTAAATTTAAGAAAATTACAGTTTCTGATTAAACTCTTAAAAAGTTTGATGAATGGGAAAATGAAAAAAAAAAAAAATCCTGTGTCCCAGAGTAAGGTAAAAAAGCCTGATTCCCAGGCACAAATTCTGAGAGTGGCACATCTGAAAGAAGAAGTAAACACTTCTTCTCTGTTATTTTTACCTTATTAATTGTATAGGCAATGACCACCTCGCATGTGTTGTAACAGTCGTGGGATGAAACAATTTTCCAACGAAAATTATTGTATATAATTAATTCAATAATTATTAAATAATTATTATAGATAAGAAAATATACTTGCTTTTAAAAAATCACTCAAAATACTGGTGTTAAACGATAAAGTAATTAAAAAACTTTGTAAAAAACACACATAAGAAGTAATAGGTAAGAGGATATGCACGTTTCGTTCAAAAATTGTTTTGAAGTGTTCTTTACGATGAAGGGCTTGGACTGAAGAAGTTCAAAACAATTTTTGAACGAAACGTGCGTATCCTCTTACCTATTACTTCTTATGTGTGTTTTTTACAAAGTTTTTTAATTACTTTATATACTTGCTTTGTCTGACTTCCTCATTCTTTCATTTTTTTCTAAAATTTTTATTTTACTTTATTTTTAAAGAAAGAGATATCCTAGATCTAAGAATAATGTCACATTTCTTTTTTTATATACTGTTTTTAAATAAGACGTCTTATGAAAATTAAGGATGAAAAAAAAAAGACCTCACATAAATACCGTTTGGAATCAACAGCGAATTCTCAATATGTTTCACCTACAAAATAATGCTTTGTTGAGTTGAACAAATTTTCTCATTTCCGAAAAAAAATATTGGTATTATTTTAACAACAACAAAAAAAAAATTAACCGAATGAAAATATATTTTGTTGAATTAACTAAAATTTTCTTGTGTCAATAGAATATTGTGTTGAATCAACGAAAATTTTGTTGATTAAACAGAATTATTAGGTTAAAGTAATGCCAACAAAATATAATTTCACCAAAACATTTTTTCTGCGTAAATTATAATTTTTTTAAACAATTTGATTTTTAACAGTAATATCTTTAACTGTAATTACATGCGCTGGTGTATAAAATGCACCACTTGCAGTTGACCTTGGAATTGACCTCACACATGAAATTTTATATGGTCAGTGGCTAACATTTATTATGTATTACATTGTATTTTGCTTTTATTCAAGGAATAATTATTATAAGTTATGATCATCAAGCCTTTTCGTATGCATATTTGTTTCTGTATCAACTAATTTCTATTTGCTTGTTTGTTGATGTACAAAATACACCACGCGTGTACTTGTGTTAACATATCAAGGGCGTGTACTTAAAGGTTAAAGTTTTTAATTAGCAGTCCTATTTCTTTATTTTTTCCTTCTGAGAAATCGTTCTTAATAATATGTCCAATAAAGACATATCGAACTTTCCAAAATCATGGAACATTTTCAGTGCTGGATGCAGAAACGTCTTATTTACACGCTATCCGCTTATTCATTAAAGTTTAGTATAATGTACTATTTTGATACCTTAACTTCATTACTTCTCTGATGTGATATAATTTAAATAAGCTCATACGTTCCAGTCTGCGAAATCTTAAGGGAGGTGAGGTGAATATTGCAAAATGCTTTCAACGCACCGTCTCCCTCGCAAAGTTTAACTATTTATCTCCCCTTGCGATGCGATGCTCTTTCCGGATTTTCGTCTGCGCCATTTATTTCTCTTCCAGATGACAAATCGCTGCCTCAACTGCGACCGTAACCCGACACAGCGTAATGGAAGCGCACGGATCGAAAATGCAGAAGCTTCCAGAAAAAAAAAGACAGAAGAAAGAATGGAATATAGTAAATAAAAAATATTGAAAAAAAAAACTGAATAAAAATATAAGTAAATAAATAAAAAGAGAAGACATTCTTACAGCAAAACATTCCTTTTCATTCAACATTTATTTTTTTTCTTCTTCACTCTCTCTCGCTTATCAGAAAGGAAAAGAAATGAAGCTATGACCAGACCCCAGACCCTATCAATTTTTAAGCAAAGGCGAGAAAGGAGGGGGTTGGCAGTAAACAGGGGAGGGAATATTTGGACATATCGTTAATCATAACCGCAGGAGGTGAAAATTTCTGAAAGGGGATAGGGGGATATTTTTTAAAACTCACTCATACATCCAGACATTACAGACATATCGTACTATACAGATGTTGCTGCTCCCACTGCATCCAGAATTTTGTTTTGGCAAGGGTGCAAGGTCCAAAAACTCTGAAAAGAGTATTGATGGACGTCGTGAGAGGTGCGACAAATAGATTCGTATTCTTCGGAATTTACGAGTTGTATAAGAAGGCGTACATGAGCTTTTAAGCTGACCAGGAAAGTCTGGAGAAAGAGAAGAATAAATCGCAAAAGAAAAAAAAAAGCAAATGAAAAATAGTGTGTTAAAAGCGCTGAAGTTTTATTTATTTACTTGTATTTTCTCATTTCATTTTATAGAAATAATTAAAAGAAATGGTTTCGGGCAATTTATGATTAAATGTGCTGCTTTATTTTATAATCTTTATTATTAAAACTAATGAGAATTAAAATTTCCATATGTTAAGAAACTTAGGAATCTATTTGTTATAAGTTCAAAGAATCTAAAAAGAAAACAGCTATCTTAGTTCGAACTTTTATTAATATATCATTAGAATGATAATCTTGTCAGTAAAATAAATAAGACTTTATCAACCCCGAAATAAATTCTATTACAAGTAGTTGAATAAATAATAAACGCAAATCCATCAAAAATGCTCTTTCAGTACTCTTGATAAGTCACTCGTGCGTTAAATTTAAGAAACAAAGCATTTTTCGAAAACGGTATAAAAACTTTCGTGAAACTTAAGTTTCTGTAATACTTAAATACATGCCACAGAATAATACCAGGCATAACACATAAATTTCACAACAAAACTCCATGAAAAATATAGAAAAATCTAAAGTGTAAACATCATTTTGATTTGTTTTTGCAAAACAAGTACTGCATTGCGTGAATATATAATTTTTGTAAAAGATCTTTCGTGTGGTTTACACTACTAATTTGATTAGATTTCTCAATAAATGATCCCCCCCCCCAAGAAAGAAAAAGTGATCAATTTATAACCACGATAGCCAAAATAAACAACTGATAAATTGAGTTCTAGAAATAAGTCATTTTCCAAAAACCTTTACTATAAGCTTTCCGCGAAAGTTCCTTTTCAAAAATTTAACATTACCAACTAGTGGAGATCAACTAAAAATTCGTGAAGAAAATAGATAAAATGCCACATTTTTCGAACCCCCATTAGCATACTCAAAGAAGAAAAAAAAAAAAAGTAAACAATAATTATGGCTTGCCTTTTGTATAACAGGTTGTGCGTGAGTAAAATTGCAATTACCGTTATTCTCCGCGAGATTTAAACATCTAATTGAATACACTTACATTGAACACAGGGGAAAAAAAAAAAAAAACTTAGGAACGCCCCTCAGCTCCCTCCTTTCAACGTATAACTCATAAAATATACAGCAAAAAAATGAGCTTCCTGTTTTTCGACTGAAACCACATTAAATTTTCAGCAATGTAGACGTATGGGAAAGTGCATAATTGTTCAAAAAAAAAAAAAAAAAGGCAATCGAAAAAAAGTACCTCAATAAACACTTGGAAGGGGCGAAAAAAAAAAATCCCTCCTACTAGTGAAAAAAGTAAATATATAAAAATATATATATATAACTTTGGGATCAGTGTAAATAAATATTGGTACCGTTCCCTGCAAACCGTGAGGGCGTAATTTACGAAGTTACTCGTCTATTAAATTATTCGATGCGGCACTTAGACGCGGTGTGCGCTCGTAAAATATTCTATACTACGAAGCAGGGTTGCCGTCCTTATGGATGGCAGAGTTTGGCGGAGAAATACGCGGCCAAGGAACAGTTTCAGGTAGAGAGAACTGTGATGATATGTTTAAAAAAATTTCATGGGATAACTTTTTGAACAGAGTTGAACCTAAAAACAATTCTTTTCGCTCATGAGAGAATTTCGCCTTTCTTTACTTGTTCCGCAATATGGATTGCCAAAATAAATATCAGATATAAAACACAATTCATTCCAGATTTTTTCTAAGAAATTAAACCTTTCCACGAAAAGGACGTACGACCTTATTAATCAATGTACACCTACAGAAGAAAAGGAGGATCATTTGCTCTTCATTCAGCCGCCGATCACTGTACAGTAAATAATATATACCAAAATAAATAAAATGTACTTCTCTGTCGGTACTCCCCATTTATTTCTTTTGATTTTTCAATTTAATTTAATTCATTTTGTATTACAAAATTATACAAATTTCGATCATAAATATTATATCATATGTATTCGGTCATATGACTGGTAATAAGTATTAATGAAAAACATTTTCTTTCTGCAATGAACCTAGTCTGGAGAGAAAGCGAGCAGACAAAAACCTACAAACTGTATATACCTTTTCCAATACGATTTATGGTATAGTACATATATGGGTAACGTCCGGCCCGCGGAACATAACAAAACCCCATATAGAACCCATTTGAACTATTCAAAATCCCATTTAATTCCAATTATACGGCCCGCAAATTCGGTAACATCCTGACGTTTGGCCCACAACTTTCTAAAGGTTGGTCATTTATAGTAAGCACAGTGGACAAATGACTTGTGACCTACCACTTTTTATGATTCTTTTTTTTTTATCCCTTAAATTTTAAATAACAGAAAGCATCCATTAATGTTTATCAAAAAGCAAATGTCAAAGTAAACGACTTCTATATTTAAATTTAAAATTGTTTGAACTTTGTAAAACTGGTTATTTTTGTTTTATGATGTCATCAACGAAAGCTATAAATGAGTTTAAAAGAGGGTGGGTTGTGTACATAAGAGGCACAGATAATCAAGTCGGGGCCCCGGGGATAAAATCTTTGGGGTACCTTGGTTATCCGGAAATCCTTTTGATGTCGTATTAGATCAATCAAATATTCCTTATTAAAATTATTAATCATTTAAAGAAACTTAATTAATAGTGATTGGAAAATAATTAATCGAATTAAAATTATTAATCTAAAAGAGTATTATATTTTAATAAACATCCATGCTCTAAAACATACCAACATTTTGTTTTGAAGGTTTCGTCACCTCCATAGAGAAACTGTATTTGAAACGTTAACATTTTTGCATGGCATGTTTCCTCAGTAATGAAAAAAATTAATATATTTATTCATACTTCCATGCAAGCAGGCAGCCAAAAAAATTTCAGAAGGTCAAAAAAGTGGAAATTTCAAAATTTCTCATAGAAAGTCTTGATCTTTAACATTTTGTTGAGGAAAATTCAAAATTTCGGAGGCTGGGTGGGCCCATAGTCTCTCCTCTGGCTATACCCTTTCTTCCACTGTTTATTAATGTGTCTCGGAAAAAAAAAGATTTCTTGTTAAATAAATCTTTTCTACTTTTAGTCATGGCAAACCGTTGAATAACACCGCCATGTCTACTTTTCTTGCAAAAGAAGACTCAATCAGAAACACTCCTCGTTTTTGTCAAGTTGGTGGTTTTTTGCTCTAGCTGGCTTTTTGTAATTTCGTTCAAAAATTAATTTGAAACATCCGGGGACATAATCTGAATTTGGACTTTTTTTTTTTTTTTAACGAAATTGACAACACACAATTAAGTATCATATAAACAGCAAAAGCGGTGCAACTTCACAAGCTGAGGCCCTGGGGATTTTTCCCCTGCTCCCCCTCCCTCTCTGCGCCACTGGCGACCATGCTAACAAAACGGCGTGAAAGTGTCTGACATTTCAAATCAACTTAAAATATGAAAAATGAGCGTAATAAGGATATATAAAGTATATTTAATTGAAGGTAGCACAAAAGCTTCAGCATCAAAGGGGCGAAATCAACCCAGTGAGCAAAAGTTCGCACTGGGTAGTCTATTGCTATTGCGGATCCTTACACAACGTGTTCGCTTCGCTGAACCGTGGCCTTAACATACACGACTGGTATATGTAACTTACTGTATAACGAATGGCAGCCAAATAAAGGGCAAAAGGGCCTTTATTTCTGTAGCTATGCATCAATGTATCAGTAATAACAACAAAAACATCTGAGTGCCATTGAATGTAATGAATTGAGCACGATTCGAGATTTGTTTTGAGAATGATTTATACATTTGCAGTGTAATAACCATCCTATTAATGTAATAATCATATTAGAAGGCTTTATTTTAACAGCTAACATAAATGCAAACAAGAATGAGAAATCTTGAGAAATGCATAGATTATAAAACAGTTTTGCACCGCCCAGGTGATGTAGTGGATAAAGTACCATTCTATTACACCTTTTGGATCCGGACTCGATCGCCGACTTGGACATGGATGTTAACTTGTCCATTCCTTCATAGAGGGTAACGCTGGTTGACCATTGGTTGTTCCCATAATATAATGACCAGTGATTCGGGCCTTAGTAGTGGCGAATACTTGATGAGTTAGTGCGGTCCCATTGAAATAATAATAAAAACTTTTGCAATCTTTTTTATTTGTGCATGTACTACTAAACTGAATTTAACCTGTACGCTTCTATTGTCGCGAAAATGCGACGACAGCCACTCCCGTTTCGTACCCGTTGGTGCTTCTAGATACGTGCCTTTGTTTGCGCTGTTCTGTCAACCCTACGCAAGTGCGATCTGCCTAGGATGGGATGGGGGATTGCCTTGGTCGAAGGACTTGCAAAAGGGTTCTAACGCGTATTCACGTTACATCTGGAGAAATCCGAACCAAACTTCAAACCATTAGATCGACAGCTGCGCAATGGGACCCGAACACGGGACCTTCACATTTCAACCATCTACCATTTTGTGTGCCTTATGCACTCGGCCACTGTGTGAACGTTCTCGCTTTAAATTCTGCCGTCTCTTCTTTTAAAGGCACTAAGATATTTTTCTTTCCGAATCACTGCCTTTAGAAGTCTAATTTGTAAAGATTATGTTCCTTTGCGATGTAAAAGCTATGCCAGATATTTCGATGGATAAAATATGTCATAAACCTTAACTTAAAAAATCGTTGTCATAAACTTTAATGATTTGCTCTAATTTTACTGTGCTTATTATAGCACAATGCACATCAGTGGCGGATCCAAACAAAAATTATAGAGGGAGCACAAAATGTTTTGCGGCCTCCCCTTTTCCTAGTAAATTCATTTGAATTTACAGAATAAGTCAAATTTCTATAGTATAAACTTAGTTCGTCTGAGGGGTGGGGGGGGGGGAATTGAACCTGTTAGCTCCTATTGATCCTCCAATGATGCTAATTTAACAAATATACTCATATACTGTAATATATCGCAATTCTGTCGAATGCGCTCACCTGAAGCAATTATTTAAACTATATACACCTTTTTCAACACGATTTATGGTATAGTACATATATGGGTAACCTCCGGCCCTCGAAATATATCAAAACCCCATATGAAACCCATTTGAACTATTCAAAATCCCATTTAAACCCAATTATACGGCCTGCAAATTCAGTAACATCCTAACGTTAGGCCCATAACTTTCCAGAGGCTGGCCATACCTGCTATAGCAAGCACAGTGGCCAAATGACTAGTGACCTACAACTTTTTGTGATTCTTTTTTCTTTCCTTTAACTTTTAAATAATAGAAAACATCCATTAATATCTATCAAAAAGAAAATGTCAAAGTAAACGATTCTATTGTTTAAATTTAAGATTGTATGAACTTTGTAACACTGGTTATTTTTGTTTTCTGATGTCATCATCGGAAGCTTTAAGTGAGTGTAAAAGAGGGTGAATTGTGTAAATGCTAACAAAATGGTGTGAAAGTGTCTGACATTTTTAAATCAACTTAAAATATGAAATATGAGCGTAATAAGGATATATAAAGTATATTTAACTGAAGGTAGCACAAAAGCTTCAGCATCAAAGGAGCATAGAGCCAAGAAAATGACTAAACGTGATGAAAAATTATTGAAGGGAATTGTGAGGAAAAATAATGTTAGCAGGCAATAGGGAACTAACTCTACAAATTACGGAATTCAATTTGAACTCAGAAACGAAGACCTCGCACAGGACAATGAGAAGGGAACTGAAAAGTCTAGGACTTAAGAGTCGACATCCAACATAATCCCCCCCCTTTTTTTTTGTCAGCTGCAAATAAGAAATATCGTTATGCTCGGGGAAAAGAATACAAAATTTGGGTTTGAAAAATTTAGAAGTTCTATGGACCGATGAGAGCCGTTAGGATTTATTTGATCATCTGAAATAGTCACCAAAAAGTCCAGACATCAATGTGATCGAAAATCTTTGAAATAAATTGGAAAGGCACTTACGACTTTTGAATACTCTTCCAAAAAATGCCACAGAACTAGGTGTGCCAAAGCACGGCCTTAAACCGCTGTAGAAACATGTTTGAAGCTTAATGCATCTATTCCACGACGAGTAAATGCTGTATACAAGACAAAAGGTGGAAGCACCAAACATTAAATTAAGTGGCAAGTCATTTGACCACATATGAAATTTACAGGAATCGATGCATATATACGACAATAATAACACGGACAGACTGACGGACGTTCAGGAAAACAGATGAAAGGAAATCTTCAAAACACTTCAACTTTTGTGGTAAACCGTCCAAAATGATCACCAGCATCTTTTCCAGGGTGTAATGGAAAATTAATCAAAATTTAATCACCCAGCACTTCCTACGTAGTTCAGACATCGTCCAACAGATGGCATAGAATACAATTTGGAAAGGAAACATACACGAATGGACAAAAATGGTTTTCCCATGATATTAGAATTACTTTCCCACTTTCTTTTGATCTTGTAATGAAATAAAGTTTCAAAAAGTTGGAATAAGATCAGGCAAATTTAATTACACTTAGGAGAAAGGGAAAAAAGAAAGAAGAGAGAAAAAAAAGGAATACACGAAAGATTCTTTCGTTTATTTTATTATTTTATTTAATCTTCGAAATTTATTTTAATTAAATGCTGCAATACAATGGTTACTTTGGTGAGTAATAGGATGAATTTTTAATAGAATTTCTGCGTTAGTAGGTTTTCAATCCAGAAAAAAAAAATGTGTTATCTTTATCTTCACTGAACTGGAATTCTATTTTATTGTTGTCACATGAATAAAGATAAAATTTTTTATATTTAATAATGCAAAATGGTGGATAATGAAATGCAAAATGAAATATGATTTCACATTATTTAATTCGTTACTGTATTAGATTTCAGTGCATTTATTCGTCGCATTATTTATATTTCTGTGCCAAATATACGAAAACAATAGACTTTCTTATTTTTAACCCGGTTCTCTAACTAAATAGTCGTGCTAATTTGACCGGCTACCAGCGTTAAATATTAGGCATATAGAAAATGCTTTTAGCTTCGAAATGCAAACAAAACAAGTTATTGTTATACAAATTATTTCGTCTAAATTTATGATTGTGAAAATAAATTATGTTAGAGCTTTTGAGAAAAAATAAGTATTTTTTTTTTTTTTAATTGGCACAAAATCCACTTTTTAGACCAGGGGTTCCCAAACTTTTTTCCACCGTGGCACCCTTGCCAGGCTAAAAACACTTCGCGGCACCCTTGTCAGGCTAAAAATCATTTCCGGGCACCCTTCTCAGGTTGAAAAAGTTTCGGGCAGGTTACCTTTAAAACAATATGAATATGAAGGTTAGTTTGGTTGGACAGTTTGGATACATTTTTCATTGTTTCTTTTATGTTTATTGGGCTTACTATTACACTATCTTGGAAAAGGGATATATAATTTTGCCCCCCCCCCCCCGCTCCCCATATTTCAGGGAGTTCCTGTAAAATAGAGGCGACTGGACACCGAACTCTCTCGAACTTGATTAAAATAGTTTTGTTTCGCCTACTTGATCATCGGCTTAGCACACTTTTTTGTGAAATATAGGTTCAGAGGAATTTTTTTGATTATGTTCCCCCAAACCTTAGACTTTTCTGGATTATCTCTACGGCACCCCTGGTAAACGCTCGCGGCACCCAGTTTGGGAACCTCTGTTTTAGACTATGGTGCACAAACCATCATTAAAAGCACCTAAATACGAAAATAAAACTTGGAAATCTACAAATATTTAGTTGTTTATACTATACCAATTGATACAGCAGCAAAATTTACAGTTAAAAACCCATAAAATTTTCGTCACTGTTCAGTGAAAATACCGATTTCCTCAGTCTGAAAAACAGACAGGAAATTTAAAGCCTAGCTCAACTCTACTGATAAAATCGCTTTCACTTATCAGTTTAGAGCTTTAAATTATGCAAGAAATAGGCCACAATTTCTCACGAGATGAAACTACACATAACGCACGCTCCTTAAATAGACGTAAGAAAAGAAAAATTGTTTCTGAAGAAGACAGCTCATATAAATTCTCAAGGCAAAGAATGTCAAAAATATCGTCTGCCTTTCTTTAAAAATGATTTATGAGGTTAATAAGTAAACAAACTATAAAAAAACAAAATAAAATAAAAAAAACGGTTTAGAAAGAGAGTATCAGCCTTTTTAATGCACCTTTTGTATATGCTTACTCTCTCCCTTAAAAAATAAAATAAAATAAAATAAATGTGTAGCTCATTACTTATCAATATGGAGATCAATAAAGCTTTATTTTGCCAATGCGGTATTGATTCTTAATAAATCTTTTTTAACACCAGGGGGAATTTCTTCCTAATATAACAGCGAAAGCTAATTAAAAGTTTACTTTTCTTTCCCACTAGAGAAATTAAAACAAATTGATAGTGCTCGCTGATCGGTAAATGTACTCTTTCGTGTTAGGAAATTAAAAAAAAAAGAGGCTGTTTTATTTATAAATTACAGGTCCAATTAAACTGCGCATTTATCAAATTCTCTTCCTTTTTTTTTTACCTGTACAGCATTACGAACTCTCGCAGGAAAACGCGAAATCTATAAATCTCCAAAACGAAAAATTCAAACGAATTAATCCGGATTAACACCCACTATATATTCAAAGTTACTAGGCAACAGGACTATTCCTGGCGGAATCGTTAGTGTAATGAGGCTCACTGCGTTAAAACATCTATTTATTTACATTTATATATGTGTGTGTATCTGTCTATTTATTGATATTTAACCCTTTAAAGCGCAGTGTTCTCGCTCTGGGAACACCACACTCTGACGTTTTGACTGTTGCCAGTCACGAAAAATAGATTTGACTTCTATAAATATAGTTGCTGGTGACATAGCTCCACGAGAATCCTTTACTTTTTAGCACGTCATTTCCCGTAAAAAAATTGTCACGATTATTTTTAACAGCACTGACACCTGCTGAAAAATGGAAGGATGCGAGAACATCTGGATAGATGGCCAAATGCTGAAAAAAGGACAGCCGTTGCCATCGCTCGACTTAACTACCAGCAAGATGGCGGACGATCGAAACGTTCATCGCGTGCCACAGATCTAGAGACCCTTTTTTGACGTAGCTGGATGGGCTATAACTCAGAAATGGGTGACAGCGGTTGAATGTACGGAAGATGAGGTACAAGATATAAAAAATTTTCACGACTATTTTTACCAGCACTTACATCTGCTGAAAAATGGAAGAATGCGAGAACAGCTGGATATATTACCTACTGCTGAAAAAGAGGCAGCCATTGCCATCACTCGACGACAGCCGGCTGTCGTAAAAAAAAAGGTCTCTAGATCTGTGGCATGCGATGAACGTTTCGATCGTCCGCCATCTTGCTGGTAGTTAAGTCGAGCGATGGCAATGGTTGCCCTTTTTTCATCATTGGGAAAGGGTTGCGCCTCAAAGGGTTAATGCTAGCCGAGTGGTTCTTCAAACCCAGTATGACACTTAGCAAATTTTTAGTTAGTTACAATGAATAAAATATTTAAAAAAAAAAAAGAAAAGAAAAAAGAAAAACAGAAATTTAGACCTCCAATTTAAAAAAAAAATAAATAAAAAGACATGAAATATGATAACGACCAATTTTCCAAATGATAAGTTTAAAATGAATCTGTTAACCATAAATGTCGATTTGGAGAACAATATCGTGCGGATAAGTGGCATATTTTTTAGCCTTTCAACGTTCATTCAGTTTTTTGAGTCATTTTTGTGATTAGTGGCTGATAAAAAAAATAATTTTTTGAAAAGGGCTAATTTTAAAAGCAAGTTTATTAGATCAAAATAAAATCTGCAATAAAGCGAAATGTTACCCTAAAAAGATTGTTTGGAAGGGACTAATATATAAAAAGAGCTCATTTGAAACAAAATTTGAAGGGGGGATGCTACCCTTAAGCATTTTTTTTTTCCGGGATGGGAGAAGCTGAAGTCCTGCACTCATCTACCCATAAAATCATTTCTACTAGTTCTTGATTTTAAAACTTTAGCATTTCAGAAGTAACGAAGGGTTTAATCTTTTTCTTGCCATTTTTAAGAGTGAAGAAGAGCTAAAAGGGCAAAAAATTACATTACATATTTGGCACAACAGCTCTAAACTGTAACTTCGTTTAAAGTATCCCAAAATATATGAAATTAAAAATTTAGAAAAACAACTTTTAATTCATATGTATCATTATAGCAAATTGTACGTATTGACTTGGCGTTTGATTTTAAAAAAGCTTCGGGAATAAAATTTGATCAATACGGCGTAAAATTTAAAAAAAAAAGCAAAACAAGTTTTTTTTTATAAAGTTATATATTTATATAGTTAAAAAAAAAGAAAATTTTTTTAAAAGAAAGTTATTAGAAATTATGCACACAAGCATGTTAATACGTAGTTTTAGATCTCAATATTCGTAAGTATCAACATACATTATTGACTATGGTGATAAACTGCTGTGATTCCCTCATTGGGGAAAAAAATGAAAATAAAAATGCTCAACCTAAGAAAATATGAGAAACATTATCGGAGAAAAGAAACACAGCTTTCCATACGAACTGCTATCTCTCTCAGAAACCACCATAAATCAAATCTGGAAACATTTTTATTGGTGTTATTATTATTTCTTCATATTCAGATAAACTGTCGTCAGGTTTGAGGACAAAATCGTTATTGGCAAAAATCGCCTTGGCGCCAAGAGCGTAGCACAAAATGAAAAATCGAACAACATTTTTGAACTAACACAGCTGGCAACAGCAAATAAACGACGTTGGGCGGAGAGGGACGTGAAAGAAAGAGGGGAGCGAGGAGGTACAAGAACGGCCAATTTTCGATCAAATCTACGAGTGATGTGTAAAAAGGACGGAGCTATGACATGGACGAGACATAAAATAATAATAAATATAAATAGGAATATAGGGCAATGGGCATATTATGCGAAGCATTAAATACGTTCCCGACTTATTTTCAGGCATATGATGTGTTTTCGTTTAGTTTGATTTATGAATTATTACATTCCCGTGAAAAGGATCAATAGTAGAAGAAAAGAGGTATTAAATTCATAGGTATATGAATTATAAAAGAAAAATATTACTCCAGTTGGAAAAAAAAAATTATTACACTCGATGCGTGATACAACGCGATCTGCCTGACGCGAATGGGATATTACAGGAGTTTTTCACGACGCCAACAGTAAGAAACGCAAATTAGAATTGCGGGGTGTGAAGGGTAAGTAATTGTCTTCTTGGTTTGCTCCGGAAAAAGAGAACCCATCAGCATACGGTATTTCATCCCTCATAGCATCACTGAAGGCGGGAACATTCGGACTGTTCCAAACTAAACCTACTTTATTCATTAATTTATGTGGGAAATGATAACATCAATTAGGGAATGATTTAAAACAGTTTGAGGGATCTTTATAAGCGTTTAAAGTAACTGAGTATGTTGTTTCAAAAAGACATATGTACCCTATTTCAGAAAGGAAAATTTTCCCTTACGAGTAAGGTCTGGGGACGCATCCTTAGCGTAAATGAAGACTCCACTGTAAACTAATATCAGAAACTTCTGATGGCCATTCTTTTTTCTATCTGGCAAAGGAATTCTTTGCAGTTTAAGCTTTAGTAAAATCAATCTAAAATCCTAAAATCTGTATTAAACGATCGACAGTCACCTTTATCGACATAACCACAAGGTGGAAAAAATAAACTTTATTTTAAGTGATTTGGAAATAACCTTTCAAAGATTAAGAAAAAGCTAGTGAATCTAATGCCATTAACATTTTCCAGTGCATTTCAAACTCTATTCTAAAATCGTAATCCCCCCCCCCACCCCCGTCTCCAAAAAGAATCGTGATTTTGGTGTTACTCTCGACTGTTTAAAGACCCCTGTGTATCCGCGAATGTGCACGACACATTTAAACTGCCAAAAGTCTTCTGGAAGGTCATTAGCAGTTTTCGAAAATCCATCCAGTTATTTTCATTTTCAAGAGAATTCTAGACGCCAAACGTTGAAGCCTGATACATTCAAAAGTCCAAATATCTCAACAAAGGCAGCGGCAATATTTACATTATGATTTAGCCTTCTGTGTAAACTTGATATTGAGATACAGAATAGATTGATTTGTATACTACTAACTAGTAGAGTAGTTTCTGTGGTATGTAATCAAGCATAACAACTCAACTCTCTCAGGATCTCCTTATCCCAGAATTTTCCTCAGCTCAGTTTTTTTTCTTTTTCAGTTTAGGATTGTATTGTTTATCGTGACGTTATATATGTTCGTGCTTATGTATAAATGTTATAAATAAATTTATTTTCCTTTATTAAAAGAAAGATTCATCTTCGCAAGACACTGATATTATTTTTCGCAGATCAAGACAGATCGCTCCTGCGGTTTAGTGAGACCGGTAAACATTCTTTTTTTATTTTGCTACCTGACTTTCAGTTTCTTGTGGTCTCAAAGTACGTATACACTTTCCAGCTCGATTTGCGAAAGCATTTAAAGACACATGACGGAAAGCAAAGAAAGGCATGGAAAGGGGGATGGCTGCTTTGCGACTTTGCAAAGAATGGTAACGAGCACGTTAACTAAACGTTAAGCAATAGAATAGGATACTATTGCAGGGTTTAAGCTGAAAACGGAATCTAGAAGCAAAATAGTGAAAATGGAGGAAAAATATTTAGCAAAATGTTAAATTGGTAATTTACACCGAAAATTAAATGATAACTGCATTTTTTAAGCAGCTTAGAAAAAATATTAATGGAAGCAAAAGAGAAGAACGAATACGAATTTGAAACAAATTATTATTCTTATTATTTTAGAGCTCAGAATTTGCCTTTGTTTAAAAACCACTTCTGAAACGCATTGCCATTTTTTTCTTCTTTCGGGGCATTAGTTTTTTTAATGATGGAGATAATGTTAAAATGGTAAGATTTAATTCTACTTCAAATGCAAGTCTTAATGATCTTCAAATCACTAAAACCGAAGCATTTTAGCGAGATTCCTTACGCATTCTAAACTTTTATTTTGCGTTTTGCGAAAAACGTAATCGCAATAAATCCCTGCCTTGTTAACTGTTGGAAAGCGTTTTATAATCGCTGCTTCGACATGATTAATGTTTCTTATTTCCTCTTGTAGTTGTGACATTGAGGGAAAGAATTGTTACCGAAATTTAAACAGGCAAGGGGTGAAAGGATTGTTACCGAAATTTAAACAGGAAAGGGGTGAAAGGATTCCAGAAACAGGGCTCATGAAAACCATGTTCTACGTTCTCTCCACATCTCACAATCAATACGGGAAAACACAGTGAAAATGTTCCAAAAATTTCTGCGTCGAAAATGCTGAGCTCAGAAAAGGAAGCGTGCCTGGTTTTATTCCTAAACACCCATTTAGAATGTAACAATCGATTAGAAAATTTTCTCTATCCCTCCCCACTCCCCACACATCGCCTACACCTGCAGACCCCTTCATTCACCAGCTACAAAAGTCTCCTAACGGATAAAACTTTCCTTTATAAGGTTAGACGCCAGGTTATGCATGCTCACAACTAAGATTAAAATTCCGAAAATGAAAATGGTGCTTCCTTTCTCTTGCCGTGAAAGAGATGAGATTTGTCGTTGCGCAAGTGGCTAACATGTAAATCCAATTGTTTTATTAGGACAGAAAGGTAAAAAGATATGAACAAATGAATAATGCGAAAAATTTCCATAGATGATAACATTTTCCGGCTAATCACTTTAAAGAAGAACATTTATGGGCTAATCGGATTACAAAAGATTTTTTAATCCTTTCAAATATAATTAAAATTACTTAAAACGGTTTGAAATTTATTTTTTTATCAAGACAGCTGATTTGGAAGATGAAGGGATTTAATAATGCAAAATTTTAATAACACGAATAACGGCGCAGAATTTGATTTTTTTTAAACTAATACAAATGTAGTGTGATGCAAAGATAGTATTTTAAACTTTAAAAGTCTAGAAAAGCTTGCCATACTCCTCTGAAATTGAATCAATGCATTACTAACATAATTGATATAATTTCCTTTGGAGATGCTAAAATTTAAAAGTTTTCAGAGTTATATTCTCCCTTGTTGATAAAATAAAATTTTCTAATCTTAGCTCGCGCGTTGAAAATGTTAGTTTATCGTGACTTGTCTTACATCGACCAAACAAAACGAGCTCGGAAATGCAGGGTCAAAGAACATCAATTGTATACATTAACCCTTTGAGGCGCAACCCTTTCCCAATGCTGAAAAAAGGGCAGCCGTTGCCATCGCTCGACTCAACGACCAGCAAGATGGCGGACGATCGAAACGTTCATCGCGTGCCACAGATCTAGAGATCCATTTTTTGACGTAGCTGGCTGAGCCGCACAGCCAGTGGCGCGGCTGTGATCGGCGCAGCTGTGTGCGATATACCGGGTGATTCGAAATAAATGCTACAAAAATTAACTCAAACCGTAAGTGATCTAAACACACTTTCAATTACAAACGTTTGTCAAATGCGGGGTAATTTTCAGAGAGGGCAATTCTTTTACAAGGAGCTGTATAGATATTAAATTACAAAATTTAATTTTTATATGGTACCTCATTTCGATTTCATTCAATTCTTGGGAATTCCATCTAAAAGTTTCGTATAATTTACGTTAGTTAATTTAAAAAAAATTAACCCACACCAATATCCTCGTCATTCTTTATCACGCCTTGAAATTCCATCTGTGGAAGTGTAACATAATTATTATATAACGGCTATAAGACTAAATTATTGATAGTTTCATAATGCAGCACCTATCGGTTCAGATAAAACTGAACCTGTGAAACTTGCGTTTGAATGCTGTGCCACAGCCAGCTGTCGTCAAAAAAGGGTCTCTAGATCTGTGGCGCGCGATTAACGTTTCGATCATCCGCCATCTTGCTGGTAGTTAAGTGGAGCGATGACAACGGCTGCCCTTTTTTCAGCATTGGGCAATCTATCCAGCTGTTCTCGCATTCTTCCATTTTTCAGCAGATATCAGTGCTGTTAAAAATAATCGTGACCATTTTTTTACTGGAAATGACGTGCTAAAAGTAAAGGATTCTCGTGGAGCTATGTCACCCTCAACTATTTTTATAAAAATCAAACCTATTCATCGTGACTGCCAACATTCAAAAGTGAGAGTTTGGTGTTCCCAGAGCAGGAACACTGCGCGTGAAAGGGTTAAAAAAACAAGAAGCTGCACTCTATTCAACTAACCAACATTTCTTGTCTCCAGAACACCATTTTATTTTTCTAACCTACGTATAATTCAAAATAATTCCTCTCTACACAAAAGACCTCCGCCGAAGGCACCCTTTCTAAAGCTGATAGCCCTGGAGTAGCTTTGCCTTAATCTGTATAAATAAAATCCTCTCTGCACAAGCTATCATTCTATAAACTGAACTATGACATTTATATTAGCGCAGGAACAAAATCTTCAGCTCCACCACACGAGTGACACTTCAACTTTATACGTAAGTATAACGTAACTTTCCCAGAAATTTCCCCGTCTTGTAACGGGCGTTTGTCCTTAACAGCACATCACACATATCGCGCAGTTTTTTTAGTTTTTTTTTTTTAATGTTGCGTTCCAATATCGTATATGTCGTCATCGAAAGCTGATCCAACACTGCTAATTCGGAAATGATCACGACTCGCTGATTCAATATGTGACAGCTTCCCCCCGTCTATCTGATCATCCAGGCAGAAGGTCGACAACGGTTCAACGATTGGGAGAGTTTCGGAGACAGACGTCACAGTGTTTGTTCAAACAAGGTAAGTGCGTTTATGTCCGAATACCCAGAGCTATCGGACATCAAATACCGAAAGGAGGCAAAAATACGATTTCCAGACTTAACAGCAGAGCAAAATAGATAAAAGCAGAAACCTTGAACTGAAATTAACATGAAAGAAACATCATGTAGAATACACCGATTATAAATCGATTTCTAACTTGTCTATGTATGACTGCAGGGGTTCCCAAACTTTTTGTACCAAAGAGCACATTCAAGAACACCAGATAGACAGCGGTCACCATTTTTTTTTTCAGGATGATTTTCTACTTAGACATACACATCATTTAAAAAAAAAATGAATTCCAAAATATAATCTAACATATAAAAAATATTTTAATGCACTTATGTAAAATGAATAATTATTAAATAATGCAAACAAAATCTACAACGCATGAAAATTTTTATAAAAATATGCCAAAATAAATGCTTTTTTCTTTTAAACTTCCTGTTGGATAATACAGCGCGAAAGGTAAACAAAAAGAAATCGGCCACCTTTCGCTTTTATCAAGATTGAACTCCATTTCTACTTTTGCATGGAAATGAATCCACACATCACCATTAAAAAGAGTTAATTTTTAAAAATTAGCAGAGAACAACTCATTCGTTATTAAAAACGAGAAAGCTCTAAACATAGTATTTATTAGATGGCGCTATGCCTAATGGTTCCCGTGGCGGGCATAGGGTTGAAAACCCCTGTACTACAGTTTAACCCTTTGAGGCGCAACCCTTTCCCAATGCTAAAAAAGGGCAGCCGTTGCCATCGCTCAACTTAACGACCAGCAAGATGGCGGACGATCGAAACGTTCATCGCCTGCCACAGATCTAGAGACCCTTTTTTGACGACAGCTGGCTGTGCCATCACAGCTACTATTCCTGCCAACTGTCCAGATCACTATTCCCAAAGCAAGAAGTCGCATTGGGTTAAGTCAAGTAACCTAAGAGGGTGGGTGCGTAGCTACAATCTAAAAATTCAGTTTATTTTTACACTGACATTATAATTTTCTGTTCGAAATAATGAAAAATATATCAAATAAATAATTGATAATCAATACTTAATAATAATAATAATAATGATAATAATAATAATGATGATGATTATAAAAACACGACAGTCTGTAGACAATATACAGAAACGGTAAGTAGAATTTAAAAAAAAAATCATACTCATTAGAGTTATCTACTGCATATGATAAGTTTTACAAATTTCAATCGTAAAATAACTCTACAAAAGCAGTTTTAAAAGTAATAAAATTAAAAATATCACTGTTAATATGTAAACTATGGAGTCTGTTAAAAAGGTATGCTTTTCCGAGATTATTACTTTAAAATAATTTAATCTGTTTATATTATTTTTGGTAAGCGTTATTACTATTCTTTTTTAAAGATGTTGTTTAAAACGTATTAACTGCTTCCGTATAATACGGTATGTGCAGCTATCCAGTGTGCCTGCAGTGCCGCTTTCCTGCCGTATTAGTCTTGTGGTTGAAAAGACATATCTACAGCGGCTTACGCGTAATCGAACATTTGCTCTCTGAACTTGGACAGCTTAGGTGCACATTAGAGATGAGGTTTGATGAAATGACATATGAATAAAACCTTTTACAGATCGAATTGAGATCCCAGCATATTATATATATATATATTTTTCATATTTTGTCTTTTAATGCGTTAGTTAAAGTATATTAGTCATTTAGTTAATGGGGAAAATAGTGTATACAATTTTCACTGTGCTGTTTGTTCCCAGTTGGGAGTATAAATCATTTCTGACAATATTTTTATATTAGTTTCATAAACGGAATATAGTAATGGATACTTTAAATAATAAGTGAAATGTTAAGAAATAATGAAAGATTTATTTTTAAATTTAAGTATAGATACGAGAATGAAGTTTGAGGGGGCGGGGGTGTATCAAGATAGCCCTGTAAATATTTATGAAAATGGCTATTTTCATGATTTTTTTGTCATGTTTCCCACTAATGATAGAAATCAACTTCTATTCCAAAAAAATCAAGTCATCTTTTTAACTTTGTCTGCTAATGCTAATTTTTTCAAGTCAATATTGATAAAATTTCATTTTTGACTAACCTTTTAATTTGATGTTCTCAATTGGGAACATTGGCCAGTAAAAGGTTTCAATATAAACAGATGTCCGATCTAATGACCAAGCAATAAGTCACCGTTCTAAAATACCCAAAAAGTTTCACGAACCTTTTAGGCGCCTGTGCATTGTTTTTCTTGTTTTTTTTATATATTTTTTTTAAGTGCGTACATTTCTTCTAAGAATCACTTTTAAAAATCTGTTTGCAAGGAGTGTGTTCCATAAAGGAGAAATTTTACACAGGCCCAAGCCCCGAATACAATTCTGAATTATAGACCCCCGTCTCGTCTCTAGTATACATAATTTAATTTTTCTTCTTCATATTGAAAATTACTTTTTAACAATTTGAGGTTAAAAGATCTCTCAATCTCGCGGGGTCAGCTTCTAACTCTGATCTATAACCGACTACATACGTTTGTCGTCTTTTTAAATATTTTCTATGAGCCTTTCAGAACTAAAAGATGGAGGCAATTATACAACGGGCGCTAGGAAAACTATTTGGCAAAATATGACTTCTCTCAATATATTTTATCTTTGTCCACTTAAAATAAATAACTTTATATACAGTTTTTATTATATACCGAAATCGGAATTGTATTTTCTTCCAAAAACGAGCGAAAACTTTTTGCATTCGAAAAATTTGGTTTCGCTGGAAACACCCTCTCTTTTATATCAATGTTTCAAGCAGATGAACTGATTTTATTTGTGAAAAAAAGAACTGCGTAATCAAGAAAATCTATTTCAAACGAATTGGAATCACAATTTTCCCTTCAAAGCCTGGTAACCGTGACTTCAGTATGACGTAGTAGTCACTCGCGAGAGCTAATTTTGTCGCCCAAATGATTAACTTTTTTACTCTCGGAAATAAAAGTGGATTTTCAGATTTTTAAAGTAGTATTATCAGTGTCATTAAATTAATAACATTTTTGAGCGTATATTTAAAATGGAAGCTTTGCCAATGAAGGCCTGACACATACAATGCAAAGAAAATTAATAACATCGCTGTCATCCTAAAATTATGAAAATTATGAAGCACTTACCAACAAAAGTGTGCATTAATAAATCCAACAACATATTAAATGATTAAGTCTTACCTAGAAAGAAAGAAAAAATCTTTTAGAAATCACTTATTACTAAACAAAGCAAACAAAAAATTATTAGTCATTCATCAAAATGAAACAAAATTGTCAATAAAATAATATCATCAGTTCATATTTTCCTTCCATACCTCCTCCCTTTAACTGCATGTAATATTGCACAGACAAGTCGTACTGACATACTGAGAGCGTACACTATAAAACACAAACAGAATATTTTGAGGGCTGCAAATAACCCAAAATTGGTGAAAAAAAATTTCAACATTTTCGAATTATTTGTTGCCGATTCAAGCTAAAAGAGTGGTTATGTAGGAGAATGTTCTGTATTTTAGAAGATGTAAATATTATACACACACACAGTACTTTCTAGCAAGGTGTTACTTGCTTATAAAATATTTTTAATAACTGATAAAATAATAGACTACAATGACTATAATTTCAAAAGAAAATACATGCTTGAATGATGCCAAATAGTTTTAGAGTAATATATACTGCGGATTGCATATTTCATATAATTTATATGCAATTTATTGACAGATTAAACAGTCACATATTTTTAAATATCTCTTCCCGTTCAAGTTTGTCGATCAGTTTTAAATATTAGGTTACTTTTGTAACTTAATTAAGAACTGCTTGCTTCAAAACAACGACAGATAAATTAACCCTTTGAGGCGAAACCCTTTCCCAATGCTGAATAAAGGGCAGCCGTTGCCATCGTTCGACTTAACTACCGGCAAGATGGCGGACGATCGAAACGTTCATCGCGTGCCACAGATCTAGAGTACCTTTTCTGACGACAGCTGGCTGTGCCGCACAGCAACTATTTTTTATAGAAATTAAACCTATTCTTCGTGACTGGCAACAGTCAAAACGTCACAGAGTTTGGTGTTCCCAGAGGGAGAACACTGCGCGTTAAAGGGTTCACACGTGGTCTGGCCAAACTAAAAAAAATCTCCCGATTTCAGCGCTTTCACACTTGGGGAAAAAAAAAAAAAGGTTGAATAACTCCAACGATACAAAAGTGCTATCGTTCCCACCGCTTGATTTAACTACCAGCAACATGGCGGTCGACTCAATCGCCAGTCGAGTACCACAAAGCCGAGGAACTTTTTTGATATTAACTGGCTGTGCGGCACAGCCGCTCTCTGGAACGCGATTGGCGTTTCGATGGACCGCCATGTTGCTAGTACTTAAATCGGGCGATGGTGACAGCTGCACTTTTTCAGCGTTCGGCAGTATATTCGGTTGTTCTTTATGAAAATGGTAGCATTTCAAAGGGTTAAATTGCATTTTTATAATCAAAAACAATTTCTTCAGATAAAGCGATCCCATTTTGAATTTCTGTACTGAGGAGTTCATCTTCAATACTCCCAACAAAAAACAACACCGAAGTGGATGCTTGAAATGATTTCTTCTTTCGAGTCTCGCCTCCCCAACCTTTCATTTCAAACTTGAATAATCAAGAGCAAACACTAAATGGGAATTCAATACAACGAAGTTCCAACATTCTTCCGAATTTAGACGATGACTGCGTAATGTTCCACTCGATGCAGTACAGCTGGAACAATAAAAGGGTTTAACCCTTTGAGGCGCAACCCTTTCCCAATGCTGAAAAAAGGGCAGCCGTTGCCATCGCTCCACTTAACTACCAGCAAGATGGCGGACGATCGAAACGTTCATCGCGTGCCACAGATCTAGAGACCTTTTTTGACGACAGCTGGCTGTCGTCAGAACAGGTCGGCTGATCTGTGCAAGCGATGAACGGTTCGATCGTACGCATCTTGCTGGCACGTGAGTCGAGCGATCGCAACGCTGACTTTTTTCAGCATTGGGCAATCTATCCAGCAGTTCTTCGCGTTCTTCCATCTTTCGGCAGATGTCAGTGCTGTTAAAAAGAATCGTGACCATTTTTTTACGGGAAAGGACGTGCTAAAAAGTAAAGGATTCTCGTGGAGCAATGTCACCCGCAACTATTTTTATAGAAATCAAATCTATTCTTCGTGACTGGCAACAGTCAAAACGCCAGAGCTTGGCGTTCCCGGAGCGGACACACTGCGCGTTAAAGGGTTAAACTCTACCCCTCAGCCTCGAACCTTCTTTTAACCCTTTTCTTAATGGCTTTTCAGGAGACAATTACGCTTACAACAAGGTTCCACCCACACACCCTCTCACCTTACTACCACTTTTCTATCTATCGTCTCTCGATGCACTTGGCATTTTTTTCTTCTTTTTTTTATCACACTCGCATCTTTTGGACTTTTGTAAAACTCCCTCACCCCCCCCCCCTCTTTTTCGGAGTGCGTTTCGAACAGGATATTTATTAAACAGTGTGTAAACAAAATGTCGTAATGGAAAATGTTGCCGGGAGCGAAGAGACGTCCTTTATGAAGATAGCGCTATTGAACGAAGAACAAAAGCGTTTATCACTAGCAGTTAATACATTACTAGCAATTTTGCTCGGGCCGTCATCGGCTGGCTGCGTGGCCGGTGGTAGCCCGAGCAAAATTGCTAGTAGGGTAGCAGTTAATGAGGTATAATTGCAGACGATTCTTTTTTTTTTTCGTATTTTCTTTTGGTTTTGCTTTATAGGATGGTGTAAAGGAGTGTATTCGGCACTAGTGTCGGATCCGAAGTGGCCCCCTAGAACACACTTGAACCTAAAAACCTGTTGAATTATTAGGAAGCATAACCTACCATTGTATTCAGGTTTAACCTACCGGGCGTCCCAAAAATGACTGATGGATTTTGAAAATCAATTAAAAAAAAAAAAGACGGAATGCGATAGATATGTATCGTTTGCGGCCTTATGCTTAGGAAATCACGGAATTTTATCCCACCAAATTTCAAATTTAGTTAACATTTTCACCCACAAGTGGCGTTGAAAACTATGAAAAAATAAAAACCGGTATGAAAATTTTGCAAGGAGTGTTGCAAAAAACTATACTATGACATTTTCAATGTAACCCCCATTTGCTGCAACAACATGGCGCAGTCTGAGGCAAAAATTTCCAGACATCCGTTCAAACATGTCACTTGGAATTGTCTCACATGCAGTACAGATGTGCTGTTTCAGCTCCGCAATTGTTTTTGAGTTTGGCAGTATACCAAATCTTTCAGGTACCCACAAAGAAAAAAGTCGCAGGGCGTCAAGTCTGGCGAATAAGGAGGCCATGCCATGCCACTTCCTGTATGTATGTCGTAATCCAAAGCAATTACCCGCTCATGTTCGTTCAAGAAATGTTCGGTCATGTTCGTTCAAGAAATCAAATACTGCAGGCGTTCGATGTGGACAAGCGCCATCTTGCTTGAAGCAGGAGGCATTCGAACAGTCCTCCAAAGCATTGTGGGTATGAATCCCCACAAATTCTTCTAGATTCCCAAGATATCTTACAGCATTTATCGGTTGCTCTCGAAAAAAAGGGTCCCCTGTTATTCCTTTGGAGGAAACCGCAGCCCATACCATTATTTTTGGTGAATGCGGGGATGAAGGTTCAGCAATATGAGGATTTTCGCTTCCACAAATTCGCGAGTTCTGCTTGTTGATATAGTCATCGAGGTGAAAATACACTTCGTCTGAGAACCATATGTTGCCAACATTGAGTTCACCGCCAGCCACAAGTTGCAGTATGGCGTTCGCGAAATTATAGCGCGCATTAATGGCATTTGGACTGTGGGGTTGGTGAGTCTGGATTTCGTACGGGAACATGTGAAGTTTGTGAGTGTGAGACGGTGAGTACTCATTCTTCGGTCCCAGAGTTGTGCTTGCGTAGTCGCTGGTGTATTCGAAGACCCATGATGGAAAGCGACGCTGTTCACAGAGAGCAAGTCTCCTCCGTGAAAATGTTAAGCTTGGTTTCAAGATTAAAAATTAATAAAGAAAATCAAAATGACTCATCTCTGATAAAAATGGTTTTACATAATCGCCGCTCCTCCTCTTTGTAATTTTTATGAATACACCACTACTCGGTATCACTCGTGATTATTTTGGATTCGCGTATTTCTTTGTAGGGTGTAATATGACCGAGAATCATTCAATAAAAAGTGCCATTAGATGTGCGACAAACAGTTTCTTCCTACTCAATTTAGCAACTAGTATTGCATCAAATAACCGCTTTTGCTATTGTTTACTCTTCCACTCCCAGTCTGTGTATGACAACTGCTGATGAAGGATGAAATTTTTTCGTCCGAAACATGTGTTTGGAACGATAAGTACCTTTTATGTGTGTTATTTTTAAAAGTTTTAATTATTTTAATAGTTTATGGGTTTGTTAGCAGAGTGAGGCTCGCTTGACGGACGCGAATGGCCTTATTCAGCAAACATTTGACAAACGGATTAATACAAACACGCGTGTTAAGTCGTGGGTAAGATATCTTACCCATAAATTTAACACGCATGTATGGATTAATTCGCGTGCCAAATGCTTGGTGAATAAGCCCATTAGAATTATTTTCACTCCTCCTGAAATTTCCCTCCAGATCTTCATCAGAGTGTGGAAGACTCCTAAATAATTTCACCTCCGGTAACTGCTAATGACCGTCTCGTGGAATTTTGGAACCACAGATTTGGCGTGTACGTATACCGCATACACTCGTGGTCTTTGGTGGTATAGCCCGAAAATAAAAGACCAGCTAACTCCATGCCAACTGATCCAGCTAAATCTGGCACATGTCAACAAAACCCTCAAGTAACTACTGTGATCGCTAGTGCTTTGGGCTTTTTGATTTTTACAGTCGGCGTTGATTGTTAAGACGAATATTTAGAGCAGTCAATGCAGTATAAACATTTCGCATTATGAATGATAAAAGAATGTGTTAGATTGCTAAAATTATTTTCTTTTTTCATCTTTATTTTTAAGTTTATTTGTTACACATTTAATGCCTAAAAAATTCAATACGATTTTCATGAGATAACGCCATGCATGTTGTGATGGAAAATATAGCTATCTACACTACCCGGTTTTTCAAGAAAGCAATAAAATATCCACACATGAAATAGAGATCAGGTATCATATCTTTGCGAAAATATAAGCAGTGAAACACACTCTAAGCCAACGCTCTTCTCATGGTACAACTACGTGACTAACTTTATTCGTAGGACGTGATTTGGTTTCATTTCACTTAACACGGTGCCAATGAAGACAATCACGTAGCTCTTCGCAAATATTTTACCATTCAAACATTCTCTATGGTAATTAGGTTAGAACACATGTAACTTCGGTCGAATGTATCAGGTTCGACACGTCACATACGGAAATTATCGGAACAAAACTCGAGTTGTTTTTTGCTTCTGATATTCCAGTTTTTTTTATGCTCTTTCGAAAGGGTTCTCCAGTGCACTTGCAATGGTATCATTTCCAGAGAATTAGTACAAAATAGGCAATATTCATCAATAAGTACATAATTTATATCGTGGTACATAATTTATATCATTCATAAGTACATGATTTATATCATTCATAAGTACATGATTTATATCATTCAGGTAAAGATGGTGCTATTAAAAATGCATATTTCCAAATCTTGAAGATTCATAATTATTTTCAACCTTCTTGTATCAAAGGAGAGATCACATTGCTCATTTTTTGTCATGCAAAATTGTGTTAGCATCTCCAGATTCTCCTTTTAGTTAATTTAGCTACTAATATATTTGTATACGTTTGTATTTGTACGTAATTGTATTTGCGATACAGTTCGTCACATATTTTTAACTAATTAAAATTTCAATCTTCTATTCTAAATTTAATATCTTAACCTTTTTTAACTCCCATTTTTTCCTCCCTTTTGCTCTTTGTTTCCGTTTTAAAATAAGCAAACGTCCTGTCTGTATGACAAAACGCCATCTGTCGAATGAAATTTGAATTATTTTTTTTATTGCTTCCTCTCCGCCGCCTCCCCCCCCCCCCACACACACACGGTCCATATAACGTATTTATCAGCGGAACAATTATTTATACAAGTCCACCAGAACGGACTAAACGTAAGTCTAAACAGGGTAACTTTAATTATAACCACCTGATATATTTACCAAACCGCTTTTTATCTACTAATTACATAAGTATCCGAATCATTAATTAGAAGTAAAATATATGAGTAAATCTCAACCACATATTTAAGATGTAAAAATTAATTTAATAAATAATTAAAATAAATAAATAAAGTAACTTACACACGCAAGAAACAAAATGAAAGAGAAAAATTTTAAAATGTAAGTAATATTTTATCCGGTTAAATAAGGATTATTTATAAGAAAGCTTTAAATTAAAAAAAAAAAAAGTTTGCTCGTACCTCTCACTTAATTCTTTTTTTAAATAAATGTTATTATTTTTCACAAAAACAAACTGTAAAATTAATTTTTAATGCTCATTTAAGGATGATAATAGGAAAAAAATTGTTGGAAGAGAAACAATTTACCAAGAGCAAGCACTAAAATAAATTAAATTTTGTAAAATTAACCCAAGAGAACAATCGTGCAAAAACAAAAACATCGCAAAAAGACTTAATAAAAATATTTACTTTACTTCATTTCTTCTGAACATGCATATCTTTCTTTTTTTCTCTCTCTCTGCTCAAAAATTAAAAAAATATATATTAAAAAGAAGAACTTTAACTTCCATGATGGGTTGTGAAAGGAAAATCTAAAAACGTTTTAGAGATAAAGTAATTGTAAATTCAGCAGCTGTGTAGTCAAATTCAAAGGGGTATAGCAGAGAAAAAGAAATGAGAGAACTTAATATGAATATACTTGATAAAAAAATCTAGAATCATTTAGTATTAAGCAGATTATTAAAATGAAATCTTTCATTTCAATAAATTTAATCTCTTTAAAATTATCTGACTTATTCTTTTGTTAAGACTTTAATTGCTTTAAAAAGTTTTTTTTTTTTAAGAAATAACATTTGGCCGTCGTTTATTATAAGGGGGAAAAAGTTCTTTCATCAGCTCAGGTTTTTTTAGATAAAAATAATTTGTTTTTTTTTATATATATATATATATATAATATTAAGTATAACATGATTTAATTTAAAATTGTCATTTCAGTTAAATTTTGGGTGTTCTTTAATTCGCTAGTTATTTTTTGAGGTTCAGCCGTAGAGATAATATAATTTAATAGCTCTTACGCTGTAATGAAGCTACAGCATCAACCATTTCTCTGGATCGGTGTTTGTGTTTGTGGATTAAGGCCGATTGACTGCACTAGAGTTCAGGGCCTATAGGGAGAATGCCCTCCTCAGGGGACTTTCTAAGGGATCCTAGCTCGTATTTACGCGAAGTTTCGGAGAAAAACACCTTCTGTGGATCAGACCCGTCCAGAGGAAGGGCAATTGCCCCAGATTCTGGATTTAGCGGTGCCCGCAGTGTGATGGAAGTTTTGTCATGCATAAGGTTTTGTTTAGGTGGCCTATAATAAATTTAAAGTGTACTAATCCTGCATAGCTTAATATTTAATTTTATGGGAAAGAAGGATTGTGGGGGGTTCTTTTGGGGGAGGAGGAGGCGGAGGGCTGTTTGAAACCTGACCTGGGGCTCAAAAATCCTGTTGTCGAGTCTTCTGTGGATAACCATAAACAATACGCAAAAGCACTAGTATGCTTTTTTCCCTTCAAGACCAGTCACGAAAATGCAGGGACTTCGAATTCAGCTTAACCAACAGTTTCGATACAGAAAGTTAAATGTCATGAAGGAATACTGTATGATAGTTATTGGATATAATTTTACTACACACAATAAGAAGTTTCATATTTTCCTTCTACCCTCTCTTTAAATAATAAACAGAATAATAATAAACAGAACGGACAATTTCTGGCAACTTTGCTGCCAGTCGTTTTTCCGTTAATTTACGGATATATTTTGAATAGTATTCTATCTTTCAGTTTTTGTAAATGGTAGAGCTTTTTGGAGCTGAGGAATAGTGGACCTTTTGTACTCCCCGAAACAATCGTACTTTGGTACCTTTTATTTATGCTTATTATTTTTGCAATGCTTTCAATTTATATTACCTTCAGACACCAGAGTTTTGTGAGTTTTCTTATCACGAAGGCTGTGTGTTAACTGCATTCGATAAACGGTGAAACATTATATAAATCATCCGATCTTTTTAAGTATCGATACTATTTTGAAGCATAATTTCAAATCTTATCAGTTGAATAATGCCTTTTGTTGTGTTGTGTTTTGTTTGTTAAAAGTTGGTGTGGAAAAGGAAAAGTACGAAATGCACTAAGAGACTGCTTTAAAAAAAAAAATAGATGATTGCAGTTATCTTTATGCTTTTTACGTATACAAATAATGACATAAAAACTTACTAGAACTTAAATCTCTATTTTATGGAGCGATCAAGAACTTTAGGCTACATCCTAAATTTACTTTCGCTTAGAGCTTGTATAACGTCAATTAGCATATGCTCATGGGGGGGGGGGGAGAGGTCAGCAAACAGATTGTTAAAATTGTGCTTAAACGCTTTAGCAAACATTGTTCAGCATCTATAACGCAAAGGTCTTTTATGAAACTTTTCATTGTGCCAAAGAAAGCTTTTTAATTAGCGTTTTCCTATACAGGTCAACTGATAAGACATGATTGTCATTCTAAGTGGTTATTTTTCGTTAATATCGATTAAAATCACTATTAATTTAAATAATTATGATTATTTAAAATTATAATAATTTTATTATTTATTTATTTATTAAAAATGCACAGTTTATTGAACTGCTAACGATCGTCAATGTGGACCAGAGTTATACTTGCAATACCTGCTATTATTATCTTAACACGCGTAGTTTATAAGATCTTTGCTTTAAATGATTTAAAAAAGAAATTGCAAAATAAAACAAAATATGAGTAATATACATTAATTTGCGTAAAAGAGATGGATTTTATAAGAAAAAGTGAATACCTATTACAAAAATATTAAATAGATAAAATTATACGACAGCTATTTATAAAATTAGACAGCGTGTATTGCGGAACTAAATGAGAAAAGTGTGCGAGAGAAAAATGTAAATAAAACGTTACATGTCCGGTGAACCAACAAATTTTGTATTCTAGCGATCCGTTATACATTTTAGTTATTTCTGACCAGCGGACCATCGTTAAACCATCAGGGTTTCGAACCCTGATTATAAGTATAAATATGTTTTCTTTTAAATGTACAAGAATTTTTCTTTTCACTTAAAATATTATTACTAGTAGTAGAACAGTTGGTGTTATCATTACACTTATATGAAGATTAATACACTGACTTATAATTAAAAAAAATGTTTGCAATAACCTTAAAAAACATTACGATCACGGAAAGTTATAGTAAATTGGACTAGAAATAAAATAAGCAAACATTTTATACATATTAAACTAAAACCAATGCTATTTTTGTAGGGTTCTGCGATATTTTCAATTTTATTCTAATTTTAATTAAAATCGTAATTCGAACTTAAATTACAAGTAATGAAATGTTTAATAATATTGACCTTTCCAAGACTTTTTAAGCATGTTCTATTTAAATGTATCATTTTTTTATTACAATATTTAATAATATTGAAATTTTCAAGACTTTCTTGGCCTGCACTGTATAAATTTTAATTACATAAAAAAATCAGATACGCAGTTGTGCTTTTAGTTGTCATAAATTAATAAATTATTTTTAATACATAAAAAGGTAAGAATAAAATGAGGAAGATAGAGTGCAACAATTAAACTCATGAAGCAGAAGATTATATTTCGCCGTAAATTGAAAAATAAAATATATTTGATTAAAAAAGGCTGAATAAGAAGCATTTTGAAAATGCATAAATGGCATAAAATTTAATCCATTTGTATACTAAATTATTTATTCCATTAATTCTGTTTTATATTTATAGAAAATCATCATCTTGAAACTTTTCTAATTTAAATTTCGGTATACCTGAATTAAAATGGAAAAAAAAATTAGAAAACACGTTATTTCTCCTGGGAGTTTAAAAGGTAGTTGTGGAAAATTAATCATCATATCTTAATGCACTTTCCTTCCTACATTTGATTTAACATTTAGAATTTTTTTTTATGAGCTACCTTAAAAACATCATATCTCATTAAATTTTGAATACAGCTCTTTTAAGTCACGTAATAAAAATAGGCAGTTTAAAAGAATATGCAGTAAACCTCCCTTTTTTATGAAAGAAAAAAAAAGTCAGAAGAAGAAATAAAAATTTAAAAAATGCCTTTTTATACACGATTAAAATAACTAAATGACAAGCCGTTTTTCTCCTCGGTTTTTACAAGCGATAACATCCGAAAGATATACTGCCGTTGCCATCAGTTTAAAGAAAACTTTCTCTTGCTGCTGCGGGAAAAAAAAAAAAAAAAAAAAGAGAGAGAGAGAGAGAGAGAGAGCTATTCAGGCGATTTAACTCCAGAGCTCAGTATTGACACCATATGGTCCTTTCGCACTGAACATCAGCAGATCTTTTTCGTTTAAAAATAACAAAATTTTAAGCATGAAAACTTTTTTTTCATTTTATTTATTGTCCTCTTCTTTACTTTGATAGTCACAAAAGATCGTTTCGATGCAAATGAAGCCATACATCGATGGAGACACTTTCTTCTGATGACAAAAGAATCGATATCGTCCATCTGTCACGTCATGCTAGCTCTAATCCCTACGGCGCTTCGTTTGAATTTTAATTCCAGGGGATTTTGTTTTACGCAGAAAAGAAAAAAAAATGTTTAAGGAAACATTTTGTCATTAATATATATATATATATATATATATATATATATATATATATATGTACCAGCGTACTATTTTCCAAGGAAAACAAAAAGGTATATGATCTAGGTTCATGAATTTCAAAGATTCATTAATGTTTACATCAAAACATGGCTAATCTACATTTTTTAAAAGTGGAATTATATATTTTTATTTATGAGACATTTGCTTACAGTGGAAAAATGTTTCAGTCTTTCTCGATTTCGTTTAACCCTTTGAGGCGCAACCCTTTCCCAGACGCAGCTGGCTGTGCTGCACAGCCAGCTGTCGTCAAAAAAAGGGTCTCTAGATCTGTGGCTCGCGATGAACGTTTCGATCGTCCGCCATCTTGCTGGTAGTTAAGTCGAGCGATGGCAATGGCTGCCCTTTTTTCAGCATTGAGAAAGGGTTGCGCGTCAAAGGCAGAGCCCGATCAAGACAACTGTGGGCCCAGGGCAGAAGAAAGAAATTGGCCCCCCTTACAATAACCTCCCCCTTTAAAATAAAACAAAAAAGATTATGATTGGTTTATGATGAAAGTTCTTTAAATATTTTACACCTTCCAAACGCAAATTTTTTTAAGTAATCTGAAATAAGCGAATCTAGTAACATGATGTCAAAGAAACTAATAGTTAACGTAACTTTGAAATGTTAAATCACAGTTGCTAGCATGTATGGAATACAACCACTTTCTGTATGAACAGTCATTTTTGTAAATATTTCTTAAAATAACAAATAATTCAAAAATTTTGCTATTTTTTTACGTTAAAAATACTCTTTACAAAATGTGGTTAATTATTTTCCTACATATTGGTATGCTATATCCACTATAGAGCATTTCGAAGAATTAAAAATGAGTTTAAATTAATTTATACAAATGTAAATTTGAATTATTTTCATTGTTCATACTTTATAATTAAAAAATAATTTTACTTTTGAAATTTTTATTTTATCCTTTGTAATTTTATTGTAAAACTATAAAAGTGTAAGATGTAAAATTTTTGTGCCCTAAAATCTGTGGGCCTTAGGCAGTTGCCCCGTTCGCCCTGCCGGTAATATGGCACTTCTCAAAGGGTTAAAGATTTTGTATAATTCATCAATATTTAAATTCCAAAGTAAATAGAAGGGAGGGGGGGGAAGAACTTCCAATCCAGACAACACCTAAATAGTCATAAAAGGAAGAAGGTTTTAAATTGCTTTCTTTTTCGACTCTGACAGTTCCATCCCGTTTCAGATAAATTCATTTCTCGGCAGACGATAGGAAATGAATGGCGGCGCGAGACTGGAGTTCTGAAACCGTAACTGAATCAGAAAGGAAATGAAGTAGTGTTTGTATGGAAATAGCTGCTTTTGTGATCGAGACAAAAGGTCTCGCTGACAGATTTAGAAAACGGGTAATTACAATTTCTGTAGCGTTTTGAATCCTGATAATATTTTTACAATAAACGAAAATTAAGAATGAAGTACTTCGAATTGATTTGGAAATTCTAGAAAAATGATTGTTGAACGAAGGAACGTGATTGGAGAGTAGAAACTTATTGTGTTTTAAAATAAGGAAAAGTAAAATTAAAAAGTATCTATTTGAATACTAAGAAATTTGTGAACTTAAACGAGACAAAAGTGTTTTTAATGAAAAAAAGAAGAACCCTCCAAAATGAGTTTTGGCTCATGATCGTCAAAATTTATTAAGTAATATTTTAATAAGCTTTTCATACTGTCAATGAACTTTATTTTCTTTTTTCTGTTTTTCAGAATACTTATGAAAAATATTCATTCCATTTTAAATAGTATTTGGAGGAGTTGGGGGGGGGGCGTATTTTCAAAAAACGAAAACATTTGAACAATTAACATGCTGGAACTACATGAAACAACATCACTTGCGATGCAATTTTCGCATCACAGCATATTAAAAAAACCACATTTTATTCACTAAGGATGTGAAAAAATAGACTTTAATTCTTTTTTATTAAAGAATATAGAGTATTTTTAAAAACATCGTTTGAGTAATATACGAATTTAAAAAAAAAGGCGATTCATTTTATATCATATTATAAAAATTATCTTTGCAATTTTTTTTTGCTATAAATTATATCAATACATATAGCGAATTCTTATATTTAAAAAAAATCTAAAAGGGAATTCCTAATTTAATTGAGTCTATTAGTTTAGTTTGAAACATAAATGGATACAGGCGTGTGATTTAGATTGACAATCTTTCTAAATTAAGCAGAAACTTGTTTTAACAGAAATATTTCTTGATTCCGCCAATTCTTTGTTGAAAAGCATGTTTTGTGAACTGGATTCGATGAAAACTGCCTAACATGGAAACTTAATAGGGATTCAGAAAAACTATGGGCATATAAACCATTAAACGGTTGTTCCTAGATTTTACATTTTACCTGAAACTTATTTTCATAAGTCGAGTAGACTAAATGAAAATTGTGCTTAAGGAACCCAACGTTTTCACAGTAACAGGGATGTGCCAGCTGAAATTAAATTTTGGAGCAATTTGTGGAGGAAGAAAAAATACATTTTTGGAGCAAGAAAAAAAAGATTAGTGGAGCAAATTGGAGCAAGAAAAAGTTACTTTTTGGAGCATAAGAATGCCAATTTTGAAATACTAAATTTATTTTTGGAGGGAAAGAGAAAGTCATTAAAGAATGCCAATAAAAAAAAAATGAAAAATTAAGGAGGTTCTTAAAAACTCTTAGCTTATAAAAAAAACCAGTTTTTTTTCTGCGGGGGGGGGAGTCATAAGCTTATGAAATAAATAAAAAATTTAGTTACTTTATACATTGCTATACAAAATATCTATTTTAAACAAAAAATACAAAATTTACTAAACTATATTAAAACCCATTTATGCCTAGCGTCTCTTTTTTGGGACGGCATTTTCGCTATCAGTCAAAAGCGTTATTTATTTTTCCTAGCCTTTATTCACGAGTATAGAAACTCCACAAAATATTTTAACATGACCCAGTAGGATCTTGTCATTTCAATTTTTATACGTAATGATTTTAAAAGAAATCATCCCTTGCTCAAGAAGTTGACATCAGAAATTTATCTATTATTGCTGGTATTAGCAAAAATCAAAGAGTGGTTTACCCACTTGGATTAACTACCACAAGTCTCAAAAATATCTGGGCACAAATGAGTTAACTGCCAGTGCAGCTAATAAAAAATTAAATTTAAAACAGAGGTTAATTTTTACTCTTAAGGCATTGGAGATTTCAACAAAAGGGATGCCAAAGAAAAAATATTCATTTTTAAGATTAATAGAGAAAGATTAAAAATTAGAATGCTTAGAATGTGTGATGACTATTTTAAAAATTCGGGAGATTTACAAACGTTTAAACATATATGGAAAAATTAAAAATGTAGCAGTTTTGCTGAATTTGGAGCAAAAATGTCCAAAAACGATCTTTTTGTAGCAGATTGGCACATGAGGATTGATTTGGCACAATTTGGAGCAATTGGAGCAGCTGGCACATCCCTGCAGTAATGTACAACTTTTTGACACTAAACGCATATTTACGTATGCATAAAAAATAAAAATAAATAAAATAATAAATAAAAATAAAAATCACCAGCGACTGTTTTCATGTTACGTTATTTTTTCAACTTGGTGCCCTGTTTACTTTTATTCGAAGATTTCTTTTTTCTCCAAATTAACTTGCTCTTGTTCTAATGAACATAAATAAATCTTGAATACAGTAAATACTTATTTTTATCACAAACTTGTTTCCAGCTGTTTCATTTTATATAATATATATATATATATATATATATATATATATATACAGTGGCGTAACCAGTATTTTTTGAAGGAGAGTTTGTTTTCCGATTACTTAGCATACACACAATATATGTATACATACACACCTATACTCGTGAGTGAGCATGGTTTAAACTTTTCAAAACAAATTCACACTTTCCATAACAAATTACTTTTCTAAACTAAACTATTTTCAATTGGTTCATAGGTGAATCCAAAGAGGGGGGGGGCAGGACAGGGGCACGTGTGTTTGTGGGCTCTCAAATGGGTTCACTTTCACTCTTCAAAACAGTTTATGCGATAAATGAGTCTCCTAATTGCAAGGTTTTTATCATGATAGAACAAATAGTTAGTTGTAATTTTAAACAGCTTCGTAGAGAAAAGATTCTGTTTGTTATGCACACTTTTTTTTTCCAACATGTGGAAAAAAAGTGTAATGAACAGCCTAATTTTCTTCACAACACATAGTATCAAGGTGGATACGCCGCAGTATATAAATATATATATATATATATATATATATATATGTAATGTATAAAAAGGTAATTTGGGTTTTACTAGTTTGGGTATTGTTCAAACCGGTACTTTCACTGTAAGTTTTGCTTTCCTGTCATACTTGCCACGCGCGCTCTGGAGCTATGTTTTATTTATTTTGTTATTTGCCAAACATCAGGCCGTCGATTCTGAGTTCTTTAGATGTACACGTGTCCCCCCGCCCTTGTAGCCCCGGATGCGGGTCATGTTGGTAAATGTGTGTGGTTCGATCAGAGATAAGAGAGAGGCGGAGTTATGTCTTCGCAAACCACGTGGTGTGGTAAGCGTAAATACTTCCGCACATCGAAAATCGAGAGACTTCTGCCACTGGAACTGCTTAATGAGTCCACGCTGATTCTTGTACCCGTCTCCCCTCCCCTCTTCTCATTCTAAATTGTAACTTAAATGTAATGTTCAATAAACCATATTACCTGCCTTAACTCTGAAACTTTACTTGAAATATCTGACGTCTCATATATATATATATATATATATATATATATATATATATATATATATATATATATATATACATACTTCATAATTAAATAAAATCTGGCTTTAATGGGAAAACGTTATGGTCAACTAAAATTCCTTGGACAGTTTACTACTGTACACGCATATATGACTCCTGGAAAAACGAAAGTGTGCAAAATGTTTTAATTGCATTTTTACTGAACTATAGAATATATTTTATAAAAGCAATGAAAAACACTATTTATTATATTGCTTTCAACAGATTTCAGCGTCAAGTTCGCGCCTCTCCGTCGACAAATAAAAACATTCGTTAAACGGCGAGAAACTCTGGGATTTAAACACCAGTTGCAAAATCTCGAGAAATTAATTCAGGATTAACTACCACTTGAACCACGAGGTATAATTCATTAACCCCAACAAAGACGATTAAGAGCCATACTTCAAAATCTTTAATTTTCGTAATGGCTGTGAGTAAGAATGCTAATGCAAAAGCGCAGTAGAGCCTAGCCTCGTTCTCGGAAACTCCAGCCTTCTTTTGGACGCTTCTCGTGTTGCCACCGCAAGGAGATTAATTGAGAGGAATATCGTGGGACCAATTAGAAAAGAGAGAAGCGGACGAAAACTGGAGCCTGAGGAGTAAAAGAAAACTTCCCGTTTTAAAAGTGTTTTTCTGACTAACAGCTCATGAATAAATAAGAGAAGAGAACCGCAAAGTATTATTCTTATTTCTTATTTTAATTTTAAGACGGAACAGAAAAATTGCTCTTTATATTTCTCTCAAAAGCATATTTAGGTTCGAAATTTTTGCATTTATAGATGCAGCATGCTTAAAATTAAGGCAGTTCTCAAAAGAAATAAGCTTAAAATAAATTAAGATTTAAAGACACTTAAATTAATTAACGTAGTTCAGATGATATAAATAATATGAGTTAAATCCATGCAGTTCTCTTTTTCGGTGACAAATTTTTATCTATTTCTCTGAAATTATTTTTCTTATTTTTTCTCTGAAAATCGCTTGCAATATCTTTGAAATGAAAGCATTTTCAGTCGCTTGGCTAAAAATACTAACACAAGCAGTATTTTATTTAATCCTGAATAATTTTAATTAAAATATACAATGTTTTTCAATATGCACTAAAATAAACTGGGGACGTCAAATATTCAAAAGAAAATAATCTACCCACCCACACTAATGCGGTAAAATTATTCACAAATGATTCGCATTGTTGATATTCGCATGATTATTCGCAATGATTATTCGCATTATTGAAAATAGTTTAGTTTAGAAAAGTAATTTGTTATGGAAAGTGTGAATTTGTTTTGAAAAGTTTAAACCATGCTCACTCACGAGTATAGGTGTGTATGTATACATATATGTGTGTATGCTAAGTAATCGGAAAAACAAACTCTCCTTCAAAAAATACTGGTTACGCCACTGTATATATATATATTATATAATATACATATATTATATAAAATGAAACAGCTGGAAACAAGTTTGTGATAAAAATAAGTACGGAACAAGCTGGACAACTTGGAACAACTTGGAACAACGGAACAACTCGGAACAACTTGGTACGGAACAAGCAGTATCTGTTTCGAATTGTTTTAAGCATCTCAAAGTAACACATATGGAGGACACTAGAGCGTTTAAGATATTTAACTTTTTGTTTATTCTTTGTCGTAATGCATAGTTTGTCTTTGAACATTTAAGGGGAATGCTTACATTTTTAAATATTTTTATCACTGAAAAGGGGCATTATCAAATGGCATTCCAGTTAAACAAGGTTAAATTATTTACATGAAAACTCAACCATAAGTTCAGAAAGGCGCATATTAGTTGCATGAATACTTGAATATTACCAACATGAATACTAAATGATACCGTAAAGTAATGTCAATATTTTGCCTAGCCAAAATTACTGAAGATAACAATTCGAAATTTGGTTTACTAATAATGCATGTGAGTTTTTAAAGTAGGTTAAATTAGACTGCATCTTCCAAAATACGTTACCTTAAGGAGGTAATGGGCTATAACGTTCTTTTCGCGGATCTCTCTGATATATCAGTAAATATATCTGATATATGAGAAAGAAAGGAAGTTATGCCCAAAATTAAGGCTGTAAAGTACAACATTCACGAATACCTGAAAATAAATTTAAGAACATTTTGAAGTTTTTCTTCCAAGGAAAGTAGACGGTCACCCTCTGCCTTTTTCACATATTTTTCTTGCAAAAAATATCTATAAAATTCTTCATTTAAAATGTAACAAATGCGAATCCTATGTTTAGGTTCAGCTTGCTTGCCATAAAAAAACCTGTTGAAAAATTATTTATATTTTTAATTTAATAAAAATGAAAAAGAAAGAAAGAAATCACTTTCCAGTTCTCCTAATATCGTAGTTAATGGCTTTAAAATTCCGTTGGTGTAAATTATTTTTCAATAATTAAAATAAGTAGCTGAATAAATTTCAACATCAAACATTTTTAAAATTCACAAAATACCTTTCAGAATTACTAATTTGTGACATTCGGCATTTGAATGCAAAATTATTTTAGTAAGCAAAATTAAAATTATAAAACAATCCTTTGTTTTCAAAACATTTTTGTGTGTGTGTGAATTTCGCTTATCTATTTTTCGCACAGGAACTTCGCTTAGATTCATTCTAAAGCAGAGTCTATTAGGATTTAGGATTCAAAACAGCTGAACTAACGTTAAGCATATCGGTTAACCGTTTTAATGAAAACTACAAGCCGCAAACACAGGCTGAATCCATTCGTACTTGCGAAAAGGCTTAACAAACTCGCCTCGAATTTCACCCCCAATTTGCATATTTTTCTAATGCTTGAGAATCATTTCGGGTTTAAGAATAGTTGGACGCGCGCCAAAACGGTGTCTTGTTCGATCTAACCAGACAGTGCACGCAGTGTCAACCTATACCAACCAGCGAACGCACCGAACAACCAGTAGTTTCAAAATACATTGATATTTTGAGGGAAAACGGGCGACAAATGTAAACACTCTTAAAATAATAGAAAGGAGGAGAGTGATGCTTTAAGCGTTGACGACCGCATGCAGAGGCTTGCAATAAAAGGTGTCATAGGACTGTGGGAGGTGCAACGAGGAAATATTTCGCGAGTAGGAATGTTTGGAAATGGTTGAGTAATTATTTTCAATGTACAAATAGCACGTTACCGATATATAAAATATAATTACAGGCAGGGGCGAAGCCAGAAATTTTTCATGGGGGGGGGGGGGTTACGACTACTACAACTCATATATATGTATACGTGTGTGTGGTAATGTAGTGAAGAATATACATATTGTATGGCAAAAATTTCTCATGGGGTGTTATGACCCCCCCTAACCCCCCTTGGCTAAACCCCTGTATACAGGGTGTCCTATACATGGAGAGCGACAAACTTTAAGGATCGGTAAGGTATATCAAAAAAGATCAAGAATTCATACAGAAATGCAGAGGCAAAAACATTATTATTATTAAGTTTATAGGTGTGTGTGTGTTAATCACTTTTAAAAAAAGTTTTGAATCGTTAGGAAAATTTCTTACCATGATTTACCTCATCGATTCTTTTGTCATAAAATTTTCTAGAGAGTTGTCCAACACTTCAATACTTTCTATGGCGCGATTAATAACGGGTGCATGAAAACTAAGTATTTAAACCTATACATTGTTATGCGATTCTTAAACCTTCAGATGTACTCAGCCTCTCTTTAAGATTTGTCGATCTATTTCTGTTTATGGGTTACCCTATATGTGTGCGCACACATAAATTCTACTAAAGTCTGTAGGTGAAGGAATAAAAAGAAAATGCACACACACACAAACAAACAAAAAAGAAAGAGAGAAGGAAGTTGCGAGACTACAACATTTTCTTTAAAGAAATAATACAACTTTTTCATGGATAGCGTTTTGAAAGAATCAAATTATGTCAGAGACTCGAATAAATTTCAATGCCTCTTCACTCGTGTTTTCAAAGAAGTAAAAATAGTGGCCAAAATGACTCTAACATTTTTTCTGGTGTATAAAAATTTTAAGAGCCAGTTTATTGTGTACATTTCTCCCATATTCTAGTAAAAATTAAAATATTTTATTTTTGAAAATAGTGTCGAAACGCGGTGTCTGTGAACTATGCTGTGGTGGCCAAAATTGAGCGGCTGGCGACATTGGGGAGACAATGCTCATCAGAAGTCGCACTGTGAAAAAAAAAAAAAAAAAAAAGCAAATATACTCTAGTTTATAATAATTACCAAAATGGATAGGCTAATTTTGAAAGACTATTTCTGATTTCTTTTCTTTTCTAAAAGTTGCATGAGACATATTGATTGACTGGAAACGGGAGGTCATATTCTTGTATCTCCCCCCCCCCCTTGCTACAGGATTTCAGCTTCCGTGGGTGAAACATATTTAGCAGCCTTTCAAAATTTTGTACTTTTCAGATGCAGGATGCAGGTTATTAAAAATTCCTGAGCTGAAGAGCTTTTTAGCAGCACTGAGCGGCTGCCCAATCTTAACTTCCGATTCAGTCGGTATGGAACTCGTAACATTTGCAGTACTAACCGAATACGCAAACCCAAGGGTCGCGCTGTCTTGTATAAGTCCCAGGAACTCATAAAATTAACTATTCGGGGTCCCTGGCAGGATTTTCTGGATCCTTCTTTAATAGCATTAGAAAACAAAGACGTAAAAATGGATTCTCAAGCAGGTCTAGAAACTTAAGAAAACGGTAAAGGAAATTCCTTGATATAAAAGAAAACGGGTCTTTGTGTATGTGTGCCTGTGTGTGTGTGTGTGTAAGGGGGGATTAATATGCTGTGTCGTCGCTATACCTCCAACTTACTAGTCACAACAGATTAAAAGAAGAAGAAGAAGAAGAAGAAGAAGAAAAATATAATGGTTTAATCAATCTACCCAAAGGGGCGGAAATGAAAATAGATTTATTAATTGCTTTTTAGATAGCTGATGAAGCGATAACAAAATCCCTGAAGCGTATCTTTACAATAATAACATTTGTGAACACGCCAATGTGATATTAATTTTACATTACTGATGTTGGAAAATCAAACGCAGTGGAACACAGTTGGACACTTTCATAACTTGGACAACTACCTAAGTTGGGCACTTTTCTGGGGAACAGAACTTATCCATCATATACAGATATATCTCTATAAGTAGGACACTTTTTGAAGAAGCTGCGAGTGTCGAACTCACGGAAATTCCACTGTACAGTTGTTTAAATTCAACCACGAATATTTTTTTTTACTTGTCAATAGTCCTTTTTAGTGCACAAAATGATAAAAAGCTAAAAACACAAAATATTACCTCAATAAATCTTCACTTCTTAAACTGAAATTCCGTATGCAATTTCTCTTCTTATCACACAAATAATTTAAGAACATTCCTGTCTTACCTGCGTTAACAATAATAAGGCCATTCTTAATTATAAAACTTCGATTTTCCAGGTCTAAAAAAAGGAACCCTCATCAGCATTCAGCCGAATTTCCCAGAAATTAACATAAAACTTATAAGTGCCGGCCTAATCAATATACACAACTCTAATAACCCTTCCTATATTGAGTGTAATAATTGCTCTCTTAACACTATATAACCCATCTTGGGAATGTCTCTCTCTTGCGTTCTTTTTATTCCTTTTTTCTCTTCCCCTCCCAAATTTAATTTCAACACGCGAGAAATCAATTACGGAAGCATAGCTTTTAATGGTTGGTTCGTGTGCGGCGCAATGATGAGGCGCAGACCTCTGTCTGTTCCTTGATAAACCTGCACTCGGGTTTCTGGAGATTGTAAACCCCGACTTACGGAAAGAGGGTAGGAATTGCTTTTTGGTGTGAGCGCGCTTATTTCTCGTCGGAGAGAATAATGCAAGGGACCGGCGCTGTAATCATCGGGAAAGTGAGGGGGGGGGGGGGAACCGGGCTGAAGTAGGAGCCCCCTGGGGATTTTTCTTTAACCCTTTAACGCGCAGTGTTCCTGCTCTGGGAACATCAAACTCTGTGACGTTTTGACTGTTGCCAGTCACGAAGAATAGATTGGATTTCTATAAAAATAATTGCGGGTGACATAGCTCCACGAGAATCCTTTACTTTTTAGCACGTCATTTCCCGTAAAAAAACACTCGCGATTATTTTTAACAGCACTGACATCGGCTGAAAAATGGAAGAATGCGAGAACAGCTGAATAGATTGCCCAATGCTGAAAAAAGGGCAACCGTTACCATCGCTCGACTTAACTACCAGCAAGATGGCGGACGATTGAAACGTTCATCGCGTGCTACAGATCTAGAGACCCTTTTTTTGACGACAGCGGGCTGTGCGCCTCAAAGTGTTGCGCCTCAAAGGGTTAACGCTGTTTACTTCCTTCCTTGTTAGGGTGGGTGACGCATTCAAACACGCAAAGACATCAATGCTACTTGCATAATGATGACAGAACTATCAACCAACTCAACTGGAAAACTGTTCAATATCGCCTTGTAGAGACGAATTGCAAATTTGCTGTCGTATCTGAACAAAACGGCAGTAATAATGGATTTCTATCGGGAGGACAGTTTTCTTTAGAAATAAACCCACACTCGTGAAAAGGCGTAGGCTTAAACATAGATCTCGAAAACTGAGAAAAGGTTGAGAGAGGAATATATAAAAGGAAGAAACTAAAAGAGATTAATTTGCTATAAACTGTGCTGTGTTCAAAGTCATGACATTATCAGTAGTACGGTTAAAACAACTATGTTCTAGCCTTTTTTTTTTTTTGCTTACCTCTCAGAGAAAAAAAAAAGTTAAAACCTTAATGTATACCTGTTATTTAGCTCTAAAGCAATAGCAACCCGCAATACTGAGCCAATATTGACTGGCACTTTTGAAATATTTACCAAATATAGGTGACACCATACAGGTAATACACCAGCAGTATTTCCCAACAGAGTAGCATTATTTACCCAGTACATGAAATGACATCGTGAATAATTCTAATGCAAAACCAATATTGAGTATTTTACAATGTTGGATTTTAATGATTAATGTTGGTGTATATAGGAAATATTTACAAAGAAGTTCTAACACAGAGTAAATATTTGAAGAGTGGCAATCTACAATATGGTAATGACGAAAGCCGTGTTTTGGTTTGTAGAAAATTCATTCTTGAATTAATGAAAGTTACGAATTACACAGAGTACAAATCATAACTGTTTATTTTATAAAACATCGGTATAAAACTGATACAATTTACGTACCCCTTTTATTTATTCATTTGAAGTCTTACAAAAGCCTGTTTTTATAAAACCCCGTATCGAAGGCAAGTCATCGGCGTAGTTAAACAATTACTATTGGAAACCTATTCTAAAATGTATGAAAAAACCAATCTGGATTTTAAATTTCAAAATAGGACCTCTACCATACTTCTTAATACATGTGAAGCCCCGATTAATTTTATGAAAGGAATAAAGTATTAAGGAAATATTTTTAAAGAATTTTCCTAATTATATTAAGAATTTTTATTTGAAGTTTATTTACAAATATATATACGCAACACCAAAAAGGGAATTATTTGGCACATAAAATCTAGATGACTCGTAAAACTGTTTCTTCTGCTGTAATATTTATGACTGCAACGAGCATTGTACTCGTATGTTTGCATTCAAATAAGTGCAAAAAATACAAATTTACATACCCCTTTTATTTATTCATGTGAAGTCTAAACCAAGTCTGATTCATAAAATCCCGTATCGAAGGCAAGTCATTAGCCTAATTAAAAATTTACTCTTGGGACCTAATATCAAACAGTTTCTTTCGGCGATAATGCTTGCAACTTATGACTGAAATCCACATTGTACGTACATCTTGGCATTCAATTAGGTACCAGAAAGCCAAAAATAATTGTGACAGTATGTCCGTGCTCGTATTTAAAACGTAAATTGGAAAAAATAAAACTTTTACAGGTTTTTCTTTTTTTTTTTTTTTTTTTTTTTTTTTTTCGTTTTACTTATGGAGAGAGAGAGGAAAAAAAAGAAAAAAAAACCACAATGTATTAACGGATTTGAAAAATGTCTTAAATATTTACCATGAATTTAGGTGGGACCAACTGCAAAAAATTTGAATAAAACACATTCAGAATATTTTGAGCAAACTGTATGGAAATAAACAAGAAAAAAAAACAGGAAAAACAAATAAAATAAATAAATAATAATAAATGTCGTAGCGTACTAAAAACCTCATTTTTTTAAAGTCAATTAAAATATATATTACTCAATATTCACGTAAGAAAAGAGATTCAAGTTTTTATTTTACATTTTTTGCACGTGTAAATTTTTTTTTATATAATTAAAGATACCTTATACACATCGTTCATAAAAAAGCTTATGTACATATGTCTCGTTTCGGCACTTCACTAAATAAAAGTCGATCGAAATGACATCATTCCCGGGAGAATTTATTGGTACCCATGCATCACTATCCTTATTTTTTCTCTTTTTTTGGCAAGATAGGGAAAGGCAGGGGGGCAAAAAGGCAGAAGGGGAAATATTTCTTTGAGAAATCAAATGATACTAAGAAACCAATATTACGGTATGATGGTCCAATTACGGATTTCGAGATGCTAGTGTAAATATTTTAATTTGTTTCGCCTTCAGCTAAAATTTTTTTGAAAGTTAAAAAAAAAAACTATTTTTAAATGGTCTAAAAAATGAATATTCTCAATTCGTCGAAATCCCCCTTCCCCCCCCCTTTTTTTCTTCTTTTTTTTTGTGTGTGTGTGTATTTTCAATGTTAACTCGATTATTTTTTTTATTGGTAAGAGGGTACCCAGAGGATAGTTCCGTATTAATTTGGTCTAGATCTGATGATATGACCAATGATAAAATTACGGAGCTCTTCTTTTTTTATGAATGCATTAACTATACTCGGGCATATCTCTAAAGACCTAGTTACAGTCCCGACAGTCTATTTAGAGTCACTGCAGCAGTGGCAGTCATCGAGCTGCAGGAGTAGGGGGACATTGTCCGCTCTAGATGAACCACTTTTTAATGTCTTCATTTGATCACCCAAAAATGATAATTGTAGATCGTTTATCAGTTTGTGGTTTAGCAGTACTTCACACAATAGGAGATCTGCAATTGTGTTACAGTCGCCCTGTGATGTCCCTGCGTATTACTTGGCATTGAAGTCACTGGAACTGTGAACAAGTATTCAAGATATCGGGATATTTGAGCTTTCTTTGATGTAGTTACAGTGAAGTACGCGTGGTAATTAACTTTCTTTCTTCCTTCCTTCCTTTTTTTTTTTTCTTGTATACAGGGCGCCCGAGAATTGTTGGACCTCTTACAATATTAATTTTTTTTTAATTATATGTACGAACCGGATGTTTAAATGATGACCGACTTACACAAGTGGTAGATTTTCGTTTCCTATTTTGTACACAAAAAATCTAATGTATGGATCTAGGTGCCCAGGACTTCGGCAAGAGATTCAGAAAATCGCAGTGTACATGGTGACTGTGGCAAGATTTGCCAAATGGTAAGATTGGCAACAAAGTGGCAAGATTTGCCAAATGTGATTTTTCAACAGGACGGCTCACCTCTACATTAGTCAACGTTTGAACGCTATTTCCTCAGCCAACATTTCGGAAACAGATGGATAGGTCGCAGTAGTCCAATTCAAAGGCCTCCTCGATCGTCGGATTAAACACCGTTGGCCTTTTTCATGTGGAGTTACATCAACGATATTGTTCGGAGGACTTCATGAGCATGACCTAATGTACAGAAACTCAAGCTTCTAATCACAGCGGTTATTCATCCTATAACTCACAAGATGCTTTCAAATACATCAAATGAAATCGAATATCATTTAGATGCTGTACGGGCCACTAAAGGATCTCACATTGAATGCTGTTGTTATGTATGCAATTAGTTAGCAATTACATTTTAATACTACGGTGTTTAGAATATTTTTTTATTTAATTTTATAAATTTTCCAACGATTCGTGGACATCCTGTACTTTTTGGCAAAAAACTGTAATCTTAATCCTTCGCGCCGACTGTCACGTATATGTGCCAGCAAGAAACGCACTCATTTCCCGGCCGACACGCTGGCGTGCCAGAGCGTTTGCTCGATCTTCCCCGGCCGTCACACATTTGTGCCACTGTGCAGGAATGTTTTATAATTTTTAAAACGGTCCTTTTTTTAAGTCTTGAAAAACGGTCCTTTTTTAAATCTTGTGCCAAACTTTTGGCACAAGATGGCATTGTATGCCCATATGGTTTCAGATACATGTAGATTTGACCTTCTAGTCAAAATGAGAGTAACGCATGATAAACATAAACGTGGTTTTTGATTATATAAACATAAGAGGAAAAGAATGTTTCTGGATGGCATGCTTTATGACGGCTCTTTAAATTCGCTCCTGATATTTGTTTATAGCAAGCAGGGGAATTTTATTTTCGCTACAGTGTTGCGTATTTCTGTTTGTAGTCCAGTTTTCAGTGGATAATTAGTTCGTGTAGACGTGAATTCTTTCTCTTTTTACAGTTATAATGTCGAAGCGTCGAAAATGTTTAACAGAGCTTGAAATAGCAGAAATTATGCAAAATATTTCAGATATTGATTCTGAAACAGTTTCCTATAGTAGTGATAGTGACACTAAAATATATGATTCCTGATTGTTCCGTTCATAAAGAATCTAATTGATTTTGGGCTTAACCCTTTGAGGCGCAACCCTTTCCCAATGCTGAAAAAAGGGCAGCCGTTGCCATCGCTCGACTTAACTACCAGATCGTCCGCCATATTGCTGGCAGTTAAGTCGAGCGATGGCATCGGCTGCCCTTTTTTCAACATTGGGCAATGTATCCAGCTGTTCTCGCATTCTTCCATTTTTCAGCAGATGTCAGTGCTGTTAAAAATAATCGTGACCATTTTTTGACGGGAAATGACGTGCTAAAAAGTAAAGGATTCTCGTGGAGCTAAGTCACCCGCAACTATTTTTATAGAAATCAAATCTATTCTTCGTGACTGGTAACAGTCAAAACGTCAGAGTTGGGTGTTCCCAGAGCGGGAACACTGCGCGTTAAAGGCTTAAGACAACCCGCTTCTTTTTCTAGTGAAGCTCGGCTATGGCGAACGAAAATTTGTCGGTCCTCCTAAATTCTTATAACCGGAGTTGAATTTATATGTTACATAATTCTGGAGCCAGGCGTCCCTTTTCCCCTTGACATTATCGTCCGCAGTCTTCAATAAATCATCGTCAGCCATCCTTTTCCTGACAACTCTGCTCCGTTCTGCCAAGTTTGAGTCAGCGGGGTGTATTCCCAGGATGGTGCGGCGTATACAAGGGATCCATGCTTTCCCTCCGTCCCCCGGACACGTCTTTTCCAAACAGCAACAGATGCTGACGGACGATTCGAAGGAAGAGAGAGAGAGAAGACGGACGGACCACCCTCTACCAGACCACCCCCGGCGTTATTTAGGTGCAGGGGATTCCTGGATGATCTGCGGATGAGAGATAACGGTGAGGAGAGGAAGGTAAATTAAGGAGTTGGTGGATGCTTGAAGTCTGGGGAATGGGAAAGGGACTTGCATCGTGTATTGAAATTAAGTATGTTAATTGCATGTTTCCTGCCATAGTGCTACAGCACAGTTGTTACGTGCAAGCTCCCTCCTACAATAGTTTGCTCTTACTAGGCGATTGGACTAACTTCTTTCAGTCAAACAAGCCTCTCAAATGTTCTACTGTTAGAAAGAATCCCGTATACATAGTAAATAAATAACAAATGACTGCTTGAAAAACATTTTAAAGAGCAATTTTTACGTCCTTTAGTTAAAAAACAATAGAAAAGCAGTTTTTAATGTATAAATTGTTTTTTCTATGATAGTTCTTTCCTTTCCCGACTATTATGAGACTGCTATTAAATACTTACAGCAAAATACCTTTCATCAAGCGACTTCTGTAATGCTTTTACCATATAGTGAACACTGTAAAACTACTATCATAAAGCGATTGGGTCCCCGAATTTCTAGAATTGATTCTGAGATTTCTGAAGATTCGGAGACGATGTGGCAAGAAAATGGAACAAAGGGCAGAACAGCAAAAGCAACATTTTTACACAGAAAAAAATAAAATATCCTTTCTTTCTCTCTCATTTTTTAAGTTCGATTTTGGACTTCCATTGGAACAGCGTTCAAGCATCTTTCAAAACTTTTTAAATCTAGAATTCATGCCTAACTCTTCTCCTCTCTCATCGTTGCGAGGACACAAAGAGTTTCCTTCGACGCCTTGAGTTGTCTTCCCATTTCGACGTTTGATTGACCTGCTGATCACCACGAAACATTCAAAGAATGATGCGGTTACTGGTTAGACATTGCTGGAAGCAAAACAGTAAATTTTTAATGCAGGGAGCGAACTGTTTGAAACAGGGATACAAGGGATTCCCAGAATACCTTTGCCCATGCTACTGAAAAGGAGTCCCCATTCAGATTTCTGGCCCGCTTTTCATAATTGGAGATTGTCCAGAAGGAACACTACAAATAAAAGTTACTGAATTTTGACATTTAAAACTAAATACGGTTAAATACCTTCTACGAAATCATCAAGCGTCACCTTCTATGATCTATTACCCTACAGTGATCACTATAAAACCACTATTATAAAGCGTCTGAGTCCTTGAGTTTTGACGGAGATTCTGAGACTATATGACGAGAAAATGTAACAGAGAACAACAGTACAGCAAATGTAGAACTGCAATGTTACACCTCCGCAGGGGTGTAGCCAGAAATTTTTCATGGGGGGGGGGGGGTTACGACTACTACAACTCATATATATGTATACGTGGGTGTGACGATGTAGCGAAGAATATACATTTTGTATGGCAAAAAATTCCTCATGGGGGGGGGGATTATGACCCCCCCTAACCCCCCTCTTTGCTGCACCCCTGCACCTCCATAACACAATCGGCCTGCCCCCAGCAACTCAAAACGTAAAACTTTACCCTTTGAACCAATTCGAGTAATCTAGATCATTCAAAAGAACTAAGACTATATTTCATACACATATGAGACACATACACCAAGTAATCGAAGAGAAATCTGATCAACAGTTTATTAGTTCATGTTAAAGTCTCCTGTGTGTTTTACCTATTGCCTTCGGGAAATTCAAACCTCTTTAAAAACACTTTCTTATTTTTATTTTCTAAGTGTGTAAAGGCCAGAAGAAATAAGTTTCAGCGGATTTTGGTGACGTTCCAAATCTTTAACCGTACTCTCCGGAATCGAAATTCGATAAATTCGCCAGTTTAAAGATACCGGAGAACGACATGGTTTTCCCAAAGAGCTACACCGCACAAACAAATCGTCGGAAACGAAGAATTATTTCAAGTTTTACTAAGTTTTGAAGAAGGAAAAAAAAAACAAAAATCTACATTCCAGGTTGAATTTTGCTAAAAAAAAAAAATACGTGTTAACTCCTTCAAGCGTGAATGTGTTTGGATACGTATGAATGACATATTATGTAGTTTGGGAACAGTTAAACGAGAATTCTCTTAGTTATTTGTCGAAATTTCGTTTCTGTTTGTGGTATTTCTGTATGTTCTACATCTACGGCATTGTGTTACTTTATGAATGTGTTTTACATAGTGATAAGTACGCTACACGCAAGAGACATGAATTATTTTAAAATATTTTTTTGCAAGACCAGAAAGAATCCTTATTCTGATGGTCTCACATGATGTTACGTCCAACATTGAATTTTGCATCTATCATTAGCACGACCAATAATGCATTAATATCAAGTTTGCGAACATTCTTTATTTTAGGATTCTGATGCTTTGGGAGATTTTTTTTATAAGTGCAGTACTTCTTAATTAACAGACATTCAATACCTTGTACAAATATAAAGTAATACACTGGAAAAGAAAATATTCGACTATAAGTTTACAGGAATATTTGACTGTATAAGTTTACAGGAAATGCTTGTTTTGTAGAGAATCACGCAGTTTGTAACATCTTAAAATTCTATCTATTACTAAGAAAGTGGCAGTAATACTTACTCCTGGTGTATACGAGCTTGGCGCTTTGTACTAGACTGCCAGTAAATTTAAATGGGTAGGCTTCTCTTGCATCCAAATATTAGAAATTAAAAAATAATCTATTAGTAAGCATCCAAATATTAGAAAATTTGAAAAATAATATATGAGTAATATTCCAAGAATCAATATGTGATTGCTTTATGATCATCATCTTAAAAAAAAAAGGATAGTTTTCACAATCATAAACAAAACTGAAAATTTAAAAAATGGTATTGCATAAAATATTTTTATTTTTTTGATACTCTCAAACGTTCGAAAAATTTTAAAAACAATTTTCATTGATTTGCTGCAAAACCCAAGAGAATATAGACGTTCAAAAGAGAGGGGGGAAAAAACTTAAATTCTTTTTTTCTCGAACAAACCTAAATATTAATTAGTACAATTCTTCCAGGCAGTGAATATCGCTTAAAATACAAATGTTAGCAACATATTTTCTAAACGAATTACAGACTTTTCATTCACGTGGGAACCTTTAAGAGATGTAAGAAATAAAGAAAAGAAAACTTATTTGATTTTTTTTAACATAATGAAAGAATTCATTTGACATTTATTTCTGATTCCCATTAAAATTTCATTAAATTCTTTTGAGGATTCTGAACTGTTATATTTTTTGCTCATTATTTTGGGGGAAAATAATTAATTTACAATACAGAAATATGTTAAGGCTTACATTTTTAATTGTCTACTTTTTTTTCCTCCCTTCTCAAGAGAAGCCTCGCATTAATTGAAACAGACTGAAGTGCGAAAAATAAGTAATTTTTCCCAATTTAATTTAATTATTCCAAACGAAATGAATTAATTGTTGCATTTTAATATATTTCAAAAAGCAATGAACGATAAAGAAAACATTTTTGTATTTTTAAAATATGGCTCCAACAGTTTAGAATTTTTTTTTCCCTTCTTCTTTCCCTCCCCTCTTTCTTGTTCTTTCTCCCCCCCCCCCCCAGATAGTATTCATATAATTTTGTTTAACATAATCTGTGATCTTTATAATGCATAACGGCAGATACTAATTGTTTCTAATCGCTTCGTGCGTGTGTTAGAATGATCATAACCATTCGTTCTATTCTCAATTTGTTTGCCAGGAAATAAATTTGGCGTCATTTATTTTTATTAATGATGTTTAATTGCGCGTCGACTTTCATACTCAGAGTGATAATTAAATGTTTTGTTTGCTTTCTAAACTAGTTGAGATCGTGGCAGCATTTACATCCGATTGAATGAGCTGCATGTGCTATTATAAACATTTCTCCATTAAGAGTGTAGTTCAAAAATATCATATGGCTTTGGTACATAAATACTAAACTAATCGTGTCGGGTATATGAAAATTTTTAGCATGTCTCTTCACAAGCTCTACTATACACTGTAATAAACGATGAACCTGAATCTATTATGAAACTTTTAGTAAAATTTACCAAAATCGAAAATTTTGCAGAGTAGTAACGCTTCCAAAAATTTTACTATGCAGCGTCGTGTAGTCGCGAGGAGGGAGGCACCCCTCTTCTTCTTTATTTGAGCTTATGTGTGCCCTCCCCACCAAATTTTTATTTTCAAAGGGGTACATAAATTTCTTTTTACTGTACTAAAAATGCCCGTTACAATTCTACGGCAGGAAAAAAGCTAACAGAGGTTTATGGACTACCCTTTGGCGTAAATTGTCATTTAGGATTCAAGTTTAAGTTTGTTTGTGGGCTCTAAGCAGAGGGATGGGGTGCGTTCTGTGGGGGGTTTTCTAAGGGCCCTAACACGTATTTACGCCAAGTTTCGGAGGAAACCGCGGAAAACTCCGAACGGTTAGGTCGGCGGACGCGACCTGGTTTTGAATCAGTCACCTTCCGTCTCCCATTTCACAGCGCAATGCGCTCAGCCACTGGTCAGGCATAGCTTTTTTACAGAGACAAACAAAAGAATTCCCAGAATGCAGCTTACAAGTGATAACTCAGTGAGAATTTTGGTAATTATTGTCTATTACTTAATGTTCAGTAGTATGCATAAGATTTTTAAGCAGAAAAATGCTTCACAGCCAATGTATTGGTATAATTTATCGTTCTTGACGAATTTTGAAAACGATATAATTATTAAAATCAATATATAATTATCACTCTTGCACTCCCAAATTCCTTTAACAATCTTTGTCGCAAGCACAAGAAAATCAAATAATCATGATTTTGAGGCTTTTGTAAGCCACTCCTTTGTTTCCATTCATGACTAGCTAAATCAAATTAACGCTTTACAATAGACAGCACAGGCGTATTCACCAGAACAACATGCAAGAGACACCCTCATGTGTCCCCTTGTTTACTTAACTCTGCCGTTCCAGTTGCAGAGCTGAACAACGTTCGCCCCCCCCCCCCATGTTGGGGAAACGGAATGCATTTCCTAATGCACTCGGCCAATAATGGTGGAGATGAAGGTTTGTGTACCTGTTTTCAATTGGCGGATATTTGAGTAAAATTATCGGATGCGACTAAGCGAGTTTCGTTTAGGATCGTTACCACATCATTTCCGAAATTATTTTAAGACTCAATAATGATTCATCATTGTTAGCATTTCCACTTGGATTGTCAAATAAAGCTAATGATATTCTAGCGAGGAAGAAGTTAAAATTTAAGAAAAACCATGTTGTAAATGTAATAATGTTCATTATGTAATTGTTGGAAATTTATTATCAGGGAGTTACACGAAAACCTAGCAGGTATGGGCAACCTTTTGGGAAGTTATGGGCCAAAATTTAGGTTGTTAACGAAGTCGCGGACCGCATAAGTGAGATTTATTTGGAATTTTGATTTGGTTTAAATGGATTGTCTATGTAAAATTTGAAATGTTTCGCGCGCCGGATCAAAAACCTTCGCGGGACACATCCGGCCAGCAAGCCGGGGACTGCCCAAATATGGCCTAATGTATATATGTTCTGTCTGTACTATTATACAGAAGGACACAAAAGAATGTCTATAAAATGCACAGTGTTCTATTTATTTATACTGCTACTATGTTCGTATAAAAACATCTTTAATAAAAAAAAAAACATTCACTATTGGCGATTGTGTAATAAGATTTATCATTCTAGATTTAAGTCATTTATTAGTGTTCTAAACATAAGATAAACAATTTAACTGCCGGACCACGGACATCAGCGGCGTGCGGTGAAAATTTCCGAAGAGGACTAGGCGTAGTTGAACTGCATATGTGTCTTCAAGAAAGTGGTAGCCCTTAAAATCATAAAGCGATTATATTGGTTGTACTCAGTGAATTTCTTTGAATTATTTTTTCCCGAAAGATATAGAAAAAGAGTTTTTTCCTTAGATTACCGTAATTAAAAAGTGATCCGACATATTTATAATATTCTGCTCACTGTGTCCTCGAAAGCGCTACTCTTGTTTCTCCAAAAGATATGTTCTATCAATTAAAGATCACATGACATCTCTGTAGTGTGCTCTTTTTAGTAGTCAACTTTAAGTAAGAATGACTTCCCCCTTCCCTCCGCTCTCAATAAAAATTAACATAAATTAATAAATACAGTACTTTCAACAGTTTTGACTGTGAATTTGAATCTATTTAATCCATTGGAATACAATAGAATAAGCATACAAGAAGTTTATCAAAAACTGTAGTTATATTTGGGCACGCTAAGTAAGATATAAATAAATAAGAAATAAAAACGAATAGGTCAAGTGATTCATGTGCCTTGTGCTATTCTATATCTTACATTGTTCTTACCATAATCGTTTGTCGTTACCAGTATCGTTTTACTGCAAATTTATTGCATGCAAATTCTCCGTTCCACACCTTAGTCATTAAACCATTTCATCCATGGATTTGGATAGAGATAAATAATCATTTCCGGCACGATAGTCAATAGGATGCCAAATAGCAATCATTATTAAACGCCGTCACAAAAATATTCTTCGTTCTAATTAATTCTCTCATTCAAACTTTCGCGAACAATGGGGATGAAATTTCCTAGGACCTCCTTCCAAACCAAACAATTTCCTTCCATTCTCGGGGTCCCTGCTGCCATCCTCTTTGACAAACAATACTCAATAGTGCTGTGAAGCATAAATTCTCATTCACCCTTTCGACACCCCTAGAGTGTTGTTCTATCTCATCCTCTCTCGCTCCCTTTTATCGTCTGCCGCATCTTCCATTGCCACCCCCGACAACCAATCACACTCATTTGAATGGGATGCTGGGGACAACCAAACTCAAAAGGATATAGAGTAGAGTCCAGCAGAGGAATAGAGCTTAGAAGGGAAGATAGTGCGTCGCATACTCTGCCTACAGCTGTGGTGCAATGTTAAAAGCTTCCACTAGGCCCCTGACATAAGCACTTTGCAGAGGAATGGCACTTACTCACGGGCAATTTAACTCAGCACACATTGGTGCTGTGGCTTTTCAGAATTGTACCAGGGCGGTCACACAAATTACGTGTAATCTCGTCTACAGAGAATGCGCAACGTTAGGTTTTGAATTGCGACAGTCGTTGAGAAGTCTGTAAATAGCATTCGTGAAATATCGAACGCAATTTAGGGCAAATTCAATGGCTGCCATTCCGTGCTTCTGACTTATTGGGGTTACTATAACTCATTTAGAACAATTGCTTTCGTTGAAAATACACTATTTGAACATTGCAATTTTAACTGCTAAATCAAACTGATTGTACTTAGTGCAAATCAACTAAATTTCAGACTGCCGTGCTCAAAGATCTTTCTTAGCACTCACCTATGAAAGTTTCAGACTATCTTATGATAATTCGATTGTTATTAAAATTGTTGCGGATGATTAATGCATTTGAATGCTATCTTTTTATAGTTTGCATCATAAGATACATTTTTTAAAACCTAATTGAGAAAATCTTAATCTTAAATTTAGTAATATAGCTAATACGAATGACTTAGTCCGATACTGAATAAGTAATAAACTATAACAGTTTAAAAAATGTCAACAGGAAATTAAGTAGAGGTTCTTGAAGAAGAAAAATTAAACAATGTCCATCATATATATATTTACATATATATATTTACTTATTAGTTATATATATATATAATGCAACAGCATGAAACTCCTATATGCACGAGATAGAAAATTATCTAATAGCATCTTTAGCTAAATGTGACATCACGTTATGAAGAGTAGTGACCCTTTTGATGACACTGCGAGTAACGTGTCACATGTCTGCTGATGGCGTGTGCTTCTGACGTCACCGCAAAGTCCCTTACAAAATATACTGAACATAGCAGATGGCCGAAGTTTGAAGGTCCAGGTTTCTGGCTTACCGCTCTAAAGGTTCGTGGTTTTGGGTGCTTTTCTCTATACGCGTTAGAAACTCTTAAAAGGTCCTCTGTCCAAGGCGTCCCTCCTTTAGGTATATAGCCTTCGCGTTGCTTTGCCTTGATCACAAAATCAAATCAAATCACACTGTGACCTTTAGATGATGTAACAGAGTGCAACTGAAACCAATGTAATTTATGGATGTCACTGTGACGTCAGCAGGATTTTATGTGCTACTGGGGACTCTATTGAAGGGCATCTTTAAAAAATGTCATTATAGCTGAGGGGCAACCGAACTAGGCTTAGAAGTAAAGACTTCAGAGAAATCGGGCTTCAGCAACTAAAGTATAATGTTAAAAATCTGAGGCCCAGTGATGCTCCACCATGGCAGAGTAGATAAGACACTGAATATGGTAGGCGGCTGAAGTGTGCAGGTCCCGCGTTGTGGTAAACCGCGTGGCTGTCGATCTAAGGGTCTGAAGTTTCGGTGGTTTTTTGCAGATGTAACGTGAATACGTGTTAGAACATTTTAAAAAGTCTCCAATATTATTATTATAATTATTATTTTGGGAGGGGGGAGAGGACGTAATTAAAGAAACTCATTTTTGTTTAAACGAGATCCACAATAAAGCAAAAAGCTATGACTATCTTTTTTTTTTTTGGAGAGGTGCTGAAGCTTTCTTAGCTTCTTAACCCCTCCCCTGGATTCACTATTTGTCACCTCTGTAGCAATTTTAACGAACAATTTTTAATCCTGATAATAATAATAATAATAATGATATAAATAATTGAATAATTGATATTAATTGAAATTAATAACTCTGCTGCTTTGGATAATAAATAATTATTTCTTGATAAACTAAGAGACATGTTTTATTTATCTATTAACGTACTTTTTCTCAAATGTAATATTATTATTATTGTTGTTGTTTAAAGTAGAAAGATAAAAAAATTGAGAAACAAATGAAATTATCAAACATTCTATGAAATACATCGCAATTATTATTCTTATTCTATTTCATAGAATAATAATAATAATTGCGATCACTCATAATAAAATTGCTACCTTAGATAAATTAAAAAGTTATGTAATCGTACTTAAAAAAAAAAAAATCTGATGTGTCCAACACATGACTTCCTTGCACGTCCATTAGATCAAAAATATTTTCGACGCACTTCCTCTAAATTTATTTGTTTGAAAGAGATAAAATATCAATAATAGTAAGGTTTAGCGATTTCCAGCCAAATATTTCGATATCGCCAAGCTGAGTTCAATTTGAAAGATTTCCTTCTGACAATTTATTTGGCGATATTTCACCAAAAGCCGACAAACTTGAGATAGTCTGCGAGATTTTGGGGATAGCCAAAGTAGTCATTGACCACAGACTTTCAATGAATTGAATGCATCCATACACCTCAATGTATTAGAAGTCATTTGGCTCACCCTGTAAATAAATTCTCAGTCGATTGCTGTCAAAAAAGATATTGAAAACAGTTAGATATTACAATAGTTCTAAATACAAAAGTTGAAAAATCTACGGGTTAGTTTTAGAGTTATACACAATACGAAATAATTTTTGGCGCCAAATTTGGCGATATTTCGGCAAAACTCGTCAATGTCGACGACATTTGGCGAGATTTTAAGCATGAACCAAACAATGACAGATTATCGCCAAATTTGGCGATATTTCGCCAAAACTCGCCAAGAACGATGACAAATGGCGATACTTTGGGCATGGACCAAATGACTGACTATCGCCAAATTTGGCGATATTTCGCCAAAACTCGCCAAGGTCGAGGACCGACGGCGAGATTTTGGGCATGTACCAAACAATGACTATCTACAGTAGTATTATATTGAAGATGTCCATAGACATTAAAGTACTGAAATTCTTTCCGGTGGTCCTGTAAATAAACTCTCCAGTAGATTGGAACCAAAAATCGAGATGCACAACTAGATGTTACAACATTCTTATATATGAAATTTCATAATAGTTTTTGAGATTTGAGAGTTAAATATGCACACACGTACACCAAAAGTCGCCAAGTTTGGCGACTTTTGGCATAGTTCTTGAGAGAGGCACGTGACCATGGTCGGACCATTACCTAACTTATGTGGTAGGACGGTATTGTGCTTGAAATGGATGAATACTCCTAAAATTGCCATTGACCGTAATGTATTGGAAATCTTTTGAGTGTTCCTGTAGCAGAACTAGAAGTAAAGACACTTTTTTTAATGGAGAAATTCATTTTCTAACTCTTTACAGCATATATCACTTCTGAGTCGTTTGAAATAGCCCAATACCTCTAAAAAACGCTTTGATGAATTTCGGCCCTTAGAGCGTAATGTATTTCGAATCTTTTGGGCGGTCCTGTAGATAAACTATTCAGTCGAATGGAACCGAAAGGGGAGGTGCACAACTAGATGTTACAACAATCCTAAATATAAAGTTTCAACATTGTACGCCTAACAGTTTTTGAGATATGCGAGTTTAATGAATTTCGGCCCATTGAGCGTAATGTATTTCGAATGTTTTGGGCAGTCCTGTAGATAAACTACAGGTTAAACCGGTTACCAGTCGAATAAAACCAAAAAGATAGGTGCACTACTAGATGTTACAATTATCCAAAATATGAAGTTACGACATTCTACGCCTAATAGCTTTTGAGTTAGGCGAGTTTAATGAATTTCGGCCCATAGAGCGTAATGTATTTCGAATCTTTTGGGCGGTCCTGTACATAAACTATCCATTCGATTGCCACCAAAAGGGGAGGTGCACAACTAGATCATAGAATAATCCTAAATCTCAAATCTCAACATTCTACGACCAATAGTTTTTGAGATATGCGAGTTACATACATACGTACGTACGTACGTACAGACGGCATGGAAAAACTGGCCACAGTAGACTCGCCGCTGGTCAAAATGAGTTGCAGACGCGTTAATATGATCGTGCATGCTAGCCTACGATGAGATGCATCGAAAAAATTTTTTAAATTAAATTTAGAGGTAGTCAAAATCGGTTTTTTTTGTCGAAATTTGGCCCCCAAAATTTTTCGGGATCACATTACTTCCTTATACTACGTACAAGGAAGTAAAAAGTAGTTTTTCTACAAAATGGAATTGTTCAAATAGAACTTCAGCTATCTGTAAATTAAATCAAATATGCAGTACAATAATTATATTCAGTGATCACGAAATTCTAAAATGCCGCACATCGAAAATCGCAAACTGGGGCATTCTTCATCAAAGACTTCATTACGAAAGATATTAAAATTAAAACCGCAAACTAAATACTACACGTAGACAATAGAAACATTTAATTTAAAGTCTAAAATGTTTATTCATTGAATTAGGACATCATATAGGCTTCGTGCAATCGAAATGAATTCAAATTATATATTTACGTCAATCCATAAGCATAATGCATACACATTTGCGGTTCGTTGTTCCGTGAATTTATTGTGAATTATTAATCTATGATTTAAAGCACGGGGAATTAGGAACTTCTATTTGAAGGATGGCAACAATTACTGGGGAATGAAATTTCCGCATTAAATTATGTGTCAGAGAAGGACTGGATATGAAATTCCATAATGTTTATCACATATCTGGAGACTAATTTTACCGGCGATGTTTATGTACATGTATGTTGTCTGAATTGTATCGAAGTTCGGTTAGATTACAGCATCTTCCTCTTATATAGCACTAAAACGCAGAATATCTTGAACACTGTTTGCAGAGCTCAGAATAATTAAAGATAAGGTATGTTGGTTATTAAAGATGTAGAATGTGAATGGGGAGGGTATATTACAGGAAGCAAAATACCATATTACTGGCTTGAAAAAATTGGTTGGTACTCTTGCAGGATTCATAAATGCTTGTATGCATATATAAACTGCACATATAAATGTGTTAGGGTGTTTTTCTTAATTTCTCATATTTTAGAAAAAGAATTACAGGTGATGCTTTTTATATGTTAAAAGAGATATTTTCTCCGCATATTTAGGCCCTAGAATATCCCTTTTGATACGCCACAAATCTGAAATCCTACTATTTTACTGTCTTTAATTATAATCTTCTGGGTGTGGCCCCCAATGAGTGTCTCAGAAATTATGATTTCCTTCCATTCCTTTCTGTTTATTTCATAGTTCATTGTACTTCTATTTTCACCTGTTTGGCCGATTGAATATGCTGTTATGGTCTCTTTTTCGGTTTTCCTGTAGGGATATGTCATTCTTGCAGTAATTTTCCTCGTTTTTTGCATATTAATTATATTCTATTCTGTTTGTCATAGCTGCATTTGCGAGTTCTCTCTTTTTAAATATAGATGCACGATTTGATTTTACATGCTTTTTATCATTGTGAATTTTTTTTAAATATAAATATATACTTATATATTGTCTAAATTTTATCGAAGTTCAGTTATATTACGATATCTTCCTCTCTGTCTGGCACTGAAATATCTTGAACATAGTTTGCAAAGCCCAGAATAATTGAATATAAGGTATGTTGGTTATTCAAGATGGAGTATGTAAATGGAAAGGGTATTTTACAGGAAAAAAATATTTTTCTCATAGCATAGTTCAGAAAGATATCAATATTTCCTTCTTAATTTTCTTTTAATACCATAATAATGTTTAAAATACAAGTTTGCACTGAATTAAAAACATTGAAAGCATGAAAAAACCTTTTAACATATTTTATTGGAAGTAACTGAATTCTAAACTGTATTTATTTTTTCTGAATGATGATTAAAATAATACACAACTAAAGGATTGAATTATATTCAGCAAGACTTAACCAAACTCTACCACGATATTTCCATATCATAACGTATATATAAGCATATAGAGATGTTTTTTACTTCCTTGTACGTAGTATAAGAATAATTTGGAAAAATTTTGGGGGCCAAATTTCGACAAAAAAGCCGATTTTGACTACCTCTAAATTTAATTTTAAGAATTTTTTCGATGCATCTCATCGTAGGCTAGCATGCACGATCATATGAACGCGTCTGCGACTCATTTTGATCAGCGGCGAGTCTATGGTGGTCAGTTTTTCCATGCCGTCTGTACGTACGTATGTAACTCGCATATCTCAAAAACCATTGGTCGTAGAATGTTGAGATTTGATATTTAGGATTGTTCTATGATCTAGTTGTGCACCTCCCCTTTTGGTCGCAATCGAATGGATAGTTTATGTACAGGACCGCCCAAAAGATTCGAAATACATTACGCTCTATGGGCCGAAATTCATTAAACTCGCCTAACTCAGAAACTATTAGGCGTAGAATGTCGAAACTTCATATTTTGGATAGTTGTAACATCTAGTTGTGCACCTCCCCTGTCGGTTCCATTCGACTGGATAGTTTATCTACAGAACCGCCTAAAAGTTTCGAAATACATTACGCTCTATGGGCCGAAATTCATCAAAGCGTTTTTTAGAGGTATTGGGCTATTTCAAACGACTCAGAAGAAATATATACTGTAAAGAGTTAGAAAATTAATTTTTCCATTAAAAAAAAAGTGTCTTATCATTTACAGTACTGCTACAGGAACACTCAAAAGATTTCCAATACATTACGGTCAATGGCAATTTTAGGGGCATTCATCCATTTCAAGCACAATACCGTCCTACCACATAAGTTAGGTAATGGTCCGACCACGGTCACGTGCCTCCCTCAAGAACTATGCCAAAAGTCGCCAAGCTTGGCGACTTTTGGTGTACGTGTGTGCATATTTAACTCTTAAATCTCAAAAAATATTATGAAATTTCATATATAAGATTGTTGTAACATCTAGTTGTGCATCTCGATTTTTGGTTCCAATCTACTGGAGAGTTTATTTACAGGACCACCGAAAAGAATTTCAGTACTTTAATGTTTATGGACATCTTCAATATAATACAATTGTAGTCAGTCATTGTTTGGTACATGCCCAAAATCTCGCCGTCTGTCCTCGACCTTGGCGAGTTTTGCCGAAATGTCGCCAAATTTGGCGATAGTCAGTCATTTGGTCCATGCCCAAAGTATCGCCATTTGTAATCGTTCTTGGCGAGTTTTGGCGAAATATCGCCAAATTTGGCGACAATCTGTCAGTGTTGGTCCATGCTAAAAATCTCGCCAAATGTCGTCGACATTGACGAGTTTCGCCGAAATATCGCCAAATTTGGCGCCAAAAATTATTTTTTATTTTGTATAACTCTAAAACTTTAACCCGTAGAATTTTGAACTTTTGTATTTAGAACTATATTGTGTATGGATGCATTCAATTCATTGAAAGTCTATGGTCAATGATTACTTTGGCTATCCCCAAAATCTCGCAAACTATCTCAAGTTGTCAGCTTTTGGTGAAATATCGCCAAATAAACTGTCAGAAGGAAATCTTTCAAATTGAACTCAGCTTGGCGATATCGAAATATTTGGCTAGAAATCGCTAAACCTTACTATTATTGATATTTTATCTCTTTCAAACAAATAAGTTTATAGGAAGTGGGTAAAAAAAAAATTTGATTTAATAGACGTGCAAGGAAGTCATGTGTTGGACACATCAGATTTTTTTTTCTGGGTCATTCCACGTCAAATCAAACATAAAACTGGAGAAAGTTCACCACACCAACTTAGATTTTCCTCAAATTTTATATAGATGATATATAGGCTAAGAAATCAACAAATCTCAATTTTGAAGGTTCTACGATAATTAATTACCGAGAAATTAATTATGCAAATTTTTGAGTTTCCTGCAAGATGCGCCAACTTTTTTCTCAATTCCTTAAATAACTCATTACCTGTAAAAGTTACTGAAGTGAAAATTTGTTTCTAGGAGTAACTTTTTACGCTGATTCCAAAAATGTTATCGAAATTTGCGTATCTTCTATAGTTTATGCATGAGCAGTACATTTGCTAAAAAACATCATGAATTTTTTTCGGCATGTCTGATCACAGACACATGTTTTAAATTTTTATATGTTTTTAAGTTGGAATAATCCTACATCCCAAAATAATTTCATCTTGGCTTTCTGCTCAGGAGCAGAGAAAAAAAATTGTATGTATGTACCTACATATGAGGATTTTCATATGCAATATTTATACTGAAGATGAGAAAATTCAGAAGCGTTAGTCAATTTTCCTATGTCTTTTAAATTGATATCTGAAGTTTAACTACTACTCCAGGCATTTGCAAAAACTAGAAAATACATAAAAGTGCTTGTATCGGAAAACGTAAAACAAACAAACAACAAAAAATGCACACACAGTGTTAAATTAAAAAAAAATCTAAAGTTAATATTTTGAATTACTTTTAATTTAACCCTGTTTTTTTTGGCAATCATCCATCAGCCAATAAATCTTTGTAATTCTGTATGACATTCAAGTCAATAGAAGGAACAAAGTTTATTGAAAGAATTGAATTCCTGTAAGTTACAGTACTTATTTACCTTTAACAGAATGCGAACAAAATTGTGCTTTGGCTAGTTTTGTGGATACAGCAATTTGAATTAGGTTTTACTGTATACTGTATTAAATTTTTATTGTTACAACAACTAGCATAGCTATGTCAGGCACATTGTCAAATTGCACATTTTGTGATATATTGCAGAATAAATGTCATGTAACCAGTTATTCACGGCAAACTTTTACGTCTACCCTCCTAGGAGGATTATATTCGAAATGTTCTGAAATCGATTTTTAGGCATTCTTGCGTGTTGTGTATTTTACAGCAAGAATTTTATCGATATCTCTTTTCTTCTTTGAGATCCCGCAGAATGTGTGAAAAGAACATTTTGGGCCTTTATCCTCTATAAATTACGAATTTTTGAAAATACTCTCTAATCTAGCACCTACGCTATAAAATCCCACTCGTACTAAATTTCGTGTTATTAGCTTCAGTAGTTTTGGCTAGGCAAAATATTGCATACGGAAAATGGATAGAACTTTCCGGTAGACTTAATATATATATCTCTCTCTATATATATATATGTGAAGATGGTGACAGTGGTTATAATTTCCGTTCCATTATACTATCACAATAATTCTTGCACTTTATTTGGATTCAAAATCTGGTTTCTTATTCTTGATAATAGCTGTTACTTTTATGCGAGATATGTCTTATTTGTAGTATGTTTTGTGTTTTACTTGTTAGTTATATTCTATTCTGTTTGTCATAGCTGCAATTGCGCGTTACAAATAGGATATCTTCTAAATAATTAATTATGGATGTTTGATTTGACTTTATATGCCATTTTTGCATTGCTAATAATTTTATAAATCTTCTTACAAGCTATATTTTGCTGCAAGTGCGCATTTATAGTTATGTAATTTTCCTAGTTACTACCTTCAGTTACTCCTTTTCAATCAGCATCTATGATTTATCTATATTCATTTTGAATACTTTGTAAAATACAGCTATCTATTTAGACTATCTCCTTTCTATTTTTATTTTAATTTCCCAACATTTTCATTTATAATGTTCAAACTACTTCTGCCTAGTGCTATGGTGTTGCTGCTGCTGCTGTTTTTATTTAATCAGTGTAAAAAACAACATCTTTTTTCTGTATACACATTTATTTAGTGGCAACACCATTTTTCACTTTTTACAATTCTTAGCATTGGCAACACATATCAACTGTTCAAAATAAATTTCCATGTGCTCAAGGTATGGTATGTAAAATTATCTTTCTAATTTTTGTTATCTTTTTGATTTCTTCTTTCCTTTATATAGTAGGGTAGGGCCCAGATGTGTGGAGTTAATATCTCTTCTGATATGCCACACAACCGAAACCCTACTATTTGGTTTACTGTAAATTATAATCCACTGTTTGTGGTCCCTGAAGATGGTGACAGTGGTTATAATTTCCGTTCCATTATACTATCACAATAATTCTTGCACTTTATTTGGATTCAAAATCTGGTTTCTAATTCTTGATAATAGCTGTTACTTTTATGCGAGATATGTCTTATTTGTAGTATGTTTTGTGTTTTACTTGTTAGTTATATATATATATATATATATATATATATATATACATATATATGTTTTATTAAACATTGTTATTTCATTTGAGTTCAATATCATGCAGAATTCCAAAGATTTATTGGCTGATGGATGATTGCCAAAAACAACAGGGTTAAATGAAAAGTAATTCAAAATTTTAACTTTAGAATTTTTTTTTAATTTAACACTGTGTGTGACATGCATTTTTTGCTGTTTGTTTGTTTTACGTTTTCCGATACAAGCACTTTTATGTATTTTCTAGTTTTTGCAAATGCCTGGAGTAGTAGTTAAACTTCAGATATCAATTTAAAAGTCATAGGAAAATTGACTAACGATCTGAATTTTCTCATCTTCAGTATAAATATTGCATATGAAAATCCTCATATGTAGGTACATACACACATTTTTTTTTCTCTGCTCCTGAGCAGAAAGCCAAGATGAAATTATTTTGGGATGTAGGATTATTCCAACTTAACAACATATAAAAATTTAAAAAATGTGTCTGTGATCAGACATGCCGAAAAAAATTCATGATGTTTTTTAGCAAATGTACTGCTCATGCATAAACTATAGAAGATACGCAAATTTCGATAACATTTTTGGAATCAGCGTAAAAAGTTACTCCTAGAAACAAATTTTCACTTCAGTAACTTTTACAGGTAAGGAGTTATTTAAGGAATTGAGAAAAAAGTTGGCGCATCTTGCAGAAAACTTAAAAATTTGCATAATTAATTTCTCGATAATTAATTATCGTAGAACCTTCAAAATTGAGATTTGTTTATGTCTTAGCGTATAAATCATCTATATAAAATTTGAGAAAAATCCGAGTTGGTGTGGTGAACTGCACTGTTTGATCTGACGTGGAATGACCCTTCTATGACATCAGTAGCTGTCATATAGTCTTATGTATTCTGCGAAAGAAAACTGGATAATATTTTTCGTCCATATGTCCTGTCACTTGAAGAATACCTGTTCTTTTGCTCCCGGTGGAGCTTTACAACACTTTCCAAGAAAATTAAAAAAGGCTTATTAATTCGGATTGGCTGTTCGGCTGTGCTCTGATTACGGTAAATGTATCGATTGTTCTCAGTGGCATAGCAAAGGAGGGATAGGGGGGGGGAGATTACAACCCCCCCATGAGGAATTTTTTGCCGTACAAAAACTGTTGCCAGTCACGAAGAATAGATTGGATTTCTTTAAAAATAGTTGCGGGTGACATAGCTCCACGAGAATCCTTTACTTTTTAGCACGTCCTTCCCCGTAAAAAAATGGTCACGATTATTTTTAACAGCACTGGCGTCGGCTGAAAAATGAAAAAACGCGAGAACAGCTGGATAGATTGCCCAATGCTGTAAAAAGGGCAGCCGTTGCCATCGTTAGACCTAACTACCAGCAAGATGGCGGACGATGGAAACGTTCATCGCGTGCCACAGATCTAAAGACCCTGTTTTTGACGCAGCTGCGATGGACACCCTGTGGATGAAATTAAATTTCTTTTACAGTAATAAATATATTGTGACAAGTGTATGTTTATTGGCACCAATGGTTCCAATGGCACCAATCTTTGGTTTTACATATAAATTAAGTTACACTGCATTGTTTGTCTGATAGTATTATATAACCATCATTATATGATATTTAAGCAAGCAAAATAGATTTCCATTTCATTGGTGTAATTTCACCATAAATAATTTTTTTAAAAATGCTAGATGCTAAACATGAGCTAGGCCTAAACTTGATAACAATGAATGACGCTTAGTTTCATTTTTCAATCCTAAATTTCAACAATATAACGTTGTGTGTCAACTCCATGTTCCGATATGTCAACTCCATGGGCAATGGAAAAACAATTTTTTTTTTTTTTTCTTGAAAAATATTTATCAGTGATCTCGGCCATGGACTGGGAAGTATTAAGAATTATGTGGGGATTATATAAAATAATAATAATAATAATAATAATTTTTAAAAATTAAAAATTGACATCTGAAAGTACCCTATTTCTGGAGAATGGCCCAAATACATTTGTCCATCTCCAAGCCACACTTTCGAAAAAGCGTTATAAAAGAAAGAAAGAAAAAATAGCATTGGAAACGTAAACGAACATATTTTTTGAAAAAAAAAAAAAAAAACATTCATAACATTTCAAACAAATTCACTTATTCGCCGACCACGTTCGAAAATGGCCCTACGTTTCAATTCCAGTTTCATTTTTATCTCTGCTCCGCATCTGAACTCTCTCTCCGTGTATCCCGCATCATGCCGGTGGATATCTTAACGACCCATCATTGAGTTTTCTCAAATGGCAGCGATTTCCAAAATGCAGAGAGAAATGCCTTTCCCGGAGATATCCGGCACATCTCGCTTGCATATAAACTGATGTTTACATCGCTGATGACTGAGCCGGGGCATCAGTTTTATGCGTCATGGTCGTGCGGGTGCTGTTAAGCCAGATTCTCCGATCCCGATCCGTTTATAATCGGGGAGGATTGAGTCAGTGGCTATCCAACAAATAAGTCACGGGCCTGAATGGAGATACGGTATGCCGTTTTGCAGGGGCGTAGCCGGGGGGGGGGGGAATATCGGGATATATATATCCCCCCTCAAATTTTTGGATTATTGATCACAAGATTAATTCCGTCTATTTATACACATATAAGTTCATATGCCCCCGCCTCCAAAAAATTTTCCTGGCTACGCGCCTGCCGTTTTGCCTATCTCTTGAGCTGTTCCGTGTCTAAAACTTTTCGACAAATATTTTTCGTTTATTTTGTGAAATTTCATGTATTCTTTTGAGGTAAAAAAAAAATATATTTATTTTGCAATACAGTAGATTCTATTTAAAAAGAAAAGTATCTTTCGATTTCAGGAGTTTTTCTATTACTCATATTTTTAAACTAATCTTGAATTATAGTAAGCACTTAAGTGTTCCTTTCTCAACCAGTATTATTTTAAAATTTCGAGTCTTTTATTTTACATCTTTCTGAACACCCGATAATTTTTTAATTTTAAAAGAGAGCGCAGTCTATCACCATGTTTCCTTCAAAAATCTTTAAAATACTTTTGAAACCAATTCTAGAAAAAAAAAAAAAAAAAATATATATATATATATATATATATATATATATATATATTTGAACTACGTAGCTATAAGTCGAACACCTCTGAAAGTAAGTCTTTTTTGAGAGAACCATGAGTGTCCAGTTTTCGGAGGTTTCGCTGTACTAATCTAATAAATATAATTTTTGTTTGAAAATGTTACTTCAGGCTTTTGTCGCATGACCCATGCCTGTATGAACCGTATATAATTTGACAGTTTATAAATTCACAGGCTTAGATTTAACAAATTCATTAAGTAAATTTTCTAAAAAAGAAAGTTTAAAAATTGACTTTGAACAAGGGTCGTATTTAAGGGGGAACAACGTATTTAAGGGTCCAGGGGTCCGGACCCCTCCCTTCCCCCCCCCCCCCGCACCGAAATTTTGATTTTTGTTACTAAAATGATAATGATAGTCTTTTTTACAAAAAATTCTGCCTTTTTTACCGTTTGGACACCCCCCCCCAAAAAAAAAAAAAATGTTTTTCTGGATACATGCCTGACTATGAACTAACTAATCAGAACTTATTCACACAAATTACTCCAAAATACGAAATATTTTCTCAACTTTTGACATTTTGCAGAAAGAGCTGATATAAATAATTTTTAAAAAAGGAACCACATCAGTGATAAAATTTCAAAAAGTTCTTTGAAGAAACTTTTAATTATGAATGTGAAATATCAGATAACGAATACAGTTTCGCTACTTGACCGTAACATAATTTAACTCTTAAAATACAATTTAACACGCACAGTCGCGTGGTCCTTGGGTTCTCCGTTCAGAAACTGCCCTTTGATATCTCTTCTCACCCCTTTTTATCGTCTGCTGGGATCTTAGTGCCACCCATGTGTAATCTCAACGTTCCATCTGATAACGGAAAATGGGATACGCGGAATGACTCCCAGCCAAGTTCTGTAAATGTCCCCAGAATAAAAAGCATGCTTCATGGTTTGGAATGAAAACTATATCTAGAGAATCAGTAATGCTGGAAATCAGAAATATAATCCCACCCTCCCCCATTATTTTCTAACTCATTTGAGAAGCGGGGGGGGGGCTGAATTTTTAATTAGTAAAGAGAAAAGCACAAATATGCTTTAAAAGATTGAAATGCTTAAGTGTTTTTATAAAACTAGTGAAGATTTTACTTTTTTTTATTATACTACATTTATTATACTATATGATAAAGATTTTTAGACTAATTATAAGACTGGAATTAAGTACAACGCCATTATTTTCTGATGTCCATGAAAATTTTAAATCCATAAAATCAAGGCACATATTTTTTTCTGAAAATGTTGTAACTTTTTTAATAATTTTAAAATTATATAGTGGTGTAATTAAACAGAATAAGAAAATATTTTTCCCTTGACACTGTGCTCGGTTATTGTTTAATGTTATTTGTTTCATATTTGTAAATCATTTTTTACTGTATATACTGACAAATAAAATAATTTACATTACTTCGTCCGTATTTCTATTTATTTAGGGAACAATTAATTATAGTAATAATAGGCAGCCTCAACAAAACTATAGGAAAAGTGCACGAAATAATAGAACTAAATGATGCAAGTAAAGGTTTGGTTTTAAAGTCGATGTCTGGTTTCTCAGCCCTCGGGGATGAGATTGGCAAAAATGCAAAAAACTGAAATCATACGAGAACAAAAAATTTGTACAAGTGCTATTTTTATATAATGTATGTGAAAGAAGTTTTTAGAACTAAAACATCAGAACATGATACAACATAAAAATGTTACACAGTTAATTAATCAGGGGCGTAGCCAGGGGGGGGATATCGGGATATATCCCTCCCCCCCGAAATTTTTGGATTAGTGATGAAATTCCGTCTATGTATACACATATAAGTTCATATTTGCCCCCGAAAAATTTTCCAGGTGCATATCCCCCCCCCCCGAAAAATTTTCCTGTGGCTACGCGCCTGTAATTAATAATTAATATCAGGAATTCACAGAAAAAAGCAGACTTTTCAGAGAAAGATGACAAAAAAGGGGATTCCTCTTAATTCACAAAAAGCTGAAGAATCGCATAGTTTCATGTTAGTATTTTTGAAAATTTTAAAATAAAAAATGTATAATTGCCTGTAAATGTTGTTTTTTGGCATGCCTATTTCTATACCCAGTAAAACAACATTTTAGGATTTTTGACCAGGTCAACATTTATTTTTCCACCCTGTATGAGAGGTGTTTTCTTTTTAATTAAAGCATTATTAAAGAAAGTTTTTTATTATTTTATAAATTCTTTGAAAATACATGTATGAAATATTGTTAGTATTATGCTACCATGCCTTTTAAATATATAGAATATTATAAAATGCAAAATGATATCATTAATTATTATTTTTTTAACAAATTAAAAATAATCATTTTTTTCTTTTCTTTTCTTGCATTCCCCGTTTTTCTATTGAACACACACATACATAACATTATTTTAAGACACCGGACATAAAATGAACGCGATGTTCGAAGTAAATTTTGACATTTATGATACTTACCTAGTAACCTTGCGAAGTATAATGTAGGAAGTTAAAAAAAAAAAAAAAGTATGTAAACAAAAGTAAACTTCCCCAATCACTTTATGACTCCACAATTCAACAAAACCCTTAGAGAATATTTGACTCACTAGCCGGTTTTCTATACTAAAAATTTATTATTATTATTATACTATTATTTAACTTTAATAATATATATCAATAAATCTGTGCTTCTTGCAAAATCCTAAACTTTAATTAGCTTCAATTTATTCCGTCTTTTCTCTTGAGTTGCAGTTTCACAACAACTCAATCCGTAAGTGTAAATAAATTTCACTCACACAAAAAAATAACCCTAAAAACGACAGAAAAAGGTTGGGAATAAACTGAAATATCTCGACATTTAGTAAAACAATATTACATACAGATTATTACAGAAACAACTAAACACTCTGCCATGTTGCCAAAGCAAGAAATAGAATTCCAACCAAAATTATTTCCTTTCGACTTTATTTTCAGAAAATCCGCTTGAATAATCGATTTAGAAAAAGGTGGAGGGAAAAAGTAAAAATTTTTATAGCAATATTAAAAGAAGGAGAATTTTCTTTTTTTTCTAAAATATTCTACTTTTTTAAAGGAGAAAAAAAATAAATTAAAGGGGGAAAAAGGTAAGAACTTGTTAAATTGTAGCCCTCCGTTAAAACGCCATTACAAAAACAATATGCTCTCCCCCGTCTGTGTGTTTTGCCGTATAAAAATATTAAATTTTCGTTTCCCTCACTCTTTTTTAATGGCGGAAAGTGGCGTAAAAGCAAAAGAAAGGGGGAAAACAGTAGCGAAGTAACTCAACTCAACTTGGCACGCAGAAATTTTCTACTTCGCACGCACTGGTGACGGTAGCAACCATGTTCTCAACGAAGATAAACGGTGCAAGTGCTATAGATTTTGGCTCCTTGGCACTGAATGTTGTGTGTTTTCTTTTATCAAAAGATATTTTCAATAAATTTAAAGTGGTTAAAAAGTTTTAACTTTTTAAAGAATTTGCTTTTTCTTTAAATTTCTTACTGTTTTCTCCATACAGCTAAATTTTTTAAATATGTAAAAGGCTTTCTATATTAAATACGTATGTAAGTCCAGAAAATGAAAACTGGAGAATTATTTTTACTGACTGTCAGTATGTACTTTCTTTTTAAAAAATTCCATAAAATTAAAGCTATTAGTAAGTTTTAACTTTTAAGTTCCGCATTCCCCCCCACCTATTTTTCCCCATACGACTACAAAATTTACATTTTGTAAGAAGCTTTTCGATATTAAATGCGGTGAGTTTGACGTTATATCCCTGAGTGCATTAAAATGAAAACCGAAGAATTATTTTCTTGGGTGTCATTTTAAAATCACATTACATGAGTGACTATTGATTTGCGTAGGTCGAACGTTTATAGACTTTATATCTTGAGGTCTAATTATCATATAAGAAATCTGTTCAGGCAGCCTATGTCTGATTTGTGTTTTCTACTTCAGTAATTTCTTTTCATTTAATTTCACGTTTAACCATTTTTACGTAATGTGCACAATATAGATAAATAAAATACAGCATATTTTTCATTCTATCTTTTCAATACATTGTATGAATGTTCAGACGAATATTTGTCCTGTAACTAATTAAACAATCTGTAAACCTATAGTAATTACCCCTATATTTTTAGTTGAGTAACTAATATCATAGAATAAAATTATATTAAGCACAAACAAAAATTTGTAGAATATTTTCTATCCAAATACTACTTAAGTTTTACATACAATTCTCACAAAATCTCAAAATTTATTCAGATTTTTGAAAAAATTGAAAACCTGAGGTCTATTAAATTCTATTAAATTTACTTTCATTTATTGTGTCTTTTACACAATACGTAAAAGAATATTTATTATACTTTTCGTAGTGCATCTCAAAAACTATTTATAGAATTTCAAAGAAATTTAAATTGTCATTCAAATATATTTAAATTGAATAACTACATATATTAAACTGTCAATTTTTTTCGATAATTCAACCGTTTCTAAGCAAAAAGAAAAAAAAGAAAGAAAATAAAATTAAAAGTTTAATTTAAAATATTTAAGTTGAGTAACTATTTCCATTATTCTGGAAAATTTTGATTCGTTTACTACAGTCATTTCTACTCAAATAGAAAAAGAAAGAACAAAAAGAAAAATCGCGAAGGACATACTGACCCTCCCTCTCTTAAGCTGTTTTGCTTTTTTAGTGCTTGAAACTGGTGCACATTGCATATTTTTTACATTATTTGCAATGAACATACAAAAACTGCCTTGTTTTACTTATTTAGATGTCAATCTAGATAATCATTGAAAACCCCAAACAAAAGGTTTCTTTCTAAAAATTTTATCCGCGCTAAATAAGGAAAACAAATCCATCTACAAATTTCAGCATTAACGTGACCATTTCAGCTTTTCATCAAGAACTTAAATTGAGCCAGATTAACTGTAGAAGTCTTATCAGCTTGATTTATTACTTCCAGTCTGTCCGTTTAGTCGGTGGAAAATATTAAACCGTTAAAAAGGAAAATTTTCGACAGAATTAAACTGCAGTGTCACATGAATAAGTTTGCCATAAAATATCCCTGCGAAAACGAGACAAGCTTTAGGTTGTGAGGGATGAATTACGAGCAAGCTCATTGAAAGCTCCAAAGTATAAATTCGAATTTTTATGCAAAAAACAGCATTATCATCGTTTAATGCGAAGTTTATGCAAGTATATAAATACGCGAAGTAATTTTGCTCGGATAATCGTATGTCTGAATGTTTATGCACAGAAAAATAAACTGGTGTGACGTTATCTAAAAATTATGCAGTAATAGCGCTAATAAAATGGAGATACACATTTTTGGTTAATAGTCAAATGGCATTTTAAACATTCGATGTTGATTTACTTGCTGAAAAAAATAAATTGTTCTGATTTTTTAATCAAACTAAGTATATTTTTTCAATAGCAATAACAGGCAAAATAATACGATTTACCTGAAAAATAACAGCACTTTTGAAAACGGAAAAAACACTCAAAAGACTGGTGTTAAACGATAAATTAAATAAAAAACTTTGTGAAAAAACACACATAAGATGTTACTTGTAACTAGATACGATCGTTTCGACCAAAAATTCTTTCGGTCTTCATCAGTCAAAGCCCTTCGTCACACAGAACTGAGGGAACTGAAAAGATAAACCTTTCGTATCTAGTTACAAGTAACATCTTATGTGTGTTTTTTCACAAAGTTTTTTATTTAATTTAACACACTTTTGTTCTAAAAGAGACTCCAATGGGAGACATGTAATCAAGAAAGCAAAAATATTGAAACCCTATAATTATGTAATAAGTACATAAATGGACAGGAACGCTTTTACTAATAGTTGTCGAACAGAGGTATGATAATCATACTACGAATTTGAGATTCTACATCTTATACATGAATTATTTTTATTATTTATACAGCACAGTAAAAATATAAATAAACTTTTAAACAATTTTTTAAACGCACATAAAATTTGGAAAAGAAAAAACCTGGATGAATTTAACCAGAGATAAAATGATCTTTTTTTTTTTAGGAGAGCAAAACAAAACGTAAAATAAATTAAATATAGAAAAGATAAACCGAACATGACTATTCTGGAGAGGTGTACATGTGTGTGTATGAGTAGATACTGTTTAAAGAGATCTTTAAGTTTATTAAATGTTCAAGTTATTCAAAAGTTCTTTAAAAAATAATATTTATTATATTTAAATATATTTTACGTACTGTAGTTATACAAAGTTTGTAGCCTGTTTCATTTTTAGTTAGGCTACCAATGGCCAAGTGAACATTGGTAAATGGCCGAACATTGGTAAATGGCTGAAATGTAAAAGTTGAGGGTTCACGCCTACTGTACGGCTATCGATCTAAACAGTCTTGAGTTTGGGGAGGTTTTCTCCAGTGGTAACGTCAATCCGCGTTAGAACTCCTAGAAGTCATCCGTCCAAGACATTCCCCCCTTCGACAAATAGCCCTAGTGTGCATTACTTTTTAGAAAACAACAATTCTTAGCTAAGTAAAACAATTTCCAGATGTACATATCTGTACGCTTAAGTTTTCGGAATTTATAGTTCTTTAAAATCTAACTAACACATGGTTAACCACAACTAAATAATTAGGAATAAAAGATAGAGTAATAAAAATTGAATACACTGATCTTAACTTTGCTATCGCGATGCTCATTCCTTTTATTATAAATTACATTGTGGCAGATACAATGCAGTAATAGTTTATGCAAATAAAGGATTCTACGTAACGGACGTAGCAAATAATAATGTGATATAAATAAAAGGAATTCCCATTTTCTCTGAAATAGTTATTTTTCTCTCCTTGCTTATTCATAACCGTTATTAATGACAGCGACTTCCTAAACGTACGTTTATACATAATGGTTAGCACAAATAAAAATTTCAAGATAAAATTTTTCAGGGCGAATTTTCTCATATTTAAATATAAAAACCAACTTCGATTTGTTAAATAACATTTAATGCCAAACACAATTTACAAATGGTAAAAATATATCACAAAGAAAAGTACAGCAAGCTTTATTCTATTCGAAGAATACGATTAATCACGAAGCCATGATTAATAGAAAGAATGCCGAATAAATTTATTTCATTAAATGAAAAAAAAAGGGGGGGTCGTATTAGTTAGGGGAGAAGACGATAACAGCTGCTGCGAGACTAATAACGATTAAAATAAAAATAAAGATAAAAACTATGGAAAATTATCGATATTTCAGCGCGACAATGAAATCTAAAAATCGAATTTCGCCATTTTCGCCACGTGCGCACTTTGACAGGTTGTCTACTTTTCTTTCTTTCTTTTTTTTTTCCCTCTCTCTGTCTTTCTCTTGTAGGTTTTTGTTCTTTAATGCTCACATTATTCAAGTCGTAAACGGTTTCAGAGAGAGGGGTTGGGCGGGACGATGTCATTTTTGCATCGGAAATAGAATCGAACGTTTAAAAAGAGAAATAGACGCTCGGAAAGCGGTCTTCAAATAAAATATAACAATTCGCCCTTTCTTTCTGTTTATTTAAATGGCTATTTTGTATTGCATGAGAAGTGCTGTGCGTGAGTGCATTAAGTCTTCCCTAACTTTCATGACAGCGTCATCTTCATCATTGAATATTCTGGAAATGAATAATTCTGAGTGTCAATTTAAAGTATTTACATAATCTAAGCGGAGTGTTAAAAGAAATTGGGGATTTTCATATTTGTTGCCACACCTACATGTTTTGAGATAAAGCAATAAGTGTAAGATGTAACCCCTTTTTTTTTACCCTACAATGATACAATTTTAATATTTATGTACTAATATAGAATTTAAAGAATTAAATTAAAAATCCTGATTATTAAAAAGAGCGTGTCTAGATACGTGTGTTTAGGAATGAATGACTGTTGGATAAGCAAGTAGCTGAAAGCTCAAGCCAATTGCGCTACGATAAACGCGAAAATTTTCTACTCAAAGGACTAATATGAAAAAATTTTAAGTCGAGTGCTGCCATCTATATTTTATTCTGGAAACGCGAAACAAACATAATTTTCATGCCACTTTAAAGCGTATAAATAGCCCTCTTTTAATGAATCTGGAATACTTCAAAGGCAAACCATCTGTCTTGGTGATTTCGACTTTTCTTTAAATAACGGTGTCAAAATTATCTGTTGTACGATTCGCAAAGTTTCAAATGCACCAAAATTCAAAAGATCAAAACTGTATCTTACGAGAAGGTGGCCAGTGGCTCCTGTGTGATAAGGAAACCTAACCCTGTGACCGACTCCGCTTATTCATGTTCTGCAAAATCTCTCCTTTCTTTTGTAAATAGTTCTTCTGTTTAGCCGAGCAATAAACGTGATTGAGAACCGTAGGAGTGCTTCCAGTCTTATTTCGACGTCGCCTCCTACATATATATATATATATATATATATATATATATATATATATATATATATATATATATATATATATATATATGACAAAAGACACATGCAGAGAGTGAGGTTTCATATGAGTTCGTATACAGTGAGAAATTTGAATATTAAAAATCATGTGACTGTATAAATGTTAAAGCATTGGTTAATTGAAATTGAATTCAAAACTGCCGTACTATGTGAGGAAAGCTCACCTCCAGAAAAATCTACTACACTAAAAAAACTCTTTTCAAGACCTACGAAGAAATATTCAAAAAATATCTTTATATATTTTTTAAAATACCTCCACCAACTTGACCCGATTTCCTCTCGATAATAATCTTCCAACCCCAAAACCACCCCACTGAATAACAAGCCACACGTGCCCGGGTAAAAAAAAAAAAAAAGGTAAAGGGGCGGAGGGGGGATCAGGTCCTTTGCTTGCATATAAAAATCTGTGAAAACTGTCACAAAGTTCCCTTGGTCAGGCCTGCCCCCCTTTTTCTCTTCTGAGAAAGGAAAGGAAGAACATCCAAGTGGATGATGGTGTAGAACTGGTAACGCCATGACGGAGAGTGACGCTGGGAAGGAATGGAGGAATAAATAACTCAACCGCACCAAAGAAAAAGGTGGAAACCATTTTGGAGATACGAGTGGTATTTATCTGAGGTGGAATAAATTGTTGTTCTGTACAAATTAGTGAAGACGGACGGCGAAGTAATTTATATTTCGACGAAATTTTTCAAGGAAGGCCCACGTTGAGATTTTGAAGAATCCAGTAGGTCAGCTTTGATTTTTGAAGATTTTTTTTTCTCTTCGTGGGTCAAGATCAAAGCCAAGGGCCGGTTTTATCGATTTTTAATGGTATAAAATGGCTTTGTACGGTCGTACACAATAAATTCACTTAGCCGGTGAAATTTAGTGATCATGTGACAAGGGAGAAAACTCGAATTAGACTATCGGTTACGTTAGATTTATATGGAAATGTTCTGTCCTTTAGGGTTTGGAAATCCATCAAATTATGGCAGGCGCTAGAAAAACTCCAGAATGTGCTTCTTCACAATTTCTGTTTAGCATTATTACAAATGATTAACTTACGGCATTATAACTTTTGGTGTATATGACAAGAGTTATTTAGTATGCCAAAATATTTCACACTTATCTATATTAAATTTTTCTCGGTTAAACATAATTTCTCTAATAACAGAAATATACGACTAGATATGCTATGCCTAGATATACAGAAGCCAAAGAATATGCCACCAAATAGAAAATGACATTATATTTTAAACTCCATTTTTTATATTATGCACTTTAATTTTATAATTTTTAGCTGAAAATAATGAAAGAATGTATAACAGATGAAAATAAATATCTATCTAACCAACGTTCTTCTAATTCTTTTTTGTAACTAAAAAACAGAAATAATATCTTTTTATGACTGTCCTTAATTTGGCCACCTACTGTATTAATATTTCTCTGATACGTATAAAGAAAAGAGACTAAAGAGTTTATGAGTGTACATACTTTAGTCTCTTTTCTTTATACTGATACGTATAAAGAAAAGAGACTAAAGAGTTTATGAGTGTACACTTTTATGTTTTACTTAACTTTTTCTCTCTCTCCTTTCCTATGTAGAGGGATCAATAATCGGAACTTGGCTGTATTTCATATCGCCAAGCGTCACACATAAATATATATTTTTTTTTTACCCCAAGGGGGAAAAAAATCAGAACAGCGAACGCTGAACGATATCAAAGGAGAGATAAGCTGGCGCAGAGAAAGGAAATAAATTACAAGCTCGACGAGAGATGACCTGTCACCTTTCTGAACCGAGTAACATTCGAATAAATGTAATTCCGCCACCTAATATCGGAATGGTCAGCGCTCTCTCGAACGAGGGTCAGTGCGAAAGTGATTTCATTTGGAAACTGACATAACGACGCGGACATTTTTGTTCAAAAGAAATTTAAATTGGTGATGTTATCAGGAAAGGCGAATCATGTCAAATTCATTATTTACAAAGCACCTTCCACTCAAAACCTTCTTACATATGCATAGGGATTGATTAAGAACAGTGGAGGGAAGTGGGGGGGGGGCTCTTCTCAAGGAGCCAGGGACAAAGCAAAAGGGTGGGGCTACCCCCCCCCCTTTTAGAGAAATTTGGGTTTTTGTATATTGGATCTCAATAACCTGTAGATGTTTTGCGAGAAATTTTTTATCCAGTTCAAGCATATTAAACCGACTGGTGGGGCCGTGGTGACCCAGTGGTTAAGGAGTTGGACTCGTAACCGGAAGGTTGCGGGTTCGATTCCGACATCCCCTAGAGACCACCGTGTACATGCAGTGTACGTGCAGCCCAATTTGAATCCATGGTTCCGAAAGTCCTCTCGGCTATCGCTAGCAGTTTCCGAAGGGTGCCAATATTCAGACTCCTCCCCACCCCCTCCTTTTCTGATAAGGATCCAAATTGTAACGGGGAAACTCCGGGAACAAGGTCACATTTAGTGACGTGAGCTGTCCTCTCCTGGCAAACAAACAAACGGATCTGTGAAATAATGAAATTTCAGATTAAAAATATTAAAAAAGGGAAATATCTTTCTCACAACAGTTTGTCAAATTTGTCTTTGTATCCAATCAAACTCACATACTTTTTTTTTAAATTTACCGCGTGACGTGAAAAGTAATTTTTGATCATTTTTCGTTCCATATATTAAATGCCAATTGGTCTAATGCGTTTGCACAAGCTATTTGAGTTAAAAGTATTTTATGAACCAATAGACCTGAAATGATTCATCTCGTCTAATATTCTTTCTGTCTCCTTCTTTAAAGTATTGTGATTTAACTTGAGCCAATGAAAATTGATGCCGAAATAAAATGAGGTTTAACCTGGATTTGCTGTAGCACAGGACTGAAATATACGACCTTCGAAAACTAAAAATGAAGGAGAAGGACCAAAACACGATATCTTGCAAGGAAATGGACGGTAGGTAATCCCTTTCAAAGAGTAATTAATTACACCACAGTAGAACAGAAAAGAAAATGGATGATTTTAGAACATAAAAGGTTTATTCTTTAATCGTTTTATAGTTCCTGTTGCACCAAAATATAAAAGAACCTTTAAAAGAACTGATGTATGGACTAAGTATTAAAAATAATACACTCAGAAAAACCAAAGAAAGATAGAAAAGTGGGAATACAAAAGAATCATGTGTGTACAATTTAAAAAAATTTAAGTCTGATCTTTTTGATACGTTCTTTTTAATGTTTTAGATTTCTTTTTCATTGCATGCCCCAGCGTTTAAGCAGGTTTGGTGCGTATGGCCGCGTAGGTGTTGCTAGTACATTTATAAAAGTCATAAAATGTATTGAATATCTTGCAATGTAATTGGAAAAACTAATATTTTTAGGTTTTAAATAATATAATTTACATAGGTACAGAAAAGGAAGAAGACACACAGAAAAGAGCTATGTATTAAATAAATGCATTGTCACGCATCTTCATCGAACAGGAACAGAAGAAACTGAAAATGACGAGTGATGTGGGAAGTTTTTAAAATGCTAATTGGCAACCCTGTTTTAGACGGTATAAAAGTTTTTCCGTTGTTCCATTCGTGTTTAAGAGTGAATATTATTATGATGCATCGTAAACTTATTCATTCTTATATATTTATTTATTTTATTTGTATTTATTTATTGTGAACACCTCACCGTCCTTCATTATGGTTTCGTATGAGTGTTTTTATATGATCCTAGGGTTCCTAATTTATTCGTCGAAGGGCTATGAAACTGCAGGTCTTGATAACGGTGGCAGCGGTGGGATTCGAACTGACACTTCCGAAGAGACTGTTCCCTGAAATCACTGACTTGAACATGCTTAATTTTTACACATTCTCAAAAAATAAATAGTAAAGAAAGAAAGAAAAAAAAACACTTATTACTGTGGACTTCAGATGTTGTTGTTGTTGTTGTTGTTGTTGGAACATGTATTCGGATTTGTGTGCTTGTTCGCGAGGAACCGCTTATAAATCCACGTCAAAGAAAGGACAAACACAAGAGGGGGGTCAAATGCCTTGGGGGAGGACTTTTCTGGGTATCTAGCGCGTATTCACGTTACATCTGGAGAAAACCGCCCAAAACTCCAGACCGCTAGACCGACGGCCCCGCGAGAGGACAGAACCCTGTTCCTCCACTTGAGCCATCTCCCAATGTCAGTGGTTTTAACCACTGTGCTACACATTGGTGGACTTCAGATGTATGATCAGGGGTTCAATACATTATCATGCAATATGAAAGTTAAAAATTTTTAAATACAAATATTTTAGGTTTAAAAAAATACAGAAATGTAAAATAATTTTTAACGTTTTAAATTCACAGTATGAAGATTATAGTTTTACGAAAATTTGGATATTTTCGACGCTTAAGGCCATACAGCAATTTTTTCTCTAGCGATAAAATATCGTTCGCTTAAAAATGTGAAATCTAAAATGACAGAGGGAGGAAAAAAAATAATAAAAGGAACAGATCGTATAAATTCGTTTTCGCAGGAAATGGAAGATAAGGTAGAGTCAGTCATCCCGGTCGGATTACGGAATAAATAACTTGGGGTTTTTCGTTGAATGACAGCTTCCCCTGGTGCCACACCAAATGTTTTTGGATCAGGAGACGCGATGGAGAAAGAGAAGGGGGGAGTGGTTGTTGGCGAGTTTGGGTTATCATTACAATGGAGCCTCTGTAGGGAAAGGAATTTTTTGAGGTGTTCACTGTGCCAGATTGGCGTGAAATTGGAAGGGACGTAACAGATGAGCGCGACAAAAACAGATGGATGCGCTACGCGATGGATCCTGGCATGTTTAATCTTAGAGCGCGCTTTAATCCAGTTTGTCCGTCGAATAATCTACGACGATCTAGCTTATCCGTCATGCAACTGCATGTTGTGTGGCTTGTGAAGGAAAGGGGTATATTGTATTTCTCGAGAAATATCGCCAGTAACCTGGTTGGTGTTTGCTTTTAATACAGTAAAGCACCGTTTATACGTTTCTCATTTATACGGCTTTCACATTTATACGTCATTTTCGCGATTCCCGATTCACTGCTATTTATTTTAATGCAGAAATGCTTCGTTTATACGACGAACAGTATCAGTTATAACGTCGTTTTAAACTTTCCTTAATTTCGAAAATTTTTGCCTCTGTCTTTATTTTATTCTTTAGGGAGAAATTTGTTTGAAATAGAAAGTCAAATGAAGGATTGTGATGAGCAATACAACCTTCTTTTACAGACGCAGTTGACTGTATTAAAAAGTTTTGAACTTACTTTGCCCATCAGAACACGAGGGAAAAAGACATTTCATGAACTTAATTCAATCGATAATGCTGTAACTAATAATTAAAGACAATCAGCACATCAGGCGGCTATGAATGGTTTATTAAATTCAATGCCTGTAGGAATAAATATAACCCCATAATATTCAATGTATATTACATTAATAGTAAATGTATGCAGTATTAGATATTGTGCAATATAAAGGCAGGATTTGTTTCACTTTTATGAGAATTTTTTATTTTACTCTATTTTTTAATTTACATATTGTTTTCAGGTAAAAACTAATATGAAGTAATTTACTAGTACTTTAAAAAACATACAATTATTGACTAAGCATAGGACTCATATTTGCAGAATTTTAAAGTGAGACTTTTATAAATAGTATAGATTTTTTTCTTTCAAGAAAAATAGCCACCCTCTTTTTTCACATCTACCCTCCTTGGAAGATTATTTTTTAAATGTTCTGAAATAGATTTTTAGGTATTCGTAAGTTTTTAGTTTTACAGCAAGAATTAATTCTGTGAGTATCTCTTCTCTTCTTTGAGATCACACTGGATATGTGAAAACAACGTTTTAGCCCCCCACCCCACCCCACCCCCCGCCCCATCCGTCATAAGTTACGAATTTCGGAAAATACTCGCCAGTCTACAGCCTCCGCTAATAAACTCTCACACAAGCCAAATTTCACATTATTCGCTTCAGTAGCTTTTTCTCAGCAAAACACTGACATGCGAGAAATGGCCATTAATTTCCGGTACACTTAGTGCAAATAAAAAGCGATTTTTTTTTAAAAATAAGTATGAGGTGCAAATAAATTTGCTTTACTAGGGGTATGCCATAATGATTGGCACAAGCTTCAAGGGAAGGCGTATAATAAGGATTCAAAATCGCAAACCACTGTGGGGGTTAGAAACGTCATCTTCGTGTAGCTGTCAATAATTACTTTGGAGCAAGTAGTGAACTTTCGCTGAAACAGTAGTGAGGTTTTCGACAATTGTTCGTCAAAACCGACGTATCTTTCACAGAAAACCCGTGACAAAATTGATAGTTTAAAAATTCAATTCCATTTCATTCATGAAATTTTTGGAGACAAGAGCCCATTGTTTATGAAACTTGATTAAAAAATCAAACACTTTAACGCTCTTTCCAAAGTGATTATTAACAGGTAAGCGAAAAAGCCGTTTTCGACCCCACATCGCCATGAGATTCTGATTCCTTATTATGTGCCCTACCCCCCTTTAACATTTGTTCTGATCAGGGTTGCCAGCATGGCTTTCATTTAAGGCCAAATTCATCAAAGCAACATTGTTAGATTGGCTTTTTTATGTCCAAATTTGTTGGATTTGGATTTAAATAAAAGCCAAACTGACAACCCTGCTTTGACGACTTACCACTGTAAAGCATTTCATTTAATATCAAAATAATAATCATATAAAAGTTTTCATTTGGCTTCAAACAAAGCCAATCTGGTCCCAATCATTACTGGACACAATAGCGTATAAGAGACATTTTTTTTTTTTTTTTTTGGGGGGGGGGGTGTAAGGGGCTGATTTTACAGAAAAGCTTGTTTGATTGAATCAAAATGTACAGTAAAACAAAATGTTATTCAAAAGCAATGTAACTATTTTGGGAGGCATTAATATGTAAAAAAAACCTAATTTCACGAAATTAAAATATACATCGAAGCAAAAGTTTAGGTACCGTCTTTTTTTAGGGGAGCTGAAACCCCCTACTGTTTTCCCTGAATCCGCTAATGATTTCACACCCTGTAGTAATAGTGGCGGATTAATGCAAGTTCGTCGGGGGGGAGGGCGGTTAGTTTGTCGGTGGGGGCGGTTGGTTAGAAGATTGACATATATATCCATTTTATGCAAGCAAAATAGGATCTTTTACATTAATTTCTTTCTTCTCGGGGGGGGGCGGTCGCCCCCTCCGCCACCCCCTTTAATCCGCCCTTGAATAATAACCGTATTTATCAAATTCAGCCAACTCAACTTATTCAATAAATAAAATTATAATTAATTTTACAATTTAAATTCAATGGCATATTTGCGAATCTGACAACAGGCGAACTTTATAAATTAATCCTTTAAAGCAAAATGTCGCGTAAACTTGTGTAAAAATGCAAACAAAATGTTCAACAACGTAAAAATCTACCAGCCTCTCAAGAGAAATCTTTCCGTAGGGAGGCACAGTGAAGAAAAGTACGAGTAACTTATCGTTCAATTCGTCAACGCTCCGGTCCAGATGTTTACGGCAAGCAGCTGGAAGTTTATCAGCCTTCAATTAGCTTCCAGATAAACAATGCGTCCATCAGTCACGGTCGCAGTCGAAATCGACTGCAAACGCGCCGGGATAATTTTGTTTGTGAAATGATAATGACCCTCGCTCAAAAGTTGGTGCGATACGCCTTTTAAATCAGATTATGGCGTGAAAGATGTAAGCTGCATGTGGCTTCCTTCCATTGACCGGAAACGCTCTGGTTTTAATTTTCTGGCTGAGAAGTGAATCAAGGAGAGATAAGGAACGCTCCCTAATATAGACAGAAGAGAATGTTATGAAGATATGTCTGTAGCAGAGATTATAAAAGTAATGGACATCTTTTGCTTACCGAATTAATTGTAAAATCTGATAGTAATCTTCTGAAAATTTCTGACCATTTACCTTTTATATTTTGATATTCTATCTGGCTCAGGACTATCAGTACGAAGAATTTCAAATATTTAGATTAATTTTATTTCAGGCGTGCATGATGTCGAACGAACATTGAATTATTATATATGACTGAACATGTCCTTCGTTGCTCACAGCTTTCCTATTTTTAATAAGATTCAGAAAATCATAACAAGAATGGCCACTTGAAGCTCTCTGAAAAATGGAGCTTAGTTCTTGGACATTTTCTTTTCTTTAAATGCATCAATGAATCAAAATAGTTTTGAACATGACTATGCTTTGCAATCAAAACAATAACCCATATGACTTTTGGCGAAATTAAATAATTATAATAACAATCGAAATAATCACGTAATTGAATTAATACTTATTTGAAAAACGTAATAAAATTTGCAAAATATTATGTAGTATTTTTTAAATGTCAATATCTATGTATATATCTATTGTAAAACTGCATTATACAGCTTGTGTAAAAACAATTTAACATTTCTGACTTTCTTTTTAAAATTATGATTGGATTAATAATTTTAAATAGAAAGTGATGTAGAAAAACCAAATAATATAATCGTTCTAATTCTACTATTATTAATATACGATTGTATAGAATAAGAATAGAGAGGGTTCCTTTATTTGTGTGATCTGTATTAATTGCAGCTGTTTTATTATTACTGATTTTTAAAATCGGCTATAATTTTCTTTTAAAACTTTGATCGATTTCATTTTTTTTTTTTTTTAAACTGTTAAAACACACAAACTATTCATAGTACAAAATTCAAAGCCATTAAGAGAGAACGCCCAAATTTTCCTACTCTTTCATTATATAATGGAGGTTGAAAAAAAAAAAAAATAGCTGTTGCCACACCGTTGTTCGAAAACGAAACAACCAAATATTATAAACTCGGAATACAAAAACATTTTCAGTCCATTCTGAGAAAAAAATAATCTCTGTTCCGATCTCTTTCGATTAAGTTCCATTTTTATCATAGTACACAACCTTGCATGCCTGATATCAAAACTAGAAATTCCCTCCCGCTTTTATTTATTTTTTTTTTTTTCTCCCCTGCTACAGTCACCGATACAACACCGGTTAGTATGCGCATAAAATATTCAGCCAAACGTTTATCATCAATTTTGTCGTGGCAGTTGGAGACAATCCAAGATCTTGTAGCAAAAGGGTGCCAAGGAAAAGAAAATAGTAATATTGATATCGACATGATATAGGATTAGGTTCGATACCCAGAGGATGTTTAAATAATCATATTATTCCAGTTTAAGGAGTATTGAATGTAAATCACGGAAGGAAAATAATGTTTCGCACAAAAGTGAAAACATAAACAGTTCTAATTAATTTTATATAAAAGATATATTCGTATTATAATCTTAGCTTTCAAAAAAGACATTGGAATGTACTGGCTTAGTAAATTTCTCACACCTAAGCAGTGAAAGCAATAAGTGCCCTTATATACATTTGAACCTAAAAATATATTGTAATAAGAAATGAACGCACCTAGGATTTTAGTTTACCGGCAGAGGGTACCATTACTGTTAAACTCTGTTATAATGATCCTTTTTATAGAGCGCAACTCTCTTACAACGTCAAACTTAGTGCATCGCACACATAGTGCATAGAACACAGGCAAACTATTAATGCAATTCGGTTATGGCGTAATAAATAGTTATCTATTCTTTTTAGTAACGTTATAACCGAGTTCAACCCTATATCATGCACTGACAGTCAGTCTTAATTTAAAAAAACAACTTATTTTTTTGTGAAAAATACTTCCGAAATAATTTGTAGAAACTTTTGATAAATTAAAATATTTTAATTCTTTTATTAAGCGACAACTCTATTTTTAAAAAGGATTTTCACTTTTATTTCTACATTTTTAAAGAGGGGGCTTTAGCCTCAAAAGCCCTATGTTATGTAATATATTACCACCTTGAGATATGAGTCCCCGAACAAATGAGATTTTTTGATATACTAACTGTCATAGGGTCAATTTGTTGACTAGAGATACGAATCGGAATTCAGGATTACTAGCTATAAGTGAAAGTGCATTAAGTTAAATTGTTACACAAAAGTGAAAGAAAAAAAAAATACTATTGCGTGGTTCTGCCTGCACACGATTGAATTCTATTCTTTACAGCATGTATAAATGTATTTTTTAATTTGTATCTAAAAAATTATGTATGATATACAATTACAACATAAAAATTAGAAGAGTTCTTAAGGCCTAGTTAAAATGAATTACATTTGAGAAATTCCAATAGGGAAAACTGATTTGAAATACTAACACTTTGACGAGCTCGTACCCCACCATGGCCGAGTTTGATAAAGACATTGAACATGGTAGATGTCAGAAATTTGAAGATCATGGGTTCGGGTTTACCGCGCGATCATCGGTTGAACGGTCTGAAGTTTTGGGCGGTTTTCTTCAGATGTACCGTGAATATGTCTTAGAACCCCTAAAAAAGTTCTCCGCCTAGGGCACGGCGTTTTAGGCTGATAGCCCTCGAGTATCTTCGTCACAATACAATACAATACACTGACGAGCTCAGAAGAGGAACGAACTAAGCTCGTACCTCAAGGCAGCAGGAATTACTGCGTTAAAGATTTCTACTTATTCTACAATATGTACCAAAATATCAACCAGATAGCGCATAAAACAGGGAAAAGAATGTATTAATTTTTTACGTTTTCTAAGAGGAAAAGCCACCTGAAACGGCAGATAAAAGGCAAAAATGTGATACGTTTTCACTATAATCACATAAGTTGCGGAAAAGCCTACCTTGAACGTACGTTTAACGTGTTCGCTCTTAGAAAAGAAACTTCGTCCTAGTGGACATTCAAAGAGCTATGTTGAGAAGACACGATAGTCTGTGAAAGAGATCTTCAATACTACGTCTTTTCAAAGAGTGAACATGTTAAACCTGGGTTCAACATTTTAAAATTGGGGAGGGGGTATTTTTTGGAACATATGTTCTGTTTACGAGTTTCATCTTCGGTGGTCCCTTGAAATTCGTTATACCGTGATTTTACTGTAACAGTGTAGCAATGTTCTTTTAAAATGTTAGTAGTTTTTTCTCTCTCTCTGTCTCTAATATGAGTATTGAGGACAATTTCTTTCTGTGTATGAAATTTGAAGTGTGCGTCAATTGCACAACATCGTGTCATATTATTGTTCGTTCGCTAATTGTTCGTTTAGTTTAGCATGTAACACCATACCATAAAAAGAAATGTACTCAAGTTTGATAAATACTTAATTCGTTGTTGTTGTTTTTTTTTAGATAATAAAGCACTGAGAAGAACTATTGTATCTAATGACAATAATAATAATAACACTCATGGAATTTCATGTTTAATGTATTTTGTTTATTTTATTTCATGGGTATGATTTGTAAAGTTCTTTGATAAATCTAAAAGAAATTGACAGTTTGTGCCGAATTTTAAATACGAAGAAATTCTTAAACTAGCATTACTAGTTTTAGTTTCTTGAATATAATAATAGCAATCAAAATTTATAAACAAAAGTATTGCATAGTGCCTATGTTCAAAGGGAACACGCATAGAAAATTTGCGTAAAACGATTTTCCAATCCTGGTTTCCAAAATAATCAAGTACTCAGCATTACTGAAAGTAAAATGCGGTTCTTGAAGTTTCTAAACAGTGCGTCCCAAAAAATATAGCGACAAGCTTTTAGGGAAGAGCACAGAGAGAATTCAGAATCACCTAGCAATGTTGGGTTAAGAACGCTGTTTACATACACAGGCCAATAATCGCTTCACAGGAGGTGTTGAATTGCAATATATGGAATTTATCAAAAAATTTAATTACTTTTTTTTTATCTGTATTGATTCTAAGTGATCTAAATAATAAATAATTATGATAATAATAATAAATATTCGTGATCTAAAATTGATCATTATAAAATCACATTTCATTTTGAGTGTTTTAGCTCCCTGAGAACAAATCATTTGTTATAAAACTTCTTAAGTTAACTATATTACTTCAGCAACTTTAGTGAAATGATAACTAAAAGGCTTACAAAAACGTTTTTGATCCCACATTGCTGTGTGATGCTGTCCTTTTTGTGAGCCCTACCTCCCCCAAAAGTTTGTCACTATAATTTCGGGCCACCCTGTATAATTGCGTGCTGTTAGTAACATTGTGTGCTCCGGCAATCAAAGTATGGCTGCATTACAGGCAGAAAACATGACTGGACACCTTAATCATTAATTATTCGCCTGACTGTGTACATTAATACGCATTCTGAATCTATAAACCACTGAAAATTCCTTTCCCCGTTTTACGAATAATAAACTTTCCATTTGACAGTTGATGGAAAATCTAGATGAATTGGAAGATGCTTCAACTATCAATCTAGATCATGCATTTTGTGGTAAATCAGATAAGATTCATTACTCTCTAAGCCGGAAATTTTACTGATACATTTGCGCAAACGCCTGTGCAAGATATGTTTTAGAACGTTTGTGGTTCATCAGTTAGTGAACTACCGATAAAATCAGTGCAACGGTTAACATAATCTATTTCATTTAATAATACCACGGTAATGTACTCTGGAGAGCTCCAAAATCAGCAGAATCTGTGTTAGTGAGAAACTTTGTACAAATCACACACACACTCAATAAAAATTCTACGGCACGTGAAATTTCTCATTTAGGTTTTGTAAGTTATTAATATAGAATTCGATAATTTCTGTAGTTATGATATTTTATTTTAATGCGCGTACTATTTTGGAATACAAAGTTTTATTTATGAAAGCTAGACACGAATTTGGACTTAATTCGAACACATTTTAGAAACAATGTTAATAATTAAATGTATAATTGATAATAATGTTAAGGCACGTTTAATCAAAAAGCATAGTTTGTTTCAGGGATAGATATTAGAATATTGAGTCACTAGTCTACACAAAGGCGGATCCAGGGGGGGGGGGCGCGGTCTGATTGATATTTTTCTCATTGGGGAGGGCGCAGGGGGCGCCCTCCCCCTCCGAGAAAAATATATTTACACTAGATAAAGGGGGCTTTTACCAATATTAGTGGGCTTTATACTAGATAAAATGAGTATTCACGATTTGCGCCCCCTCCGAAAAAAGTTTCTGGATCCGCCTTTGAGTCTAAACGACCAGTGACTCCATGACTTCCCTGGTCCCTATACATGACTTTATAAAAATTGCAAAGGAAAAGAAATTACGTGAGCAATAATGTGTATACTGATTTTAGTTAAGATCTGGATTAAAAAATGTAAATGCCTATTACAAAAATCTTAAACAGATCAAATTATGGCAGGTGTATGTAAAAGTAAGATGATATGGCGTCGTTGTCGAACCAATATCTGCTATGTGCAAAAGGTTTTATTTATTATTACCAGTTTTTATTAGCAGTTATTATTTGACAATATCCTGGATGATTCATATAGCTTTTTTTTTTTTTTTTTTTTTTTTTAGCTATGACAGTTCGCCGTATATAGCTTAGAGTCACATAGAAGTCTATATATATACGAAAATTTGGTTAGTAAAATAGTCATAAATAATCAAGTCGAAATCTCCGAAAACTGCACATAGCTGATATTCATTTCGCGGCGACGATGTATTGTGGGACTAAATGAGGGAATTCTTCACGAGAAAAATGTAAATAACAACAAATTATGCATTCTGCTGGTCCGTTATAATATATTTTAGTGTGACTCGCACCAGCGGACTACTGTTAATTTCGAGCCCTAGTTTGTTTTGTTATTTTCTCATTGCGAAGTACAATCGAAGTGATTGATGATTGAAATCTAGCAAATTTTAAATCACAGTCTGTTAACATGTCTAGCATTTAATTTGGTATTGTAAGCTTGAAGTAATGAATACATCATCTTCACTGAGAAACTTATAAACGTGGAGCTAGAAACAAGGAGCGCAAGGAGCGAAGGATAATTCCCGCAAATCCCTCGATGCGGCCAGGCTACGATTTTATTGTACAAATACCAGTGGCCCGTGCCTTGGACTCACATTTAGACTAGTACAGCCGTAGCAATATGACGAGCCAGCTATAGAGAAGTAAAATTTTAAAAAGTGCCCTGGTCACAAAAATGTGATAGTCGGACCCTGGTGTGGCCTCAAAGCATCTTACATTACATAAAACGCCAATGCTTAGAAAAATCAGCCCACTGAACCTTCCGATGACTATTTAATCGTGTCCATTTAGAGGAGTTTTCACACACATTTCTCGACGGTGTAAATCATTGCATTTTGGTACATAAATACAAATGAACTATAGCGTAATACGTGATAAAGATGTGTCAGTTACAAAACTTTTAGAAAAAATTCTTAAAAGTTATAAATTTTGCAATGTTTTCCTACTCGAAAAATTTTGCTGGACAATTCTATATTTAAGAATTGTTTCAAAAAGTTTCAGAAAAGGCGCAGTTTTTTTCATTTATTCTATTGTGTAGTGCAGCTTATATAGAATCATTTTGAATTTTTCGAGTTCTTCCAGCGATTATTTTATTTCAATTTGTGGTCAAAAATTGTGAGGCAGATTTTGTTTCTTCGGGGTACATTTAGCCGTTGTTTAGACGGGAAAAAAAAAAAAAAAAAAAAAAAACAGGAAAAAAAAAAAAAACAGCAAAATTATCTTCCGTTGAATGAGAAAAATTCCAAAGGAGACACTCACCTTCTTGAGGTGTCTCCTCCTCCAGGGGCGGCAGGGGCGCCGGCAGCCTTCTCCTGAAAGTCGCCCCTCCGAGAACCACTCCAGTCTTCAAAACAAACATTAAACAACAACACACAAGCACACAGAGCGATCGTTTTCGACCCATCATCAGCGCTGGAATTTGTCCACCACCACACTGTCTTGTCGCCAATTTAAAAAGGCGATTTCGGCAGAAGAAAAAAAAATAAATAAATAAAAGGGAACGAACAAAAATTTCAAATTAATCCACGAAAGAGAAAAAAAATAAAAAAACCAAAACAAACGCTACGCGAATGTTTTGTTCCGGCAGCAAAAAGACACAACAACACAACGCGTTGCAAAGCCGAGCGGCGAAACTATCCGTCTGCGAGCGCACGGTAGAGCGGAATACTTGACACTGAAGGGAAGCGCCGAGGATTTTTGGGATCAGGCAGAGAGGAAGTCGTGAGGCTGCCTCGTTTGGCGCGAGTATTGCCGGAAGGAATTGTCGCCAAGCAGAATAACTGGGCTTGCGAAAATCTCTTTTTCTTGCTTCGTCCTCCTCTCTAGCAGATGATGTTGGTTGGGGAAATTGTCCACAATACATAGGGCAAGCAGTTTCGAAGTCATTTCGAAAAATTAAAAAGGTGTTTGATTGAAGCGTAATCAAGGAGAGAAGCACTGTGAAACCCCCCTGTGAAATGCTCATAAATATGTGTTATGAGATTAAAATAATTGACTATTCATTGTTCTCTATCTTTTTTTTCATTATTATTCCAGAGAAAGCTTTCTAAAATTTTGCTGCGATTGCTCTACCTATATTGGTGTTTTTCATTTTCTTTTGTGCAGCCCCTTTTGAATAAGCTGAAGAATACTTGTAGTCTGTAATACTAGCTAAACGTAATAATAATAACAGTACAGTGTAAGATCCCCACAAAGCTGGAAAGTTCCCTTTAAAAATTTTCGAGTCATTTTCAACAATCGACACATACCGGTTTCATTATAAGCAGAAGAAAAAAATAAACAATTATCTTCAGTTTTATTTTGTTAATATTATTATTTATAATGTTAGTATACACAGTCTAACGGAAAGGAGGTTGACAAAAGCTGAAATGCTCGCTTTTATACCTAACTTCCGGTAGAAAAATTTGCCTTTAATTTAAATATTAGCTTCTTCCACCATTGTTACTATGCATTATTTAGTTTTAGACATAAAGTCAAATATGATTATTGAAACAACCGTTAATAATTGTTTGCTGCAAGTCTTTGTACATATTTTTAATAGAAAATAATATTCTTAATCGGATATGTAGAAAAGTTACCGTAATCTTTACAATCCCAATTTGTTAGTGTAGAATGGAACAGCGTTTTCAAAATTTCCAAAAACTGATATGAGACCAACATGTGATAAAGCTCGCAGAAGTAATCATACCACAAAGTAACAGAACTCACTCATTCGCTTTAAAAACGTAATTGCGAAGACCTTGCTCTGGTTTTCCAAAACTTTTTTCTTCACAGTTAAAAGAGTAACTTGGGTCAGACGAGAGTATCGTGAAAAGAGTATTATGGAACGAGAACTTGGAAATAAAAATTCATTGTTCGAACTACGATTTTTCGTTCCTCATGAGAAAAAAAATGATTAAAAAAAAATACATAAAATAAACTAAAGATGGTTAAAAGACAAGACAAAGACTTCCAGTTGCTGTATTAGACGAGACGTGAATATTTTTCAGGTCTCGATATTGCGAGAATATAGACACCATTATTTTTTACAAATCCATCCCTAAAAGTAGATTTTAGTTAACATTTTAAACTTATCATAAAAGCACAAAATAAATAGGAATGGTTGAGAGACGAGACAGAGATTTGCAGTTGTTATGCAAAACAAAAAACGCCTATTTTTCACTGCTACCTAGAGATTTTACGAGGCAATAGACAGCCCTATTTTTCACGTCGCAACTATCCTTAGAAATAGATTTTAGTTTTAAATATTTTAACTTAATTTCAGTATTTAATGGTATCGGCCTACCGCCCTTTTAATGTACGAAATATATTTATCAATATTTGTGTTATTTTAAATGAGGTAAATAGAAATTGATGCGAGACGAGAAATAGGAATCGTTCCGAAAACAACAACCAAAAAGCTTTGTCTTGGCTCCAGAATTCCTATGTAATAAAGAGAAGCAGTAACGTCTCGTCGTCGGATAGCGACTACAAATCTGTCTCGTCTCGAATCCATCCTTAGAGGTAATGTGTTAAATACTCACTATATTAGTAGAGCAAAGTAATAATTTTTCATATTGTAGGCATATTAATGCTTTTAATATTTCTCTTTCTTTCAACACAAGAAATATTTTTAGTAAAATAAAAAAAATTCAATATTAAAAATACATTAATTATTTCCATTTTTAGTAGAATATCCGATTTAATATTTAGATTTAACACCAGTAATACTTAGCACATATTGTGTCCTAGATCCAATACATGTTTCATCGGTACTACGTTACAGAGATATTTTCATAATAAATTAAAGTTGCTTAAATATTGGATGCTTAAATACTTAGCTATTTTGTATAGCACAGTTTTAAAAGATGTTTTTTACAGAAAGACATTCGGAACAGTTGGGTGCCAAGTTACTGTTACACTGTTGGGATGCCAAGAACCCCAACAGTTTTGGAACTTGCAAATTGCATAGATTGAATTAAGGATGAACACGAGAACATTTTGTAACATGACAAGACAGGCATATTCTCCACTGCTGGATAGTAGAGATGAGTTCGGGCTCATTTTTTCAAGCCGAGCCAGAAATTTCAACTAAAGATAAAAAAAATTCAATTATTTCATTTATATATTACAATAAATTTTGCCGTTTGTGCAAATTAAAGACAAATATAGTTGCAAACTCCCAATGCACTATCTAATTCTTTGTATCCATCCTTTATCAAAAAATGTCAGATCTCATGACTAAGGAATATAAACCGCCGTTCTAAAATACCCACCAAAGAGCTTCACGCACCTTCTAGGCGCCCGTGCCGATATTTTTATTTGTTTATTTATTTATTACTAGCTGAAGTACCCGTTCTTCGCACGGGAATGAATGGACTTTTTGATATTACGATTTTTGGTGATTACTATTCATTGTAATAAACAGATATAGCAAAATGGATATCGCGTTATATTGTGTTCAATAATCATGCATACCGAATTGCAAGGCAATCGTTTGTACGGTGCAGAAGGCCATGCGGCGTAGCGCAATCTAGTGGCGAGTTTTAGCAAAGCGGATACGGCGAAAATATTCTTCGCATTCAGATATCGATGTATAAGAATTTTCATGACTATCGGCTGGACAGTCCTGAAGTTCATGTGTTGACGCGACATCTAGTGGCAAGTTATAGGAAAATGGATAGCGCCAAACTCTTCCCCGTGTTCAAATATCTATGTATACCTATTTTTATAGCGATCATTTGCACAGTCGAGAAGTGGTACACTGCAGGGACATCTAGTGGTTAATTAAAGTAATGATTTGCTACAGCGCCGTTAAGTGGCGAGTTATAGGAAAATGGATAACGCCAAAATATTCTCATTGTTCAAATAGCTATTTATACTGATTTTCATTAGCGACCGTTTGAATGGTCAAGAATTTGGCCTGCTGCAGCGTCATCTAGTGGCGAGTTAAAATAATAATGCATTGCAGTGTCATCTAGTGGTGAGTAACATCAAAAGGAACGCAGTTTGAATATATTCTTCGTGCTCAAATGTGTAAGTATAAAAAATTCTATGCCGATCGGTCGAACGATATAGAAGTTGATGCTTTGCAGCGTCATTTAGCGGCAAATTACAGCAAAATGGATAGTGAAAAATATTCTCCGTGTTCTAATATTCGCGTGTACCAAATTTCATCGAAATCGGTTGGACAACATTCGCATAGCAAACGGCTAAACGGAATAGAATTCGACATTGTGCTGCGGCACCAAGTGGCAAGTTAAGGAAAATGGATAGCATAAAAACCTTCTCCATCATAAAAGACTTAGGTGAACCAAATTTCATCGTGCAACAGTGCTCAACAGTGCTGGAGTTTTTCAACCTCATAACACATACCAACATTCATTTTTATCTATAACCAGTGTTATTATATATACCAGTCTCAAATAAAATCCAGTTTCAAATCTAAGCCTCGCCAAAGTGCCAGCATGCGCCATTTTGCAAGAGTTTTTTCAGGGAATCATTCGAAGCATTGACATAGCAGCAATCAATATGGGAAATAGCTCGACCGCCAAAGAGTAGCACACATTTATTTGAAAATTGGAATCCCTTAATACAGCCGATTTTTTTTTAAATTATCAACTATAATGTGTTTTATCCATCGTTACTCCGATGTACTAAATGAGAAGATTTCAATTTTCTGAACTTTGGCGGAATTCCTCCAACTTAAATCAATGTACTCAATTGGCGAGAATTCTGAAGTTAGATCGCTTGAAATCGCTTAATAACTGCATTATTTCTTCACGGATCATTAAAATTTAACGCTGTATTCTAATAAAACCTTTGCACTTTTTTTCAAAAATCTATTTCCTTAAGCTCTCAATAAATTGCGCCAAGCCGAAAACTGTGCAAACCGCTAGAACTCACTTACTCAAAATCGATATTTCAGCCATTTTATTTTTTCGCCAAACTAAAAAAATTTACACATTAGCCTCGGAAATCTTCAATTCTTATTGTTTTGCGTGTAAAACATTACATTCCTGCTCTGATTTCCCATGCACACGATATTATAATTTAAAAAAAATAACCTTACGAATATATACTAACAAAAAAAAATCATTATTATTCTTTTATTTTTACTTAAGAGAATTTAAAACATTTTATTCGGCAAAATCGCCACACATGGCAACCACGATCCTTATTTCACACTTTTTTCACTACAGGGGTTACAATTACGGAAAGCTTTTTGCGTGAAGAGCATAAAAAATCTCTTAAATTCCGGGAACGGGTGGACTTTCAAAGTTTTAAAGTGGACTACGATTTATTGTATATTATTTTACATATCTGTGCTAAATTTCAGGCCGATAGGTCCATTTTTCTGGATTTGTATACGAATCAAATCCACAAACAAACATACGAACAAACAGAATTTCATTTTTATTTATAAGATAAGTTTTTTTATTTTCCTCATGAATCACTTTTTAAAATTTATTTCAAGCAGTATGTTCAATAAAGGAGAAATTTTTCACGAGCCCGAGCCCGAACACAATTGTGAATTACAGAGCCCGAGCCCGGTTCGAGCTCGGGCTGAGCCCGTCTCATCTCTACTGCATAGGGGTTTTACGAGACGAGATCGTGTTTCACAGTGGCAATGAGAGAAACCAGACAGCTTTTTACCTCGTCTTGCAGCCATCTCTAAGTTGAATACATATTTATCACTGTTTACGTGCTTAAACCTTTGAGGCGCAACCCTTTCCCAATGCTGAAAAAAGAGCAGCCGTTGCCATCGCTCGACTTAACTACCAGCAAGATGGCGGACGATCGAAACGTGGCTGTGCCGGCACAGGCAGCTGTTGTCAAAAAAGGGTCTCTAGATCTGTGGCACGCGATGAACGTTTCGATCGTCCGCCATCTTTCTGGTAGTTAAGTCGAGCGATGGTAACGGCTGCCCTTTATTCAGCATTGGGCAATCTATCCAGCTGTTCTCGCATTCTTCCACTTTTCAGCAGATGTCAGTGCTGTTAGAAATAATCGTGACAATTTCTTTACGAGAAATGACGTGCTAAAAAGTAAAGGATTCTCGTGGAGCTATGTCACCCGCAACTATTTTTATAGAAATCAAATCTATTCTTCGTGACTGGCAACAGTCAAAACGTCAGATTTTGGTGTTCCCAGAGAGGGAACACTGCGCATTAAAAGATTAAAGAATTGGAGAATTTCTGGCTAACTGCAAATATGTATCTTGATTAGTATTCATCATTAAAGTTATACTATAAATAATTAGTTACAACATTTTTATTAGAATAATTACCTAATTATCGTTATGAACTCGGATTTTTTTTTCACTTATTAATAACAATTTAACGGATGCTCTACAGTTTGACATTCATTAATTAGTATCAGTTTAATTGATATTATAAGATTTTGTGCATGCGTCGTCCCCCACTGCAAGTTCAGATTCCGGAAACGTATAAATCAGTCATTGGTTACAAATGTCCTTTTCAAGGTTGAGGTATATTTATTTATTTTATTTATTCTTCCATTTATTTATTCAGGAGGTTAAGACTGCAGTTTGAATAAACAAAACCTACTCCACGGTCATGGTGCACAAATAAAAATAAACTAAATGTGACAAGGACATGAAAAAATTCAGGAGTCTTCGTTAGTTGGAATAATGTCATACACTGCCATTGTCACACACTGAAATAAGTAATTAAAAAAAACTTTTCCTTTTGCGAAACTTTCAGAGAAATATCTTAACATGAAATTGCACAGCAAAATGTTTAGAATTTTAAGAATTTTTTTTTAATCTTTTTTCAAAATATATATCGTGTTTACTCGCGTAAAAGTCACCCTCGCATAATAGTCGCACCCCCCTTTTAAAGCAGAAAAAGTCATAAATATTTTCCCCTTATAAAAGTCGCAGTCTATATTCGACTTTCATTTATGTCTAGGGACGGATGCGAGACGAGACAAAGCTTTTCGGCTCTTTTCCGAGACGCCTATTTTAAGTCTCGCGTCCATCCCTATTTACGTCTATAAAAATATTACTATAAACAGAAAAATGCTCTTTTTGTGTACAATTGCAGAAAAGATTGTTTAATATACTAAAGATAAACTGGAAACATTTAGTGAGTTAGTTATCTTATTATAATACCAGTAATGTTTTAGCATTAAAGAGTATCCTGTTAGTAGATTTCCCTGCATAATAGTCTCACCCTAGACTGGTTATTACCAGCACTATGAAAAATTGGTAAAAAAAGTTCGACAATTACGCGAGTTAACACGGTAGTACAGTTTGTAAAGAGATATTTAAAAAATTTTTCAAGCTTCACCGAAGTCACATGACTTTTTTCGAGCTCAGTCTTGAAGCATCTTGTCTAACAAGCTCACGTCTATCTTCCTCTCTATTAAGACATCGAAATAATCGGTTAACAGAAAAACAACAGGTCATTACTAGCTCGCTAGTCATTATCTAACCGAAATTTATCTTAAAAGGTGGGACGTGCCAAAAAATTTGCCAATCAGACCTGCCCCCCACTCAAACTGGCTCAGACAATTTCCTCACGCCAGGCCCCTCCCTGTTTGTCTAGCGATTTTGACCTGCAAATCGTTCGGGGGTCAAGTTGAGAGACCACCCCACAGCCACAGAGAAAATTGTTTTTGTTAATGCCCCGGGGGCTCCCCCCCTCCTCACGCGACCTGAACGTGATCTATTGTGAATGCTGTGGAGGAATTTAACGAGATGGGTTGCTGCTGCTTCAGCTGCTAAGGTGAAAGACACACAAAGCAGCCAATTTTTGAACAAACATGCGCCAAGGATTGGGTAGTGGCAGGGTTATATGTAAATTTATTCGCTGGAAATATAGGAGGTTGGAAAATATTGCGTCACTTGCAGTCAAAATAATTAAGAGCGTGACCGCTAGTTGAAAAAGAATACACATCTTTTGGTTCTTGAACAGTTTAAAAAAATAACAAAGAGTCAATGACTCATAAAAATTTCGAATGTTTCTTCACGAGCTTTATGTATTCTTGCAAAATAAATGACAATTTATGGAACTTTAAGGGGGGGGAAATGGTAAACGCAGAATTTCATAAAAGCATTTAAATGTGAAAGGTAGTTGTAATACACGTCGAAATAATTAATTAAATGAATAAGTAGCCCATCAATTAATTTTTTTCCCAAATGCTTCATTGACCGGGGGGCACCAATTTAAAGCAGGACATCCAAAGCAAGTGGTAAATGGTAAATCGTTAAAGCGATTGCTTAGACTGATAATTAAAAAAGATTTACTGTTAAGGATAACTGAGTGTATTTCTTGAATCAGATTTATTATTATTCCCAATAAGTACAACTAGATATAGATTTCATGGTTAGCCAAATTAATTAGTAATAAGCAAATGAAACATATGTGTGTGTTGATTTTTAAACATAGCAATATATTTCTTTTTTTTCTTTTGGGGAAAATTTTTATAAAATCCATGTTTATGCAATGTAATTCCAAATATATTAATTAGAGTAGAATTCGGTGGCGTGCACGAAGAGTACTCACAGAAAATGTGCAACTGTAGCCTCATGATAACCAATGGTTATGTTCTTGGACTAATGATCAAAGTCCGACCATTGAACGACCACTAAACCATTGTACACATGCAGACATTGGTGTAGGGATAGACGTGAGACAGCGAGACGAGACGAGACTTCTCGCGGTCTCGCAATTTTGCGAGACGAGACCTCGAGACAACACTTCAAGTTGCGAGACAAGACCGCGAGACGATACTCCCAGTTTCGAGACGAGACCGCGAAACGATACCACCGGGCGCGAGACGATGCCTCGGGTCAGCTCTCGCGCGAGATTGCGAGATCAGTCTCGCAGTTTGTTTGCATTATTGCATAGTACAGCTTGTGAGGAGACGCTCTAAATTTTTTCTTGAGTCTGTAATTCTTCGGAAAGCTGAGCAAAAGTTTCATGATATCTTAAAAGAACAGCCTTAAGAGGTGGCAAGGTGGCCCCCGTCTAATAATTAGTCTGGCCGTGATTGGTCTTTGAAGGATCCACTTTTCGGAGGTTCACAGAAATGTTAATTCGTCGTAACGTGGCCGGTTTTAGAGGTGACCGGTAATCGAAGGTGACCGTTATTAGAGGTTTTACTTTATTTATGTTATATGCAGGGGTCTCGCTGACTTCTTAAAATTGTGGTTGTAATTGGCTAGACTCAAAAGTTCAACTATTGGTGTCCTATACTGAATTTTCCGCATCCCTTTTCAATAACATTAGAAAAAACACTTATAATTTTAACATGGAGGCGTAATATTTGGTTCTGAAGCAGGGGCAAACTGAACGTTGAAACGACCCGGCCGATTCGATCAGACCGAACCCCATCTTCCTTCGTATATAACGAGAACCGAACTAAATAATGGAGTTTTCAATACATCACTTCTCATCAATTTAATAGGAAGCTTTCAGAGCTGAAAATTGCGGAAAGTTGGGGAACGGATAAATTTAAAGAATTTTACAATAGCCTAGGGCAGGGCTTCTCTGTACCATTTATTTTATATACCTGTGCAAAATTTCAAGGCCATCGATCGAATAGGGTACAATTGTATACCGGGCAAACAAACAAACTTAATGCATTATAATATATACTACAAGAATATTTATCTATAATATATAACTATTTATATATTGTACCACCAAACTACCGGCCCGTAGGGCGTTGACCCGACCGCCCGATGCCCCAGTCCGGCCCTGTTCTCAAGTACGTCTCGCAACCATCCCTAGTTCGTGTTAAAAGAGTAATTTGCAAGGACATTCCATTGCATGCAATTACATTTCGATACTCCGTTCCCGGAAGTTAAGATGGAGTACCCCCCCCCCTCCCCCAGTCAAAAAAAAAAATTTCTAGATCCACCATATTTACACTCATGTCCATAAATTAAGGATAATGAAGTTCAGGCAAAGAAAGAGAAAGAAGCGAAACAAATTTGACTTATTTGTAAAGTCTATTTATTAAACAAAAACCAGTAAAGAGCAAAAAAGATGCTATATGTTTGACATAATTAATAAAAATTGCAAGTTTTACTCCCTTGACCAAATTTCAAAAAAGAACCTATTTATAAAAAACAGTATAACATGGTTAGTAGGATGGTTAATACGGAGTATGTCTCCCGGACGATGCAATACAGGCCTCACAACGCCTAGGCATGCTGAGTACCAAATGATCAATCTGATCTTGGGGAATATTACACCACTCATCAAGCAATGCACTCCGAAGTTCCGGTAGACAGGTGAGAGGGGGTTGACGGGCTGCAATTCGTCGGCCAAGCATATCCCACACATGCTCTATTGGATTCAAGTCCGGTGAGTATGCTGGCCAATGCATACGGGTGATATCCTCCGATTGAAGGCATTCGTCTACAATGTTTGCACGGTGAGGACGGGCGTTGTCATCCATAAACACAAATTCAGCACCCATGGCGCCCCGAAAAAAACGTACATGTTGTTCCAGAATGACATCCCGATAGATGTGGCCTGTCATCGTTACACACTGAACATGCAGGTCAGTTCTGGAACCAAGAATAATTCCTCCCCGAACGAGCCATCCTGCACCACCGTAACGGTGTCTTTCAATGGTGGTCTCTTGGTGGTAACGGGTACCTGGCGCTCTCCAGATGAATGTCCGGCGAGAATCAGACTCCAAACTAAACCTGGACTCGTCGGAAAACATCACACAAGACCACTGTTGCGGTGTCCACAATGCATGCTCTCTACTCCAGGTTAATCGCAGGCGACAGTGAGTTGCGGTAAGTGGAACACATCTGACAGGCCTACGAGCATATAGACCAATGTGCCCTAAGCGTCTGTACACGGTCTGCCTTGAAACTGTCGTACCGGTAGCTGAAGAGAGCTGACGAGACAGGTCTGATGCTGTACTCCGTCTGTTTCTTTTGGCAGTAACTGCCAAATAGCGGTCCTCATTCGGCGTTGTAACTCGGGGGCGACCTGTGCTGTAACGTCTACTCACATTACCATCATCTTGGAATCGTTGCCAAAGCCTGGAGATGACACTCTGGGCGATTCCAAGTTCCTCGGATATTTCCAGCTGGGTACGTCCACATTCCAGTCGTCCGATAATTCTGCCACGTAAAACATCATCCAAATGCCTCCTTTGTGCCATAACTATGCGGTTTTTGCACTGAAAGGCTTTCACAGCGCTTGGGAACAATTTTACTTCTTTGCCACCATTCCTTATATACCCCTCTCTTACACTCTCGTCATTGTGACGTACCATCCACGCCATCTGGTGGTTTCCTGTAATTTGCATATTCTTCTTCAAGATGTGTGTGATCATTCCACAGGTGAAATTTTTATTTTAGAGATTAATTTCTGTGTGATTCTGAATTATCCTTAATTTATGGACATGAATGTATATGAAGACAATATGCGAAACCGCGATAAACGTGAGACGATTGTATATTATTTACTTCATACAAGAAAGTAAAAATAAAGGTATTTTAGGCGTCAGACAATATGCGAGACAAGACCGTGAGACGATACTCTCAGATGCGAGACGAGTCCTTAGGGTGCGGGACGAGACCATGAGACGATACTTTGATGAGAAAGTGCGAGACGATACGAGCCCTGGACTATTTCTCGTCTCGCATGGTCTTGCGTCCCTCCCTACGTGGATACAGTTTTTTTTTGCGGGGGTGAGGGGGGCTAATTTTTTAGAAAAGCAAATTTGACCTAAACAAAACGTACAATAAAACAAAATGATGCTAAAAAGCAATGTAAAATTTTTGGGAGATTCTAATTTATGAAACACGCTCTTTGCACGATGTAATTTACACCTAAACAAAGTGTACAATGAACCCAAAATGTCACCCTTTAGCAGTGTCTTTTTCTTTTTTTTTTTTTTTTTTTTTTTTTTTTTTTTGGGGGGGGGGGGGGGGGGGAGGTCTGTGGGTCTTCCCTTGAATCTTTCATTGCATGCGGTGTACGTGCATGCTACGTCGGTGGTTCTAAAAACTTTTCCGGCTTCCGATGGTCGATAGCAGTTTTTTGAAGTGTGCTTAATAATATTCAAAAGTTCCTGCCTCTTTCGACAAATATTTAAATTGATAATAAATTAATTTTAATGAAAGAGTGGCCCTACCATGGCCGAGTGGATAATGCACTGAACATGCAAGACGGCTGATGTGCAAGGTCTCATGTTCGGGCCTACCGCCCCAATAACGATCTAACGGTCTGGAATTTGGTCGGTTTTCTCCAGATATAATGTGAATACACGTTAGAACTCTTCAAAAAAGTCCCCCAAACAAAGGCACCCCCCCGGAGGCAGATGCCCGCGGGGTAGGCTTGACGTAACACAAAGCAAACTAATTACTACAAGAGTATATTAAAGATATCTCAGAAGTGATAGCACTCTAAAAGTAGCCATGATGACGATTTTCCGAAAATTTAAATTCACCCTTCAATATACAGGGTGTCACAAAAAGGTGGTAACGCGCTTTAATTCTTTATCTATTAGAGAAACGTGACCAATGTAAATTGAAAAAATGTTCAAAATAAGGTAAAAAAGAAAAAGACTACGTTAAAAAAAATTTCCATTTTTAATTTCCAAAAAAGTTACACTTTTCAAAAATTTGTATAAGACCCCTCCGTACAAAAAAAAAAAAACCTCCCAGTTAGTAAAATATGCCTCATGCACTAATGAGGTGATATACAAAATTTGAAAGCTATATCCTAAAAAGTGTCAGTGGTATGAAGATAAATATATGCTGACTTAAACCACTTTTCAAGAGCTCCTGAAAAGAAAAATTCAACTCGGATGGTTGCGCTTTAGGTGTGTCGTACAGAAATTGCGAAAGAAAATACTTTTTTTGTTCTCTAGCAATAAGCGTTTAAACTTGAATGCATGTATAGCCGATAATCATCTTTGTTATATCTCTTGAGATGTTTCACAATGAAAGGCTGAAAATTCGTACATCACCTCATTAGCGTATGGGCGAACATTTTATTGATTGGTAATTTTTTTTGTACTGCGGGTCGTATAGAAATTTAAAAAGTGTAATGTTTTGAAAATTAGAGAGGAAACTTTTCTTAATGTAGCCTTTTTTCTGACCTTATTTTGGGACATTTTTTCAATTTACATCGACCACTTACTTCTAGTACAGCGGTTCTCAACCTTTTAACGTCGCGCACCCCCCCAACAAAGACTAACTTACGGTGGCATCACCCCTCCCCTCTCCTCATATTTTTCAGCATACATTCAGTTTTTAATCTTAAACAATGAACATTTAGTCGAATTTTCTACAGAATAATGTTATCAGTAAAGTTTGAATGAACATTTTAAGCGAAAATGGATATATTTTTGAGTAAAAATGAGGATAACTAACATGATTTTTTTAAAAACATGCATCACTACTTGCTGTTTGGTTTTTCTCGCGCCCCCTTGCAAACTCTCTACGCGCCCCACAGGTTGAGAAATGCTGCTCTAGTAAGTAAAGAATAAAGCATGTTATCAACTTTTTGGGACACCCTGTATAGTGTACTATAATTGATATTTGATTTTATTTCATTGTTATATTAAAATCCAGTATATATTGCTTTTACTGGAACACATTGTATCAATTTTAAATAAAACATTATGCATATAAATTCATTTTTTAACCACTTTCTGTTAATAAATGACATAACAGAACTATTCTTAAAAGTTGCAGTTGGAATTCACGGTTTTCAGCTCAGACAAGTACAAAATCACGCAAAATTTTTAATCTTAAAACACTAAGGTAATTTTATTTCTTATGTTCAGATAAGTGGCTTCTATCATTAAACGAAGCTCAAGTTTATGTTTATGTCTCCATACACAATGTATAAATTCTGAAGCATTAATAAAATTTCACTTCACTCTATCACTTGTATATATATATATATATATTTAGCACTAGAGTTCTACCGTGTTTACTCACGTAATAGTCGTACTCTTTTTGCCCATTTTTCATGGTGAAAGTCTAGGTGCGACTATTATACGGGGAAAACTTACTACATAATATTTTAACTCTAAAGCTATTTCTTCTACTTCAAAACGGGGGGTTGCGACAATTATGCTAGGGCGATTATCCCGCGAGTATACACGGAATTTCGTTCACTCCGGGTTTTTCTGTGGACGTATTTTTGTGGATTTGCGTTGAAACATTTTCGCTGCATTTTTGCATGCAGGGTTTGCCAAATAACGCGGGGGGTGGAGGAGAATAGAATTTTGAAATTCGATAAGGTTTGCAATTTTTGATAATTTATCGCCAAGTTCGACGAAAAAAAAAAAAAAAAAAATCCCCAAAACCGAACCTATAGCTTCGGGATATCTATAACATATTTAGAGAGAAACTGTCTATCACTACAATTTATTAGAAAGGAGAAGTGTGGTAGAGTATGTCTGACGAAGATCGTAAAACAGTTTTAGTAGGCGATTTTAATACAGATTTCTCTATTTCAAAAAAGTGTTTTATGGAGCAAGGAAGACAAACGCGACATACGCATGAATACTGATACGCTTTCCAACTTAATGGAATAAGGGAAAAAAATAGGGACGACGCATGGATCATGATGCGCTTTTAATATATAGCACTTTAGCTCGTATTTAAAATCTGAACGTGTTTTAGATTATTTATTTACATTTATTTTTTCATATTTTTATTTTTATTTATTTATTTAGTAGTTATATTTAAGCTATCCATTCCAAAAAATAGATAATAATTTTTTTAACCTTAAAAAATAACGCAGTGGTGGGTTAATAGCTCGCAGTGATTAAAAAATTCTGTGTACAGTATATCCCACCCGAAGAAAGAGAAATACGATAATTACTATTGTAACACAGTAACAAAAAATTAAAACACAACTGAAATCTGTAAATTATGGCCTTTCTATGTTAAAAAAAAGGGGGGGGGAGTTTCCTAGCAAACTATTTCTCAGAAGCTATTCGTGGCAGAGGTTTCATGGGCTCTAAATGTTTTAATGGGGGGAAAAGTATAAGGTACTTCGTCGTTACTGATTAAATTTTAATTAGATATTTTATCTATCCCATAATTCCAGGAAGGGCACAGGCGAACGAGCTTAGCTATTCCGAAGGTGCGGCTTAATTATATCACTCTTAGATAATGTGTAGCGAACTCCTGAAATTAAGATGCGGAAATTTCTTAATCAAGAGAGGGCACCAAGGAAATCGAAGAATATATTTACTACTTATTTTTTTTTAATGATAGCTGGTGATTTGTCACAGTTAAAAAACAAGAAGACTGTTAGGAAAATGTGATAAATTTCTAGCTTTCACGTAAAGTTTTTTTTTTTTTTTTTCCCTAAGCACTTTCGAACAAAAATTAAACTATAAATCGCTTAGGATTACTCTGTGCAAAGCATTACGGTAAAAATTAGGGATGGACGCGAGACGACTTTTTGCGAAACGAGACAGAGATTTACAGCTTTTTTGCGAGACGAGACAAACATTTTTAAGATTATGATATAGGGGGTTTTGCGAGACGAGACAAAGCTTTTTGGCTGTTTTGCGAGACGCCAATTTTTCGTCTCGCGTCCATTCCCAGTAAAAATAATTAAAATCAACACTTCCAGAGGTTTAAAAGTAAAATTGCACTCACTATATTACAGTTTTCAGCGCAACAAATCATCGTATTTTTGTTAATTAAAGCATAAAATGGCATAAAATGGAGTCTTGACTTATGAAAGGGATGTGTTCCAAAAATCCTTGCGTAAGTGAAAATTTCGGGAATACGAAACACGTGCAAAAATATTTTAGACACTTATAAACATCCCTCTAACTGTTTTAAACTATTTCATAACTACATAATATTACAGTTTCCAACGTAAATTAATGAATAAATAAATGCTGACGCTTCTTACCGATGGCGAAAAATCTCGCTTGTGGGCTACGAGTAATATCCATTCGCGTAAGATAGATCGTACTGCGCCACGACTCTACTGTACCCTTATGCATTAAAAACTGTTTTTCAACGTTGATGCGTAAAAGTATCAATTAGAACTAATTTTCTTCTATTTTCCTTCAGTCCCAGTACTATCTGTAGGCACGGCATTTAAACTCCGTCGAAAACACCCACGCGCATTTTACATCCTATTTTATTCCTATACATATATTTTAACGTAATGGTGGTTTTTTAACGGTAACAGTAGTAGATAAATAAGAGTTCTGCCCAGCCGGAGCCATGTTAATTCGCCGGAGCCTCCGGAGTCTCCGTTCGGATGCGTTCCCTAGGCTGAGCGGGGAAGGGGGGCGTGGTCGGACCGGATGTGGGGAGCGGATGTTCGAAGGGTTGATAAGAATTTTTTTTCCTTTTTTTCAGATAAGGGTACTTGTAATTTTTTTCAGATTGTGACATATTTTTTGAAATAAGGGGACTTGGAAAAATTTTCAGATTTTCACATATTTTACAAATAAGGATACTTGTAATTTTTTTCAGATTGTGACATATTTTTGAAATAAGGGGACTTGGAAAAATTTTCAGACTGTGATGCATTCTCTCATGAAAAATAAGCGACTTTGACATAATTTTAAATAAGCTATACTTTATGAATTAAGCCTGAAATAAAAAATTTTATTATAAAATGAGGACCCACCAGCCGCCCGGTAGAACTCGTCTACCGCCTCATTTCAAATAAAAATTCTTACTATGCTTTTCCACGTCACGCTAGCCTCGCATGAATGGAGACAGGGCGTAGCACAGCAGACGCGTTGTTGTTTTTGTTTCTTTAAATAATAATTAACTATGTGGAGCAAAGAAATGAACAACATCCCCAGGAGGCCTACGAACTTTAATTTTAAGTTAAATAAGTAATTTTACAACAAATATTTTTTTAACCAAGTTTTAATTTTTAGTTAAATAATTTTACAACAAATATTTTTTACCAAGTTTTAATTTTACAACAAATATTTTTTACCAAGTTTTAATTTTAAGTTAAATAATTTTACAACAAATATTTTTTTAACCAACAGTATTAATTTTAAGTTAAATAATTTTACAACAAATATTTTTTTAATTAATTTTACAACAAATATTTTTTTTAATCAAGAGTTAATTTATTTTTTAACCAAGTTTTAATTTTAAGTTAAATAATTTTACAACAAATAATTTTTAACCAAGTTTTAATTTTAAGTAAATAATTAATTTTAGAACAAATTTTTTTTAATCAAATGTTTTTAATTTATCAAGAAAAAAAAATTTAATCAAGTGTTTTAATTTTTGTATACCGTATTTTTGTTAAGTAGTCGTTTAACATTAAAGTAGGATACCCATACATTTTCTACAAATTTAATCTACTGTTAGGCAAGTGAGAAAATTATACCATAGAAAGATTTTACAAATAATGATATAGTCTTATATTCTATTGCGAGAAAACCACTTTAGCCATATATCCTCCAAAACTCAAGTTTTTGTATACGAAATGTATGAATACGCGTTAGATCCCCTTAGAAAGTCTTCCTACCAAGGCACCCCTCATCCTAGGCAGATACCCCGCGTGCAGGTTTGCCTTAAAGCACAAACAAACAAAGTATTTATCTAAACATTTTTTCTTACCAACACATTTTTGATAAATTTTAGGCAGCGATTATACTAGTTTATATTTTCTATAGATCAATTAGAGAAAAAATTGCATTTTTAGTAATCCTACAAAATATTCTTACTGTATATCCCAAGTAGAGTAACTTGATTTATAGAATTTCAATACGATACGAGTTAGATTGTTTATGTGCAAATGTGTGTTAGATTGTTATGTTCAGTTTGACTATGAAAGCATAATTTTATACATGAATCAACCTTTTGAGTGGTATGCACTTAACCTATTTTATAGAAAGGTGAGCATAACTAGCACAAACTTTTAGACTAGATAGTACTATTGTTAGAAAGTTGAACTATTGGAAATAAAAATTGAAGATGCGTTTTAGCACAGTTGTATACTGCATGTACATAAATATCTTTCAATACTTAGATAGTTTAAATCGAAAATCATTACTTAAACTAAAAAATACAAGGTTTTTACTTACGTGAAGGGACATCGTTCTAAATCTTCTAGTCTCTGGACAAAGTACCAACATCTATACGGCTAGCAAGACCGGAAAATCGAATAATGATTTAAAATACATTATCCCTAATTCCCGGTCCAACTAGCACATTTTCATTCATTCTTAATACCATCATATGCTGAAAATAGACATAATATTTTGACACTAAAAACAAAATAACACATTTGAAGATATTAAACGCTTTAAAAGTAATTTTTTTTCTTATAACAATTTACCAGATTCACAATACTATTTTATGTAGGATAAAATTAGTTAGCAAGCGAAAATTTAATCTTAGTTAGAATTTACTGAAATACAAATATCATGCATGCCTTATTTTCTATTAGGAGAAAGCCCTCAAACCCCAGTTTTTGTATACAAACTGCATAAAGTACTTCTACCGATAATGCCTATTGCTATTAATTACAGTGGATTACCAACTTAAAATTTTGCAAAACACCAAAATACAGAAAAACATGCATTAACAAAAAAATCACACTTAAAAGTACAACACATCAAAAGTGGAAAATATAATTACCACATAATTATTTTCAATTAGAATTACGGTATCAACTTATATGTAACTAAAATAATAGAAAATATTACACTTACCCTGTACTTGTACACGCGAGAGGTGAAAATACTCACATAATTAACAAAAGAATGATTGAAGTAAAATCCACGTGCATATCCCTAGTACAGCTGATAAGAAATTGAGAGAGATAAGAAAGTGCCTTGAGGCTCTACAGAGCCGGTACAATAAGAGTTGGCCAGTTTACCGATAAGATAAAACCAGGGAGGGTGCTAGGGGAATACCGAATTGTGGGGACACGTGTTTCATTCTGCGTTCAAAAATGGGGACTTATGGATTAAGATCATGTTAGATTAAAGCCATTTCAATAAAAATCTATCCTTTTTGTAAACATGGGCATTATATCCTAAATTAAAATATCAAAGTTAAGCTACAACGATTAATATATTTTACGTAGTTTAGGAAAATAATGAATCATTAAATTAATTTCTGTGAAACAATTAGCAAAGATCATTATACTAAAGCAAATTATTTTTGTTAAGTTTTGATAAATAACAGTAATAAATTATAGGCATTGCAGATGAATGAGTTCACGTATAAAATAGGTATTAATATTATTGTTTAAAACAATTTTTACAATAATAAACTAAAATTTTTATTTAATAAAGTCATAAACTAAAATTATTAATGAAAACTTGTTAATAAATTAAACATATCAAAATTTTTACACTCAATTTTTTTATATACTTAAATTTTACAAAGACATCCTTTTAATAAATTCATAAACTAAAACAATTTTTACAATAATAAACTAAAATATTTATTTAATAAAGTCATAAACTGAAATTATTAATGAAAACTTGCTAATAAATTAAACTGATGACTCTAAAAGATAGCTAATCACAACATATATCAGAAAAAATATAAGCAATTATAATACCTGAAAAATACCGGACAACACTCTTGTTGCATGCGGACAAAACATCGTTCTGCTCGGCTAAAGAATTCTTAGGTATCCGTTGCAGGAGAACTTACCTACGCCCAACCTACAAACTCTACAAATTTAACGGCAACTAGTTTTTATCTTATCAGGTATCACAGATCAGATAAGAGATAAGGAAGTGACATGCGCAGAAGACACCTGATAGTGACGTGTGCAAATCTGTGTTGATTGAATATCCGCTAGGTTCGTTGGCAGGATGTGCTATTTACAATTAGGGGCAACTCTCAGAACAGGCTAAGACAAGTTAGATGATGCAATATCTACAGGGTTGAGGAAGGTAGAGGGCGCTTGGGTAATCGCATGATTTTTTAAAGAACCAGTATAGAGACATTTTAGTTAGATAAAGTGGTCAGGTGTGTGTTGCGAGACTACCTTTACACTGTGTGCGCCTATACTTAAGACGTGCGTTTTAATTGATTTTTCGCCAAGTTTCAAAAATGTCTTTGCTTGAATCGATCGAAAATAACTTTAACATTGAATACACTCCCGAGTTTTATACTCAAAGTGATGCTGATGTGTTGCTGCAAGAAATAATACAATTGCCTTTAGATGTAAAGCCTCTGCAAAGTAGTGAAAAGAAAATTTCCTCGACCCGTAAAGTAATTACTTTTGCTGATGAAGGAATCAATTACAGTTTACCTGGAGCAACAGTCTCTGTTTACTCTTGGATACCCATTTTGCAAAAAATACGTGAAGATCTACAGAAAGTGACAAATTATGAATTTAATATGATGCAAGTGAACTTTGGCTCTGAAGAACAACCTAAAATTGAAGATGGTAACTACGAAGATTTTAATCTGGACCTATCATCAGGTGTATGCATTCTAAGTTTTGGATCTAAACGAACTTTGGATTTTAAACCAGCGAACTGTGAAACCGCTACCATTAAATTAGAACATGGCTCAATGTGTAAGATATATCCCCCAACCAACAAACTTTTAACGCATGGTATTCCTTCTGAACCTTATGTGACAGACCCGCACATTAACCTTACATTTGCCAAAATGTACATTTATGAGCCTTCCCCGAAAAGGGCAAAGTTGGACGATTGGACGGGCGATCTTTACCATAGCTTATATGCTTCTGTAAATAGTACATGGCACTTGGAAAGACTTATCTACGTTTCACTTCACGATGAAAGAACTGACTTGAAGATTTATATTAGACAATTTATACAGAATGCCCAATTAGACTATATACCAACCGGTCAGGGAGTCGTGATGAACCCTTCCACATGGATCGAATTTATTGTAAAACTATTAGATTTTAATATAGGTCATAGCAATAGCTCTTTTATTTGTAATAATCAATTATCTGTATTTAATGATGATGGAAAATGCATCTTACAACAAATTTACAAAACCGGAGATTCATTTACGTTAAATCCAATTTCCTTAACACTTTTAAATGATCAAGTATTAAAACTTTGCGAAATGAGAAATGAAATATTGGAATGCATTTTAAAAACGCTATATACGACGACCCTACCTCATTTAATTTTAAAATTAAAGCCGCGAAAATGTAACTGTGAACCCCATTGTAATTATGATGAGGCGAAACACCAATTAATGGATATAGTACATCAGGAAATTTTTAAAAACATACGCCGGGTTCAAGATCATCCTTCGCAAAGGATACATGCCTGTTCGAATAGAACACATATTGATGAGCGAGAGGGTCTTATAAGTAGTAAAGCATGGTTTACGGTCGACATGCCGTATATTGCAAGAGAGATATGCGAGAAAAAATGCACTTGTCATTATGACGGAGAATTTTTTTCAAACATTTTCATTGAAGACTATATGAAGTATCTTCAAAATGAGCTATTTAATTCATTTTTTCAACCGTTTTCAGATTTTGCGAATTCCAAGGATGACAAAACATGTGTAATTATGTGACGTTATTGGTGTATAACTAGTATTGCGATTGTAAAAAACATATTAAAACCATTGTGATTATGTAGAAAAGACATGCTTGCTTCTACAACAGTAAGATTTTACTGATTTGTGCATGATTAATTGTGGATTACACTTTGAAAAGTTATTATTTTCTTAATTGTGTAAATAGTTTGTGTAATTTAAAATATATTTTTGTAAATAAATAAGTTTAAATACGAAAACTTTTTTGTGTTTTCTTTATGTGTATGTGCGTGTTGATTACTTGCAAAATAAAAATCTATAAAATTTTACTGCAGCAAAAAGTGGTAAAGTTAGACATGTTTTAAGATTCTAGTGTTATACTTATCTTTTTTATACACTACAAGGTAAAAAGTTAAAAATTTAGCAAAATTTATTGAAGCATGTACTATGGAAACATTAATCTACTACATAGAAATAAAATGTTTTGATTAAAATCATAAACTTAAGTGTGATAGGTAAAACTGCGTTACCTGAGAATTCACAACATTACTATTTTTTTTATAAAATGAACTTAGCTAAAAAAGTTAGTTTCCATAATTTTATAACTTAATCGATTTTACAGGCTTTTCAAAAATAAAGTTAAGTGAGATAAAGAAACTTAGTATTTTTAAATAAAGATTTTTTAGGTGTTCTTTAATGTAAAGATCTTACCATATTTTACTTGAAGTAACAGAATATTTAAAATCATACACTATGTTTTTAAAACATTAGAGTATTACCTTGGCATATTTTTATAATTTTTATTAAGTAATGGGCTTGAATATTTTTATGAGAAATATCAACTAAGTGCACATGTTACACATTTTACTGATTGAGATGGTTATGCTTACAAATTTTAAATAAATATGCTCTTACTTTTATACATGTTACTTGTTCAAACTAAGTATACTTTTGATTTGTATACGTTTATGAGTTCTCATAAGTTATGAAATTATTTCTCGAAAGGAACTTAGCTATTAGAACTTTGTAAATTTCGTAGAAGTAGTATGCTTAACATGTTTTTGATAAAATAGATTTAAATGTGGTACAGAAATGATCAGCTATTTTAGCATAGATGTATAAACTTATCTTTATGTAAACCTTAACTAAATAAAAGTAATATAATTTATGTCTGTACAAAGTGAGGGACTTAGGCTATTTTTCAGAATTATCAAGTAAAGGGTTTTACAAAATACTTAGTAAACTGCATTAATAGATTGTAAGGTGTAATTTTTTCTTTTAGAAGTTTTGCACATTGGTATATTTTATGTTCTGATAAGTCGTTGAATATGTTCTTGAAATAAACTAACATATCTGTACTTTGAAAATTTTATAGAAGTGACGAACTTTGTACAGACATAAATTATATTACTTTTATTTAGTTAAGGTTTACATAAAGATAAGTTTATACATCTATGCTAAAATAGCTGATCATTTCTGTACCACATTTAAATCTATTTTATCAAAAACATGTTAAGCATACTACTTCTACGAAATTTACAAAGTTCTAATAGCTAAGTTCCTTTCGAGAAATAATTTCATAACTTATGAGAACTCATAAACGTATACAAATCAAAAGTATACTTAGTTTGAACAAGTAACATGTATAAAAGTAAGAGCATATTTATTTAAAATTTGTAAGCATAACCATCTCAATCAGTAAAATGTGTAACATGTGCACTTAGTTGATATTTCTCATAAAAATATTCAAGCCCATTACTTAATAAAAATTATAAAAATATGCCAAGGTAATACTCTAATGTTTTAAAAACATAGTGTATGATTTTAAATATTCTGTTACTTCAAGTAAAATATGGTAAGATCTTTACATTAAAGAACACCTAAAAAATCTTTATTTAAAAATACTAAGTTTCTTTATCTCACTTAACTTTATTTTTGAAAGAAATTTGTAGAAAATGTATGGGTATCCTAAACCCTACTTTAATATTCTAGTAAACTGTTACTTATTAAATATATGCTATAATCAGTATACAAAATTAGCTAAACATTAGAAGTATGTATTAAGCAACATTTATTCAATTTGCATTGGTTCTATTACTAAATGGTAAAGAAAACTAAATAAATAAAAAAATCGAAAAATTAATCAAAGTCCCAATTCATTTTGAATAAATGTTGCTTAATACATACTTCTAATGTTTAGCTAATTTTGTATACTGATTATAGCATATATTTAATAAGTAACAGTTTACTAGAATATTAAAGTAGGGTTTAGGATACCCATACATTTTCTACAAATTTCTTTCAAAAATAAAGTTAAGTGAGATAAAGAAACTTAGTATTTTTAAATAAAGATTTTTTAGGTGTTCTTTAATGTAAAGATCTTACCATATTTTACTTGAAGTAACAGAATATTTAAAATCATACACTATGTTTTTAAAACATTAGAGTATTACCTTGGCATATTTTTATAATTTTTATTAAGTAATGGGCTTGAATATTTTTATGAGAAATATCAACTAAGTGCACATGTTACACATTTTACTGATTGAGATGGTTATGCTTACAAATTTTAAATAAATATGCTCTTACTTTTATACATGTTACTTGTTCAAACTAAGTATACTTTTGATTTGTATACGTTTATGAGTTCTCATAAGTTATGAAATTATTTCTCGAAAGGAACTTAGCTATTAGAACTTTGTAAATTTCGTAGAAGTAGTATGCTTAACATGTTTTTGATAAAATAGATTTAAATGTGGTACAGAAATGATCAGCTATTTTAGCATAGATGTATAAACTTATCTTTATGTAAACCTTAACTAAATAAAAGTAATATAATTTATGTCTGTACAAAGTTCGTCACTTCTATAAAATTTTCAAAGTACAGATATGTTAGTTTATTTCAAGAACATATTCAACGACTTATCAGAACATAAAATATACCAATGTGCAAAACTTCTAAAAGAAAAAATTACACCTTACAATCTATTAATGCAGTTTACTAAGTATTTTGTAAAACCCTTTACTTGATAATTCTGAAAAATAGCCTAAGTCCCTCACTTTGTACAGACATAAATTATATTACTTTTATTTAGTTAAGGTTTACATAAAGATAAGTTTATACATCTATGCTAAAATAGCTGATCATTTCTGTACCACATTTAAATCTATTTTATCAAAAACATGTTAAGCATACTACTTCTACGAAATTTACAAAGTTCTAATAGCTAAGTTCCTTTCGAGAAATAATTTCATAACTTATGAGAACTCATAAACGTATACAAATCAAAAGTATACTTAGTTTGAACAAGTAACATGTATAAAAGTAAGAGCATATTTATTTAAAATTTGTAAGCATAACCATCTCAATCAGTAAAATGTGTAACATGTGCACTTAGTTGATATTTCTCATAAAAATATTCAAGCCCATTACTTAATAAAAATTATAAAAATATGCCAAGGTAATACTCTAATGTTTTAAAAACATAGTGTATGATTTTAAATATTCTGTTACTTCAAGTAAAATATGGTAAGATCTTTACATTAAAGAACACCTAAAAAATCTTTATTTAAAAATACTAAGTTTCTTTATCTCACTTAACTTTATTTTTGAAAAGCCTGTAAAATCGATTAAGTTATAAAATTATGGAAACTAACTTTTTTAGCTAAGTTCATTTTATAAAAAAAAATAGTAATGTTGTGAATTCTCAGGTAACGCAGTTTTACCTATCACACTTAAATTTATGATTTTAATCAAAACATTTTATTTCTATGTAGTAGATTAATGTTTCCATAGTACATGCTTCAATAAATTTTGCTAAATTTTTAACTTTTTACCTTGTAGTGTATAAAAAAGATAAGTATAACACTAGAATCTTAAAACATGTCTAACTTTACCACTTTTTGCTGCAGTAAAATTTTATAGATTTTTATTTTGCAAGTAATCAACACGCACATACACATAAAGAAAACACAAAAAAGTTTTCGTATTTAAACTTATTTATTTACAAAAATATATTTTAAATTACACAAACTATTTACACAATTAAGAAAATAATAACTTTTCAAAGTGTAATCCACAATTAATCATGCACAAATCAGTAAAATCTTACTGTTGTAGAAGCAAGCATGTCTTTTCTACATAATCACAATGGTTTTAATATGTTTTTTACAATCGCAATACTAGTTATACACCAATAACGTCACATAATTACACATGTTTTGTCATCCTTGGAATTCGCAAAATCTGAAAACGGTTGAAAAAATGAATTAAATAGCTCATTTTGAAGATACTTCATATAGTCTTCAATGAAAATGTTTGAAAAAAATTCTCCGTCATAATGACAAGTGCATTTTTTCTCGCATATCTCTCTTGCAATATACGGCATGTCGACCGTAAACCATGCTTTACTACTTATAAGACCCTCTCGCTCATCAATATGTGTTCTATTCGAACAGGCATGTATCCTTTGCGAAGGATGATCTTGAACCCGGCGTATGTTTTTAAAAATTTCCTGATGTACTATATCCATTAATTGGTGTTTCGCCTCATCATAATTACAATGGGGTTCACAGTTACATTTTCGCGGCTTTAATTTTAAAATTAAATGAGGTAGGGTCGTCGTATATAGCGTTTTTAAAATGCATTCCAATATTTCATTTCTCATTTCGCAAAGTTTTAATACTTGATCATTTAAAAGTGTTAAGGAAATTGGATTTAACGTAAATGAATCTCCGGTTTTGTAAATTTGTTGTAAGATGCATTTTCCATCATCATTAAATACAGATAATTGATTATTACAAATAAAAGAGCTATTGCTATGACCTATATTAAAATCTAATAGTTTTACAATAAATTCGATCCATGTGGAAGGGTTCATCACGACTCCCTGACCGGTTGGTATATAGTCTAATTGGGCATTCTGTATAAATTGTCTAATATAAATCTTCAAGTCAGTTCTTTCATCGTGAAGTGAAACGTAGATAAGTCTTTCCAAGTGCCATGTACTATTTACAGAAGCATATAAGCTATGGTAAAGATCGCCCGTCCAATCGTCCAACTTTGCCCTTTTCGGGGAAGGCTCATAAATGTACATTTTGGCAAATGTAAGGTTAATGTGCGGGTCTGTCACATAAGGTTCAGAAGGAATACCATGCGTTAAAAGTTTGTTGGTTGGGGGATATATCTTACACATTGAGCCATGTTCTAATTTAATGGTAGCGGTTTCACAGTTCGCTGGTTTAAAATCCAAAGTTCGTTTAGATCCAAAACTTAGAATGCATACACCTGATGATAGGTCTAGATTAAAATCTTCGTAGTTGCCGTCTTCAATTTTAGGTTGTTCTTCAGAGCCAAAGTTCACTTGTACCATATTAAATTCATAATTTGTCACTTTCTGTAGATCTTCACGTATTTTTTGCAAAATGGGTATCCAAGAGTAAACAGAGACTGTTGCTCCAGGTAAACTGTAATTGATTCCTTCATCAGCAAAAGTAATTACTTCACGGGTCGAGGAAATTTTCTTTTCACTACTTTGCAGGGGTAATTGAAACAATTCTTGCTGTAGCACATCAACATCACTTTCAGTACAAAACTCGGGGGAAATTTCCTTTTCAATACTTTGCAGAGGCTTTACATCTAAAGGCAATTGTATTATTTCTTGCAGCAACACATCCGCATCACTTTGAGTATAAAACTCGGGAGTGTATTCAATGTTAAAGTTATTTTCGATCGATTCAAGCAAAAACATTTTTGAAACTCGGCGAAAAATCAATTAAAACACGCGTCTTAAGTATAGGCGTACACAGTGTAAAGAGAGTCTCGCAACACACACCTGGCCACTTTATCTAACTAAAATGTCTCTATACTGATTCTTTAAAAAATCACGTGATTACCCAAGCGCCCTCTACCTTCCTCAACCCTGTAGATATTGCATCATCTAACTTGTCTTAGCCTGTAGTTTAGAGAGTTGCCCCTAATTGCAAATAGTGCATCCTACCAACAAACATATCAGATATTCAATCAGCACAGATTTGCACACGTCACTATCACGTGTCTTCTGCGCATGTCACTTCCTTATCTCTTATCTGATCTGTGATACCTGATAAGATAAAAACTAGTTGCCGTTAAATTTGTAGAGTTTGTAGGTTGGGCGTAGGTAAGGTCTCCTGCAACGGGTAACTAAGAATTCTTTAGCCGAGCAGAACGATGTTTTGTCCGCATGCAACAAGAGTGTTGTCCGTTATTTTTCAGGTATTATAATTGCTTATATTTTTCTGATATATGTTGCGATTAGCTATCTTTTAGAGTAATCAGTTTAATTTATTAGCAAGTTTTCATTAATAATTTCAGTTTATGACTTTATTAAATAAAAAATTTAGTTTATTATTGTAAAAATTGTTTTAGTTTATGAATTTATTAAAAGGATATCTTTGTAAAATTTAAGTATATAAAAAAACTGAGTGTAAAAATTTTGATATGTTTAATTTATTAACAAGTTTTCATTAATAATTTTAGTTTATGACTTTATTAAATAAAAATTTTAGTTTATTATTGTAAAAATTGTTTTAAACAATAAGTTTAATACCTATTTTATACGTGAATACTCATTCATCTGCAATGCCTATAATTTATTACTGTTATTTATCAAAACTGAGCAAAAATAATTTGCTTTAGTATAATGATCTTTGCTAATTGTTTCACAAAAATTAATTAATGATTCATTAGTTTCCTAAACTACGTAAAATATATTAATCGTTGTAGCTTAACTTTGATATTTCAATTTAGGATATAATGTCGATCAGAAGAATAATCATAATGTATTTAATACGTGTTCAATAGATATCCTTTACAAAGTTCCAATGCGTTTGTAAAAATTAGATTATGTTTTTAAGTAGTAAACATCTTCATCCATAAGTCCCCATTTTTGAACGTAGAATGAAACACGTGTCCCCACAATTCGGTATTCCCCTAGCACCCTCCCTGGTTTTATCTTATCGGTAAACTGGCCAACTCTTATTGTACCGGCTCTGTAGAGCCTCAAGGCACTTTCTTATCTCAATTTCTGTTATCAGCAATATGGCCAGCACGTGGATTTTACTTATGCTGTGGATATATTTGCGAATATTTTTATTATTTTCACCTCTCGCGTGTACAAGTACAGGGTAAGTGTAATATTTTCTATTATTTTAGTTACATATAAGTTGATACCGTAATTCTAATTGAAAATAATTATGTGGTTCTTATAGTTGCACTTTTGATGTGTTGTACTTTTAAGTGTGATTTTTTTTGTTAATGCATGTTTTTCTGTATTTTGGTGTTTTGCAAAATTTTAAGTGGGTAATCCAGTGTAATTAATATTAATAGGCATTATCGGTAGAAGTATTTTAAGCAGTTTGTATACAAAAACTGGGGTTTGGGGGCTTTCTCCAAATAGAAAATAAGGCATGCATGGTATTTGTATTTCAGTAAATTCTAACTAAGTTTAAATTTTCGCTTGCTAACTAATTTTATCCTACATAAAATAGCATTGTGAATCTGGTAAATTGTTATAAGAAAAAAAAAATTACTTTTAAAGCGTTTAATATCTTCAAATGTGTTATTTTGTTTTTAGTGTCAAAATAATATACCTATTTCAGCATATGATGGTATTAAGAATGAATGAAAATGTGCTAGTTGGACCGGGAATTAGGGATAATGTATTTTAAATCATTATTCGATTTTCCGGTCTTGCTAGCCGTATAGATGTTGGTACTTTGTCCAGAGACTAGAAGATTTAGAACGATGTCCCTTCACGTAAGTAAAAACCTTGTATTTTTTAGTTTAAGTAATGATTTTCGATTTAAACTATCTAAGTATTGAAAGATATTTATGTACATGCAGTATACAACTGTGCTAAAACGCATCTTCAATTTTTATTTCCAATAGTTCAACTTTCTAACAATAGTACTATCTAGTCTAAAAGTTTGTGCTAGTTATGCTCGCCTTTCTATAAAATAGGCTAAGTGCATACCACTCAAAAGGTTGATTCATGTATAAAATTATGCTTTCATAGTCAAAGTGAAATGAGTGTTGCACATAAACAATCTAACTCGTATCGTATTGAAATTCTATAAATCAAGTTACTCTACTTGGGATATACAGTAAGAATATTTTGTAGGATTACTAAAAATGCAATTTTTTCTCTAATTGATCTATAGAAAATATAAACTAGTATAATCGCTGCCTAAAATTTATCAGAAATGTGTGGGTAAGAAAAAATGTTTAGATAAATACTTTGTTGGTTTGTGTTTTAAGACAAACCTGCACGCGGGGGTATCTGCTTAGGATGAGGGGTGCCTTGGCAGGAGGACTTTCTAAGGGGATCTAACGCGTATTCATGCATTTCATATACGAAAACTTGAGTTTTGGGGGGTATATGGCTAAAGTGGTTTTCTCGCAATAAAAT